>OU015751.1:97305398-97328918 GCA_907169655.1 Acomys percivali
AAAACAGACTAATAGATTAGATCAGAAAGCAGGACCCACCTTTTTGCTGCTTCCAAGGAACACATTGTACTATTAATGAGAAACAGAGTCTTAGTTTAAGAAGAAAGAAAAGATACTACAAATAAATTTATCCAGAAAACAAGCAGATGTAGCTTTTCTAATATCTGACAAAATACACTGCAAACCAAGACTATTAAGAAGAAATTGGGAAGGACAATTTATGTTCATTAAAGAAAAGGAGAATATTACAATTCTAAACACTTATTCACCATTCGCATAGGCAAACAACTTCAGAAAATAAATACTATTTGATCGAACAGCACAGAGTGACCCCAGCACAGTGATAGTTCTGCCTTTGTCCATAACTGGTTATCCAAACAATAACTGAATAGAGGAAATTTAGAGTTAAAGACCATCACAAATGAAATAGAAACACTAAAGATTATATTTTCTTTCTAGACTCCCACAGGAATTTTTATAAACTTAACTGCATATTAAGACACAAAATAAGTCTCAGTAAGAAAATATTAAAATAACCATCTGTATTCTATATGATCATAACACAATATAATTAGATATCAACAAACATAAAAGATATAAAGCATAATTAAACCCATAGAGATTAATTTGCACATTATTAAATGATACTTGGGTCTCAGAAGAAAATACCAAAAAAATAGTAAAAATTCCACAAATTGAAGGAAAATGAAAATGTAACACATCCAAGTATACAGGAAACACAGAAGGCAGCACTACTACTTGGCACTGATACCAAAGGTTCTGAGAGATCTCAAATTAATACCTAATGATACATTGAAAGGTTTGGAAAAATAAGAAGACGCAGCAACTGAAAAACTGTAGGATAGGAAGAGATTTTTTAAAAAATAACTAAAATGAAGGCTGACATTAATGAAATAACAAACAAAGCAACAATATAACTAATCAATAAATTAAGAGACTGCCTGACCAATGGAATCGATCTGAAGTCCCAGAAATAAGCCCACAAACCTAGGGGCACCTGATTTTTGACAAAGAACCTAAAACCATACAATGGAAATAAAAAAGTACTGTCAACAAATGGTGTTGATCTGACATGATGTCTACCTGTAGAGAATACAAAAAGATCCATATTAATTACCCTGAATAAAACTCAAGTCCTGCTGGGTGTGGTGGCGCATGCCTTTAATCCCAGCACTCGGGGAAGCAGAGGCAAGTGGATCACTGTAAGTTCAAGACCAGCTTGGTCTACAAAGCGAGTCCAGGATAACCAAAGCTACACAGGGAACCCTGTCTCAAAAAAAAAAAAAAAAAAAATCAAGTCCTGTGCGTCAAAGACCTCAAGATAATACACTAAATCTATTACAAGAAAAATTGGGGAAGAGCCTTGATCTCATTAGCCCAAGAGACAATTTACTAAACAGAGTACCAACAGCTCAGGTTCTAAGATCAGCAACTAATAAGTGTAGCCTCTTGAAACTGAAAAGCTTCTGTAAGGCAAAGGATATTGTCAATAGAAGGAAGTGGCAGTCCACAGACTGGGAAAAGATCTTCACAAATCCTACATACTACAAAGGGCTAATATACAAAATATATAAAGAACTCAAAAACTTAAATACCATGCTCGCTTCGGCAGCACATATACTAAAATTGGAATGATACAGAGAAGATTAGCATGGCCCCTGCGCAAGGATGACATGCAAATTCGTGAAGCGTTCCATATTTTTTGGCACTCAGAAGAAGGACAGCAGGTCACCGAGAAGAGACTTGATACCCTATGAGCATATACAGGGGGAGGTAATCCCTCTCAGGAACAGTCATAGGGGAGGGGAATAAGGGGAAAATGGGAGGGAGAGGAGAATGGGAGGATACAAGGGATGGGATAACCATAGAGATGTAACAAGAATAAATGAATAAAAAAAATTAAACACCACCAATCCAAAAATTCCAATTTAAAAATGTGCGCATAGCTAAACAGAGAATTCTCAACAAAGAAAGCTCCAATGGCCAAGAAACACTTAAAAAATGCTCAATGTCATTATCCACCAGGGAAATGCAAATAAAAACAAAGCTGAGAGTCTATCTTAAACCTGTCAGAATGGCTAAAATCAAAACTTATGTGACAACATATGCTGCCAAGGATATGTAGAAAAAGAAACACTCCTCCATTGTTGATGAAAGTGCAAACTTTAACAACTATGGAAATCAGTCTGGAGGTTTCTCAGAAAACTGGGAATAGCTCTACCTGAAGACCAAGCTATGCCACTCCTGGGCATATATCCGAAAGATGCTTCACCATACAACAAGGACATTTGCTCAACTATGATCATAGCAGCTTTATTTATAATTACCAGAATCTAGAAATAACACAGATGTCCCTCAACTGAAGAATGAATAAAGAAACTGTGGTACATTTACACAATGGATTACTACTCATCTATTAAAAACAAAGAAATCATGGAATTTGCAGTCAAATGGATGGAACTAGAAAAGATCATCCTGAGTGAGGTAAACCAGACTCAGAAAGACATACATGATATGTAGACACTTATAAGCAAAATTTAGCCCAAGATAAACATATTATAATGCACAAACCCAAAGAAGATAACTAACAAGGAGGACCCAGGGGAGATTGCTTAAATCTCACACAGAACAGGGAATAGAATAGATATCAGTAGTGGTTGAAGAGAGAGAAGGAGGTAGGAGAAAGAGCACAGAGAGAAGTGAAGGTGGAGGTCAGACATGGGGAGTGCAGGTTTAGGAGGACAGAAGACCTGTAGAGTAAAGAGAAACTGTAGTTGGGGCCATTTCTGTGACAAGCTGAAGACCTAAGTCAGGGTAGGCTTCTGGAAAAGTATGAGGGAGACTCTAGCTAAGAATTCCAGTACCAGAGTCCATGGAGACTGAAGTGGACACTCTAACCAGACAAGACTCCCAAAGTGGAGAGGGGAGCACCAGCCCACCCACAAAATCTTCGATCCAACATTTCCCCTGCCTACAAGATATGTAGATAAAAAAATAAAATATATAGAACAGAGATTGTGGGAATATCTAACAATGCATGGCCCAACTCAAGACCCACCCACATGGAAGATAGCCAACCCTTGACACTACTAATGATATTCCCCTTTACTTGCAGACAAAAGCTTGACCCAGCAGCAATTTGAAACAGATGCTGAGACTCACAGTCAAACATTGGGCCATGTATAAGGAGTCTGAAAAAGACCTGAAGGTGATAGGAGCTCCACAAAAACACCAACTAAGCAGGGCCCAGAGGGGCTTGTGGAGACTCAAGGACCATTCATGGACTGGACCTGGGCCTCCTACTCAGGTGTAGCCAATGGGCAGCTCAGGCTTCATGTAGGTCCTCTAGTAAGGAGAGTGGGGTCTATCTCCGTCATTGACTCTGCTGGCTTCCCCACAGGGGAAGAGGATGTGCTCAGTCCTGATGTGACTTGATGAGGTAGGGTAGGTGTGTAGGGGCCCACCCATTTTCTGAAAAATAGGGAAGCAGAGAAGGGGAAGAGAGACTGAGGAGAGGAGGGAGGGGACTACAACCAGGATGTAAAGTGAATAAGTAAATATATTAATAATTTTTACAATGGGGTACAGAGAATTCTCAACATAGGAATATAAAATGGCCGAAAAGTACTTAAAGATATGCTCCGAATCTTTAGTCATCAGGGAAATGCAAATCTAAATGACTCTGAGATTCCATCTTATCCCTCTCAGAATGGCTAATAATAGGGATCAAGGGCACATATTTCAACATAATAAAGCTACACATAATAAACCTGTAGCCAAAACAATGCTAAATGAAGAAAAACTCAGAGTTGCCACTAAGAGTAAGAACAAGGCAAAGATGTTGACTCTTTCCACCCCTATTCAATGTGATGCTTGATGTCTTAGCAAGAGTAATAAAATAAGAGAAGGAAATAAGGGCTTGAAAGATGGCTCAGAGGCTAAGCGCTTGCCTCTCTCTCTTGATGAGGGCTCATGTTTGGTTCCTAGCACACTCATGGTTGCTTGAAACTGCCTGTAACCTCAGTTCTTGAGGTCCAACACCTTATTCTAGCTTGACTTGGCATCCTACAGACAGATGGCAACTGCTACATCTAAGGCTCATTAAACTTCATGAGAAAGGGGCCATAAAAATTCGGAAAGCCTGAGGGCCAGGGCTCTGCTGATAGATGGTGTCTTTGAGTTGCACCTATGGAATCTTAACAATATGGTTACCTAAATAATGACAATCAAGCTGATGTCCCAGTGTGTATGGGAAAATCTTCTTTTTTTAATTTTTAAATTTTAATTTATTATAATTTATTCAAATTACATCCTGATTGTTATCACCTCACTTGTGTCTTTCTGTTCCCATCCTTCCTCCATCTTCTGCCCTATTCCCTTACTTTAGACCTCTGACAGAAGGAACCTTTTCCCCATCGTATGACCACAGCCTATGGGACTTCATCTGGATAACCTGCTTCCCCTTCTGTGTGCCACTGGGCCTCCCTACCAAGGGGAAGTGATTAAATTGGGGGCAACAGAGTTCATGTCAGAGGCAGTCACTGCTCTCCCCACAACCATGGAGAATGAGCTGTCCATTGGCTAGATCTGAACAGGGAGTCTAGGTTTACTGCAACGGTTTGTGCAGAACACTGCCCCTCCCCCAGCCCTGCCTCAGTCCAGATCCACCAGCCTTGATGGTCCTCTTGTGAGGCTCCTGAACCCTCTGTGTTCTTCCATCCCCTCATTCTTCCAAATTATCTTCAGTGTTTCATCTGGAGTCCAGCAGTGAGTCCCAGTATGTGTTCTGATCTCCTGCTGCATGGAGTCTCTAAGAGGACATCTATGTTGACCTAATATCCACTTATAAGTGAGTATACACCATGCATGCATGTCTTTCTGGGTCTGGGTTACTTCACTCAGGATGATCATTTCTAGTTCCATCCATTTGCCTGCAAATTTCAAGATTTCCTTATTTTTAATAGCTGAGTAGTATTCCATTGTGTAAATGTACCAGAGTTTCTTTATCCATTCTTTGGTTGAGGGGCATCTCATCCCATCTCTAGATGAAGACTTGTAGGCTGAAAGAAAAACAATCATTATTTCCCAGGAATGAGATCACTGATAGGATATCCAGTACCAAGTGGTCAATTCCAAATAAAAATACATTTAAGCAACATTACAATCACTAGAAATTATACATACATACATATATATATAGTAACACATATCTACATATATATGTAACAATAATAAAAAAAGAGAGGGGGGAACATGGATGAGTTGGAGGGAGAAAAACATAGAGTATAAATTATATAAATACCATACTCAAATATGACAATCTTAATATTAAAAATAAATATTAAAAATAAAATTGTATAAAAATTTAAATAAAATTATAGTAAAATGTAAATAACTACTGAGTATTTCACTCTTTTTGCAAATATGTCTCAAAAATTGTTTATCGATACCTATTAGATCCTTATTGCATTCAATTGGTACATTAAAATTTTACTTTCACATATACGGTCATAAGAATATTTCTTTTGGTTGTCTTGGAGATTAATAATGTATGCAGTGATGCATCATTCAAATATATGTATCTTTACTTACCTTTTATGCTCCTCTACTTCAGTTGGGATGAATTTCAAAAGTAAGCTGCTATAGCAAACATGGGTCTCTGTGTCAAAACTCTCAGCAGTAATGGGATATTACTTCAAAGCGGTGAAATGCAGAAGCAGCCTAGTGAGGAGGCCCCAGTCTAGAGGGTTGTTTGCATTAATGTTTCATTTTTTCAAAGTTAAAAGGAAACCTTGCAGAGGAGACTGTGAACACCAAGAAATGGCACTTATATTATGCATCAAGTCAGGATGAGTCAACCAAGCAGTGCTGATGTCATGCTGTGAAAGTCACCTGACCTTTCACAGACTTTCTCTGAGCTCCACTGAGTAAACCCACTTCAGGGGCTGACAGCATACTGCTTCTAACATTAATGCTATGTGTTTATTTGTTTTAACTATAGCTATTTAAGAATAGCATCACTATTTCTTTGTCCCTACAATCAACATATCTCTTCTCTAACAAAGGTATAATGTAATAGCAAGTTGTAGGTGGCTACCGTTACTTTTCCTTTCTTAAGAAAACAATGTATTGGCCCTGGTTTTGTTTCAAAGAAGTGTGGGTGGTTGTTTCAAACTATGACATCTTCATATCTGTTTTGATGAAATTCTGCAAAACCTTAAACATTTTCAAGTATTTATGAAACAGTGATTTGAGGTTATAGAGTTTACTATGATAGTAAGAGCAGTCTCTTGTCTTTCTGCCTCTGGTTTCTGGTTCAGCAATGAGGCTTTGCCTGGTAAATAACACCTAAACTTCACTTTGAAAAATGTATGGTGCTAATTATGGTCCTGATTATGACACAGTATCTGCAAACACTCAGCCATGAGGAAGTGTGGGGTTTATTGGTGAGCAAAAGGTAGTTTCTAATGGAGGATAAATAGAGCCATGACATTAATAAGCCAGGAGAGGTTGTGATGGAGCTGATCTTGCACAATCTTCCCTAAACGCAGTCCTTATTAGAAAGGGACACGACCGAATGACAGTTCTTCATAACTGACTCATACAAATCCCAATGTGCTTAATGAATGCTTACACTAAGGACATAGAAAACAGAATGATAGCCATGACAGAGAGTATATAAATAATAGAGTTATTATGTAAGAATTTCTAGAAATGACTACAAATGTTAGATAAGAAGTTTATACCAGGAATTGGACACACAGTTCAAGATAATTGGAGACATATTCAGTTAGTTGTTGCTATGTAGGGATGGTAAACATTATGAGGCAATAAGCAGTTGCCAAGATAAGATGAAGCATGCAAGATGTTTACTATGGAAATTATTCATGAGAGAAGTGATAAGCAAGCTTATGGCAGATCTGTCATTATAATATTTGAGGAGGAAGATGGAATGTATGAGAAATGTCTCACTGTAGCACAGTCCAAAGAATGATTCTTGAAGCTGAAAGCCACTCATCAGAGGAGTCATGTGCTCCAAAGGATCAGTTTGCAGTAGAATTCCCACTACCCTCAATCACCAGCTTCAGTAATCTTTGGGGAGTGAAGGTTTTGCTTGATATGTGGTGATGTCTTAAGGAAAACTTTAGACAAGCGTATTAGATGCCACAGAGATGATCAATTGGAGAAAACGTAAAACAGATTAATATACTTAAGATGCTATAGCATACTGATGATCTCTGAAATAATAAGTTAAGCAGAAAAATGTAGCTATGGTAAGTCATGAATATATGTGAAATAACAATAACAAGAATACTAACTGTAACCACAGACAGAACGCTGCCTAAAAAAGGGCAAGCTTGGATGCAGGCAGAGTTGACGGCCAAACTATGCCAAGACAGGGTAAGCAAGTCCTCAATAGTTCCTGCCCCACAAATATGTCTGTCAGATATATTGGGCCAGAAGGCTGAAGAAGATGCTTAAACATAACAGAGAGTTTTGAGTGACTATTCAGGTAGAAAAGTGTCTCTGTCATCTCATTTGGAAAACTACTAACCTGTACTCCTGGCATACTCAGGAAATCAAGTTTATTCCTTCTCAAACCTCTGATGGAATTGAAGACCAGGTAGCTTAGTAATACAATGAAGCTTTGTTGTTTAGGAGATAAGATGTTTTTAGGTCTAGGTAGATGTTTTAAGCTTATAATGACAAGATGTGATGAAGACTGGTTTACATTCAGAATTTTAGACACACCAAGATAGGAAAGATGTTTTCTTCAAGGCTGTCAAATATAAATAGCCAAAAAAACTAAGAATGTAACATTTATATAATCCCTGATTGATTCATGGTTCTTCTTGCTATACATAGTTTATTGTATATACATGAATTAATATAAATGTATATGTAAAAAATAAAATGTTTAATTAAAAAAAGAATACTAACTTTAAAGGCACCAGGGAAAAATATAAAGTCATTATTAGGATACAAGGAGACTTCTGAATACATGATGAGAAAGAAAAAGAAATCAGTAAAGGAGATATTAATAATGGAGAAATTTCTAGAAGAGACATTTGGAGCTAAAACAAGAGTGGTTGAGTGTAGTGGGTGCAGCTCAATGTTAATATGCATAATGATGAAGTATGGAGGAGGACATTTGAATAAATTAATCACCTACAGCATTAATGTTTGGATATAAAAGCAAAAGCTGAGTGGGAGTGTTAAAACATAAATTTGTTACCTTGGCAAAGGGAAAATATCTAAGCAGAGATTAAAGGAGTGTCAACAGTACTAAGGACTGAATAAAGGTTGGAGATGAGCTGTGTGTAATACATGCAAGCATTACAGTTATGTAACTTTTTCTCCAGCAGTGTTTAGCAGCTTAGTGATTTCTGCTGAGCAGGCAGATGGTTGGTCAACCGGTGCGAAGCAGACAGAAAAGAGATGGGGCTACTAATAAGGGAGATGGAAGTAAAACCCATGAATGAAACAAGGATTGATAATTTTTGTGCTTGAAGTTAAGATGGGTGAATGTGTTTTTGAGGATAAATCATGAAGAAACATTAACTATAGTCCAATGGCAGTATCTATATACTAGGCTGAATGGAACCATGGACTCTGTTTTTAGTTTTCTTTAGGCCAAGGTTTATGTCAATGATTTGTATAAATATACCTTTATTAAAATGAAATATATTGAAAGAACAAATATTAAAAATATAATTCTAGGTTGGAAATGAAACAAAACCAAAACAAAAGAAAGAAAGAAAGAAACAAACAAACAGAAAACCCTGTTCTTCCCTGGTCTCCTTTCTCAGAGTAAATGACACTGCCTTTCCTTGATGTTCAATCCAAAATCGCAGACCTTGTCCCAGAGTTGTCCTCCTTCATCCCACATCATACTCTTAACCTTGGTGAGATTTGTCGGTTCTGTTTTGAGATATATCTCATATTTTTCATTACTTGTCAATTTCATACACACCCCACTGACGCCTTACCTTGGCTACAAGATATTAAACTTCCCAGGATCTTTCTAATCCAGACTTTTTCCCCCAGCCAATCTCAAATCCCTCCATATTATCAAGAACTATAATGCACTGGCCAGGCCACAGCAATCATGTGCTCAAATTGTACTACACTCTCCATGGTAACTACAGTATGTCACATCCTTTTCAATTTAGTCCTTTCTTATTTTTTATTTTATTTTATTTTTTTTTATTTTTTACCTAATTTCCTATGTCCTTTCATTTGTTGTGTTGGTTTTATGTGTCTTCATGATACTTCATTAAATTTTTTAGTGTAATGGTATTTTTGTGTTGAAATGGTAAAACTTTAGATGTGATATCATATACAAAGTGTTATTGAATTTCCCAAAAGAGCCATACATGAACAAAAACCTCAGTGATGGATATGTGAAACTTTCCTTTTAGTTTTTGTCAGAGTGTCCAAGAGACTCTGAAAACAATATAGGTTATTCATGTTGCCCTTGATTTCCTCCCAGAAACTGAATGTAACACTTTATTGGTGAAGATACCATATCCTTCAGACTGAGGACTTTGAGAAATCAAGCTGGAACTGACCTGGAGCTCTCCTCATGGAGGACTAGGTCTCATAGTACTGGAAGGGGCCATGCAAGCTGCTGGTATTAACCTTATTATCCCTGAATATTCCTAAACGTATAAGCTGACACTTACATTAAAGTGCTAACCAATAGTAATCTAATTGGACTTAAGGCCCATTCCATAGGAAAGAATTAATGCTTGGTATTGTCAATGTAGTCTACTATTTTTGGCTACGTTCTTGGTGATGGCAGGAACTCCAATAGAGAACTTACTATTGCCAATTTGCTAAAACAGTATGCCTTTCTAACTGTATCCTAAATAGTTTTATATATACAGATTAGTGTTGCTCTATCCCTTATCAATTCAGAAGGACACAACTGATCAAATGCCTAGAATTACTGACTGTGGAGTGACTTCTCAGCTTCAACTACCATATCTACAAAACAACCCCTATACCTAAGGCTCACGGGATGTCACAGAATAAAGGCCATAAAGACTGTGAAAGGCAGAGGACCAGGACAAGACTTCTTAGGAAAAAAATGTCTTCTATATGACAGAAAAGCTGCATCTAGGAAATCCCAACAGTGTTGTAACAGAAATCAGGCCACCATTTTTTTAGTTATAGAATGAACTTTTTAGAGTATTGGATCATGTGAGTTCTTAACGATCAACTAAAATTAGGAGGCAGTTATAGTCTAAGTTTCATTCACCAGTATTCAGTCATTCCAATCTACTACCTGAGGAATCTTTGGCCTCTCATTCCAAACATCAGAATCATCATTTTGTTTCATGATCCAATGAGTGTATTTTCACACTGGATGAGTGCATTTGCATAAGTATCTCCTTTTTTACCCAGTGTGTGGTTAATTTATAAACATTTTATGTGATGAAAACATACAACTGCTTTGTATTTGCTTCTGCTTTTAGAGACATGGCCTAGTGTTGTAACCCAAGTTTGTCTGTAATTTAAAATCTCAAGTGCCCTTATTGCCTAAGCTATTGGTGTTCTGTTCCGGAAGTTGTCTCCTCTACCAATGCATTTAAGGCTATTCGCTACTTTCTCTTCTATTATATTTAGTTGTTGAGGTATTTGATTCACCTGGTTTTACACAGGGTCATCAATTTGTATCTATTTGGATTCTTTTACATGATGACATCCAGTTATACTAGCATCATTTGTTGAAGATGCTTTCTTTTTTCCATTGTATGGTTTTGGTTTCTTTGTTAAAAATTAAGTGCCCATAGGTGTGAGTTTTTATTTCTGTGTCTTCAAATCAATTCTATTGGTACACCTGTCTGTTTTTATGCTAGTACCATGTGATTAATACTACTATTGCTCTGTAGTACAACTTGAAATCAGGAACGGTGATATCTCCAGAGGTTCTTTTACTGTACGGGGTTGTTTTCACTATGCTGAGTTTTTTGGTTGTGAGCCTAGCCTTTAACAGCTGAGCCATCTCTTCAGCCCTATCCTGAGTCTTTTGTTCTTCCATATGAAGCTGAGAATTGCTCTTTAAAGGTTTGTAAAGAACTGTGTTTGTATTTTGATAGGAATTGCATTGAATCTATACCTTGCTTTTGGTAAGATGGCCATTTTTATTAGGTTAATCCTACCATTTCATGAGCATAGGAAATCTTTCTATCTTCTGATATCTTCTTCAATTTCTTTCTTCAAAGATTGAAGTTCTTGTCATACAGGCATTTTACTTGCTTGGTTAAAGGAATACCAAGACTAAGAGCAACAATTAATAAATGGGACCCACTAAAACTTATGGAAGCTTCTGTAAGGCAAAAGAAATCCCCAATTAGGACAAAATGGAAACTTACACATTGGGCAAAGATCTTCACCGATCCTATATCTGATAGAGGGCTAAAACCCAAATTATATAAAGAACTTAAGAAATTAGACACCAGAAAAACCAAATAACCCAGTTACAATTGGGGTATAGAGCTGAAAAGAGAATTCTCAATTGAGGAATCTCTAATGGCCAAGAAGCATTTAAAGAAATGCTCAACATTCTTAGTCACCAGCGAAATGTAAATCTGAGATTCCATCTTACACCAAACAGAATGACTAAGATCAGAGTGACACTTAAGTGATAGCACATGCTGGTGAAGATGTGCAGCACAGAGAACACTCTTTCTTTGCTGGTGTGAGTGCAAACTTATACAAATATTTCAGATATCAATCTGGCACTTTCTCATAAAATTGGGAATAGTTCTTCCTCAAGATACAGCTAAACCACTTCTGGCTATATATCCAAAATATGCTTCATCAAACCACAAGGAAATTTGTTCCACTATATTCATAATAGCCAGAAACTGGCTGTAGTAAATGTCTATAGTGGATGTAAACGTGTTGATCCCAGGTATAGAATGTGAAACAGACTTATGTGAGGATATGTGGTGTTTTTCCACTGGAAACATACTTGTGAGAGAATAGGCAATGCTTGTCCACTAGAAGAGGAACTGCCTCTTGTGGGGGGTATGGTCTTTGTCAACTGGAAAGCATCCTATTATGGACTCTGAGAGGATATATAGCCTTTCAGAGGATATCCTCTTCAACAGGAGAGGCTGGACTTTTTGGTCTTGCAATCATTTCACATAGTTTGGCTGTTCATCATTCCCCTCTGAGACTCGCCTAGAGAGAACAGTTCAGCCAGTGCATTGAGGTTCCAGCTGCTGCTCCAGATTCCACCAGCTGGTGTTGCAATCACCTTTGCTGAATTGCTGCTTTTCTGTTTAATGGTCTTCTGGAATCCTGCTGACTACAGCAGTGGAATTACTCCAAGGAACTGAGTCTAAATAGGCTGACTTCTCCTGTTCCCATTAACCTCTTTTGTCTCCTATCTAGGTAGGTTGTTTGGAAGAGAAGTATAAGCATTAAAGAACACCAAATAAAGTAGAGTAGAAAAAGCTCAAAGCCTGCAGATAACCCTCAAACAAAGAATGGATAAAGAAATGGTGGTACATTTATACAATTGAATAATCCTCCTCCATTAAAAACAAGGACATCATGAAATGTGCAGGCAAGTGGATGGAACTATAAAAGGTCATGCTGATTGAGGTATGAAAGACGCACATGGTATGCACTCATTTGTAAGTGGATTCCAGCCATTTAGTACAAGATAAACATATCACAATACATGGATACAAAGAAAATAAGTAACAAGGAGGACTTAAGGGAGGATGCTCTGTGGCCTCCTTCTGGATCCTGTTTCTCTAGCCGGGCTACCTTGCCTTACCTCAGAGAAAGAAGAGGCACTTAGTCCTGATGCGACTTGATGTGCCAGGGTGGGTTGGTACCCAGGGGAGGTATGGAGGAAGTTAGTGTGAGAGTAGGACTGGGAGGACAGGAGGGAGTTGGGTTGTAATAAGGATGTAGAATGAACAAAGGAAGAAAAATGAAGAAATGAAGGAAAAATCTCAAGTGCTGAGATACAAGAATGTATCTCAACAAAGCCTAAAAATCTCCCATTCCTGCCTTTTATTATTATTTTCTCCTAAATCTTACTATTGTATTAGCTTAATTGAGAAAGTTAGTTTTAGATGGGTTTATTTAATCGATGATGACAAAGACTTTCTTCTAAAGGGCAACTCATCTCTAGGCATACAGCTGTTGAGATCTTAAGCTTTTTTTTTAATGCTATTAAATACAAATATCATGATGCTCTTTGAAAACTTCAAAACTGTAGAAAATTAGAAGCAAGATGTAATTTCATGACCACCTGATCAGGTTCCTTTCTTCATATGTTAAAATGGCATCTTTGAAGTTTGAAGAATTGGCAGCAATCGTCGTCAAACTCGGTCTCAAGACCTGTCAAGTGATTTGAGTCTTGAGTGAAGACAATATTCTAGGAATCACTGTGATCCAACATGCTGTCCTTGCACCAGAAGACTAAGCATATTTGAGTTAGGGGAACACGGGCCTTTGTGTTCTCCTGCTGGCTCAGAAGTGAAGGAGTGACACTAATGTTACCTTTTCAGAGAAGTCTGATGAGAAGATACTTTGGAGGGATGTGAGGGTGACTAACGTCAGGAGGGCATGCTGGGCAAAGGAAGGAAGAACAAATGGAAGCAGGAGGAGGAAGGTATAGTGGAGAATGGTAGCTCAATAAGACCTTATATGTGGAAAAACTTTGCGAGTTTGCACCATAGAAACATTTCAAGGAGCTTGACCATTTTCCTGTAGAGAAAAGTGTAAGAGTGTAAGAATAATTAACTTAGTTAGTTTATGCAATAGAAAGATTTATCTTGCTGCAGGGAACGAATTCTAGAAGGCAGCACTTATAGCTAGGAAAAATACTAGAAGGTTTAAAATTAATAGGAAAAAAGGGAACCAGCGATAAGACTGGAGGGGGCTAGGCAACTTAGCATGGCCCTTTAACATGACATTTATGTCTTGAGCATGACAGAAGGCAGTGGCTGTATTATGCAAGGGTCTGTGAGTTGGAGACTAGCTGTTAATGTGCTTGTCCTCAGATAGAATGCTTAAGCACATAGTTCATCATTTCCAAAAGAAACTTTGGAGGAATATCTGGGTAAGAAAGAGTTTCAACACGAGCAAGAAAAACATTGGGGGGGGGTTGTTTGTTTGTTTTAAGGTGCAAAGGTTAAGTCATGGAATAGGCAATATGTTTTCTTATTTTTTATGAAATATATTTTGATCATATACTTCATGCTCTGCCAGCTCTTCTTTGCCTCCTTATATCCCCAACTTTATGTTCTTCCTCTCTCAGAATAAACACACAAAAAGGAAAATCAAAACAAATATTAAAAAAAACCAAGAAACACCCTAAACTAAAAAATGAAAAAGAAAAGAAAAGACACCTCCCCATCCATGCATGCAAACAGAATCTGTATGGGGCCAGAGGAATGGGGCCCAATCTACAGTATGGTTGATATACCATATACCAGCTAACACTCCAATACTCTGTTGGAGGAAACATTTCATTCCCAGCAACTGTCAATTACAAACAGTTTCTTGGTTAGAAACTTTGTATCTATTTCCTTTTCTCAGCACTAGGATTTTGTCTTGTTCGAACCTGTGAAAATATCGTGTGTCCTGTCCCACTTTAATTTTAAATTTTACGTAAGGCCTGGGTGTATGGAACATACTGTTTTCTTGGAGTCATCTACCACCCCTGGCTCTTACAATCTTTCTGCTTCATTTTCCACATAGAGGGGAAGGGTTTGTTAAAAATATTCCTGTTAACATTGAATGCCCCAAAGTCACTCCCTCTATCCATTGTGGGCCTCTGTGTTTGATACAATATCCTATCAGAAGAGGCTTCTGCTCTGTGGGTATACTAATGTGTCATTAGGAGTCATTGTATAGCTATGTTCTTTAAGCAGAATAATAGTGGTGGGTTTTTTTTTTCCTAAGGAGCAAGACCTACGTAGTCTCAGATTCTAGGCTAATTTAGTAGTGTCATGTATGGTTTCCATGTCACAGAATGGGTCCAGTAAAAAATGGTGGGTTACTCTCCTCATACTTGTGATGCTATTGCACCCGAGTATCCTGAAGACAGGTCACAGGGTTTCTAGCTGCGTGATGTTAATGGTTTTCCCTTCAGTAGGCTTCAGGATACCTTTTAGCATCATACAAGGTAGTCAGTAGTGATGAAGCATTATTTCTCCAATATTGGTAATATAGATAAGTGTCATCAACAATAACCTACCATCAGGTTGTGGAGAGAAGCCAGTATCCTCAGTAATAATCTGTGGTGTTTGAGGATGTTCAGTCAGCGAGTCAACAAGATGTAATCATTCACAGAATAGGAGACTTTATTTGGTAACATAAGATAAATTTCTTGTTGGGGCATTGTTTCCCCGTTATATGATCACTCCATTTAAATTCCGTTCTTAAATGTATGTATTTTAAGAAGTTTCTACAATAGTTGCATTCAATATAGGTTTTGTTTTCTCCCCATTTATTTATTTATTTATTTATTTATTTATTTACTCATTAATTCATTCACATTATAGCCTGATTCTAGTCCTCTTCTCTGCTCCCTGCCCCCTTCTCCTCTTTATCAGAGTAGGGGAGGCCCCAAGGGGTACCACCCCACTCTGGCACCTCAAGTTGCAGCAGGGCTAACGGCATCCCCTCTTGCTGAGGCTAGACAAGGCAGCACAGCTAGGGAGAAGGAATCCAAAGGAAGGCAACAGGGTCAGAGATAGCTTCAACACCCATTGTTAGGAGACCCATATGATGACTAAGCTGTACATCTGCTATATATGTGTAGGGATCTATGTCCATCCCATGCATGCTTTTTTGTTTGTGGTTCAGTCTCTGTGAGCCCCAGGGACCCATATTGGTTTACTCTGCAGGTCTTCTTGTGGTGTCTTTGGCCCCTCCAGCTCCCTCAGTCTTTCCTTCAATCTCCCTCAAAACATCCAGAGCTCGGTCTATTGTTTGGCTGTGTGTCTTTGTATCACTTTCCATCAGCTGCTGGATGACGCCACTTAGAAGATAGCTATGCTAGGCTCCTGTCTCCCAGCATAGCAGAGTATCATTAAGAGTGTCTGGGTTTGGCTCTCTCCCATAGGGTGGATCTCAAGTTGGACCAGTCATGGGTTTGCCATTTCCTCAATATCTGCTTCATCTTTATCACTAAACTTCTTGTAGGCAAGACAAATTTTGGGTCAAGGGTTTTATGAGTGGGTTGGTGTTCCTCTCACTCCACTGAAAGACCCATCTGGCTTCAGTCACCATATTCCTCACTGCTAGAAGTCTCAGCTAGAGTCACCCGCCATAGACTCCCAGAGTCTCAGAGATGACACCCCCCCACTGACTTCTTTTCTCTTTCCAGCTCTTACCCCCACACATGATCCCCTCTCCCACCCAGTTTCCTCCCTCCATCTACTTCAGATATCTATTTATTCTATTTTCCCTTCTGGGTGAGAGTCACACGTCTTCCCTTAGGCCGTCATTATTACTTAGCTTCTTTGGGTCTGTGAATTCTAACTTGGTTTTCCTATTCCTTATGGCTAATATCCATTTATAAGTGAATACATACCACGTGTGTCTTTTTAGGTCTCGGCTACATCACTGGATGATCTAGTTCCATCCATGTGCTTGCAGATTTCAAGATTTCTCTGCTTTTAGTAGCTGAGTAGTATTTCATTGTGTAAACGCATCACAGTCTCTTTATTCATTGGTTGAGGGACATCTAGGTTGTTTCTAGTTTCTGGCTATTAGAATAAATGTGCTATGAACATAGCTGAGCAAATTTCCATGTGGTTTGGTGAAGCATATTTTGGATATATGACCAAGAGTGGTACAGCTCGGTCTTGAGGTAGAACTAGTCCCAATTTTCAGAGGAAGCTCCAGATTGATTTCCACACTGGTTGTACAAATTTGTGCTCCCACAAGCAACGGAGAGGTGTTCCCATGCTCCATATGGTCTTTCAAATAGCTTTTGGGGTTAGTTATACCTCCCCATATTCCCTCCTTTACTTTGCTTTCCCATTCCCATGCCCATTAGCTTCCCCTTTCTCTTTTTAGTACTATATTCTGTTTCCCATTCCTTGGAAGGCCCAATCTTCTCTCCTGCTCTCTTAGTTGGCATGTAACCTCCACGGTTTTTCTGATTGAACCATACATACCAAAACCTTATTAGAAGCCATGTAACATTTGTCTTTTCATGTCCATGTTACATCACAGAGGATGATTGCTTCTATTTCTAAGAATGGATAAATTGTTAAAAGAGACTATAAGAGCAGAACGCTATTGATCCATTAGTTATTTTTAAAACATCAACATTCAGTTATATGGTAGAGGAAGAAAGTACAGATATGGATTTTCTGTGTACCCAATTAAATCCTTATCAAATGTAGGTTTATGATATCCTAGGCTAGAAGTTCACATAAATATAGAGTACAGGAATGACATTGCCATAATCTCTGTGTAGTCTTAATCACATCTTCAAAACATATAATGAAATGCTAATTATTTAAAGTAGTTTCTGACCCAAAAAGCCTCTTTCTGACAGAATATCAAAACTGGTTTCATTTCAAGCAATCATTTCCCCAAAGGTATAGTCCTGGTAATTACTGCCACGCCGTCAGGGCCAACACAACACCATGGCTATGCATACCTACCACTCTTTTTTTCCTTCTCATATTGCTTATTGACAGCCATTTACTCTATAATCATTCAAAGTAACAAAATAGTATTGTGCTCCATGAAAAAATCAGTCCATTAATTATTTATATATGAATAATAGAATGTTGGCTATAAAAATATCATTTGACTAATTCAAAGGTTTGGTATTTTGATATATTTAAAAATCTATGTGCATTGTGCATGTATATGTGTGTATATGTGGAGGCAGCATCAGGTTGTAATATCTTTCCTTGATTTTTCTAAACTTAAAAATATTCTTTGAGTTTCAGCATCTGTTCAAACCATTGCTGAGTGGAGCCTCTCATACAACTCTGATAAGCTCCTTTCTTCAAGCATAACAAAATATCATTAATAGTGTCAGGGATTAGCTCTTTTCCATGGGGTGGGTCTTGGGTTGGGCAAGGCTTTGGTAGGATATTCCCTCAATTTCTGCTCTGTTTTATCTTTATCACTGTACATCTTGTGGTCAGCATAAGTTTTGCATCAAAGTTTTTGTGCATGGGTTCATGTTCTCCTCCCTCCACTGTGAGGGTTGTCTAGTTAGAGGGTGTCCTTTTCAGTCATCATGGCCCCTGCTATTAGGAGTCTCAGCTGTAGTCCCCCTCATATCCTCCCAGAGGCCTATTCTGACTTAGATCTCTAGCTTGTCACAGAGATGCTCCAACCAACATATTCTCTTTTCTCTGCAGGCCCTCTGTCCTCCAGCCCTGACTCTCCCCAGGTCTGATCTCCACCCTTATTTCTCTCTGTGTACCCTCTCCTACCTTGCTCCCTCTCTTCAACCACTACTGCTGTCTATTCTATTTCCCCTTCTGAGTGAGATTTGAGCAACTTCCCTTTATTCCTCTTTGTTACTTATCTTCTTTGAGTCTGTGTATTGTATTATTTTTATCCTGTGTGAAATGGCTAAAATCTGCTGATAATTGATTACATACCATGTGTGTCTTTCTGGGTCTGGGTTACCTCATTCTGAATGATCTTTTCTACCTCCTTCCATTTGCCTGCAAATTTCATGATTTCTTGTTTTTAAGAGTTGAGTAGTATTTCATCATATAAATGTACCACAATTTCTTCATCCATTCTTTAGTTGAGGGACATATAGGTTGTTTCCAGATCCTGGCTATTACAAATAAAGCTGCTATGAACACAGTTGAGCAAATGCCCTTGCTGTATGGTAGAGCATCTTTTGGGTATATGCCCAGGAGTGGTATAGCTGGGTCTTGAGGTAGAACTATTCCCAGTTTCTGAGAAAGTGCCAGAATGATTTCCAAAGTGGTTGTACAAGTTGGACAAAGCATAGCATCTAGTGGAGCAGTGGGAGGAAAGATAAAAGGACCTAGAGATGAAAACAGCACCACAAGAAGACCAACAGAGAAAAGTAACCAGGTTCCAGAGGTGACTGTGTGGTCTGAAGCACCAAGCAAGGACTAAGCATGGACTGGACTCAGTTCCTCTACATAGATGTAACCAATAGGAAGCTCAAGCTTTATGTGGGTTCACTAGTAATGGGGGCAAGAGCTGTCTCTGACATAGACTCTGTTGCCTGCTCTTTTGCCACTTCCCCCGATGGGACCGCCTTGCCAGGCCACAAGGAAAGGAGGTGAACTCAGTACTGATGTGACTTGATGAGCTAAGGTGGGTGGGTAGGGGAGCTTCTCTCTTCTGAGGAAGAGGGGAGGGGAGATAGGAAAAGGAGGATGGGAGTGGGAAGAGAGCAGGAAGGATACTGTGATTGGGATGTAAATTGAATAAATACATTAATTAATAAAAAGTTTTTGAGAAAAAGTCTTTTTACTGAACCTTCGTTGGTTTGTCTAGGCTAGGTGTCAGTGAGCTTCAATGACCTTGTCATTCTCTTCCTTCATAACTCTGTGTATGAGGTGCTACAGAGGTATGGAAGACATGCCTGACTTTCTATGTAACTCCTAAGGATTTGAACTTGGGTTTTTGACTAGTATAATACTCGATTTACTGACTGAACTGTGTCTCCAGTCTCTAAATATCACTATGTTTATGATTTTCACTTTAATACTAACAAGAAAAAATAATATGAGAGTTTAATAATTATCTTAAGTCAGAATTAAACCAATTTACTTTTCAGATTATTTGTCACATTCATGTTTACAACTGGTTAGTTTCTTGTCAATGTAAAGCAAAACTATATTAAAAATATAACATTTAAATGAATTCAAAATGTCAGAACCTCTTTAGTCTCCTCATAAGCCACATTGCTTAAAATTTAGACATGGTTTGAAATTTTACATTTTTTCACATTCCTCAAAAAGATAAAAATAAAACATGTATAATTTGATTTTGGTGGCTGTTAGGAAATAACATTTAATCAAAGACACTTTGATACATTATCAGGTCAAGATACAATCAACCCTAGAACTACTTCAAATGCTATTTTAAGTAGTAGGTAACCTGTATACTAGTATCAGTAAATGATTAAGTTTAATTTCTTAAATTATATCTAGAGGAAAAGAAAATGATCAATATTTTAAGCTCATTAAAACTTGCTCATACATCTCTTTAAAATTTAATGAAATATCGACATTAGTAAGATAAGTCAGATGGCTAAAAAGGTTGTTTAGAAAAACTACATCATCATTTATAACATAAATATACAGGGATATGTATTATTTTTATTCTCTAAGAAAGTCAAGATATGATTGGCAGTTCTTTTTTTTAATCAGAACAAAATCTTTCAGAACTAGAAATGAATGCTGCTTTCCACATGCAAACTCTCTGCAGCATAAAAGTATCCATGGAAACCCTTTCGTGTCTGAAGACTAATATGCATATACAAGGTTATTTTCTTTTACATTTCATTCCAATAAAAACGTGAAGAGAATGAAAAGCATTAAACTGCTAAAGACATCTGAGACATTTGAGGCTTTACATAAGAGCTTTAGACACAAGGCCATTACATTATATTTTAGCAGTTTTTATTTGGTGCAAGACCAAATGATTGCATTGAATATGTTCATTAATTGTCATAACAAGAATTATTAAAGTACTGTTGTATCCATGTGAATAATTTTATTGTTTTGTTTAGATGTCATAGAGGTGCACATGTAGGATAATTAATAGTATATATATTTAGTCCAACAAAATATCTATTATTTAAAAAATCAAAATTTCTTTTAAAGCTTCCGAAAAAGTGAATTATTTCTGGATAAAGAATGAAACAAAAGTCAAAAGATACAATAATTAAGAACTCTAGTAAAGTCACAGGCACCATGACAGTTAACATTCACTGTAAACTTAACTACACCTCAAGTCACCATGAAAATCCAATTCTCCGTTTCCAGAAAACTTTAACTGAGGTAGACGCATTGCAAATGGGGTTCATCATCCCATAGGTTGAGGTTGAGTTTCGGTGCTATATGCAAAGCTGAAAACCAGTTAAAAACGGGCATAGATCCCTCGGTCTCTCTCTGTCTGTCTCTGTCTCTTTTCTCTCCTTCCTGACTTCATTCATAAGCACTGTGGCCAGTTGGTTTTCTTTCCTGCTGTCATGTCTTTTTTAAAACAAGGGGCTTCAGCCTCTTGATCTGCACACTAAAATAAGCCCAAAACTGGCTTCTTGTTTGATGTTTGATCACAACAAGAAGAGTGACTGATATAGACAATTGGTACCAATGAGTGAAGCTGTTGTGGCAATAAACCTGACTTTGTGCCTCATCATTTGGAATAGGTTTTCAGGAGGAACATGGAAATATTTGAAGTTGTAGGCTTTTAACAGAATATATATATATATTTACACACATATATATATATACACATACATATATACACACACATACATATATGTATGTGTATGTGTGTGAACACACACATATATACATATATATACATATATATACACACATATATATATACATACACACACACACACACACACACACACACACACATATATATATATATATATATATATATATATATATATATATACTTGCAAAGTCATCTAAAGAAGTTTCATACAAGTAGAACATTATGATAGGCAGATTTGGGCCAAGGGGTCCTGCTCAAACTAAGGCAAAAGGCGGTAAAATTTAAACCCCTACCCAGATCTAGCCAATGGTCAGAACACTCTCCACACTTGAGTGGAGAGTGGGATATGACTTTCTCACATACTCTGGTGCCTCACATTTGACTATGTCCCCTGGAGGGGGAGATCTGGTGGCACTCAGAGGAATGACAGCAGGTCATCGAGAAGAGACTTGATACCCTATGAGCATATACAGGGGGAGGTAATCCCTCTCAGGAACAGTCATAAGGGAGGGGAATAAGGGGAAAATGGGAGGGAGGGAAGAATGGGATGGGATAACCATTGAGATGTAACAAGAATAAATTAATAAAATTAAAAAAAACTGTTAATGTAACTTCCATGAAAATGGAAGACACAAAAGGGGACAAATAAAAAATATATATTTTAAAAAAAACCCATTAGGGATATATAAGCAATATAGTCTGAGGGTCGCTGACTGAAAGGTGGCCCAATGGATTAGTGGATTTGCTGTACGCAAGGGGATTTAAGCAAATAAATAAATATATGAAGGGAAAAAAAAATAAAGAAGTTTCAGAGAAGATCAAGTACTCTTCTGGGAACAGGGCTAGAGGCTATTCAATGCATATTCTTGCAAAGAATATGTCTTCATTTGCCATGTCTTAAAAACATCTGTGGAGCTGAATTCAAAACATAGGGGTCAGTTTTAATTGGTAGATAAAAGCTGATGACTACATCTTTTAGGCTGTGCTGTGGTTACTGCTGGTTGCATTTATCCAGGTTTACACTGAGATGGAACAGCAAGTAGAGCAGAAATACATTTAAAATATGGCATTTAGTGAAAAAGGGAATCAGTTTAAAGTTATTGACAAGGTGCTTGAAGGGATCAAACCTATTAAATAGAAACATAATGTTCTGAATTGGAGAACAGAAAGCATTCCTCAATGGGAGGGCAAGGACCTATCCACAGGAGGTTCCCATCCGCAGGAGTCTCTAACTTGTGAAAATACAAGTGCATGTGTAAAGAGAGCCAGAACTTAGAATGCTGCTGAAGGGGTTCCTTACTCAAAGATAGGCACATAGAAGCAAGCATGCCCGTATTAAAAAAAGGATCAAGACATCATGAGGTGGAAGCAGAACTTGGCAGCACCATCCATGGTCTGATACTGGCTATAAAGGCATAAAAGGTACAAGATCAAAAGGGTCAAAGAAGGTTGTGCCAAAGTTTAAGTGACCTTTAGGGACAGTTGGTGTGTGTCAGAGTCAGAGTTCCTGCAAGGAGGCCCAAGGACATTGCAAAAAATTAAATGAGCTGCTTTTGTAATAGTGACCTCAAAATATTGTAGATGCCAGGACTATGAAGTGACAGCCAAGGAAAGATGGGTGGATGGTTTGGAACTACCGTATAAGAGAGACTGTATGTCCTATAGGCAACAGAGCTATGAGGATGAGAGCATTCAATCCCTTTAGAGTTCAGATTATTCCATGAGTCTGGACTCCTGTATTCTCCTCCCACTCACTGCAGGAGTGTGAGGATTATAGAATTCATGAAAGCATCTGGAGTTTTACATAGGTTCCAAGAACTGTATTAAGGGTGTCAACCTTGCACAGGAAACACTTCTACCCACTGAGTCAAGTCTTGGTCCATATAATTTATTTGTTTATTATTTTAGGGAGGGGTGGGGATTTATAGTTAAAATGTGCTTGAATCACAGAAGAGATTTTAAATTTTAGACTTTTAAAAAATTCTGGAACTCTCTCTCTCTCTCTCTCTCTCTCTCTCTCTCTCTCTCTCTCTC
>OU015751.1:97329018-97371137 GCA_907169655.1 Acomys percivali
TGGTCTAAATGCATTCTGCATTATGATGTGAAAATGCATCTTTAGGGACTTGGGATGCATAGTTATGATTTAAAGCAACGTTTTGGTTGTCAAGTTGGAAACAGGTAGATATATGGTGTTTTTTAAAAGTCAAATTGACTGGATTTAGAATCACCATGGTAACACAATTTTCAGAAAGGTTTAACTAAGGACAGAAGACTCACTGTTCTTCCTTTAAATTGCTTGTAACTCAGTCATATAAAAAAGAAAAATAACTAAATCACCCATGGAATATATCAATTTTTTCTGTTGATTGTAAATTTATAGAATAAGAAAACTGATATGCAATAAAAAGACACTCAAATAAAAAAGATCCAATGGTATGTGCTTAGTCTGCATTAGTTGCTTTTGTTCTTGACTCAAAGGCAAGGAAAAAAAAAACCTGGGAAAGCTTTAGAAAGAAGAGGCCAAGGCTTTAGGTGTGCAGTGGCTGGGGCTGAGGGTAGGCAAAGCCAGAGGCTGACTAACTACAAATGTGGTTTCCTATGAGAAATGTTAGTGAAGCAAACTTAGCCTTTCTCAGAGGCTCCCAGTTTGGAAGCAGGATAGGGGTGGAGGCAGAAATCAAAGAAGCTGTAATTATTCAGGACCTGACCACTAGGACTTGACTGATGCAGTGCCTGTGGCTTGGCTTCCTGGACTCTGCCCATGATTGTCATGGGACATCTAATTTTATACATAGTCTTAAGCTATCTATTTGCATATCTGGCCTCTCAGAATTAAAGGGTAGTGAGTGACTTTACATGTTGTCTATACAAGTTGATTCAAAAGAAAAACTCAAATAAACAGAATGAGACCTGGAAAATGAATAATAACAAGAAAAATAGCATCAGACAATATTAAAGAAATGCATGGATTATAGTTTTCAAGTGAGGATGGAGGTGACGTGGACAAAAGAAGATAACATTTAGGTGTTTCTTTTCTCTGTCTTTCTTTGTAATGGATGAGTTTCCCTTTGAATCCATAGATTTATTACAGCATGCTCAATATTCTACACTGTGTTGAGAAATAGTCAACTAGGTACTAACTGGATTTTTTTCCTTTTTTTCCTAGATTACATTAAATGCTTTGCAGGATGACTTTATAGATAAAAACATCTTTATTCAATGGCATGTGGGTAAAGGAAGAAATCTATTCAACATGGAGCATCCAGTCATCCTTTGCTATCCAGTGCCTAGGAGCTGCCCCCAGTCCCAAGGATAATGGCACTGGCCCTGCAGTCTGGCTCATTCTCTGTTCCCAGGACCGTCTGTATTGTGTTGACAGCTGAGAATTTGCATAATGTAATATATCTCTTGCATATTTTTAAAAACAAAACAGTGTCATGAAGATTTATTGATTTTCCTCTTGCATATCAAGAATCCCAAAACTATTAAGTGACTGGTGGGATAGGAAACTGAATGTCAAAAAAGATGGTTCCTGAGCTAAATTTCACAGTGTTGTCCTGGAGCTCTGGCTCCTCTCTGAATCCGTCAACTCCAAAAGAGATAAAGAAGTAACCACATGTGCTCACTAAATCTCATCTTTCATGGGGAAATAGTCTGTTCATTTTACTTTATTTTTAAAGCAGCCTTCACCATTGCATTGGTGAAATTCTGTTTGGTTTCATAACTACTAAGATTAGATATGCTGTTAAAAATTAAGGGACCCCCATTAGTAATAAAATAGAGCAATGCATTAACAATTCACAGTGTGATGTTTTCTACCACAATTTACTAAGTATTAACTAAAGAATGTTCTTACCTTATAAAATATGAATAGTATAACAGTTCATGGTGCAAGAGACTATTTTAACTTATAACCTTACAATGTAAAGAGGAAAAGGCTTAAATGCATAAGTCTGTCATGTATCACAACCAGCTTGCATTATAAATCTTAATGAAGCTCTGTGTATGCATATAACCTTGTGTGAATGCATGAATATTTATTCTAACTAGTAGGAAGTTTGCAACTGGACTGATAAACGGAAAGCACTGAGTATTGCTTGTTCATCAGTCTTCATTCCAAACCTCACCTTATGATTAAGTTTGTATTAGCTTTTCTGGGTTATATGTTGCAAACTCTATTATACTAAGTTGTATATTTCATTGAACTTAAAAAAAAGAAGGCTGTTTCAAACACTCATTTATTAAATAACATCACAGTAATATTAAACTCCTTAAAGTTATATTCATCTCCTCCTGGGAGGTGACTACCAGCCTACCACTGATCCTATAGCTAAGAGAGCCAATAGAATGTGAAAAGATTTTCACACAAGTTATGCATATAACAAGTTATGCATAACAACTCCTTATGCACATGGGGATGGGGTGGTTCCTCCAGCATAGATTTTTCTAGTCAACCTGATTCCAATTATTCTTTGCTTTTACCCATTCTCCTGTTATGCTTACTATAAAGAACTTTGCAATATAGTACTTGTGGGCAGAAGATATAAGATCATGATAGAAAAATTGATGAAGCAGTATGTGCTCTATACTTATTATAGATACATAACCCATAGATATAAGCATTTAATACTTGATCCATCAGTGACTGGTTGCATGTTATTATTGAGATTTTGAAGCTTTTTCTTCAGCTGTAAAGTAGTCAAAAACAAATCTTGAATCTTGGGTAGTTTTCTAAGAAGTCACTAGCTTGGTAAAAGTAATAAGTAAAGACTGATATAAATATATAGGACAGAATATGTAAGAGATGCTATTATTCATTTACTCCTTATTATAGAAAAGCATACTTCCTCAAGTGTCTCATGCATGTGTACAACGTAGCACTCTACAGATGACTGTAGGGTGTCATGTATGCTTGGATTTTGGGCTGTGAATAAAGTTTAGTGAGTAGGTGAGTTCATGTTGGCAGAACTTCACAAATAATGAGAATTGATTCACTGTATTTATAAATACATTGACACTATTATGACAAATAAAGCTCCCTTTTACTTTTGAATATCCATGAAAATTGTCACCAACCAAAGATTGTTATACGAAATGTTTAAGCATGCACAGCAGCATGCTGCTTTATGCCGGGCTGCTGGTTAGGGTATGAGTCTCAGCTGAGTTGTGAAAGGTTCCAGCTTCATGGAATACAATCAATAAAATTTCCCTGGGCTCATGTTTAAAATGGCTCCATGGTGTTTTAAATGCTCAGTTCACTCTTTCTTGAAATTCTAAACAGTTTTTGAAGATTGTGACCTATATATACTCATTTTGAAGTGAGTCTTACAAAACAGCTAGCCATTTCTGCCAATGACTGGTCCCTTTTTATTCTCAATAGAGATTAGGAAGACCTTGAAGATCAGAGTATCAGGAAAAGAGGGTTCTGAGGCTTGAAAAAAGTGATAGAATGCCCAGACAAAAGGGAGTGGAGGCCGCTGCTAATTTACATATGCACACAGCTGATTGGAATGTGCAGAGCCAATGTTTTGAGAACTAAATTACAGGCCTCTGCCTAGGTCTGAAATTGGCTGCTCGGCAATACTCTTGACATGTCAACAGGAATAACCATGGAAAGAGTTTGAACACTAAACTGGTTTTAGAATTACAACCAACAAATAGCAGGTCAGGCCTCGAAGCTTGAATCTAACCAAGTCCATCACTTGTGAAGACAAAACAGTTTAGTGTTATGTAGAACAGTTTCAGACAGTCTCTCACTCCTGTACGTTCGAAGTGCTGTTAGGCAAATTATGTAAACACTGAAAAACTTTTCTTCAACATTCAATGAAATCCACAAGAACTACTATGTATTTTAGGACTTCGGTATTATAAAACACTAAGCCATTCAATGACACATTTCAAATGTCATCAAGCACTATGTACATTCTGGTCAGATGCAATATTTTCCTCAGTTAAGTTTTTCACTTTTCAAATTGTTATTCTATGGGAAGTTGGGTACAACTTTCTTAAGATTTTTGTCTCAAAGTCTTCACTGTCCAGCCCAAGTCAAATAGGCATGTATGGTCATTTAATAAATACAGAGTTCCTTTACTGTCTTCCATCTGCCCAGGCTTCTTGCTGCAGGTGCACACTTCGCTGACATCATCAGTGATGTCATCTTCTAATGGCTGTGCTGTAACATCACTGGTGCCACTTCTCTTTTGGCAAACATACTTGTTCCTCTCTCCTGATGTGGTATTTTGTTTTGTTTTGTTTTGTTTTGTTTTGTTTTGTTTTGTTTTTAGCTTTTTCTCCTTTGTTGTCTACTGTTTCACTATTTCCAGCTTATGTTTAGTGGCTCAGCTTTTATTGCTATAGTTAGGTATGAAACATATATTTTTCTGCTGGGCTTGAAACGCCCATTTGGTTTCAGTATCCATTGAGAGTCACTTCTGGGGGTCACGGTTTGCATACTTCAGTGTGTGAAACAAAAATCCTTGTTCTTCCGTAGAACACATCTACTTTTATTAGCCTCATCCTGAAAATGAGAGTTTTTAATGTGTCATACTTTAATTCGTAAGTTGTGTTTTTAAGCTGAGGCAGCAGTGTGACACTGATATAAGAGAAGATATCATAAACTACAGAGTTTTGTTGATAATGAAAAAATAATATTTCTTATAAAAATTCTAGCCTTGCTGAAAGATGTTATTAAACTCAAACTGTCCTTATGATTAAATATTTGTTTAAATCTTTTATCTTCTTCATGTGGGTAAATAGAATACAGAGATAAAATACAGAAGTAACAACTCCCTGATGCCAATTTGATTCTTCATTTTTCCTTTGAAGATAATTACAATAACCACTAGAAAAAGGTTATCTCATTTACACAGGAATTCTTTCTGTTCTGTTAATTAATATTATTTCTAATAATAGGTATTACATTTTGACAAAAGTGTGAATAAAATATGTATTTATAAGGATTTTCTTTGTTATATATATATTAGGAAATAGTTATAAAAAGATGTTTCTGTCATAGAAGTGTGACAGCTAGAAAAAATGTGACATTTATAAAACATTTATCTCCTGTAAGACTTTCAAATGTTGCTGGTGGCAGTATATATTGTTTGGCTAAACATAAAAACTTCAACTATTATCCACATAATGAATTAGAGTTATTGCAATTAATATGGACAAGTATTTCAACTGTTCTTCCATACTCTAACATTCCATGCCATGAACAGATAAATTTTTACTAAAAATCGAAACCTGATGATTTTTAGCGACATTATTTAAAGAGAGGTTTTTTTGTTAAACCAAGTTATATGAAGGAGTTAAATGTAAATTTTCAAATGAAGAGAAAAGAGTACTAGTGATCGATGCAAAATTGAATGTTATTCTCTTTAAGTATTAATAAATATTTTAAAGATAGTCATAGAGTCCCAGATTTCTCAGTTCAAAGAGCTTGTTGTGACAACAGCATTTGTTTGTACACAAAAAGCATGTGAGGTTTTCTTTTAACCAAGAATACAGAGAAGGAAGAGAAATAAGGGATGTTGAAGGAGATTAGAATGAAACAGATAAACTTTAAACTTCTGATTCAAAATCGAAGCGGCCAAGTTTTCAACCAGGAACAAACTAAGACATAACAGGGAAAAGAATTAAGTTAATTGAGGGAGAGCTGGATTTGTACACAAGAGCAAGCAGGGCATTTGTATACTTCTCTGTGAAGTCCTCCAATAGCCTGCATGTGCAATGAGTCATAAGGCGGATGAGTAATGACTGAAAAAGAACAATCAGCTCTGGTTCTCAAAACTCCTGCAGTGAAGCCCAAGGTGGGAAGGGATTTGCTTACTTAATTAGTAGTGTTTCAATTTGGCTTAAGTTGGCTTGTGGTCACAGCACTGCTAGAAATTCAGTTTAATTTTAATATAATCGTAGACTTAGCACATGCCTGCCAATATCCAAGAAAAGAGCTAAAGCACTATTTGTAAATTGCTTCATAAAACTTACCCTCCCCCCCCCACCTCCGCTTACTGGGAAAAGACAGAGCACATCAGCATGAAGATTGTTGTCTAGTAGAGATTTGATACTGCAAAGCTTTTTTAAAAATGTATTTATGTATAAGCTTTATGAATTGATAATCTGCAAGATACCCAAGGTTTGAGTCCCAGTGCTCTAAGAAAATAGAAAAATTAAATAAAACTAAGAAAAAAGGAAAGAACAGAACAAAAATCAGCAGTAAGAGCCTGACCAGGACAAGGCTAGAAAGGAAGTAGAGAGCTGGGACTCTAAAGATATTGATACAATGATTGACAGTTACTATTGTAACAGTTTATCACTGTCTCAGAAAGTTGAACAGGTAGGTCTAGAAACCGTCCTTACCTTTAGCTATTTGCTTAAGAGAAAGAAAGCACAAGTCCAGTAAAAGGATACCACAAGAATATTGCTCAGCTTCACTTGGAAACCATTGCGGTTTCAAGCAGCAAGTTTTAGGTTTTAAATTAAAGCCACTGATACGCTTTAAACTGAGTTTAGTACAGGGTGATAGATAGGTTCCTTTCTAGGCTTTTCTTTTTGAGTATTTTCGTGACAATTATAAATAGGATTGCTTTTCTGATTAATTTGATTTCTTTCTTGATTTTGTCATCTTTTTTCTTAACTAATTATTCTTCCTAGTGACACATTAAATAATAGCAGAGAGGATGTGTATACATGTTTTAGATTTAGAGGAAAATTCTTTCCATCCCCCGCCCCTGCAACCCACCCCGTTCAAAATAAAGTTGGCCATGGGTTTGCTACAGTGGTGGTAGAAAAATTTAAGGTCCAAAGTTGGATAACTACAACTCTCGTTTTTCTGAAGCTTAGATCTTTATACCCTGTGTCTAAGAAACTTAATATTTGTCACCACAGACTGGGGCTCTTGGAGTCAATCCTAGAAGGTTCTAATTACTTCGGCTGCTTGCTGCCATTACCTACCATTGTTGGAAACTAAGGTTTATTATTTTGCCTGCTAACTGCTGGTGATGCAGGTGACTTCAGTCCAAAGAGATAGATAGGCTTGCACACCAAGAGCCTGGTGCCAGGGTTCTGGCTTCTAAAACCGGAAACAATAGGTATCAAGCATTCTGTTAGTGGAACAATAAGCCTCTCAACCCTTCCTACTCCAATCCCTAGGATGCACAACACACTAGACTTGTTTCTCATCTGCCCACGTTTCCAGTCTGGCTAGAGAAAAGAATTCCAACCAGTTTGTTGATTATTCTGAGTGTACTAGGCAAAAGTGAGAGAAATTAAAATTAGTGACTTCATTTTAGCCTACTGTAGAACTCAAGTTATAGAATAGCCACCTTGTCAGAGAAGACCATTGAACACAGATAATCTCAGAAAATCATGTGCACTTGAGGAGATATTTCCAAGGATAAAACTGGTAGTAACAGTAATGGGGATTTTCATGAAGCTTCTGAAACCATGATTGTTCTAGATTGAGAATATGAAACTTCTTGCTGTCAAAGCTACAGGAGGGGAGTCTCATACTTTTTTGATGTTTTGCCTCCATAATTTCTGTAACGTTCTCACAGTTACAATCTCAACCAGATCCTACTAGAGGAGGAGCAAAGGGGAGGCGGTTAGCCACAGTTACCTATAACCGTGCGACACTTCAGTAGAGCTCTATGCCAAGTGGGAAAATGGGTTGTTCAAACACCAGTTAGCGCCAGATTTCCAGTCTCTGCTGATGTCAGAACATTTTGTTTCACAGAATCAGGACTTCAAAGAGATACAGGAAACCTGGTTTTTGAGGAGGCAATTAAAGGAAGAGGAGACACAAATTCTTTGTATTGTGGGGGAAAGAAATGTGAAGGCCAAAGCTTCAAGTCTCAAAGGAAAACACTGACCTTCATTTTTTTGATTTCAGGACCCTTCCTCTCCCTGTACCTTCCTTCACAAGGCCTTACCACTGGTTTTCAGGAGAAAGGGCTTCAAGACAGAGTCACTAAAAACAAATAACTGGGGAAGTGCAATGAGAAAAGAAATTTGAAGTTATTGGTACCAAGGCCAAAAGTAAAATTTAATTTACCTCAGTTTCTTTTCTCTGATTCATGTCTAGTTCCTGAAAATAATTACAAAGCATACTAAAAGGCAAACAAAAATCATCTGAAGAGACAAACACAGATCAGAATCAGATTCATATGATTCAGATATTATGTTATCAGATGGGAATTTGAACAAACCGTACAAGCTAAGGAATCTTATGGAAAAAATAGAAGACTTGCAAAGTTCTCTGTGCTTGATAAGTACAGAGTTGGTAACTATAAGAAAGAATCAAAAGAAAATTCAAACCAACAAAAAGAACCATGGCTTTTATGGGTCCATAAGTAGATGTTAGGGCCCATGTAAGGTTAGATAAGTTTTAGACTAAATTCACAGAAACTTAGTGAAAATTGAAGTACACAGAGAAAAAATAAGGAAAGAATACTGAGAATAGTCCCCCAATAATGTTATCTAAGTGTTTCTTATATAATACAATATATTATCAAAGAAATATGGGACAATAACAAAAATTGTGCAACACTGTCAAGTACATTGGAAAATTGTTTATACCAGTGCCTACTAGGAAACCAACAAAGTATGTGGAAGATTTCTGCTCTCTGCCCTCTCATGAGCCTACTGGCTGTCTCTGTCTCTTTACATGTATGTTGTTTGTTATTTTTGTTTTGTTTTGTTTTGGGTACAATCAGATGAGATTTTTTTCTAAAAATAATAATAGGCATTTAGCAGTTCTTAGTGTCATGAATTTATTCTTTGTTTTCAATTAATCAATTTATGTTTTTCTGTCTTTCATTTTAAAACTATTTTTATGTTTTATTTTTAATTTTTAATGTTTTTTGATTTAGAAGCTTTGTAGTTCTGTCACTTAATGATTTTTATTTTGTAAATGTTTGTCTTTAATTACATGTGTTGGTGTGTCTCTGTGTCTGTCCACATGTATGTGAGTATGGAAGAGGGTGTATATACTGGAGTGTGAGTTACAGGCCTATGTGTGTGTGCCAGGAACCAAACTCCAATTCTTTTCTTTTTTTTTTTGACATTTTTTTATTAATTTATTCATATTACATCTCAATTGTTAGCCCATCCCTTGTATCCTCCCTTTCTTTCCTCCCTCCCGCTTCCCCCTCTACTCCCTTCCCCTATGTCTGTGACTGAGGGGGACCTCCTCCCCCTGTATATGCTCCTAGGGTATCGAGTCTCTTCTTGGTGACCTATTATCTTTCCTCTGAGTGCCACCAGGCCTCCCCATCCAGAAATCCATCAATGTAATCCACCATATAAACAAACTGAAAGAGAAAAACCACATGATCATCTCTTTAGATGCAGAAAAAGCATTTGACAAAATCCAACACCCGTTTATGTTTAAAGTTCTGGAGAGATCGGGAATACAAGGCACTTTTCTAAACATCATAAAGGCTATATACAGCAAACCAACAGCCAACATTAAATTAAATGGAGAGATACTCAAGGATATCCCTCTAAAATTGGGGACCAGACAAGGCTGCCCATTTTCCCCATATCTCTTCAATATAGTTCTTGAAGTTCTAGCCAGAGCAGTAAGACATCAAAAGGAGATCAAGGGGATCCAAATGGGAAAGGAAGAAGTCAAATTATCCCTATTTGCAGATGATATGATAGTGTATATAAGTGACCCACAAAATTCCACCAGAGAACTCCAATTCTTTTCAAGAGGAGGAAAGGCTACTAATCACTGATCCATTCCTCCAGGCCCTATTTTTCTTTGCAAGACATCAAAATCTATAAATTTTCATCTGAATGTTTCCTATGTGCATCATTATTTGTATAATTTACTGAAGTTTTAGTGGTCATTGTTTTTTTCACTAATATTTTAATATCAGAATATTTCCAGGCACATCCATTCTTAATTCATTCTGTGCTGTGTTTTTTTTATTTTCACACATAAATACAATACACTACATAAAGCAAGAAGAACCATAAAAATCAGAAATTATATATATATATATATATATATATATATATATATGTTACATTTGTAGAGTTTGGGTTATTTGTATTTGGCAACCTTGAGGAAAACATCTTTCCTATCTTGGTGAGTCTGAAATTATGAAAGTAAATCAATATCTATCATATCTCATCTCTGTCAACTTAAAGCATCTATCTAGACCTAAAAATAACTTACCCTCTAGACAACTAAGCTTAATTGTAAAACTAAACTATATGGTCTTCAACTGTATTAGAGTCTTGAGCATGAATAAAACTGAATTACCTGAGTAAACTTGAGGTGCAGATTAGCAGCTTCCAAAATGAAAAAAAAATGACAGAGACATATTACTGCCTGATCAGTCACCCAACACTCCTATACCAATGTATCTAAATTAAGCTTATTTTGCATTAATATGCAAAACTTTATGACAATGATTTAAAAATAACCTTATTTGTGAGTAACAATTAAGGCCCTACATTGAAGAGTAGATTCAATAATCTATTTTTTGTCTCATCATTCCTGTATATTTCTTTACTCCTCCTTCTTTCCTTTCAACCCCTATCTCCATACCTATGAAAGGAAGATAAAGGAAGTCCTTGATAGTTTCTGCCTCACAAATATGTCTGTCAGATACACTGGGCCAAAAGGCTGAAGATGATGCTCCAGCATTATAGAGAATGTTGGGTGACTGATCAGGTCACCCTGATTGTTACTCATAAATAAGGTTATTTTTAAAACATTGTCATAGAGTTTTGCATATTGAGGCAAAATAAGTTTAATTTAGATACATTGGTATAGAATTCAAATTTAAGATTAATCCTCATACACATTATAGATATTCTTATTCCAATATGAATTATTGTACTATACAACTTAATTATAATACAAGATTACTTCTAATACTTTGAAAGTGCTATTGCAGGCAGTTTAGGATAGTTAAGTAATACAAGCTAATTGTTAGTTGATCAAATCATGGTCATGTCAATTACTAGGCTATTTTTATCACAAGAATATACATCCTAGGTTTAACAGATAGATATGATTCTATAGATAGATAAAGTAAAATAGTTAGATAAGATCCTCAAAAGCTTCAGAGACATACAGAATATGGCATTTAAAGATCTTTCTATTGTTTTAAAGATTCTTTGACAATAAGACAGGTTAACTCATGGCAACACACAGCCTACCTCAAAGAAGATGATGAGCATCAATGAACCTCCTTATGGAGATGGCTTGAAACATGGCAAACCAGCCACTGGGCAAAATGTCTGTATTTTTGCGACAGACAGAATTCTGCCTAAAAATGGGCAAGCTTGAATGCAGGCAGAGTCGACGGCCAATCTCTGCCTAGACCAGGTAAGCAAGTCCTCAATAGTTCCTGCCTCACAAATATGCTATTCTCTGTTATATTAAGTGAACTGTTTGATTTCATTGCAACTCGACAATTGATGGTTTCATATTTTTCAAATCATAATTATTATTGCTTGATGGGTTACATTTTGAACTTCACAGAAAAATTTTATTAAAAGTAAATATAGAGGAAAATGTCAAGATGTATTCCTGCAGTCTGAATTTTAAGGTTAGATTCATCAGCTTTTCTGAAAGGGAGAGATATTTTTATTTCCTTTCTTCATTAAGGTAAGAAAGTAGGATTAGTAGATGGTTAGCTAATGGAAGTTACTTTTCCCCATATGTAACATAATATTTATGCCTGAATATTAGAATTAATTGAGAATATATTGTGGATCTTTATATAATTTTGAAAATATTTGTAATGTGACTGAGTCGTTTGGTCTATTCGATTTTTGAACTTATATATGTAGCTATGAAAGAGTTATTTAAAATTAGAACACAATTGTTATTTCTACATTATAAATAACAGGTAATATAATTTATTTGACTTAATAGGAAAACATTGAGTTTGCTTCCCATTGACAGGGTGTTATCAAACCTGTTGAACTTCTAGTAATGTTTATTCTGTGCTTTTGCATTCATTTAAATGCTTTTATAAACTTTGTATTTTCATGCATGTGAGTGTAGGAAAACTCTCAGCATTGAAATGCATGCTCTCACTCTGCTTATTAAGCTGGGATTAAAGCACATTATATAAATATAATAACTCATGAATATGTAGAGATAAAAGACTAAACAGATTTATTTTTTCCAAATAGCAAGAGCTGTGGACTTTATTAAGTATTTGCACATCAAACTTCCATAACTTTATCTATAGAAAATAAGGAATGGAAAAAAGCTTGTAAGTGCTTAGAGAACTTAAGCCAGAGTTGATGAATGGGAGGTTTTCTTTGTCTTTATTAGCTATAGGTGCTAACAGATGCTCAAAAAGTTTGAGGTTGGTTTTATTTGATTTCTCTGGTAGCTTTCTGAGATTCCTTGTCTTAGGATTTTTTATCCAGAGAAGCTTGATATTTTAGAGTAAGAATAATATTTGTTCACTGTCTTGAGAAGTAAAGAATGAAATTTCAGGTGCTTTAATAATTTCATTAAGAAAAACATGAAATAAATATTTCTACATGAATTATTCAGTTTTTAAGTTTAGATAGTTCATATACCTCATGATAGGACATTTTCATTGATTTCTTTTTTATTCTAGAAATAAGTTGAAAAAAGTAATGTATTTCAAAGAATAATTTCAATACTGAATTTATGTCTTAGACTTTAGTACAACCAAAAGCTGGAGTTTTAGTAAATTTTACAATATCTCTGTGAAAGAAAAGAACATGCTGACAAATCCTAGCAGTAATTTAACTTGTTTATTATTACAAAATTAATGACGGATTTTTGTATTTTGTATTTTTTATCATGCTGGGACAAAGATTTACATAGTTTGATCAAGCTTTATGTTGTTTATGAAACATACATTAGTCCAGGTAATACCATAATTAGCCAGTTTATGGTCATCCTCCTTGATTTTTACAGTTCCTCCTTAAGATGATGACAAGATTTTCACTGTCATATCTTTGTCAAGCTCTGTCTCCTTCTTTGAACTGAAATATGTCGAAAGGCTCAACTTTGGATATAGGCATTGCCTTGAGATCACTTACCATTTGCTTGTCACAGTTGTGATGGTAATATTCTACACAACGTTTGGTAGACTTTTTAAAAATTTTTCATTTCATTAAACTAGGAGCTATTGTTGTTGATGAAATGTGTTCATGGATCTTGATGAATGTAAACCTCTTACTTAATTTTTTCTTTTACCAAAAACATTAATATGCTTTACAGAGTCTTTGGTTTATAAATCAACCGGCCCTAGGTTTTCATAGTATCCGATTCTGCATAGAATGCAGCACAACTTATATTAATAACTTAGCATGTAATTGTTGAATCCACATGTTAATATTCTGGTAGACAAACTCTTATATGAGGGAATAGCTTAGCTATTACTACTCAACTGAACCTCTTGTATGCATTCAATACCTGGCATCTAGTAGTCATTTGGCAAATATTTTGTTGATCAAAGAATGACTGCTTTGTGTTCAATTTATCATCTAATGGAGTATTTATACATTAACATGAGCTATCATTGGAAACCATAGCATACTTTTCCTCAGGCTTTTTTGGGCTAGACTTTTATCATTATCATCTTCTTCTAACATTGTTTTTATCTACTTATTATGCTGCAAACGAGAGTCACCTTAATTTTCTACTATTGATGTATAGAAAATGATTTCCAGACAGATTATTTATATATATATATATATCAGAAAAACATAATCACATGCTTTCACTTAATGTTTTATTTAAGTGAAATTTTGGTTCTTAGTTCTTAGTTATACACTTTCTAAACAGTCTATGTTTAATTTTTCTCGATAGGACATTTTCAACAAACAAACAGAAAACCATGCAACAAAACCTCTATTGATCCTATAATATGTAATTAAGAGTTATTAAAGTAGATGCACTATTGTATTAACTAGGTTATAATTTAAAGAGCCAACACATATTTTCTGAAATATGAATGCATATGTTATAATGGATAATATATATTCCATTTTTCATAATCCTGATAGAAAAAGTGAAGGGTAACTTGTATTTAAGTTAAAACATATTTATTTCTTCTAGTTTTATTCTTAGGTGATTAAAATTTTTATGGGCAAAAGCTTGTTCAAGGACTTACTTTCTTAGATAATGCAAGTTAAACTTATTGTAACTCTGCATTTTTAATAAAATTCATGATATTTGACTTTCTCATTTGACAATCTTTCCAAAGCACTTAATTTTTATGCCAAGTGTTAGCATATAAGCAGCTTTACAAGTCTGCCTCCAGGTTGTTTGGCAACCTCTGATGTCATTACCTGCAGACCCCACCAGGGGTCCAAACCCTTCACCTGCCATCCACTGCTTGCTTACATTGTCTCTTTTATTCTTGCACTTTCCTAGGGTGCTCCCCCAGCCCCGCTCTCTCTGTCTCTCTGTCTTTCCCTCCCCTTGTGGCCCACTCAGGTCTTAACCTCTTTCCTTTATCTTTTCCACAAATAAATCTCCCATATCATATCTGTGTTTGCCATCTCAGTTTTAATCATCACACCAAGTCCTCATCACAAGGATGGAAGAAGGATCAGAAAGATTCTACGGAATCCTCTGAGACTTGCTCATGCTCTTTAGATTTACAGAAATGTTCACTTCAGCTGTTAGGTTCTATCTGCTTTACTAGTTCACCGACTCCTTAGGGAAACTGTATTACAGCAACCAAAAGCACGTTACCCATGCTGCTACTGAAAACACTTCTCCTGAGCTCTAGTCAGAGCCACCTCAGCCAATTGGTGCTATACACAAGCCTCAGGGAACTCCAGAGGATGTTACCAATCAGGAATTATTCTCGGTTTGTAGAAGAGAAGGATGTCCTGCCCAATGACTGAGCAAAAACCTGTGATTTAGACCACAGTTTATGGGAAGTTTATTATTGGTTCACCTAAGTCTTGAGAAGTGTATATATGTAGGATTTGGGATTAGTGGTAGTAGAGTCATGAGCATGTTAGGTTGTGACTAATAGAATTATGGTTCATGCAAAATTATGTCACTCTCTCTTCTGGCTAAATACACAGGCTGGTGGTTACCTTTAATTTTGCATTAGCCTAGGAGGTTTGTCCATCATACTTGCTCCTGATGGTTTAATGTTAGGCCTAATAGGTAATTTGCAGTTTTCGTCATGAATAGAACAGGATGACCTTGTTTTTTTAAAAACAATCAAAGCTCAGAGATTTCATCAATGGCGACAGCAGCTAGGAAATGCTTGAAGAAGGTCAGAGAGATACAGGGGAGAGAGATTGCCAAAAGGGACACGACAAAGCATCTTAGTCATGTTGAGAAGGGAAGAAATGGCAGAGAATCTTTGCTTGTAGAAGACAAAAAGCAAAGAAGAAACAGAAGCTGTGGACAGAGACTACCTGTCTACAGATCCCAGTCACTAGGACTCTGAGGGAGCTGACAGAGTTAAAGAGTCTAGGAAGCTCAGAGTTTTACAGCTAGACATCTGGTGTTGAACCCAAGTCATGAACCAAATGTCTCTGCCTTTAGTAACTAGCATGAGCCTCTGGCTTTAAAAACTTAGAGCCAAAAGTGAGTGGTCATCAGTGACTAGACTTTTAAGCCACTAGGTTTGGAAGTTCAGTTTGTGACAGCCTGAATCTCAGGTCAGTCACTCCTCATCTGCTTGCAGTCTCCAAATGGACTTAGTAAAGAAACCAAAGTAATATCTGTGATAATATGAGCACTTGAGAAACACTTACTTTCTCCACATCGAGTTTTCCCAACTCTACACAGAAATTACAAGTATAAACAACATATTCTATTTTTTAAAGATGAAAACAATTATCCCTCTTTCTATGTGGGGTAGGTAGATGAGGGTGAGAGTACACCTGTGCATGCTCAACAGCAGCCATGTGAAGGTCAGAGGACAATTTTTGGGAATTTGGTTTCCTTCTTTACCCACATGAGTACTGGGGATAGAAGTCAAGTGCCAGGCTTGGCATTGAGATTATTTATCTTTCGACTCCTCTTGCTCAGAGCCTATGCAGCCTCAGTATCTTCTTTTAGTATTTTTAGAGACACTGTAATCTGAGTGTTGACTCCTCTGTTTAAGTGGTCATACATTTCCAGAACCATTTTCAAACTGATGCCACATTACAAACTAAATAAATCATCATCCTTTTGACTGAGTCTCAGACACTAGTATTTTATAAGAGGACACCAAAATACCATCAACACTGAGAATAATGTGTAGAACAATAACTGGAAGATAGAAATTTCATGTAGTAGCAAAACCAGATGGTATCTAAGCACATCGATCTCCTCTCCAAATCTTTTTGAAAGAGTAGATGATGATGATGATGATGATGATGATGATGATGATTGATGATGATGATGATAAAGCTCTGTAAAAGAATTAATATCACAGCTCCATATAATTTAAAGAGCTTAAAAATAAATGTAGATGTAATTAATTGACAATGGAAACATCCCAAGGAAAATTACAGTGTAAGATCCAAGAAAGATACAAGCTCAAGTTAACTGCACCATGAAATGCCACATTCCTAATGCTTGGGATGGGAAATTCATTCCTAGTTTCCATTTATTAAATAGTGACTGTAGGCAAATTCTTGAAGAAAAGAACAGGGTTTGAGCTACACCAGAACCATATGAAATACACAGAGATAAGCAGAGGGGAAGGAGGTGATCCATATTTGAGCTACACTAGACAATGAGTCTAGGGCAGCAGGCTCAGAGTGGGCAAGACTGTTGACACAAAGAGCCAGAGGGAAAAGCAATGCAACAGTTTTGTGTTCATTCGTTATGCACCACCCAGCCACTTGTCTCAATCCCGTTGTCAAATGATCATAGATAAAGTGCCAGGTCGCTTTTACCCCCATTTTACCCCCATTTAAACTCAAACAGCATCAATAAATGGCACTGGTCAAACTGGATGTCTATTTGTAGAAGAATCCAAATAGATCCATAATTCTTACTCTGCACAAAACTCAAGTCCAAGTGGATCAAGTACTCAACATAAGAGACAATATACTGCACATGATTGAAGAGAAAATGAGGAATAGCCTTGAAATAATTGTCACAGGAATACTTACTGAAGAGAAAATCAGCACAGGTGCTAAGACCAACAGTTAATAAATTCGAACTCATGAAACTTAAAAGCCTCTGTATAGCAAAGGAGACCATTTGGACAAAGTGGTAGGCTGCAGAATGAGAATTTTTTTTTTAACTGACAACATATCAGATAGAGGCCTAATATCCAAAATGTATAAAGAACTAAAAATAAGACAAAACAAAAAGCCTATATCAAGAAAGCAAATGGTCCAATTAAAAATGATGTACACATCCAGAGAATTCTCCAAGGAGAAATGAAAATGTCTGAGAAATACTTGAAGAAATATTCAACATCCTTAGTCATCAGGGAAATGCAAATCAAAACTACTTTGAAACTTCATTGTATACCAGTCAGAATGAAGAAAATTAATAAAACAAATGTCATCTCATGCAGGCGAAAATGTGGAATAAGGGAACACTCGTCCCTTGCTCCTAGGAGAACAAACTTGTACAGTCACTATGGAAACTAGTGTGGCAATTCCTCAGGAAGTTGGGAATTGATACACCTGAAGATCCAGTTATATCGCACTCTTGGACATGTGCCCAAAGGACTTTATCCTTCTAAAAAACATTTGCTCAGGCATGTTTATTGCTGCTCTATTCAGAATAGCTACAAATTGGAAATAGACTGGATGACTATGAATGGATGCATGGATGAAGAAAATGTGGTGCATTTCCACAATGTGATATTATTTGGTTGTTAAAAATTAAAATAATGAAATTCTCAGGCAAATAAATGGAGCTAAAAAAGAATACTTCAAAGTGAGGTAACCCAGACCTCCCAAATAAATATGGCATATGTTCATTTATACTTGGATGTTAGTTTTCTCTGAGGTCCTTGTCCTATCTAGTTTTGGATTCTTGACCACCTGAACAATATTGGGCATGATTTCTATCTGATGGAGTGGTCCTTAATTCCAATCAGAGAGTAGTTGGTTACTCCCACAATTTTCTGTGACTGTTGATAACCAGTATATCTTACAGATAGATCACTACTGTAGATTGAGGGGTCTGTTGGTGGGGCAAAGGGCATCAGGAGAGAATTAAATGGGATTAAATGGGGACAGAGAGGAAAAGGGGGTTTATGGGTTGGAATATGGGGATGGACAAAACAAAATGAGCTAACTCAGTGGTGTTTTTAGATTTTTTTTTTCTTTCTCGTAATGCTTTGTCTGGGCTTATTCCTCCTCTCTCCTCCTCCTCCTGCTCCTCCTCCTCCTCCTTCTAACCTTATAGATTTTTATTTATATATTACATTATCTAATTTTTCCCCTGTGGGTTTTCTGTGTATGCAGTGTCTTTTCTTGTGTTTTTTCTGTGGCTTTCTTTTCTCTCTTTTTTCTTTTGATATTATAATAGTTTAATTGTTTTATTATTTTTAGGTGACTATATTCTATAAGAGAGAGAAAGAAAGGGTATGTATTTGAGTGGGTGGGATGATGGTGAGGATCTGGCAGAGTTTGGCAAGGGCAAACCTCATCCAGAATATAGTATATTAAAATAAAATCTATTTTTAATTTTTATTTATTTTTATTTTTTTATTTTATTAATTTATTCTTGTTATATCTCTATGGTTATCCCATCCCTTGTATCCTCCCATTCTCACCTCCCTCCCATTTTCCCCTTATTCCCCTCCCCTATGACTGTTCCTCAGAGGGATTACCTCCCCCTGTATATGCTCATAGGGTATCAAGTCTCTTCTCGGTGACCTGCTGTCCTTTCTCTGAGTGCCACTAGGTCTCCCCCTCCAGGGGACATAGTCAAATGTGAGACACCAGAGTACATGAGAAAGTCATATCCCACTCTCCACTCAAGTGTGGAGACTGTCTTGTCCACTGGCTAGATCTGGGTAGGGGTTTAAAGTTTACCGCCTGTATTGTCCTTGGCTAGGGCCTTAGTTTGAGCGGGACCCCTTGGCCCAAATCTGCCTATCATAAACAGATAATTCTCAACAGAGGAATATCAAATGGCTGAGAAACACTTAAAGAAATGCTCAACCACCTTAGTCATCAGGGAAATGCAAATCAAAACAACTCTGAGATTCCATCTTACACCCATCAGAATGGCTAAGAGCAAAAACTCAAGCGACACCACATGCTGGAGAGGATGCGGGGAAAGAGGAACACTCCTTCACTGCTGGTGGAATGCAAACTAGTACAACCACTTTGGAAATCTATCTGGTGCTATCTCAGAAACCTGGGAATAGGGCTTCCTCAAGACCCAGCTATTCCACTCCTTGGAATATACCCAGAAGATGCACCAGCACACAACAAGAAAATTTGCTCAACCATGTTCATAGCAGCCTTATTCATAATAGCCAGATCATCGAAACAGCCTAAATGTCCCTCAGTAGAAGAATGGATAAAGAAACTGTGGTACATATACACTATGAAATACTACTCAGCTATTAGAAACAAGGAATTCCTGAAATTTGTGGATAAATGGATTGAGCTATTTTTAAATTTTAGAAAAGCAAAAGTATTCTCAAACCTTTCTTATTGATGAATTTTAAAGGACTCAATAGAACTTTCATCTATAACGAGGGAAAATACAACTATGAGTGAGGAAAAATCTATAGAAGTAGATATCTATAGATTAGACTAGAAAAAACTCTTGAAATGTAGAAAATGATTGCTAAATTGCTGAATGTAATCAACCAAACAGTGAAGTGGATATGCTTTACGCAAACTTTGACATCTTGGAACTGAAACCTAGCAGACATACTACAAATAAAGAGTTATTGGACATTAACATGAACAATTCTGGTAAGAATCCCAAGGTTGATGTAGGCATATCAAGATAGTCCATTATAAAGCAGTGCAGATAGGTTGGACAAAAGAAAATAATAAGTAAAAATATTTGTGAAATTAGAGAAAATAACTTGTGTGCAAGAAATTAGTACTCATATTAAAAGTAAGATGATTTTTTGAGTTCGCATTATTTGGTAATAAGTTCAGCTTGCAAGAACACAGTATTCTAGTGTTCTTTGAAAACAGAACCTGCTGCTTTCTCGATCTAGAATTTCATGATCTCTATAAATATGATCAATAAATTGCTGGTCTTTATAAAAGAATCTGCATAAGCTAATGTGTTATAAAAAAACATATCAGGAATGGGCAAAGAATCTGTCTCAGTGTTTCAATATCAACATCATATTGAAACACTGCTCTGAGTCTCACTTTTGTCTTTCCTAAGTATTTTCTTCTATTTTTCATATATATGTTGTTCTTTTTATTCATATGTATATCATTTTAACACATAGCCCACTAAGTAGATAGGCTTTATGGATGAATATGAGCACATCTTTTATTTCTGCTAGATCAGTTGTATCAGTCTGGGATGATTTTGTCTCTAGGGCATATGTGACAATCTCTGTAGCTGGTTTTGTTGTCACTAGTAGGGGGAAGGGTACTACTGACATCTAGTGGGTCCTGCCCTAGGATGCTATTAAGCATCCAAAGTTAATAGGACATTCCCAACAAAGAATTACACAACCTCAAATCTTCCAGAGCTGAGGCTGAGAAACTGTCATTTATAGTGAAAATTACCACTGTTGTGAGATAGAAAAGTAGATTTGTCAGTCCTTATTAGAGCAGAGAGTGGAAGTGCCCAGCAACCTCTTTTGTCCTGTCCTGATTCCTATGAATCAGTCATAAATTCAAATATTCTGAAAAAAAATTCAATCTAAACTGACTTTACTATGACTTATTTTCTAAATAAAATCTAAACACTTATACATTAGTAAAGAGGAACCTAAACACTGAAAATGTTCTCTGAGGCCAGTCATATACCATATATGACTATACTTGGCACGTTGAAACAGGTGAATCAAAAGTTCAAAGCCGGTCTTTACTTAATAGTAAGTTTAAGGCCAGCCTGAGCTACAGGAGCTTCAGTCTCAAACAAAACAAAATAAAACAAAACCCCACAATGCCAACCAACCAATCAAACCACAAAATGTTTGAGTGTATTCACAATCTATTTCTCTGGCATTCAAATGAACTCCTTTAAGGAATGCCCCCAACCCTCTCAGGCACACCTTCCCCTCAACAAAACAAAGCCAAACCAGATAGAACTCCAGCTCAACTGGTTTTTAAAACCGAGATGCAGAACTGCCAGGCCTCACTGACTAGAAAAAAGCCTTATAGTCCATATTCCACATTCCTTAGCCTCCTGGCAAGAGGCTCACATCATGTGGTAACCTTCCATCTGTGTGCTCCTTCAATCTCCTGCAACAGCCATGCTCAAGGAGAGTCTGTAACTTAGTGTTTTGCCTTTCTTTCCCGAGTCTTATCCTGTCTTACCAGGGGGAAAAGTAAGCTCCTGCTAATGGCTTCTCTTCTTCCTCGAGGAATTCTGGTGAGAGAGAGGCATTCTCCTTTGGACTACTCTGCCTTTATCTGTGGCCCCAGCTGTCTCAGTGGCCATATGGACGGGGAAGGAAAGAAAGAAGAACTTTGGATCTTTTCAGTATCTGCTTCTGTCACAGTCACTCTACACAGGATATGCTGCTCAGTCCTGCTGATGATTAGAGAAAAAGAGAATGATCTTTCATTTTTAAACTTATAAAGTACATTAAGTATTAACTGCAAAATTCTTAGTAACCAGCAATTGCTTAGTAACTAAACATGTTTCGGTTTCTTATATAGGTTATTGCAATCAGCACTGCCTGCAGCTATATAAAATAGGAACTAACGTGCCAGATTTATTAGCCTGTAGAACTGATAGTTTTAGGGGATTAAGTTTTCCCCCTCAATACTTGGCAACAAGCAAATGATCTCCACAGTGGATGATCCGTAAAAAGGTCCTTTACTGCTGTGGGAGGAAATGATGAGAAACATGTCTAGGCTACAATTACATTTAGAAATTAGTCTTTGAGGAAAAGTGACATTCAAGGCCAGTGATATAAATATTCAGAGATATAAAAAAGAGAAGAGTTTTTTATTTTCAAAAATTTATTTTCATTTTATGTGCATGCATGTTTTTGTCTGCACATTTCCTATGCACCATATGAGTACAGTTCTTGCAAAAAGCCAAAAGAATGGGTTGGTTTTCCTAGAACTGGAGTTCCAGACTGTAGTGAACTGTGGTTGTTGAGAACCAAACCCAGGTCCTCTGTCAGAGCAGTAAGTGAATGATCATAACCACTTAGTGATCTCTTAACTCTTAACCACTGAGTTATCTCTCTAGTCCCCTAATCAAAGGCTTTGTTCATTTGTTTTCCCAGGTCAAAAGAATAGCAGTGGTTAAGGGCCCCTCACTCCCAGCAATATGGTTCAGAGCAGCACTTATTAGCTCAGAAGATTCTTTGAGTTGGAATGGAACCTGGCAGGACTGGTCACACATATCCCAACATCACAAGAATTTAGACTGGATTGACATGAGTATTCCTCTAGCACAGCTCTTCTTACTACAGAGAGATAAATAAAATCCAAAGAAATATTTTTTTAAAAAAAGTAAGGGAAGCATTGTTGAAGACTTGACAATGAGCTGCTTTGTAGGCACAAGCACTGAGAATCAAAGCTATATTTGCTATCAGACTTTACTGTCATTCTTAGGTATATCTTGACAACAAATTACATGCTGCTAGTAATAATTGCAATACCACTGTATATGTGCACAAATCTATATATTTTAAAATTGTTTTAACATACTTCATTTGCTCTAAACCTCACATGCACAACGCATATCAGACAAGGAATTGTTATATCTGTTTATTAGTGCAGAATAGTGAAAATCACAATTCTTAAGTGACTTACAAAAAAATCTTACATCTATCATGGCAAAGTGGGATGGAAACTTTGGCGTTTCACTTCCTATTTCAGTACATTTTTAAACAGCACTCTCAGCTTTATTTGACTTGGGAAACAGTGCAGAAGGTGGAAAACAAATGCTGGCTGACCGCCCCCAGCACATGGTTTCCAGGCCAAGCTATGCCACTGTTATCTGAGTAACAGATACCACCTCTCCTTTGATGTTCTTTTATCTACAAAAGGAGGGAATTGGATTAGGTGCTATCTCAACTCTACTCTAGCTTGAATGTCAGTCTTACTAACATTAAGTCATGTGACTTTATGACTATGTTACAAGCCAGAGTCCAATAAAGTAAAACTATTTAGTTATCTTGAAGTTTTTATGTAATATTTGTAAATTAAGAACTTGCTTGTGTTCAGATTTCATACAGGAAGGGTAAACAAATTGACCTGAAGTTCTGGTCTGTGCTTTGGCATTCTGTGTGAGATTGTTCTTTTGTTCCTGTCTGTTGGGGGATGGTTAGAGGCTGGAATGCAAGCTATAGCAAGGATAAAGTTGGGCTCTTTAACCCAATAAATGAACCTGAAAAGAAATAAATAATCTAGCTGACAATAGAGAAAAATATGAATAGACATTTCTCTATATTGGGTATAGATATATTAACAACCAAAAGAAACGATGCTCACTATCAGAAACCATTGAGAAAATCTAAATCAAGTGTAAAACTAAGCTATGACCTCACACCCATCGGGACACAATTGTTTAAAAGTGACAACAAAGTAGAAAATAAGTGCTGGCACAATTATGAAGAAAAAGTAACAGAAGTAAATGGTTGCTGGGAATACACAACTGTATATCCACAATGAAACATGTTATGATGATTCTCAAAAATTATAAAATGCAATTAATTCACCATCAAGCCATCCCACTTCTCACTATATCCCCAAAATAATTGGGAACAATGTTTTGAAGAGTTTACCTGTGCACCTATGCTCATGTCAGCCTTTTTCTCCACAGCCAGAGAGAGGGCAAACCAAATGTCTGTTGACAAAGCAAATACAATGATTATCAAATGCAATGCTGCTCAATCTTAAAAAGCAGGGAAAGGTTAAGAGTAGGTTTCAGTGATATGGCCCAGATTTGGACTAAAATGTCATTCAAAGAAAAGAATAAGAAAGAAGAAGTGTAAAAGCAGTAACTAAAAGAGGGGAGAAAAAGATGGAAGAGGAGGACGAAGAGAAAGGAATTAAAAAAGGAAAGAAATACAGGCATAAAATATACTACATATAAACCATGAGGATTTTATGCTAAGAGAAATATTCCAGTCACAAAGAATTGTGAATTGGCTCACTTATATCAGTCCTTTGTGTCTTGAGGGTTGTCTATCAGTCAAATGATACATTGTACTTTATATATTTATATTTTTTGAAAAGGAGTTTCTTGCTTTCACTGTCATGCTTTTACAAGGTTTTAGTTTTTCTTGATAATAATAACAGAATTTCAGGTCACTAATGCAGGAAATGTTGACAGAGTAGGACAAACAAGGTTTTGAAATCAGACAGCCTGACTCAACCTTCTTTCAGTCCCTCTCTAGCTCTGAAAGAGAAGAACCATTTGATGAACCTTTCTAAGGTTTTCTCAGGTGTGGATGGAGGTGTTAACACTGCCTGATGAAGTTGTTAGGGAGAAATAAAATGACATCTGCAAGGTGCTTTCCAGCGCAGTCCTCAGAACACAGGATTTGTCTGACAAGATTCTGGTATTATTAATATTAGACATGGCAAGGTAATAGTACATAAGAACTAATCAATATACTTTTCATCACCTCATAATGATAAGAAAATATCCACTGTCTAAAATACTACCTTGTAGTCAGCTTATAGTTCTGAGGGTGTGAATGAGGAAAATAATCTAGATGAATAGTTTTGACAAACTCTGCCATGATAGATGTAATGATAAATATATCATAATTAGTAAATATACTGAAACTTGCTAAACTTGGATCCTACACTGTGGCAAGAACAGATGAGAGCTAGCACATAAACTGTAACTCTTGACAGACCATTTTGGCTCCTCTGCCCCATATTATTGATGAGTTTTTATGGATCTTTAGCTCCTTAAAGTCCTTGCTAGTAGACATTTTGGGACTTATAAAATGCCATAGTTGTTAGCAGACTGCCCCCAGTCTGCCTAGCAACCTATAACATCATTACCTGCCCTCTACTAGGTGTGTCCTTGACCAGAATTATAAAAGGGGAAAACCTACTCCCCCGCCCCTGTTTCTCTCTCTCAATTTTCCTCTCTTGTTCTCCTCTTTCTTTCTTGCTGCCTCCATCTCTTTTCTCTCTCTGGGGTGCCCCTCACACTTTCTTGCTCTCCCAAGCTCATATAATAAACTCCATTTCATATCTGTTGCCTGGCAGCTTGTATTTCATATTTAACATTGGTGGCTCCATAAATGGAAGGCAATTTCATGGTCTTGTACCCTGGGAATCTTTCCACCCACATACACAACAGATCTGCTTTCTCTAAACTATTCACCAGCCACTGCTAGCTTTTGCTCTCTCCTCTCCTCTCCTGCTGGCTGCCTGGGTACTAGCCATGTCACCCGCCATTGAACCGTTCACTGTTGGTAAGCAAATGCCTATGGTAAAACATTCCACTATACAATCCTCTGTCACATTTCCAAGCTCAAAAATTTAAATTTCCTTTGGTTTGTCTTTTATTATAGACTCAAAATGTTTCTTGTTGTGCTAGATTTATATACATCCAGTCTTCTGGACAGACATCTTTCATGATGCTAAAGTGAGTTTTTCCCTTTCTGCTTTATAGCAGGTTTCTGTCCTCCCCATGTTGCTGTTCCACCGATGTCAGAAAGATCCATAAGGCTTCTGCCTTTCCTAAGCTCACCTCAAAGAATATTCATGCTTTTAACACAAAGTTTTTTTCCCAATTCTCAGCTATGCTGTATGTCTACTGCCTTTTTCTACAATATTTCTTTCACTGCAGATTGCAAACAACGATGATGCCAACTTGTCTAAAATGTATCTCTTTTTGCAAACTTAAAGGATTCTTGTAAGCTAAAGGGAATGCCACCTCTTATGTAAAATTGAGCTCAGATAAATATTGCCAAGCAACAGTGTAAAATTCCCACCTATTGCCTATTTTGGAGGGTGGGATTCCCTCTCCTTTTCACTAGTTTTTGGACTCTCCTCCCTAACTACCTGATCACCACCTTTCTGCACCAAACACCAACTGACTAGAGTTTCCCCTTCCTAGTTGGAGTAAAAGCTTCCCTTTGTCCGAGAGACTGTCCACACTTAACACCTCTCTGGTTCACTGGGAGCAGAGGTACCCAGTCCCAGTCAGAATGGCTGCTGGCTGGTCCTTCTCGCTGACTTGCAACTAGGACTTTCCCATTGGGTCTGACCACTGCAGACATAATTCTTCTTCCGTCCTGCTGCCCCAAATCCTAGTGCACTAGGTGACTGTGTCTCCAGGCTCAGTTTGTTGCTGTTCTGGCTATGTTCTCTTAGTCACTGTCCAGAACTGGCTGGAGCAGTCTGTACCAGCTTTTTTTTTTTTTTTTTTTTTTTTTTGGTCACACTCCATTTCTGGGGACACACTGCCTTACACAGATTACTGACTTTACCTCCCCCATAGAAACTATTTCATTCACCATCTCTCTCCAGGCTCCTCTGGGATGCCTTCTGAAGAATTTCAAATCCCTATGCCCACATTAAGGGCTTCTAAGCCTCCATGCCTCTCTGACCAAACTTGGACTGATCTAAAGATCCAAATCGAATCTTTAATTCCCACCAGCAATGGGGTCAAATGAAAGGAGGCTTCTTAGTTTCAAGCCTTTTCTCTTGTTTGCTTTCCCAAAAGTTTCAAATATACACCTAAAGCAAAATAAAAGGAAGTTCCCTACATTCATGCTGTTCTCTTCTGCCCTCCAGAGAGTTTTAAATGTACACCTATAGGGAATTTTCTACTAAATTTGTCTTCTGCCCACATATATGTTCCAGTATCCTGCCAGATTTCCTACATCCAGGACAGCACCAAAGCAGCCTCACAGATTACGTTACCTGGGACCTGCATTATCCCTCCTAGCCAAGATATTCTCAGAGTCTGGACAGCAAATACAACAGCCCATTCTTCCAGGACCTGACCACCATTTCAGCATTTCAGCCCCCTGTCACCACCCTACTCTCAGCAGGAAGCAATCAAAGACATTGATTTCTTCATCACTTATCCATTTACAAAAGGCTGAAATGGTGTGCCTCACATCCAGGACAAACAGCTCCAGGTCCTCCCAGCAGTCCCTATCTGCTGCAGGGCATGGCTGACATACCCCTTCCACTAACCTGAACTTTCCAGGACAGAGCCTTTCCTTCCCATTCACCATATAATCTGGATATTTAGTTGCTCTTGTTTTTTCTTTCTCTCTTCCTCCCTTGCATGGCAAGATACTTTAAACTACATTACATGAAAAGCAAGCCAATGTCTTCATTTTTTTAATTATAGGAAAACGGATGAATGTTAGCATACTGCCCCAGTCTGCCTAGCAACTTATGATCCTGCCACTAGGTGTACCCCTACCCAGGGTTATTAAATGAGCAACTGCTCCCCTCTCTCTCTTCCCCCCTCTCTCTCTTCCTCTCCTCTTCCTCTCTCTTGCTGTCTCTATCTCTCTGTCTCTCTTACTCTCTGGGGTGCCCCTCCCACTTCTCTGCTCTCCCATGTTCATATAATAAACGTCTCTTTATCATATCTGTTGTGTAGTACATGCTGAGGATCTCAAATAAACAATAGAAAGTAGAATAAACTTTATGAAACATAACAAAGCTTTAGGATGAAATACCATGTAGGTCCTGAATCTAAGTGAGAAATATTATATGGAAAAGTTGGGAGATGTATAATAATGAGTAGGTACAAAATCAGAATTTTGAACTTGGAGGGAACTTAAAACTCTCTTCATCTAGTGAGGAAAAAAAGTACCATTGAAACAAAAGGCTCTGCTCCACACGAATTAAGTCTTTTTACTGAAATATCTATCCACAACGATGAGTGGTGACATTTTATTTTTTAAGAATAAGATAAATTATTTAATAGCTTTATATATATATATATATATATATATAAACATGGCAAGTCTTGCCACAAGTAGAGAGGATAAATGACCTTTTCTGGATTCTCTCCATCCCATGTTTCTACAACTTGAAAAAAGTTATTACTGACACTCTGCCAATAGTAATACTAAATTCATAAATCTTTTAAATATAGGTACATTTTTAGGCAATAATACAGACATGGTCGAAAGCCTTAGGCCTTATGTACTCAAGAGAAAATTGTGTTCCATGAATTTTTAATAAACTAAACAGTGCTATTTATTTGAAGAAATAAGGTATGCTAAATAAGCGTGACAGGAATTCCAAGGGGAAGAGCTGGAAAGAGACAGGATTTGGCATGTGTGTCTTTAAAAGGAGCTGGTGGAAAAAGTATGGTCGCTTATTTTTTAATCTTATAGAGGAGAGACTTTTATCACATGAGAACTAAAGCAGCTTATCTTTTACCTATCTTGTATAAATTTACATAATAATTTGAATATATTTTAAAGGTTGAATTAACTAACAATTGTTTTGCTGCTTTTTCTCATTCTAATAGTCAAATACAGAAAATACAGATCACGCTTAAAAGTAATATTTTGCCTTGTATCAGATACGCTAAAGTGCAAAGTCACATTCTAAATGTGGTTTTCAACATGATTCTAAATGGAGAAATTGACATAGATTCCAGATGCTTACTTATAAAAAGACATTAGATGGGGAAAATGAGAGAGCTTCTGCCTTTTGTCATTCAGTCTTGTTTCTGTTTTTACCTTGCCAGCCCTCCTTTTTCCTCTTCCTTCTTGTGTAACCCCTACCTGTATTTATTCTTTCAGACCCATCTCTACAGTGAATGTTATTGCAGTTTAAATGGTAAAAAGTAAGCTGTCCTCTTAAAGTAAATGTTCAATATATTTCAAAAAGAAGAAAAGAAGGGAGGAGGAGCCATATGAAGAGGAGGAACCTGTGGAGGGGGAGGTTGAGGAAGGGAATGAGACAGACAAACTTCTGTGGGAAAGCTTCATAGTAACTTGCAGGTGCTTGGAAGAGGGTTGGGGAAGGGCAGAAGAAGCTGCAGAAAGGTGTCTAGGGCACATATGCATAAATAATTCCTGAGTGCTTTAAATTACACATTCTTGAAGGAGAAGTTGCTGTGCTAGAATGATTTCCTCTAACCTGGAAAAAAAACTAAAAAAAAAAAAGAAAAAAAAAAAAGGCATTAATTTGTTTTCTGTCCAAAAACATAAGCTTAAGGCCTGAGGGAGATTCTATGGGAAAAGAACGCACTTGGAAAAATACCACCATGTTCTGGCATTGCGACACTATGGGGGCTGGGGGCTGAGGGCTGCGGGGTGGGGGTGGGGGGCACATTTACCAGAAGGAATAAGGAAGATGTCTGTTTGTTCATAGACAGTTATTAAAAGGCAATTATAAGTGGGACTCCAGACACCTTTTCCCCCTAGTTATCTTCTTTTGAACACTGAATTATATCTTATTTTCAAGCTAAAATATTACTAGATCCAAAGAAATATAACCACCACTTTTCAATAATGAGTACTCTTCAAAATTAAGTAGCACCCAGGCTTTGCTGTACAGCTCCAGTAATCTCGGCTCCTGTGAAAAGAAGGCAGAAGGATCAGAAGTTCAGGGTTGGGGATAGGGAAATTGACCAGTGGTTAAGGGCTTGATGATTAAACAATAAGAAATAAGATGCCAAGATAATAAAATGCCAGGCAACAGATACGATATTAGATGAGGAGTTGATTAAAGGAGCATGAGGAAAGAAGGAAAGGGGGTGGGGTACCCCAGAGAGAGAGAGAGAGACAGAGACAGTGACAGAGGCAGATAAGAGAGTGAGAGAGGTAAAAGAGAGAGTGGTAGGTGAGTTTTTCCTTTTATAATCTTGGGTAGGGCCATGCCCCATGGCAGGTAGGCAATGACATCACAGGCAGGCAGACTGAAGCAGAATCCTAACAAAGGGCATAAATTCAGTTCTCAGCACTCCCATCTGGTGGCTCACAGAAACAAGAAGCTGTAGCCTCTGGCCTTCTGCAGAATCTGGAATGCATGAACATATAACTATGTATGTATGTATGTATGTATGTATGTATCCCACCCCCCCTCAGGTCATCTACAATGGCATAATGAGCTCAAAGCAACTTTCATTTAGAGAAGACCCTATCTCAAAACAAACAAATGAGTAAAACAACAAAGATATGACACCTGGAGTATACTTATATTATTATTTATTATTTATAAGTTTATTTATTGTTTTATAAGTTTCCTAAGAGAAGTATACTGATTTTACCAAAGTATTGCCATTAATTAAGTAGTTTCTCTTATATCAGAAATATAAAAGTATAAATTATTAATGTTTTGTTGCTATTTTGGTGATATATTTTTTACATAGGAAATAATGGCTATTTAGATATAGTTTGCTATTTTTACTTGTCCCGAGTTGATGTATTTCTTAGAATAGAGAAGATTCAGTACCAAAAAATGGGGCAGTTGGTTACCTTGACACCTAATGTGAGAGAGAAAAATTATTTAATTTTCTAGCTCATTTAACATTTATTGAATGCCTTTAAATCTAAATACCCTGTTTGATACATGAATATATAACAGGTGGTCTCCAGGGAAATAGAAAGAGGGGGAACATTGCAGTATCTATAAAGAGCACACTTCCCCACCTACACATCCTGCTGTGGATGTGTACCACTGTGATCCGCTACTCTGAAATCTTACTAGGTGTCTAGTGTTTTTAGACACTAGGCTCTCAGTGTGAAGTGGGTGCTAACACTTGCTGTTCTCTGTATTTACCATCAGAATGCAAGGGATCACAATTTCTAAGTTTTCAGAAAAGCTAACCTTTGGGAGTCAGATGATGTTAGTTTGAAATTTTCTATTAATTGATAATGGCTTTGATTATTTAATTTCCCAGGCTCTTAATTTCTCAATCTCTAAGATGAAATGGTTAACATAGAGGAACATTGCGTTTCTGTCTTTCTTAATCTTTCTTCTTGTGAGCTGCAGATACAGCCACCTCAAGTAGATCTTAAAAGGAATATGGATACTGTTGAGCAATTCTCATGGAGATGTAGGCCTGTTGGTGCTGGCACGTCATTTTAAATTCCCAAGAGCCGAAAGTAGGGGGTCCATGTGTAACCTAAGTTCATCCTAACATAAAAGATAGTTGTGGGAAATTTTTACATCTGAGGACTGGGAAAAAGTGACAATTCTGCTGCACTGTTCCAAAGGCTGCTTACATATTATGATAACAGAAAATTCCTGTCAATACTGGCAAATGAGAAAGAACTTATAAGCCATGAGTACAAGACAGGGAATGTCCACATTATTAAAATCAAGATAATGACTACCATTCTGACTGTTTAGGAATTAGGTAGAACAAATATTTTATAATCTACCTGTGGTAGGTGCTGAAGATGAAATGTGAGACACTACACAGAAAATACTTTTATACTTAAAAATAAGATATAAGATATAATATAAGGCAATAAGACAATAAGGTAACAGATGCCAGATATTATGTTGTAGAGGAGTTTATTAAATGAGCATGGGGAGAGAAGGAAATGGGGGAGGGGTACCCAAGAGAGAGAGAGAGAGAGAGAGAGAGAGAGCGCACATGGAGGATTTGTCCTTTTTATACGGCCCTGGGCAGGGCTAGGCCCATATAGCAGGTAAGCAATGACATCACAGGTAGGCAGACTGAAGCAGAATGCTAACAAATACACTTTCTAAAAATTAACGTAACTTACTAAAATTACACGTATGTGCATATAGCTCAAGAGATTGTGTTCTTGAGAGTCTGCGTGTCTTTAACTAGTTAACTGTGTTTCATTTTATGCCTTAGCAGCAAGTGTCAGATGCCTCAGCTGAGATTTGAATTGTTTAGTATGAAACAATGGCCTGGTGTTGTTCTGTGAGACTCTGCTGGTTAAGGTAGAAGTCTGGCTTCTCTGGATATCCATTTTGCACTCTGTCTATGAAGAATAGACTCCCACTTCCCAGCAGGGACCTCACTTCACCTGATCTAGTAACCCCAAATCTTGTAAGGAGAGTCACATAGTTCTAAAAGAAAATACAAGCCTGACTCTTTCCTGATAACACACACAGGGAATTCCAGGAAGTACCCCACCCCATGCTGAGATCTTAGGTCCAACAATGGTCTTTAATTATACCTACGTGTTATCCTCTTACAATAAGATAATTAAGTACAGCTTTTTTTCCTTCCTGTGATAAAGGCCTTGTGTTACTGAGGCACTGTACCACTGTATGTTGATGAAGTATCCTGCTATCCCAAGCCCTAGCAAATTGGACATATTCATACTCACTGCCCAGGGCTTATAATTCCATGATTCACAAATAAAGTGTGGCTGGTTTTCCCACTCCACAAGACTTGTCATTCCAGGAAAAGAAGGGCTCCTGGGAAATGCACTGGATCCTAGAACTTCCAGCCACTTGTCAACACTGAAAGCCACCTGCACCATCCTACACAGACCTGTGTTGGTTTCTAGAGAAGCACCTGCTGAGTCAGCATCTCACCCTGTCTGCCAGTGGGTTTCAGACATCTGTGTACATCCCCTGCTGTGACATTTGAGGAGCACCCAAGTCTCCCCTACTTTATGAGACCTGTAGTCTCATTCCAAAAGGAGCTAAAGGTGACAGTCATTCCCCACCTCCTCCTCAGAGGCTAGGAACTTGGCTTTGTGACCAAGTCACAAGCCTCACCCCTAAGAGAGACAAGACCTCTTATTTTGAGGTCCATCAGTTCCCATCTGTAGGCAAAAAGTACCAGACCTACTGGCAGAGCTCAGGACAGAGACCTGGCAGGACCAATACCCGCACCATGGAATACAGGTTTATAGCAGGTGGACCTGCCTCATGACACTGGGCATTGGCCTACGTTCAGGGTCCCAGACCTGCCAGCACCTCTGAATGCAGGACCTCACTGTTCTGACTACCAAGGGAGATCCATGACCTCCACTATGAGTTTGGTTTTTTTGCTAAGGGTCAGTGGGATGGCAAGCAAGAAAAAAGGAGGTGAAGGCATCTGTGTGTTAAGGAGTATCTCACTAGTATAGATGCTTTAAAATATGGAAACCACATAAATGTCAGAATTTATGGCTTATCCTTAGTCTTTAGGTATCATCTAACCCCTAGAAAATGTAATGCATGCTTCTGGGCTCCGTAGTTTTATATCTATGTCACTTAAAAATATTTTCTTCATAGCCCATAGACAGGTGAGTCTTATTCAGCAGGTATTGGTTTACTCTAAGATTTTGGACACATTGAATACTTTATTGAACAAAATTGTTAATTTCCATGGCCTGTTTTAGCCTTACATTTTACTTCAGTGAGATTATAGCTAGGATAATGAAGAAATTATATGGTATATTCTCAATAGACAATTACCACATTCCTGTACTGTATATTTATATTTATTTGCATACATTACATCGAGGGAAATTGAAGAAGTCTCTGGTGATAAAGGTACACTTTTTTTGGCTAATTACCTGGTAGCTCCTCAGGTGACAATAGCATTGTGAGTGCTGTATCCAGATCATGAGACCCCAAGAAAAGACCACCAGGACTTGATACCAATGCAATATACATGAGGACCTTCCTTTAATCGACTCAAGCTGGGCTCTGACAGATCGCCATCACAGTGGTATCCAGAAAGAGCCCTGAACTTTAAATTGAGCATAAATTTATAGGTTCCTTTCCCTCCCAGTGCCCCAAAGCAGAGGCGTTCCAACATGGCAACCATCGAATGGTTGAGTAACATAAAGAGGTCTAATCTCTAAAGGAAACAGGATACAGAAAAAGGCTCCAAGACCATCCATTGTTTAGCTTTCTTTGTTCTCTTTGTTCACTACTTTGTCCAGGGAAGTTTCTTATTAACCCTATCTCTGGTGGGCAGGAAGAAATGTGGCCATAAAACTGGGTCTCTTATCAACTCTATCTCCAGTCAGACCCTTCAGGTCAGTCACTAGGCAACGCTATCTCTGGTGGGGCTCTTCTTTGCAGCTGGATAGATTATCACCTGTAGGCCTATTTCTTAACCTTAGCCCCAGTAACTCTGAAACCCAATTTTAGTTCTTCTGGTATTTTATGAGGCAGGAGCTATGCATAGGTTCTCAGGAAAAGGGGCAATGTACAAAAGTTTACTCCTTTGTGAGTTCCCTCATGAGCCCAAGTGTTTGCTCTGTGCCTAAAGGACTATCATATTTTTTACATGGGAAAAGTATTTCTCATATGGTTTATCTAATTCCCTTGTGTGTCTGATGCCTTATCCTTGTTACTTGGCTGAGAAGTGATAAATAGTAAAAAAATAAAAAAAAATTGGGGGCATTCTATACATTTAAATGGAATTGGTGTGTGCCGCAGGAAATTTTTGTTGTTGTTCCTAACATGTGAAGTTTCTCTTTTTGTTCTGATGGATGAAGACAGGCTTGGGGAGATGGGTTTGTACTGGAAGTAGACCATGGCTGCACCACCTGGGGATATCTTAATAAAGAGGTCCATTTAGCAACCTTTTCTTGAACCTTTGGTCATTTAACTTTGGTTCTCATGAGAAGTATCTATCTCTTCTAGTCTTGAGTGGTCCTCTCCCTGCATGGTAAGTAGACAATTTCTTTGGTTTCACTGACTAAAAATACTGCCATGCACCTGAAATGTGTTTTTAAGAATTACTTGTAGCTACTCTGACATCGACTCCAGTGCTCCATATTTAACCACTTCTCCTTGATGAGGAGGCCTGGTGGCACTCAGAGAAAGGATAAGCAGACTACCAGGATGAGACTTGTTAGGCTGTGACCATAAGGTGGGGGAGGAGGACCCCTTCTGTCACAGACTTAGGGGAGGGGAATAGGGTGAAAGAGGGAGGGAGGGAGAAACGGGAGGATACAAGTGGGGGATAACAATTGAGATGTAATCTGAATAAATCAATTAAATAAAAAAATTACTTGTAGCCATCTCTTTTTCCCTTCATTTTTTATTTTAATAAGACAGTGATTTGGGGACCACAGAAGGGATTCTTTGCATTCATTTCTCTTAGAGCATCTGTGAACCTTTGCTTTTGGAGATAAGAAGCCCCAGAAAAAAAGACACTCTTGTCCTTGCTGGTAAGCACAGATTAGCCAGAGATCATCATGCACTATGATTCACTTTCTAATAATTACTCTGGCCTGTCTCTAGATTCCTGGTGCTTACTGTCATCTATCTATCTATCTATCTATCTATCTATCTATCTATCTATCTATCATCTATCTATCTTCCCACCTATCATTTTGTTGTTGCTTTTTTGTTTTTTGTTTACTTGTTTTCAAGAATTCCACCCCCTTCTCAGTACTGAAGAGTAAATCTATTGCCTTGTGCATGCTAGGCAATCTATGTATCACTAAGACACATCTCTTCTCTCATATCCATCAAATCTCCACGTGTCTTTGCAGTGTCTACTAATAACAAACTGATCCAGGGTCATTGAGTAATAATGTCATTCTTGCTTGCATTCCTGCCTACCATCTTGTATTAACAGATTTCAGTGAGTCCCTGTAGCTCCTGCTGTGCACATGACTTACCACTTTGTTATAACTGGTTGGACTGAATGCATGAGTACTAGTGACCACTTCTCTGGAAAGCAGATATTTTGGTTAGTTTAAATCATATATATTCTAAATCAAGCTCATTTGGGAGGGAGGGCAAAGGGAGTTCTGAGATCTAAAGCAACCTTAGCCAGAATTCTCTAAAAGATTCAACTTTGCAGACTGAGGAGATAACCCAGTTGGTAAAGTGCTTGCTTCACAATGTGAGGATCTGTAACTGATCCCAGGAAGCCATGGGGAAAATCCTGGCACATTGCACAGGTTTGCAGTCCCAGTACTGGGAAGAGGGAGATGGACAGAGCTCTGGAGGCTCAGAAGCCTATCACTCTAGCATCAGAAGTAAGCTACAGTAGGCTGATAAGAGACTTTGTCTTGAAAATCCAAGTGAATAGGACTTGAATAAACTCCCGGTTTGAGAGCACTTGTAAACAAACACAAAATATGTGTTTTCACAACCAGCCCTCATTCCACCACACACACTGGAAATTCAGTCTCCGATATTTGGTGACTATTGGGATCTATTTCAAGAATAGGTGGCTGTTAAAGTCTATGAGCACATTCTCAACTGACCTTGAAACAGCTGCACACTGAGCTGGTATGAGACTGTCTTTGTCTTCTAAGTGTAATCGCAGCTATGTAGCTTTTTATTTTGTAAATGAGGGTACCTCTTTTCAGCATATATCATTTATATGGCATTATGATTTTAACATAATGTCATGATTACAAAACTGATCCTCTAACTGGCATCATGAGATTCATTGCATAAAGTTAATCTTAAAACAATGTGTTTAAAGAAATAATATCTTCCTTTGGAAAGTTAAGCTCTATGATTTGAGGATACACGTTTCAAAAAAGATAAGCACATGAATGCAACATGGAACACAAAAGTTAATTTGCTATGTGCTTACCTAAACAATAATGTTCCCTTGAAATGGCTAAACTTGATTTTATTTAGTTTAAAATTTACTCTTTTGATGACCTTTCATTAATGTGAATTTAGTGATGTGGAGTTCATTTGTAAGGAATATGGTGCAATAATACAGATATGGTGCTTTGACCTGATCGTGCAGCCAAGCAAATAAAGTTGTGGAAATGACATTCCATTACCATTGATTGGCTATGCCATTTTATTACTGACACTGCATCAGAAGGATAAAGTTAGAATGAAACATCCCTCTTTTCTGGGTGTTAGTATGAGTATTAATCTTGAAAAGAATGAAATATTCATAAGACACTAAAAACTCAAATGCTTGATTATTTTAAAAGAAGTTTAAAATATTAGTATTATCATGAGAAATAAGTATTTATTGCATTCTTTTATAATTCTAAAAGTGCTTACCATCACATGTGAATACCTGAAGCTACTCTGCACACTACCAGAGAAGAAAGGCAAACAACAATCCAACCACAATGGGTTCTTCAGTCTATCCTAGTAACCAGCATGGGTAGCAGAAATGTTGTGGAAATAACCAGGTGTTATCTGTTTAGATTTAAGACTTACTCCATAAGATGGAACCCATGCCCAAAACTGCCCAAGTGGCCAAGAAGCTGTGACTATATGGGTCATGGATATAGGAGAGGAGAAAATATTTCCAAAGAAACAAAGCAATAAGATGAGTCCTCATGACATTCTGCTATTATCATTTGTCAATGTCTTACTTAGCCATCATGATGGAAGCTTCCTTGAGTAGTAGACAAAACATACAGAGATGCTATAACTGGACAATGTGCACAGAGTTGGGAACCATGGCATCTTGGAATGGGTGATTCTGTGATGTGGGAAGATTGTTGTATGTATTGCAAGATGTTTAGTAGCAACTTAGTCTTTAGATATTTGTTGCAATGGAGACCACAGTAATAAAGATTGAAAAATGTCTTCAAATAATGACAAAGTTTCTAAGAGATAACAGAAAAAGCACTTCTTACTGCTAATCGCTATTGTAATTTGCTTTGCTGCCCAGGGGAATAAAATTGTAGAAAACTGATGGTCTATTATCTTTCCTTCCAACTTGGTACTGACACCAGTCTGGAGGATAAGGTTAGAATGATGTGTCCTGTGTCTTAGGAAATATGGACTTTAGATACTCCTGCTTCCCTTCCTATTCCTTTTAGGGTAAAAATAATCTTGACAAGACAAAGGTAAACCTATGTAAGCTAACAAACATCACTGTGCCTTAGGAATCACTGGCACAAGCAGAGATACTAAAACTACAATCAGATCAGAGTAATAGAAGGGTAAATATTCCTTTTACAGCTGTGGATAAAAATAAAACTTGATAAAGTAAGCCCAGAGGAATTCTGAGGACTTCTTGGAGAGTAGCAACACTCCAGGCAAAGACAGTAACTGCTGCCCTGATATTTCTTATAACTCCGTAGTAGAAATCGATGCTAAAAAGTAACCATGTAGAATCAAGGAACTATGGTTATTCTTTCTTTCTATTTTTGTCAGTTGTATTGCTTGTATTAATCAGGACCTCTTAAACTATTATTGCTTCTATGAGTTGTTTCCTTGCTACCAGAATGAGATTTGCAGCTTCTGCTCTCAGTGGCTTAACAGGTCTCATATTAAAATGGCACTTCCTTCAGTATGCTCTGCTAAATGCATTTGCAGTTTTGAACTATCCCCCATGATGCTGGAAAAGGACATGTAAGCCTGTTTTTTAAGGAAGGAGAACACGAACCCACCAACCCTGTCTGCAAAATGAACAGGAATAAAGATAGAGCAGAGATTGAAGGAACGTCCACCCGATGCCTGACCTAACCTGAGATGCACCCCATGAGAGACACCCAACCCCTGACACCATTAATGATACTCTGCTACGCTTACAGACAGGACCCTAACATAGGCTGTCCTCTGAGAAGCTCAGCCAAGCAGTGAATCCAAACAGATGCTGAGAGTCACGGCCAAACATTGGGCAAAACTTAGGGACTCTAGTGGGAAAGGGCAGGGGTAGATGATAAAAGGACCTGGAGGTAACAGGAGCTCCACAAGAATACTAACAGAACCAACTAACCAGGGCTCACAAGGGTTTGTAGAGAATGAAGGACCAACTAAGGACCATGTATAGATTGAACCTAGGCCCCCTACATAGATGTAGCTGATGGGTATCTCAGGCTTCATATGGGTCCCCTAGTAAAGGGAGCAGGGGTGGTCTCTGAGGTGGACTCCATTGCCTGGTTTTTGTTCACTCTCCCCTTGCAGGGTTGCCTTGCCAGGACACAGGGGAAGAGAATGCACTCAGTCCCAATGTGACTTGATGTACTAGAGTGGGTGAGTTGTGGGATGGATCCCTTTTACAGAGGAATAGAGGAGGGTATATGGTGGAAGAGGGAGGGACACTGAGAGGTAAGTAACAATAGCCCGCACATGCTACATATGTAAGCCACAACTGGCATCTGAAAACCAGGGATCTGATCCAAAGTTCATCTCCTATTGTTCTATAGTGTTACTGTTTCATTGTCCTCTGAGCTCTGAAAGTAGTAAAATTCTTTCATTCACATTCATGCGATTTATATATGCATGCAACAATTTTACATATGGCACACCAACACATACTTATATTTTGCATTTTCCCCAATGGTATGCTCATTAATTGATAGGCAGTAGAATAATGTTATTGTATAAATGGAAAAGCAGTAAGTAAAAGAATTCAAAGTGTCAAATAATATTTGGAAAGGAAATCTATTCATTATTTATTCATCTATCCATTTATCTAGCTATTCATTAATTCAAGATGAGAAATTAAGTCCATGATAATTATGGTAATTTACATGTTATTGACTGGCATAACTTCTTGTTTTCATGATAGAAGCTACACAAAGCAGGCTTATGAGAAATCTCAAGTGGAGCCTCAGATGGGTCATGGAACCACAACCTGTTGCTTAGCAACAGAGATTCAGTCTGAGAAATGTGTCGTTAGATGATTTTTTCATTATGTGAGCATCTTAGATTTACAGAAGGATGGATAGTATAGTCTACCATATACCTAAGCTACATAGCTGGATATGTTTATTTGTGTGCACATATATGCATGTTGAAGTATGGTACAGTCTAATGCTTCTAGGGCAATAATGAAGAAAACATGAGATTAAGTTAAATTATACAATTGCACAGTAGAATAAAAAAGGTCTTCATAGCTGTTGCTGTATGCTACAGCACTCTATTTTATAATATTTTTTCTTGTATAAGTGGAAGTAAACTCTAAAATGTCAATACAAAACACAACATAGTAAGTGGACAAAGATGTCTGTCATATGGCTATTTATTATCAAGTAGTATGTGCTATGCATAATTAACACATGCTACATATTTAAAGGTCAGAAACACAATAGCTTTGTTTATATCAGCATTACTGTACACACGAGGAACATGGCGAGTGAAGCTGTTAGGACAGCCACAAGGTCACTAGGCAATAGGAAGATTTAGCTCTCTACTAATTTTATGGGACCTTCATTGTGTCTACAGCACAGTGGCAGAGACTCCATTGTACAAATCATGAGAGAAAAATAATTATGACCAAACGGTGACGGTGCTGTCATTGAAGAGAAGAGGAAAAGACATTTTGTGATACCCTTAGAGATGTGTATATGTATGACATAGTTACATGAACTTAATTATTGTTTTCAGCATAGACAACATTTCTTTATGACTCCATGAGTAATTAGATGTATCTTAAAGGGCTCATATCCATCTTATTCAAAAGGCTGAGTATGTGTCCTGAGCCCCATATAAGGACTGGCAAAATCTTTAAAACCTGAGAGGAGCCTTCCTGGCAGCCTCAGTTACAGCAAACTATACTCCAGGCCTTAGCCACTACCCCTGAGAAAAAAATAGAGGTCTGCATACCCCTTCCTGCTGGGGTCCAGCCTGAGACAGCTCTGCCAGAGATCTGTTTCAAATGCAGCCAAAAGGAGACATGGTCTCAAAGCTGCTGCAACCAGAGCAGGACACTGGTCCCACTGCCTAGTCTACTGGCAAATTTGTCCTATGGATGTCACTGCTCGCGTGCAGGCTTGTTCTCTGTTCCTAGTCACTGGAGGTTCAACCAGCACAAGAGCTGTGGACATGTCCAGCCTTCAAGCTCCTTAACCTGGTGGAGTACATATGGCTCTTAAATTCAGCAGCCTCCCCAAACATGGTAATGCTACAGGTCTGTTTAAAACTCATACTTGAGTTATATAGTCACATAGCCAGCTTCTATCATGGGAGACTTCAGGTACCTTCCCAGGCCTCTTCATATTCAGGAGACCAAACTTTAAGTGTCAATTTCACTTTTTGCTTAAAGCTTCCAAGAAGGTGTTTTATGGACATATTTTAACTTGGTAAATGTGAGTTATGAAGGTAAACATGTCTAAAAGGATGCTGTATTTCTTCCTGTTGCTATGCTATTGTATTAACTGTTGAAAGTATTGAGACTGATCAATGAAGCTCTGATTTATTAATCTAATTATGGTAAAAAAAAATTCCACTATACAATCCTACCATAGTTCCAAGATTTTAAATTTCCTTTTGTTACTGTTCCTCAGAGGCCAAGTGGGCTTCTAAGCCTTTCCCAACTCACCTCAGAGTATTTGTGCTCATAACACAAAGTTCTTTCCCCAAGCCTGTACTATGCTATATGTCTACTGTCCTTTTCCTACAGTGTATACATGTCTAACAATGTATGTTTCACTACAGATTACAAACAGTGATGATGCTAAATTTATCTCCTTTTATGAACTTAAAAGGATTCTTGTAGCTATAGGAAATCCATCTCTCAGGTCAAATGGAGTCCAGGTAAGTACTGTAATCCACAGCCTAAGTTTCTCACCTACCTCCTATCTTTAAGGGTGGCATTCCTCTCCCTTGTCACTGGATTTGGAACTCCCCTTTCCCTAACTACCTAACTGCCACCTTTCTGCACCCAAGACCAGCTGACAACCCAACCAAAGTCTGCATGACTAACTCTTTCTTCTCATTAACCTACAGCTAGGACTTTTTCACTGGATAAAACCACTGCTTTCCCTATGGCTGTTTCTGCTTCCACTTCTGCGTGTAATGATGCCACTGCTGCCCATGAAAAGCAGTCCTTTTGCCGTTTCTCCAGGCTCCTCTGGGATGCCTTCTGAGAATTTCAAATACTTGCTCTTTATCTTAAATTTTCAGGGAAGAACTTTTCCTTCCCCTTCGCCATCCAATTTGGACATTGGTTGCTATTGCCTTTTTTTTCTATCTCTTTCTCCCTCTACATGACAGCCAAAAGATGCTTCCAATGAACTTGTATTTATATACTTTAACTTTACCTTATATGAAAACAATCCAACGTTCCTCATTTTTTAATTATAGGAAAAGGTAGGAATGTTAAGATTCTGCTTCAGTCTGCCTACCTGTGATGTCACTGCTTACATGGCATGGGGGTGTGGCCCTGCCCAGGGCCATATAAAAGACAGACCCTCCACTCTTTTTCTCTTTCTCAACCATCTTCATTCTTTTCTCTTTCTCTACCCTCTCCACTCTTTATTCTCTCCCCCCTCTGCCCTCTACCTGCTCTTCCCTCTTACTTACTCTCTTCTTCTTCTTCTTCTTCTTCTTCTTCTTCTTCTTCTTCTTCTT
>OU015751.1:97371147-97382983 GCA_907169655.1 Acomys percivali
AGAAAATAAACTTCAAATAAAAACTAATCAGAATAGGTAGAAAGGACACTATATACCCACCCACCCCCCAAAAAAAAAACACCAAAGGACTGTCATAGTTAGAGTTACTCCTGCTGTGATGAAACATCGTGATTCAAATCAACTTATAGAAAAAAGGTTTATTGAACTCACAGTGCCTTGGAACAATTCTTCATCAAAAAGTGTTGAGAGAAGGAACTCAAGCAGGGCAGAAACCTGGAAGCAGGAGCTGATGAAGAGGTCATGGAAGATGATGCTTGCTGGTTTGCTAAGCCTAATTTCTAATATAACCTAGGTCAAATAGTCCAAGAGTGGATCCACCTGAAATGGGATTGGCCCTCCCTCATCAATCAATAATTAAGAAAATGCTCTACAGGCTAACATAAAGTTGTATCTTATGGAGGATTTTTCTCAATTGAAGTTTTCCCATATTTGATGACTCTAGCTGTGTCAAGTTCACAGAAAACTAACCAGCACAAGGACATTCCACCAAACACAAGAGCATTCAACTTCACAGAGAAAGGCTACTACAGCTTAAATCACATATTAACCCTCACACTCTAAGAAGGTGACTTCTATACTCTAGTATAGCCAATACACAGGTCACCTGGATAAAAACTAAACAGAGAAATCTTAGAACTAATTGATATTATACATCAAATGGCCCTCACAGATATTTATAAAATATTTCACTCAAACACAAAATAATATATCATCTTCTCTGCACCTCATGGAAATTTCTCCAAAATTAGCCATGTAATTAGGCACAAAGAAAATCTCAGCAGATACAAGAAAATTGAAATAATACTCTGCATCACTATTTGATTGCCATGGACTTAAAATGAATTTCAACAACAGAAACAAATAGAAACCTTACAACTCATGGAAACTCAACAAATCACTACTGTCCCAATACATCTGACAGACATATTTGTGAGGCAGAAACTATGAGGAATTGTCAACTCTGCCTGCATACAAGTGTGCCCCCCCTTTTTTTTAGGCAGAATTCTGTCTGTGGTAGATATGAGGACATTTTTCTCAGTGGCTTGTTTGCCACATTTGAAGCCATCTCCATAAGGAGGTTTTTTGATGCTCATCATCTTCTTTGAGGTAGGCTGGGTGTTGCCAGGAGTTTACCTGTCTCATTGTCAGTGAATCTTTAAAATAATAAAAATATTTTAAATGCCATATTCTGCATGTCTCTGAGGTTTTTGAAGACAGTGTGTTAAGATTTAAAAAAAATATTTGAGTTATTATTTATGGAACTTGTGGAAATAAAATTTATTTTCTGAAATATTATTTTAGGAATTCTTAAGACAAATGGGAAAAAATATAGCTCATAAAACAAAAAGTCACTGATTGTTTCAGTGTATGAATAAAACAGGCTGAAGCATAGCACACATAAATGACTTATGTAAAAACAGATTTCATGGCTGATATCTAACATTTTTATAAATCCTAAATATTTTGAGGGCATTGTAGGCATCAAGTCAATGAAGCAATATGATCAACTTATTTCAACCTCATATTTTATAATAAAGTGCAGGTATCAATTCATATTCTTTTTTTCCCTTAGCATATTAATGGTATTTGTTCAATTACCAGTAAGTTTTATAGAATAGTGGAACATCTGCAAATCTTTGTGATATAAAATGGCTCTTGCACTTATGATCATAGCCTTAGCTATTTAAAATGAAGGCATTTCTATGTCTAGAAATAATGTATTGTGGCCATCTCTGAGTTGCAGGTAGTTATCATGGGAAGATGCTGTGATTTACTTTTCTCAAGTTGTTGTTACCATTGTTATACAAGCTGCCTATTACAAGAGAGACCAGTTTTCTCATGCTATTAACACACTATTAGCAACCTAATGTCTGAAATCACAAAATTTTATTTTATTTTTTATACTTTTGAACTATGAAAGGATGTATAAGCCTAAACTTGGGGTGTTGGCAGAGACAGTTCTTTCTGGAGTCCTAAGTGGGAACTGTTCCCTTATCTTTTATAGTTTACTAAGGTTACATGCACATCTCGACTCTGACAGCTCTGCTTCCCTTATCTCATTGCCAAAGGTTTTCTTGATTCTAATACTTTCACTTTTTTCTTGTGAAAATCCTTCTGGTCATTTTATATCCTTTTGGAAAATCTGGGTCATTCTTCCAACTCAAGAAACTGAATTAAGTCATACTGCAGAGAACCTTTGCTATTTAAGATAATATTTAAGATAAATGTCAGTTTCTAGGGGTTATAGTATGGTAATGCTTAGAAAGTTGTTAATCAACCTACCGCACAGCCTATCTGCCAGATAATGAGGCTGACCCATTAGTACGAACTACCATCTGCTGGGACTCTCACAACATATAGGAACCCTAAAGGTGGTGAGTGGAGGGAGGGAGGGAGGGAGGGAGGGAGGGAGGAAGAGAGAGAGAGAGAGAGACAGAGACAGAGACAGAGACAGAGACAGAGACAGAGATTGAGAATGAATCATTGTATCACTGTTCTCTGTTGTAGCTCACAAACACATGCTGCTAAGTCCCCATGGAAACTTAAGCTTCTACTGTTGTTTGTTCCTCTAGGCAAGAACTCCAGTGCCAACACAGGGTCAGGCTAGGCCCTATCGTATTTATATCATGTCTCTATCTACTACAGTGTGATTTTGAATTGGACAGTTCCATGTACAATGTCCTCTTTTTGGTTCTCTGTTCTATAGGATATTCCAATCACATATGGCTGGGCATGGGTACAGTCAGTCTCTCAGTATTTATATACCCAAACCGGATCAACCAGTGACTTTCAGTTATAATCCACTAATTCAAGAATTCATCAGTTTACCTTAATCTATATCTGAAAAGCTGACCATTTTATATGAAAAGCCATGCCGTTGCGTCAAGCATAGTGCTGTGAAATTTAATGGGGTGAATTCTGATGCTTCCTATCTTAATAAGCTAACTCCTCAGCTGAAAACAAACAGCATATGACATTCACAGCCCTTCTTATTTGTCTACAAGGTATGAGGAGGTAGTCCTGCAGCTGGGATAAAATTCGGATGCACAGAGGGAAGCCCATGCTAAAGGACAAGTGACACCACAAGGATAATGCTTTTAAGTACTCAGGAGAGCACATCGGACTTCAACCTAGAAAAAAATTAATATAATTAATTGGTATAGCAATAGTTATGCCTGTTAATTAATTAAATATGATTAATTTGGCTGATGTGTCTACTAGGTCTCTATAGGTCTCTATAGAATCCTCTACTAGGATTACTTAGTGTACTTGTAACCCAAAATATATTAACAACAATCACACCTGAACCCTAAAGTTGAATATCAGTTCTTATATCTATTTATGTGGTAGAATTTTATTTGAGAGAAATCAAGATAAAAGACATAAAAAACTCTGTAGGATGAATGTTCACTGTTATTTAGAGAAATCACAAAATAGGAACACTAAAGGGAAACAAACCATAACATCCTGTTCATCATGAAATAATGCTGAATAATTTATTTTGAACCCAATATGATTTTTTAAACATTGTATTGATACAAATAAAAAAATTCGTAAATGTATATTTGTGCCACTGGTATAACAACAAGGTACAAAAAGCCTCTGGGTACATCTAACCCTTATCAAATTTAGAGCTGTCTCTTAGACCTTGAAATCCCTATCACTGTGTCACTTGAGTCATATTTCTAATCACAACTCTTATGCCATCATTTCTCCTTCTTCTAACCTTTAGCCTTTCTAGGATAATCCACCTTAACCTATGGAGTCTAACAAACACCTTAGCAGTGCTAAGGACATTCCAGACTTTTGAGTAGAAAGGGTCCTCGATGCCCCTTAAATTTACTTACTTTGTTAATGAGGAGATGGTGCCTAGACCAGAGATCTGGGTGTGATCGCTAATCTTTGTTGTCAACTTGACATGCCAGGGTGGAGGGAACACCAACTCAGGAGTTACCTCCATCAGATTGAGCCATTGGCGTGTATGTGGGTTCTTTTTTTTTTTTTTTTTTTTTTTTGATTATTGGTTGATGTCCAAGGACCCTGTACACTATGTGCAGTGCCCTCTCCATCTCTTCAAACTCTGCTGTCAAGCCAGTGCCAGGACATTAGGGGACATACCCCAGTCTCCAGGACTCACCTCAGTTGGAATGTCCTGAGCAGGCTAGCTTTCCCGGTGGCCGCTTCTTAATGTCTCATAGCAGTCTCATACTCACTTGCTCGGCTGTGGTTGAGCTTTGCCTGTGGTTTGGAAAGTGAGCTCTGGCCTATGATGGTGCGTTTCCCTGCCGCGGAGGCTTGGCTGGAGGTCTCGTCTCCCTGTTCAGCCTTGGGTACAAATAGAAGAAACAGAAACAAGGCTCAGGCTGCCATGTTGCCCTCTCTTCACCTCCCATATGTTGAGTCCTCCCTCACTTTCTGTGTCTTTGGTTTCCAGCTGAGTTCTTTATTACACTGAACACAGAATTCTTGACCTTAAGTGTGACGAACTGGGCACTCTAAAAGTGTCTCCTTGGAAGATTAGTGATTACATAGCTTCGTCACCCATGGATAAGTTTCATTTTTTTTTTAATTCTTTAAAAATTTATTCATATTACATCTCAATGGTTATCCCCTCCCTTGTATCCTCCCATTCCTCCCTCCCTCCCTCCCATTTTCCCCTTACTCCCCTCTCCTATGACTGTGACTGAGGGGGACTTCCTCCCCCTTTATATGCTCATAGGGTATCAGGTCTCTTCTTGGTTAAAAAAAAAAAACCCTTAATTGAAAATAAACATGCTTATGGAACAGAATCATGAACATAACACTGGTAAAGAAAGTCTTTGTAAAGGAACCCGGGATGTGTAAGTGCTCAAACCGATGCCCAGATATTTTCTTTACCTAAGCTGAAATGAAAAACCAAACACCAGCCTGGCAACATCTGTTTTTAAATCCAATGTGCGCACTGTGTTTGGTCCAAATGTTGAAAGTAGTAATTTAATATTTGCACTTAAAGTATCACAATGGCACTATTACTTTGTATTATTTTGCATTAATTTCTTTAATTTTAATGAGATTCAAGGACAGCTATATTTAAGTTGATATTCTTTTCATTACCTTTTCTGAATGTCCTCCAAAAGTATTTTTCTGTTCTATCTTAATACTATTTTAAATCTGGTCTCTGAACACAAATATTAACTTTTCTTTTAAATAAACACGATACCAAAAGCTACCTAGGTCTCGAGAAAAAATACACAGTATTTGTTATTTATTTTATTTGAGGTAGAGAATAATATTCCTCTTTCTTTCTGTCTTAAATATTGAAAAATCTCACACAGCTTGAATCCCATGACTTGAACATTTTTCTTCCTTTGCTTTCTTTTCTTTCTCTTTGTGTTTTTTATTTACTTATTTGCTTGTTCGATTGTTTTTGGTTTTTGTTTTTCAAGATGGGGTTTCTCTGTGTATTCCTGTAACTTGTTCTGTAGACCAGGCTGGCCTCCAACGCAGAGATCTGCTTGCCTCTACCTTCCAAGTGCTGGGTTTAAACGTGTGAACCACCACTGCCTGGCTTGATTCAAACATTTTAAAGCTTTCTGGTTGTAATGAAATGATTTGAGTTAGATTTAGACAACATTAAGGTTTTTTAAAATTAATTTTTAGATTTTTTTGTCCTGAGGTTAAAGAATAAAATTCTTGTTGTGATTTTGTTCTTTGTTCCTGAAAGCCTAAACCACTGGCCTCATTTTTTGTTAATTTTACTTGAAATACTGCATCCTACTGAGAGACAACCTCCCATCCACCTCAGAATGCTGGGAGGAGATAAATAGCCTCAAATATTTCAACCAATGTAAATTGAAGGAATATCTCAATTTACAGCTGATATCTCAAGCTAATTTCTGGGGAAAGAACATATGACTAAAGTGTTTAATAGTCCAAAGCAGCATTGATTCTTAGAAAATTTGTAGAAGAACCATCTGTGCCAATGAGACCAATATTGCTTGGCTTTTAAGATGAATCAGGTGAGTAATTCAGAACCATTTTAAGATCACTGGTCAATTTAGGCTTTTGCCTTTCTTTCCTTTTTTTTCTTACTTTGTTTTAACTGACATTAATTTTTCTGGAAAATACAATTATTTGCATTGACTTCTCAGTTGCCTGCTGTAACATTAAAATCCATCTACTCTGAGATTCGGTCATGAGTAAGCTAAAAGTGTTTTACCATCATCCTGTTTCCTCCTGCAATACATTCTGTATGGGACTTGTCCTTGACACTGGGCATTGAGCTTCAGCTGGTTCAGGCCCATGCTTTCTTTACCTCCTCTTTCTGAAGCCTTCATTTGCTTCACTTTTCTTTGTTGCTAGTTTTTTTCCTGTCACCTTGTGCAAGGAAGGTCGTTGCTGACTCTATTCAGTGGATCTTGTTGCCATGGTGAGGAAAATAGTACAATTCCACAGTTAATACAGAGTATCAGGGTGAGGGAGAATATTTCTTCCAAGCTTGCAGGATTCCCATTTGATTGCAGTGGCACTGAGGAGCATTGACAAGCCTGCAAAAGCAGAACCTTATGTTAGATGTACTTCATAATGCCATGGCATTCAATCAGAGTCCACTGCTGCCCTTTGAGAAGTTATTTAAAATGCTTGCATCAGAAGAATGTGGTAAAAGGGGTTTCATGCAGCCATTTCCCCTGAAGTTAAAAGAAACCGGCATTCTGTTGATTTCCATCTGCAAACCTGAACAATCACAGAAAAAAATAGCATTGTTAAGAAATCCTTTAATTCATGTTTTGGGAAAAAAATGTGGACTCTGGGTTTTCTAAATATCTGCATTTACCTGTCCCATCCAGACCCTCCATTTCAGTATTATAACAGGTGAAGCATATTCGTTTCTCACCTGTCTGTTATGCTTTTTAATCCCACTCCTCCTGTTTACCAAATTCCCTTCACTTGTGCCTCAAGCGATTTATAAGAACAAGTGGGTCAAGAATTTTCACAGAGACAAGGGAAAAGCTGAAGTCCACCCATGGAGCTGAGTCTTTGCCACAGGACACCTTTCTCTCAGAAGGGAGTATCCTGAAAATGGGCAGTGCAGTTCACAACACAACAATCCTAAATGTGATTTTCATTCACCAAAATGGAAATAAATGCAATACCTCCTTCTGAGACAGAATCTTTTGATGTAGGACAGGATAGTCTTACTATACCCCAGACTCTCAGTGCTAGAATGCCACCTTGCCTGGCTAAAACACTTTCTTTGTCTGCATTTTCTACTTATAGATGTGATGAAATCCACTTCAATGGACTTTCTATTGTTTCTCTAAGAGCCAAAAATATTGTTAAAATACCTAGACGGATGTAGAAATATTAAAAAAAAAACAAATATTTAACTTTAAACTTGAACTCATTATTAGTATACCAGAGCCCTTGTGAACCAAAATTGTCAAGACTGCAAGTAAAGGTTGAAGTGACCTATGCTGGAGAGGGCCGATGACAAAATGTGCACTTTTATTTTCCTTATAAATAAAAAGAGAAGAGAATTCTTTTTAATTAAAAACATACTGTGGTTTGTTCATTCTGTGGGATCTCAAGCCTCATCTGTTTCTTGGTCATAAGAGAATCAGACTTCCCAGCAAATTGGAAAAAATAGTCTCTGGAAGGAGAAAGTTCCTAAATTTGGGGGCATGGGTAGATACTTTATTGTTATCTTTTTAACAAAAATTTGTGACTACAGATGGATTTCTGAATTGCAGGCCAGCTTTATCTACAAAGTTAGTTCTGGGTCAGCCAGGGCTATAAAGTGAAATTATGTCCCTAAACAAAACAAACACAAAACAAGAGAAACAAAATAGCATCCAAAAGATGTGGCAGTGAGAGAGGAGATAAAGGAAGAGCGGCTGAGGACAGAGGGAAGGAGAGATCGAGTATATTGTACTCATGTATGTGACTGTCATAATAAAGCCATGTCTATGTAGTAACTACTATGCACTAACAAAAGATGACCCACAGAGAAGACATCATTGCCAAAAAACAAGACAAAGAAATTGGTTTCAGATTTCCCACCAACAACACTAAAATAACTAAGTATATATTCACATGTTTGGATGAAAATTAACTTAGAATCCATAATTTTATTTTCAATACAGAGATATAAGATATTTCTATAGCAAGTTTTTTATTATACTTCTTTTTTACATATATACTTATATTATTACACATAAATAAAATAAACTACATACAGCAAGAAGAACCACAAAACAATTAGGAATTATATAAATGTTACATTCATAGTCTTTAGGTTATTTGTATTTTGCAGCCTTGAAGAAAACATCTTTCATATCTTGATGAGTCTAAAGTTCTGAATGAAAATCAATATCTATCATATCTCATCTCTATCACCTTAAAATATCTATCAAGACCTTACACATCTTAACCCGTAAACAACTAAGCTTAATTGTAAGACTAAATTATCTGATCCTCAAACCCATCAGAGACTTGAGAAGGAATAAAACTTGATTAACCAAGTAAACCAGAAGTGCAGGTTAGCATCTTCCAAAATGAAACAATGACAGAGACTGCTTGCTGCCTGAACAATCACCCAAATCTCACTATAATGTTGGAGCATCATCTTCAGCCTTCTGGCCCAATATATCTGACAGACATATTTATGACGCAGGAACTATTGCGAACTTACTTATATTTTAATACCTTTTCATTTATAATGATTTTCAAAGCACATTGACATCCTTATTTATTTCCTTGTTTGTTTCTTGCATGTTTTTATTAATATCATCATCATCATCATCATCAATCATTTGGGACAAGGTCTTGTGACTCAGGCTGGCCTGAAGTTCACAGTGTAGTCAACGATGACCTTGAATTCCGGATCCTTTTATCTCTATCATTCATGTCATTGGGTTACAAGTATGTGTCATCACACAGCTTTCCATTGTTTATATTAAGGCTGTTTGGCTTGTAATTCAAAATAATAGTAAAAGATTTACTACAGTATTCTTTGAAAATAGGTAGCTTCCAGGTAAAATGACCAAGTTCCCAAGGATATTGAGAATTGTCCAAATATTTAAAAAGTTACATAAGCCCAGTGACACCAATTTCTATTGTACCACAATGGTTTATGACCAGCACAATGTAGCGAATGACAATATGTCACTTATGAAAGGAAAAGAAGTGACCAACTTCTGTTCTAGCACTGTGCTCCTGTGATCAATCCTAGACATCTTGACCTGAAGTCCTCACAAACCAACTGACAGGTTCTGTACCCAAAGAAGCTGTGATAATAATAAACAGGATTAGTTATACTAAAATTCCTGTGTTCTAAATGGCTAGTTTTTGGGTAATTTATAATCAGTCATAAGTAAACATCACAGAGATATTCAACACAAATGTAAGCACAGCTGTAACACTGATTCTACTACCAAGAATCACAAATAATGTAGATCCATTTCTATTCCTGTAAAGTGAAATACCTAAAAAATGATTCAAGTAATATAAACTATGAAATTCTAGAAGGAATGACTTACATTGGATAGTTATCCAAAAGACAGTACATTATGTAAAAAAAAATCACATTAATATTTGGCATCTATAACACTATACACTTAGTAAGAACTACAAGTGCAGTTTAGAAAAATGGAGCACTTAAAATTTAAAAACAGTTTACAATTCATTATTTAAAGATTGAGATATATGAATAAAACTTTGAGTACAAAAGTGTAAGACAGAAAGATAAAAATATTAATATTAATGAAAAGCCAGTATCCTTCCAAATACCTAGGAGTAATGTAAATTCTCTTCTGTGCAATTGAGGTCTTCACATATTCCAGTAGAGTAAATAAAATAAAAATCATTATTATAACCTTATTTATTCTCTAAGTTCTAAAACATCAACAAGATATGATAAAATTAAATCAACCTAGATAATTGTTAAACTAATAATACACCACAGCCAGGAATGACCTATAGGAATAAATGTAATTCATTAGGAAATATAGTATAATAATCAAATTAAGGTATTTAACCTTAGGAAATATTGTTAAAATTTATTATGTTAGAAAATCAGAGAAAATATATAGCAATCCAACAGTATGCATTTAAAAAACTCACCTTATTATTTATTAATTTTCCTAATATAGTTATGTATATATAAGACTTATTTGATACTTGTATTTTCTTTAAAAAATTACAAAGAAGAACACACTCAATTTTGATGTATATACATTTGTATATTAGAACATAATCTGAATTTTGATTTCAATAAATTGATACCTTAGAACCATTCTCATGAAAATAACAGTGTTTGAGAGAGAGATGAGAATGTTCCTGTTACTGGTGCTTTTCAATAATACAGTAGAGACTAGTTACTATAGGAGAGCTAAGAAAAAACAATACACATTTAAATATTTGAAAGAAAACAAAGTTGATGTTATTTTCACATAATACTTGATTTAAAAGTCCAAGATTAATAAAGAGCTATTATTAGTACTAATAAGCTAAGTAAACAGAAAAAAGCTGCTCTCATACCAGCAACAGATAGTTTGAAACTAAATTGAGGAAATGAATAGCTTATTATGATAAGATATAACAATAACAATAAACTCATTGATATTATACAACAGAATTACATACATAATTAGGTAATAAAACTAACAAGAAAAGTGAAAAACAACATGAATGTAAATCACATTTTCTTTTCTGAAGGACATATAACAGATTTCAAGGAGGGAGGTCTAACTTAAGACTATAGTTCTCTCCTTATTATACAGTTTATGCTTTCCTTCAAAAATCAGAATGAACGTGAATGAATGAGAAAGGAAAAAGACAAGAACAGTTGAGAAATCTTAAGGAAGTAGTGGTAGTAAGTAGAGGGAGTAAGTTCTTCCTTAGGAAATATCAAATGTACTGTCATCTATGAATGATCAGCCAGATAAATCAGTGGTACAGATCAGAATGTGTGATGTGGACTCCTATAAATAAATTTTCGGTTTGTAACGAAGGCAATTACATAGGAAATGAACAACCCATTCTTAAGTTGTTTTGAACAATTTAAATATTGTAGATAGATTACTTAAGACACCATCAAATTATTAAGACTATTGTTGAAAAAGTATTTTTAATTTTATTATATTTCTGTGATAAAAGCCTCTTATAAGAGATAGAAAACCCAGAAAGAGGTAAAGGATAATGAGTTGAGTTCAACATAATTATATTATACTCATCACATATAAGATCAAGATCTACAACCTTTAAAAAATTCTAACAAATCATTCAGAATAAACTCAATAGAAAAATATTCCTAATGAGATATCTGTTGGATAAAGTAAATGTGAGCACACTTCAGAAAAGCATGTGAGCATAAAAATCTACATAAGAAATAAGAAATGTAAAGTAAGTCTTTCAATTGGTAAACAATGATTCATATTGTCAGATATGCATAAGTGTTAGGGGACTTGGTTTGTTGCAGTGTTTTGAAAGGCAACATGGCAGTGTGTGTAAAATGTAAATGGCCTCCTATTATTTTCAATACTTACATTTGCAGAAAACAGTCTCGAAGAATCACAACTGCATGTTCACAAGGATGTGTATGCAAAGATACTTTCTACAGCATTCGTTTGCTGCAGAGAAAACAGATACCCTCATTGTCTAGCCACAAGGAATGGACTCAATGAAGTATTTCTCATTAAATTTTAAAAATTGTGTGACCTTAGTTTCAGTTTTAATTGAAAAAGCATTTTGTAAGAATGTTCTTGTTTTAAAATAAACTGTTAACATATTCTCTCTCTCTCTCTCTCTCTCTCTCTCTCTCTCTCTCTCTCTCTCT
>OU015751.1:97402715-97469970 GCA_907169655.1 Acomys percivali
GGATGCCTACCAAAAAGGCAGACCTGGAATTCTGGAACCTGACTTAGGAGATGAGTTATTTTGACTCAAAACCATCATATTAATGCATTTATTCCTAAATGAATCATCTGGAAAATAAACATATAAATAACTTTCACAGCCACCCACAATTTATTATTTTAGAGTTAAGGATTTGATATGTTAGAGTTTATTATTATAGAAAACTTTAGAAGTGGTTGAAATTGGAAAGATCTGGTTTTTTTTTTTTTTCTGCTCATAACAGGACATTGATTGATGGCTATTTGACAAGAAGAAATCTTATAATTCTTTTGCTCCAAGACTACCAGCATAAGAGGAAGGAAAACTCTATTTGGACTATGTTTAAGTAGCAGCAAATTAACCTTTAGGTCTGGGCTACCTCATTCTTCTCCGGTAACAATACTGGGAGAATTCACTTCTGAGTAAATTGTAAAATAGCAATTCCTGACTCCTCTGTCTTCTAAACTTGAACACCTATTTGAATTTCTCAGAATCAACAGGCACTTCTGGGGGCAATTTAGAAGACTATATTAAAATTCTCTGCCTTTTGTTTTCTCTGCTTGAAGCAAAGAATGCCCTTATTTGTCACTTTAAATCTGAGATAATGCCTTTCATACATTTTCCTATTCTTGCATGTTACAGGCCTACAGAGACAGAGTCTAAGATGCTAAGTTTCCACTTCATGAAGAGTTGTTGCAGGGATAACCACACAGTATAGGAGAACAGAAGACGATGCTCAGCCCCTTTGCTTCTTGGCTGTGTGGTCTTCGAAAGAACACTGCATTTCTCTAAAATCCAGAGTTCTCATTTAAAATAAGAAGTGCAGATCAGATCAATTCAACGGTATCTTTGCTTTTTTGTTGTTGTTTTGTTTTTTTTTAAAGTTTTTCTCCATTTATTTTGATTTTCAGGTCATATAAAGCATAATTCTAATTTCAATGGTATCTTAAAGCCTTACCATTCATAAATTATTCAGAGATACTAAAAATGAGAACGTATGCTCCTCCATCAAAGGGTGGAGGAAGAAAGTTCTTCATTACTTAAAAAAGACTTGTCTATACAAATGCTTTCTTTCCATTTATACAAATAAATGTTTAACTATTTCCTCTTGATCTAGTATTTCTCTTGACTTATTGTATATGATTAGAGTCATACCATTGTGTTTATTTCTAAAGTAACTTTTAAAATATTTACCATTTCTTTCTGTCTCTTGGATATCTTGTACTGAGTGGCTTTCATATCTGTTATAATATACAGAATGCTAATACAAGATGTGCAACAAGGATTGAAAGCTGAAATAACGGCTAAATGTAGGATGAATACACACTGACCAAAGTGAGGGCAAGATAGAACATTCTGTGAATTAGATTCTGGTTATGTTCAGTGAGTAGTTTTCTGTAGATTGTAGATTTTGTTTGTTTTGTTTTTTCATTTTGCTTGTTTTCTGAGGAAACAATGGATGTACTGGGAATGTGCTCTGAAGGAGCAGCTGATGGACACCTTGAGAATGTAAGGCATGTCTTTGGGAAAGGGAGATGGAAATGGACAGTTTAAAATTTCTCCTAGGTTCCAATTTGGTTATCTGTGAGAAAAAATAATGCTGCTGCCTACTCCGCAAGCTTGTTGCAAAAACTAAATATAGTGTAGAAGCAGTCTTCTATTTGGTGTGCATTATGCAGGGGGACTAGGAATATTATGAATAACACCATGGAATGAGAATTCTTGTTCTATTAGGTGGAAAAAAATTAAGGACTAGAGAGGTGGAGCTACTGTCGATAACATCACACAACCCAGTGTGGTTACAGTACATAGACATCAGTTCTATAAGGACCTAAGCTTGTGTTTTATCTCCTAAATTCCAATTACATAATATATCTTCATGGAGTCTAATCTGAATTTAGAGATATTGCATTGTTTACAGCTTACAAGTCTAAGCTGAGAATTTTACATGGTGGAATACTATTACTGATTTGTATATATCGAAAACTAAACTGCATTAAGGTTAAAAATCTACTGAATTTGGTTTGGTATCTTTCTTAATGTTGAAAAACGACAATCAGATTTCAAAGTGATTCCTTCTGTGGCCCTCCTCCCCTATACAGTGTTTGGTCATTGCCATTCCACTTGCGACCCAAGGCACGTAGTTTCCTTTAGTCACATCTCTTATTTCTTTGTAATACTTTTTAAAAAAAAATCGATTTGTTACTTATTACATTAACTTCTTGTTATTTCAAAATAATTAAATCACCTCAAAAAAGGTCTTTACTAAATATAACCATAATGAAACTTAAAACAGCAGCAGCAGCAACAACACACCTTGGTAGCACGTCTACGTGAATACTTTCAGTAACTTAAAATTTCTCTTTTTTCTTTTCTGTTTCCATTGGACTTGAACACAGAGAAGCATATTTTTGTATTTAAAGGCTCTAATTTAGTGTATTTATTGAGAATGTAATCTATTTCAACAAATACTTATGGAATGCCTTTTAAAAAGTATTTATTGTCTTACTAAGGATGCAGATCATAAATACATAAAAAAATAAACATCACATAGTAAGTGATCTCCTGTAGTCCGGCCATTAAGTCCTGAGGTAATTCCTCATCTGCCTGGATTTGTTCTTCATCCTATTGTTGGTGGTCTTTATACCCCTGGTATCTTACCAACAACACTTGAAATTTTTCTCATATTTTTAAATTAAAATTAATTACATATTTTTCCTGCTTTCCCTCTTTTTCCCTACCGCTCATTCCACTACTTTTCAAACGTGCTCTCTCTCAACTTTACAGCCTCTTTGTTTTGACATTTTGGGGTATATTCACAAACAAAACAAATACCTGCTCTTGTGGCATTTTCATTCATGTAGGAAGGTGGAGGGGTGGAAAGTAAGTGCCAAGATGGTATTAGAAGGTGATGTTACAGACAAGGAGAAATGCGGAGCAGCTACTTATGAGAAGTGGTTATGATAGGCTAAATTAATATATTTCCTTTCAAAATTGAAGTGCTTATAAAATTATCAATGGGAACATTTGGAAGACAATGTTCTCAGGAAGAAAAAAAAAGCTGTAGCAAGGCTAGTGGGTTGAGATGTAACAATGAGGCCAGTGAAGCTGAAATGGTGAACAAGGCAGAGGGAAACCTATACAAAACCAGAGTAGAAGGGCTGACTGTGCAGGGCTCATGAGGCACCTAAGAAATCAGTTCTCATTCTGAGTTTTGTGCAAGGCATCGCTGTACTGTGCACAAAGGTGAGGTGTGATCTGATTCATCTTTCATGCAGTTCTTCTGAGTGCTACACTAAGAATAAAATGAAGGAACAGGTCTGGAGGCAGGAGGTGATGGATCCAAGTGATAGTTGGTGACAATGACAGTTAACAGATTTGTGTTATGCCACATTTGTGTAGCATTGATTTCAATCACTCATTTAGAAATTAACCTGACCATGACATCCTCTAAGCAGTCACATTTCAGAGTCCACACTGAGGAGTAGACACACAGTGGATATTTCATAAAACTGTGATCTCACAAATTGATCCATATTGCCCATAGAGCAGTCAGCGTGATCCTGTGACATCTCTTGATATCACTGATGAAGAAACTGAAGCATGCATGCCTGGCCAGAGATGGAGCTGAAATAAGAATCTGAGCAGCCACATTTCAATGTGTCTGCTTATAATATTGTGCAATGTTGCTTGAAGAAGTGAAAATGATAAGTCAATATAATTCATGAGTTCCTATACTTTCATTTGGTTACTTCACATAGGTAAGGTGTATACAGCAATGAGATAAATTAATATTTTGTGAAATTAAGTCACCCGTATTAAGAAAGCCCCAAATAGGGCATAAGAAGAAGCAAATTGTGAGTGATATCAATCAAAATTGTACCTTTTACTTTCCTGCAGCTCTAGAAGATGCTGGAAAGAGTAGAAAGTGTTCCCTGAGCAATTTGTCTGAATCACTAAAGTGGCTTTCTGGCAAAGGAAGATAAAACATCTTCTCTTGTATATTTTATTGAATGCATAGACTTATTACATTTAAACTTATTAATGTTACATTTTGTTCCAGCCCAGTTGGCTGTGCATATTTTGAGATACGTGACTGAAGAATCCAATTATACACCTTAGAGAAAGGGCACAGAGAATAGCTAAGGAAGGGCTTTATTTAGAAATACAGCATTATGTATATTTTCTTTGAAAATGAAAAAAAATAATACCACAGGACTGAGAATTCATGAACCGTGTGCAAAACTTAGTGAGTGCTGTACAGAACAACATAGAGGGACTGCATGAAAGAGGGGTGTGAAAGTGAGGGTTGCTGTTTTGGGGGTGTTTAAAATTGTTATAGAACTAAAGATCTAAAGATAATGTAGGGTTCATGTCAGAGGCACTCCTCACACTCCCTACAGCCCAGAAGAATGAGCCCCCAAATTGATCACTCCCTCTTGGTGGGGATACCCTGCAGACACACACAAAGGAAGGGGAAGCAGGCTATCTGGATGAGACCTGATAGGCTGTGGTCATAGGGTTGGGGGAGGAGGTCCCCTTCTGTCAGAGCTCTAGAGTAGGGGAATAGGGCAGAAGAGGGAGGGAGGGTGGGAATGGGAAGATACAAGCGAAGGGATAAAATTTGGGAGGTAATCTGAATAAATTATAATAAATTAAAAAGGAGCGATAATGTAGAGATGATTAAGATAGAGCACTGTAGCGGGGACAACTACATGCTAGTGTGTTCTAATGTCATGGAGCTGTCATAATCTTCCCATGGCTTAGAGTCTAGTGAATCTTATGAAATCCCTATAAAGAAAACATTTTTGTTTAAAGCTAATGGATACTGGCACAAAGAGATATGCACAGTGTCAGACTTTTTTTAAATGAATATATAATATGCTTTGTGTTACCACTTAAATGCAATCCTGACAGTACATGTCAAGGAAATACATTGTTGCTCAGTTCCATTATAAGTCAGACTTGCTTCTAGAATATGAGAGATGATTAGCTCAGAATACTACTCTGCATTGTTTTACATTCTCCTAAATGACTCAGCAAAATGGTAATCAAGATAGTCCAATCCACACTTTTTTGAACCTATCAAAACAAAGCAAGCTTTACTTAAGAAGCCCATCAGCAACAGTAATCTTGAGCACTCAAATCACACACACATTACTCATGGAAATGGATCCCAGAGCCATTGCTCCCTCGAAATTATGAAAATTGATTGTCACAGACTACCTGATTAAAGACTTTCATCAGGAGAGGATGTCTTTAGCAAATTTTAGGTATGGCTTTCAGACCTGATTACAACATTATAAATATTCCTGAATATGTGATCTGTAATAAGAAATAGTCAAAGATGTGGGAGGAGAAATTGGAGCATGACCCGGGATTGGGATATTGCAGGAATACAGGAGCCAGCTTGTAAATATCGCTGGCAGGGAGGGCCTATTCACAGCCATTCTATTTCCACTAAGGTATTAATGCCTCATTGAGAATACAGAAGGGAAAAGAATACCAACTCTAATGCAGGTGTCCTCTGAAGCTACCTGGGCACAGTATGAAGGTCAAGCAACAAGAAAAGCATAAGTTAGGATGAAGATGGGAAAGCTGAGATCTGAGAAAGTTACTTCACACAGCACTGTAATACAGATTTTAGATATTGCTAGAGGCATAATGAAAAGCCATTAGCAGATGTAGATACTGTGTGACATGATGAAACTTGTATTTTGTAAGATCACTGTCTTAGTTAGTGTTCTATTGCTGTGAAGAGACACCATGACCATGGCACCTCCTAAAAAGAAGAAAAACATTTCATTGGAGCTGGCTTACAGTTCAGTGGTTTAGTCCATTATTGTCATGGTAGCACACAGGTAAAAATGGTGCTGACGAAAGAGCTGAGAGTTCTACATCTTGATCAACAGGCATCAGGAAGAGACTGCTACACTGGTCATGGCTACAAAGCCCACTCCCAGAGACACACTTACTCCAACAAGGCCACATGTCCTACTAGCGCCATTTTCTATCGGCCTATGGAGGCCATTTCCTTGGTAGCTACGAATGTTGAACATTTCTTACTGTTTCTCAGCCATGTGAGATTCCTCTCTTGAGAGTTATCTGTTTATAACTGCACCCCATTTTCTGATTGAACTATTTAGTTTGTTGATGTCTAGTTTTTTTTTATTTCTTTATATATTTTTTGGATATTAGCCCTTTGTCAGACATAGATTTGAAGATCTTTTTCTATTCTGTAGGCTGCCTTTTTATCCTTTTGACTGTAATCTTTGCCTTAAGCATTTTCAGTTTCAAGGGGTTACATTTATTAATTGTTCATCTTAGTGCATAAGCTGTTGGTATTTAGTTCAGAAATTGTCTCCAGAGTCAATGCATTCAATGCTATTCCCTCCTTTTTTTTCTAGCTGATTTACTTTCTCTGGTTTTTTTTTTTTAAGTCTTTGATCCATTTGTACTCAAGTTTTGTGCAGGATGAGAATGATAGATATGGATCTACTTACATTCTTCTACATGCAGATTTCAAGTTATACAAGCAAAAATGTTGAAGATGCTTCCTTATCCCCGCCTCCCCACTGCATTGTATAGTTTTGGCTTCTTTGTCAACTTTCCAATCTCCATGTATGGATTTACTTCTGGTTCTTCAATCCAGTTTAACCTGGATCAACCTGTCATTTTTTAATGCCAGTAACATTTCAACATCCTGAGTCATCAGGGAAATGCAAATCAAAACAACTCTGAGATCCCATCTTATATCCATGAGAATGGCCAAGATCAAATACTCAAGTGAGAGCTCATGATTTCTAGCATGTAGAGCAACAGGAACACTCCTACATTTCTGGTGGGAGTGCAGACTTGTACAAGCATTCTGGAAATCCATTTGACTGTTTCTCAGAAAATTGGGACTAGAACTACCTCACGATCAAGCTATACCTAGGAATACTTGGGCATGAGGAGATTTGCTCAATTATGTTCACAGCAGCTTTAGTTGTAATAGCCAGAAACTGGAAGAAACACAGATGTCCTTTAACCAAAGAATGGACAAAGGAAATGTACATTTACACAAAGGAGGATTACTCATCTACTATAAACAATGACATCACAAAATTTGTAGGCAAATGGAGGGAACTAGGGAAGATCATCCTGAGTGAGGCAACCCAGACTTATTTGTATGTGGAAATTAATCATAAAGCACAGGATAACCGTGCTGCAATGCATATACCCAAAGAAGCTAAGTAACAAGAAAAGCCTAAGGGGGAATGCTTGAATATCATTGAGAAGGGGAAATAGATGAGACATCAGGAGTGGATGGAAAGAGGGGACTGAGTGGGAAAGGGGTAGAGATGGGAACAGTAGACATGACCTGAGGAGAGGATGGAGAGAAAGAGTGCTGGGAGAGACAACTGGATTTGAGGATGGGGGATTGCATCTCTGGGACAAGCTAGAAACCTAGGACATTAGAAGTTCTTAGGACTCTATGAGGGTGACCCTAGCTAAGACTTCTAGTCTTACCTCTAATGAGGCAAGACTGACAATAGAGAGTTTGGGACACAAACCCAGCCACAAAACCTTAAATGTACAATTTGTCCTGCCTAAAAGATTGGTCAGGGTAAAAGGTGGAGCAGAATTTGAGGGAAGGGCCAATCAATGACTGGCCCATTTTGAACCACATGCCACATGGAGGGGACCCACCCCTGACACTATTAATGATATTGGGCTATGCTTACAGACAGGAGCCTAGCATAACCATCATCGGAGGCTTCACCAAACAATTGATGGAAACTGATGCTGAGACCCATAGCCAAACATTCAGTGAAGCTTGGAGAATCCTGTGTGGAAGAGGAAGAGGAAGCTGTAACCTATAGGAAGCCTTAGAAGATGAAATATTTGAATGGATTTAATATATTTGAGATAGTGGTTCCAAGATCTAAGACACAGCCTTAGATCTAAGCCTCATGGACGGTAGGGTCACTAGTTGACCCATGATACCAACTGGATAAGATTCGGAGGATGCAATAATGACTTGGATCACAAATCTATTCAGTTGTCCACTAAATATTTACTACATGGCTATCACTGAACAAGGCAAAAGAGAAACAAAAAGGATGGTTTTCCTGCTCTAGAAGGGACTCACAATCTTAGGAGTCTGCTTTTGCATTGCTGGCCTTAGGGAAGCCTGTGGAGTGTCTCAGAGTCCCTCAGCCAGTTCTGAGAAGGCAGAGAAGAGTGCCTTCCTGCTTGTGATCTGCAGCAGAGTCCTCGACTTTCCCCATTGCTTGCCTTCTTAGTTTTCATCTAAACATTGGTACTTGCTTACCAAGGTAAAGCATATATACTCAGCCTTCATCCTTGGATGCTCTGTGCTTATCCAGCTGACCAGCAACTTTACATCAGTGCTTTCATCCCTTGTCTTTCAGATGAATTTCTTTAGAAATATCATTCCAATTTAATGCTGTTCTGTGATGTCCCTCAACTGAAGAATGTATAAAGAAACAATAATACATCTGTATAATAAAATACTATTCAGCTATTAAAAACAAGGCTATCATGGAAAATGGGTGGATCTGAAAAACATTGGCCTGACTGAGGTAACCCTTACGCAGAAAGACACATATGATATATACTCACTTATAAGAAGATATTAGCCACAACACACAGGATAACAAAACTACAATCCACAGACTTAAAAAAGCAAAGTAACAAGGACCATTCTAGGGAGAGGGGTGCTTAATTCTCATTCAGAAGAGCAAATAGGACAGACACTGAAGGTGGTTGAAGAGACAGAACAGGACAGAAGGCTTCCATAGATGTCCTCTGAAAAACTCCACCAGCAGGGCATTGAAGCAGATGCTGAGACTCACAGCCAAACTTTGGGCAGAGCACAGGGAGTCATTTGGAAGAGTAAAGGGACAGAAGGACCTGGCGGGGACAGGAGCTTCCCAAGAAGACCAACAGAGCCAACAAATTTGGAACCATGGGGTCTGCTGAGACTGTTGCACTAACCAAGGACCAGACAAGGAGAGAACCCAGACCTCCTGATCTGATGTAGCTGATAGGCAGCTCAGTCTCCATGTAGGTCACCTAGTGGGGACCAGGAACTGTCTCCAACATCTGTTGCCTGCTCTTTGATTACTTACCCAGGAGAGGGAGCTTTGTCAGGCCACAGAGGAAGAGTATGTAGGCAGTCCTGAAGAGACTTCATAGTCTGGAATAATCGGTTAAGGGATGAGGGCTGGTTATTTAATTAAAAATATCAATTTGCATGTGCTCATACTGCTGCTCTTCCCCATTTTTTAGGTGATATCGATAGTAGGTGTGACCATCTGACATGAGTCTTGACAATGATAGGGATGCAAAGCCTCCTGTGCTACCTCAGGAAAGCATCCTTGGATGGGAAGAGGCAAACTCCTCCTCCTCACTTCTTTGCTATGCTTTTCTAAGGTGAAAACGCAACAGCTGGGACATCAGATCAAGAGATAACATAAGGCCATCTGTAGATTCAGTGCATAGCAAAAGGGTTTTCACACCTGATTGCTGTGAAGTGGGCACATGCTCCTACTTGTCTGCATGCCTTCAGGTTTTCATTCTTCCTCTCTGCTGATGGAAAATGTTAGTTTCTTCTTTAAAGTACAGCTTATTAGGTCCTTTTTCATCAACTCAAATTAATGTCAATGATCTTCCATTCAACGGCTTGTAATTCTCATCTGTTTTCCTCAGGGTATTGTACTTTATCCTCCAGAATATTAGTGACCAATAATGTTCACAGTAGCCCTAATTCTTTTGTTCTTAACATGGAGATTATCCATCCTTCGTTTCATATGGTATTTTCTACAGAGATATTGTAGCTACCTTTTCTTATTAAGGAGGGGAGGCTACGTCTTACTAGTCAGTTATAGATAGATATTTAATACTAACAATTAGAGTGCAACATAGCTGATTGCATATAATTGATTATAATTTTAAAGTCAATGCTGTTTTAAAATAGTTTGAGTTTTATAAAACAAACCCAGAACATTTACATTAAAATGACAATCCATGTACACATGTCATGGAATAAAATTTTTCAGAAAATTATCACACCTAATACTGCCGTGTCATAGAACTCCCAATCTTGCTTTCCAAATGATGTATTTTACATGTTCCCAGAAATTACTAAATATAGAAGAAATGTGTTCTTATTCTTCTATGAACAAAAACAATTTTCATCTTTTAAGTTTTTAAAAAATGTATTTATTTATTATAATTTATTAATCTTATATGTGAATTGTTGTTATTCCCTCTCTTGTATCTTCCCTTTCAGACCCTTCCTCCCTCCTTCTTCAGCCCTAGATCTCTGATGGTAGTAGGGGGCCTCCTCCTCCACCATATGACCACAGACTATCAGATCTCATCTGGGTCAGCCTTTATCCCTTTCCTCTGTGTGCCCCTGGGCCTCCAAGCCAAGTAGAAGTGATAAAATTGCAGGTAACAGAGTTCATGTCAGAGGCAGTCCCTGCTCCCTCGCCTCCAACACCCTTGGGCTTGATAGTTTCCCTATGGGGCTCCTAAACCCTCTGAGTTCTTTAATTGCCCCCACTCTTCCATACAACTGTCAGCACTCTTCCCAGAGTCAAGCTGCAAGTCCTAGCATCTGTCCCAGTCCCCTGCTGGGTGGAGTCTCTCAGAGGATATCTATGTTGGGCTAATAAAGACTTACAGGTGAATATATACCATGGGTGTCTTTCTGGCTCCAGATTACCTCACTCAGGAAAATATTTTCTAGTTTCATCCATTTGTCTGGAAATTTCACAATTTCCATTTATCTATCTATCTATCTATCTATCTATCTATCTATCTATCTATAGCTGAGAATTACTCCATTGTGTAAATATACCACAGTTTCTTTATCCATTCTGCAGTTAAGGAACATCTAGGTGGTTTCCAGATTCTGGTTATTTCAAATAAATCTGCTATGAACATAATTGAGCAAATGTTTTTGTATGGTAGAACATCTTTCAGGTATATGGCCAGGAGTGGTATTGCTAGGTCTTAAGTATCTCTATTCCCAATTTTCTAAAAAGCACCACATTGATTTCCAAAATGGTTGTACAAGTTTGCACTCCCACCAGCTATCTGTACTTTGTTTTAAAAATGAAAGTTTGATTCATAACTGATCACAGCTAACAAAAAAAATGCCAAACAATTTATTGCTCCCAAAGAATGTATTGTCTTTCTTTTATAGGAAAAACAATATTCACTAAAGTTGTTCAGAAAAACAAAACAACAACAACAACCCCCCCAAAAAAGCAAAAACAAAAGAACAGGGAGCCAAGAGATAGCTCAGCCTGTAAAAGCACTTGCTGCCAAGTTTGATTGTCTGAAAAGCAAGTCCTGGGATCATCCTTTGACCTCCACACTTGGATGGCATATGAATGCTCCCTTTCTCTCTCCCTCTCCCTCTGCCTCTACACCCCTTCTGCTTCTCTCTATCTCTCTCTATCTCTCTCTCTCTCTCTCTCTCTCTCTCTCTCTCTCTCTCTCTCTCACACACACACACACACACACACACACACACACACACACACACACACACACACCACAAATACATAAGTCAATAAGTAAAAGAAGATCAAATCTTCAAAAGATGAATTAACAGAAAAGTATTCTATCATTCCAAAATGTTAATTTGTTATATCATAGACAGAACTACCTTCGATTGAATTTCAGAAGCCATTTACCCATTAAGTGTTTTATGTGAATCTTAACTCTTTATATTTCATACAAAAACATTGCTATCTCTCCTAAGATCTAAGAATGCATCTGAGATCACAAGTCTTTTCTGTAATAAGTTAAACACATTTGAAGCTGTGACCAAATGTACCAGAATTCTACCTGCCCATTCATCTGATGAAAGGGACAAGATCTGAGTGAGCTATGCAACTCAGATTTTGAATTAATTGATCATTTATCTGACTAGAAACTTAAACATCAGTGTTTAAGTACTCAGAAGACTTTTAGTAGTGATCATGCTAAAGCACTTGGCTTGACAGATCAACATTAGTACCAATATTACTTTTGCCTTTTAATGTAAATAACACTATGATGCAGGCTGTTTCAAGTTAGCTTAATCTTTCTATGCTGAGTTCATGCTTTTCATCTTATGATGCATTTTTTTTTTGACTATTGCTTCAGGAACCAGATGGCAAATGGGTGAATTAAGACCCATCCACCTCTGAAAAAAATCAGTTTACACACATCTAGTTTTGAAATGGTATGCCAATAATTATTTCTATTAGTTATTTGAGAATTTCATACACTGTGTTTTGCTCATTGTTGCCCTATACCCAGCTCCTCACAGATGCACTCCCTCTCTTCCCTTTTCACCCATCAAGTCCCATTAGTGCTGCCCATATATTTTAGGATATGTGGTCTTCCACTGGAGTATGGTCAATTTACCAATGTTCAGATAATTGGGCAACTTTTTTAATCATCCAAGGATGATGAGGCCAATTTATGATAAGTGAGTCAGATTTAGGAAATAGGAAAAGCCATTTGACTTCTTCACTGATAACTGTCTAACTGGATGCAAAACTGAATAGTTGAACTTTTTTCTGTCCAAATGATAATTCCATGCTGTTTAATCTAATATTATTATCTAATAGTTTTCAAGCACTAACATATTCAATTATTTAATATGCAAAGCTATGGACTGTGTTGTATATTAAAGAAATTCTTCACATTTTATGGGTGAGCAAAATTAGGCAATGATAAGGTTCTGAAATGTTATTCAGGCCACACATCTAGTACAGCCTTTAGACTTTTTTGGTTAGAGCTTTATTATTTTTTAAAATTGAGCACATGAAATAGTATTTTCTTTCATTATGAGATTTTCATGCAGATATATCATTGCACAATGCATATACTGGCTCCTACCAACAACCCTCCTGGTACCTTCTTCTTAATCTGTCTCTCTTTTGATTTCATATCACATATACATGAGAGAAAATATATAATATTTTATACCCATCATCTTGTCTTTTCCCCTTGCCCTGCATGTAGACATTTTTTCTATTCTCCCATATTTTCCTTCTAATTTCATGTATCATATGTGTATGCACTTATGCATAAACCTAGACTCTACACATGAGAGAAAATGTGAAATATACTTTTGAAACTGTCTCACTTTCTCCCATTTTCCTACATATTATGCACTTGCCTTCCTTATCATTGACCAAAACGCCACTGTGTGTAAATGGTACTTTTTCTTTATCTGTGTATCTAAGGACGGACAACGTTTACTTTACAGGTTTTTGACTACTATAAATCATGCATCAAAACATCAATTTTCCAGTATCTCTTGGCTTGCTGATTTAGCTCCTTTTGTACATAATATCCAGAATCAGTACATCTGAATTATATAATAACTGAAGTGTTAGCTTTTGAAGAAACTATAGTGTTTTCCACAGTGGTTGCATCATTTCTATATGTGCTGTTTAAGGAATCTTTTTTCTCTGCAATCTTACCTGCATTTGTTTTCAGTTGTTTTCTTGATGTTAATCATTCTGACTACTGAAAGATGTTATTTTAATATAAATTTTATTTGCATTTCTTTGGTGACTAATGATGCTGAACATTTTTCAAATATTCAATGGCATTCTCATTCTTTTCCTCTATGAACTGTCTGAATAGGTCATGAGTCCATTTACTGATTTGATCACTTTTCGTGAGTTTAATTTTCGAGTTAGAATGAATAGATGGAAATATTTTTCTCCCTTTCTATAGTCCCAATCACTGTGCAGAAACTTAAATTTATTTAGACTCATTAGTATACCACAGTTCTATTTAAATGTGTGTCTAAATTTAATATTAATTTATGTAAATTAGATGTTTTTATATGAAAAATTTATATGAATTACTCAACTTATTTGCCTTCTGAATTTTCAGCTTCAGGATATTCCAGATCATTTGCATGTGCATTACTTGGACATCAAGTATTCTGGTTGACCATTCCCTCAATCTTTGCTCCATCTTTGTCCCTGCACATCTTGTTCGCAGGACAAATTTTGGGTCAAAGGTTTGTGGGTGGATTGATATCCTTATTTCTGCACTGGAAGTCCTGCCTGGCTATAGGAGATGGACACTTCCAGCTCCATATCCCCTGATGCAAGCCATCTCAGCTATGATGACCTCCTTAGACTTCCTGTGGCCTCCCCATCCTAGGTTTCTGGAAAGTCCTAGAGATGCCTTCCACCTCTGATTTCCATTCTCTCACTCAGCCTTCTCAAGCAACTCTCCCTACTCCTAATCACCACCCCTCATCCCCTTTCCTACCAAGTTCCCTCCTAGATCCACTCCAATACCTACTTTATTTCCCTTTTTGAGTGAGATTAAAGCATTGTCCCTTGGATCCTCCTTGTAATTTAGCTTCTTTGAGTCTGTGGATTGTAGCATGGTTATCCTGTACTTTACGACTAATGTAAACTTATAAGTGAGTACATACATGCATGTCTTTTTGGGCTTGGGTTTCCTCATTCAGGATGATTTTTTTTTATTTCCACCCATTTTCTTTCAAATTTCCAGATTTCCTTATTCCTAAAAACTAAGTAGCATTACATTGTGTAAATGTACCACATTTTCATTATCCATTCTTCATTTGAGGAATGTCTATGCTGTTTCCACTTTCTGGCCATTAATAATAAAATTGCTATGAACATTGTTGAACAAGTGTCCTTCTGGTATGATGGAGCATCTTTCAGATATATACCCAGGAGTGGAATAGCTGGGTCTTGAGGTAGGTCTATTCCCAATTTTTAAAAATATCACCAGATTGATTTCCAAAGTGGTTGTACAAGTTTGCACTCCCACCAGTAATGGAGGAGTGTTCCCCTTTCTCCACATCCTCTCCAGCATACGCTGTCACTTAAGGTTTTTTTTTATCTTAATCATTCTGATAGGTGTAAGATGGAATCTCATGGTTATTTTGACTTGCTTTTCCCTGATGACTCATGATGTTGAGCATTTTTTTTAAGTGTTTCTACATTATTTGGGATTCCTCTGTTGAGAGTTTTTTGTTTTTTTAGTTCGGAGGCATTTTTCCCTTTGTTTGTTTGTTTGTTTTTTCAGACAGGGTTTCTCTGTGTAGCCTTGGCTGCCCTGGATTCACTTGGTAGACCAATACAGCCTCAAACTTTCACTTATCTGCCTGTATCTGCCTTCTGAGTAGTAGGATTAATGTCATGTGCCCCCACAGCCCGTGGGTAGGAGGCTTTTAATGACTATTTCTATTGCTTTAGGGGCTATAACGCTATTTACATTGTTAACATGATCTTGATTTAACTTTGGCAAGTCGAATCTATCCACTTACCATTTCATTTAGATTTTCCAAGTTTGTGCAATACAGGTTTTTGAAGTAGGACCTTTGATTCTTTTCAATGTTTGTTCTCCCTCCCCATTTTCATTTCTGATTTTGTTGATTTGGATATTATCTCTCTGCTTTTTAGTTAGTTTGGCTAAGAATTTGTTTATCTTGTTGATTTTCTCAAACACTAAGCTGTTGGTTTTGTTGGTTCTTTGCATTATTCTCTGGGTTTCTAGTTTACTGATTTCAGGCTGAGTTTGACTGTTTCCTGCCATTTATTACCTTTAGGTGTGTTTTCTTCTGATTGTTCTAGAGCTTTCAGATGTGCTGTTAAGCTGCTGGTATGAGAACTCTCCAATGTCTTTATGAAGGCATTTAGTTCTATGGACTTTCCTCTTAGCACTATTTTCCTTGTGCTCTCTTAAGTTTGTGTATATTGTGTCTTCATTTTATGAATTCTTTAATTTCTTTCTTTTTTCCCCTCTCTGACTCAGTGGTCAATGAGTAGAGTTGTTTAATTTCCAGAAGTTTGTAGGCTCTGTGTTGTTTCTATTGTTTTTGAAGTCCAGCTCTAATCTTATTAAAAATAAGGAGTTGCTTTTTCATTTTCATTTTTATTTTATTTTATTTTATTGGTATTGGTTTGAGGCTTGCTTTGTGACTAACTGTATGGCCAGTTTTGGTTAAGGTTCCATGAGGTCCTGAGAAGAAGGTATATTCTTTTGTGTTTGGGTGAAAAGTTCTATAGATAATTTTTAGGTCCATTTGATTAATGGCAGCTGTTAGTTTCATTATTTCTTGGTTTAGTTTTTGTTTCATTGACCTATCTATTGGTGAAAGGGGGTGTTGAAGTCTCCCACTATTAATGTGTGTTGATCGATGTGTCAGTGTGTGATTTAAGCTTTAGTAGTTTTTTTTCAAATGTGAGTGCTCTTGTACTTGTGGCATAGATATTCAGAACTGAGATGTAATCTTGGTGGATTTTTCCTTTAATGAGTGTGAAGTGTCCTCCCCCATCTCTTTTGATTAATTTTGGTTGATAGTCTATTTTATTAGTTATTAGAATGGCTAATTCATCTTGTTTATTGTGTCCATAAGCATTTCCCAGCCCTTCACTCTGAGGTAATGTCTATATTTTCTGCTACGGTATGACTCTTGTATGCAACAGAATGATGGATCCTGTTTTTGTAACCATTCTTTACCCTGTTTGGTTGGTTGGTTGGTTGGTTTGTTTGTTTGTTTGTTTGTTTTTTAATTGTTGAATTGAGTCCACTGATGTTGAGCGATGTTAATGACCTATGACTGTTAATTCCTGATATTTTGTTGGTAGTGATGGTACTGTGTGGTATATGTGTGCACATGCACATGCATTTCTCTCCTTTTGGTTTTGCTGTAGTGGAGTTATTTGTTTCCTATGCTTTCTTAGGTATAATTAACCTCCTTGAGTTGGATTTTGTCCTCGTATCTTCTACAGGGCTAGATTTGTGCATGAATATCTTTTAAAGTTAGTCATGGAATATCTTGTTTTCTCCATATATGGTGGGTGAAAGTTTTGTTGTATATAGTATTTTGGGTTGAGATTTGTGGACTCTTAGGGTCTGCAAAATGTCTACCCTGGCCATTCTGGCTTTTAGAGTCCCTGATGAGAATTCAGATTTAATTCTGATATGTCTGCCTTTATATGTTACTTGCCCCCTTTCCCTTGCAATGTTTAATATTCTCTCATTGTTCTGTATATGTAGTGCTTTGATTATTACGTGTTTGAAGGATCTTCTTTTCTGTACCAATCTATTTGGTGTTCTGTAAGCTCCTTGTAAGTTTATAGGCATCTCTTTCTTCTATGATGTTTGTTTAAAATATTTTCTGGTCCTTGGAGCCAGGAATCTTCTTTTTATTCTGTTCCTATTATTCTTAGGTTTCACCTTTTCATAGTGTCCGTTGTTTATTGGAAGTTTTGTGTCAGAAACTTTTTAGGTTCAACATTTTCTTTGACTATGTATCAATTCCTTCAATTGAAAATTCTATTTCTAAGATTCTCCCCTTCATTTCCTGTATTCTGTTGGTGATGCTTACATCTGTTGTTTTTTTTTTTTCTCTTCCCTAAAATTTCAAACTCCAGGATACCTTCAGTTTATGATTTTTTTTTAATGTTTCTATTCTAATTTTTAGGTCTTGAACAGTTTTATTCATTACATTCTCCGGTTTGATTATGTTTTCCTCTATTTCTTTAAGGAGTTTGTAAGTTTCCTCTTTAAAAGCTACTATCATCTTCATACAAATAGATTTAAGGTCATTTTCTTGTGTTTTAGCTATGTCAGGATAACCAGGGTTGTTGTAGTAAGATGGATGGGGTTCTGCCATATTGACTTTGCTCTTGTTGGTTGTACTTTCATGCTGGCCCTTAGTTATCTGTTTGTTCCTGCTGTTGTCTGTGTGTTTCTGGTTCCTGCAGTACTCTTCAGGAAGTAATGTAGAGTCCTGAGCCAGAGGCTGGAACCATGTGTCCTTACACGGCAGTCTGGGTGATCCTGGGTTCTGGTCTGGCAGGTCTCAAGAAAGCAGGAAGAACTTAGGCTCAGATGTTCCTTTAGTCTGGCCTCTCTTTAGTAAGGTGGGTAGAGCCGTGGGGCAGAATTTGTATGATCCAGGAGCCCAGGAGCAATCCTTGGGGAGGCAAGTAGGTCCGTGGACCTGAGGCTGGAACTTAGGCAATAGCCCACAGCTCTCATCTGCTGGCTGTGTCCCAGCTGGGTGAGAATTAGGGTGTGTCCAACCTGGATGATACTGGGGTATGGTGAGGCAGGCCTCCTCAGTTTCTTTATTTCTTATGATCTCCAACATTCGCTGGGGAAACATAGATGGCATCATTTCAAAGTCAGCAGTGTTCCCTACCCCACAATATCTTAACTTCACATTTACTGTTTTCTTTTCAAAAATACCATGCTAAACACACAAAAGAGTATTCAGGCAATGGTGGTGGCACAGGCCTGTGATTCCAGCACTTAGGCAGGCAGATCGTTCTCTATGAGTTTGAGGCTAGTATGGTCTACAGAGTGAGTTCCCAGACAGCCAGGGCTACACAGTGAAACCCTGTCTGAAAACAATTGAAAGGAACAAAAGGGCAAATGTCAGAAAACCTAATCCTGTTTTTATCATATTCTTGATATATAAAGGAAGAGTTAAATTGGGTTCACTTTTCTTGAATACTTGCCAGTATTTCTGTCATACTTGATTGTTTATTTGTGATTGATTATGTGGCATCTTTTATTTCCTGGTGTCTGTCAGGAGGAGCTCCATATAGGCAAGCTGTGCCTTGTTTGATTTTACATGTTTGGTTCTAGTCACTGCATTGAGATTACAATGGGCTTGTGGGTGAGCATGTGGACAGAATGTTTTCTTAGGTATTCAAAAATCACTTATTCATTCACTGGTCTTTGAATGAAAGGCAGTGGTCTGGAAATGGGCCCAGAGCTATGTATGAGGTGATGTATCACAATTACAATGTTTACATTCTAGAACCAAATACAGACAGAAAACATTAGGTAAATATGAAACATAGTTTCAGATCCTGGTGAGAGTTATATTTCACTTGTACAATGCTTGATTTGGTTTTATTATAGCACTACAATAAATAAATGAATGAAATGTTCTCAAATGTGTTGTAAGACATCCAAACTCATTACAATGCCTGTTGAATTATTTTAGAAAAAAAAAACACAGAGTATTATAGGTTCTCTGTAAACAGTTTTCTGGTCTTCTTTTTACTTCCATTTTCTCCTTTTTCATGTGAGTCATCAGCTACTGTCCAGTCTCACTCCAACTCTGCTAGCTCAGCCTGCATCAGATCATCTTTTCTTCTTTTCTCTTGAAAGCTATGGCCCACCTACATTACCGACTTGATGTCTTCAGATACTTCCTCTGGGCAACTCAGAATTTGGGTCAAGGTTACCTTTTATTTCTTCTCTGCCACCAATTCCCAACAATAGCAGCCTCGACAACAGTCATCACCGAAGTGAGGCCACCTTGCCCTTGAAGTCAGAGACTGAGAGGAAGGCTTGGAGACTCATACACTAACGCTTGTTCTCTTTTCAATCCTTATATTTTTGCTCAGAACTGGAAAAATACCTGGAAATCAACCAGATTAACTTAAATTTAAACAGAAAATACCAATAAGTCAAGTGGGAGGATGGTATATTCAGTAGCATCTTGCCATAAATATATTTTATTCATGATAAAATATTTTGAAAATCAAATTAACATTCTTATTGCATTTACTGTACAGAACAATAATTGGGAGTGAAATGCTTGAGTTTTCAGCTGATAAGAGAATTAAAATTCTGGAGAACTTGTACCTCTAATTCTGAGTGCCTTAAATTAATTTCCTGATAATCTTATTTAGAGATGTTTTATTATCTTAAAGTCTTGTTTTTCTATATTTTTAAATTTTAATTTAATCCACTTACTTGTCATAAAATACTAGTTAATTGTTTGTTTATTTAGTTACCTATTTTGACACATATTCTTAATATGTAGCCCTGGCTGGCCTGAGATTTGCTATGTAGAGACCAGGCTGTCTTTTAACTCACAGAGATCCACTTGCCTCTGTCTAATGAGTGCTGGGAGTAAAGGCAGGTTGTCACAATGCCCTGGCATATTATTTTTTAAAGTACAAATGTAATTCTTTGCTTTAAAAGTTTTAACTAGCTACATTTCAGCAAGTATATATGGATAAAACCAAAGACAACAAATGAAGTATTCGATGATTGTTTTAATGATTCATGCAATCACACTTTATATTCTTCAAAACATACTAAAAATGCTTGCTGAATTTAGTCCTATAATTGTGCCTTTTAAACCTCTTATTTGTTTTTAAAAAGCTAGTTATTTGAGTCTGATGTTGTTTTTCTTCATAATTTCACTTTTATTCAAAGATGTAGCCTTTTATGAGTTTGTTAAGTATTGTTACATACAAATGTGCCTCTGAGAAAGGTCATTTTAGAGGCAGTAGTGACGCAAAAAATATTACTAGCTATTTTGTTAATAAGAATAGCTTATTATAACAAATACATCTAAGAAAAACATAATTGCCTGAAACATCACCATAGAGATGAAATACCAATTTTATTATGTTTTATTGCACCCCATATCTATTTCTGTAATACAGAAATTAGCTATCATTGGTTAATGAGAATCACATTCTGTGTGGCCTTTGGCATTAGGCTTTTGACACTTAGTATTTTGTCATTGGAATTTCCTGTTTGGGTAAATGATAAGAGATCTGGAAAACGATTATTTAAATATGTACTCCCAAGTGATGTAAGGGGAGAAAATGGGTAAAGTCAAATCACAGAGGAAAGATTTCCCTGAGTGGGTGTTTGAACTGAGATGTGCCTGTTAACTTTGTGTCTGTGGTTTGAGAATACAGGCATTTGGGAAGACATGTCTGAGCACTGCTGAAGGTGTTTCTGGATGCCGCTGTTTGAATATAGACAATGAATGAAGCAAATTGCCATATTTACTATGGATGACCTCATCCAACCCACTATAGGCAAGAATAGAAGGGCAAAGAAACTAATACTGTGTTCCTTTTGCTTGGAGAGCCAACTGTGTATACTTGTGTTCCTGGCTGTAGACTTAACCTGAACATTGGCTCTTCCTGAAACTAAGTGGATTATTATTCCCAGTAGCACGTTCTCTGTTGGCTTTTTTTTTGTTCAAAGACTTTAGACTTGAACTAGAACCATACTAAGAACCTTCATGGGTCCCTATTTACAGGAATACATGTATACACACACAAACACACAGTAGTTTTTATATTACTGAAGTTCCCTGACTACTACTACTACTACTACTACTACTACTGATGATGATGATGATGATGATGATGATGATGATGATAAAAAATAAAACTTTTGTAAATGAAAATTTTAAAAAAGTGAGTTAGCTTTGCAGTAAGGCAGCAAGTGCAAGTGATCATAGACGAAGGAAGGTCTATCTGTCTCAATCATAACAACAAAGAAACCAGAGGTATCTGAAGAACAGAGGTAGATAGAGATGGAGACAGAGAAAGGGATGCAGAAGCCACAACCTGCTTAATTGTTCTTCTGAAACTGCTCATGCCACCAGTATATAACTGCCATTTCCTGGGATAACAGAAACAATATTATAGTTTGATGCACCTTTATATTATCATATGAAGAATGTAACACATAAGCCTTTGAAAGAAGTTGAGTTTTTCCAATATCACTGTATTAAGCCATGAGGCAGAGAGTAGGAACATGAACTATCTCTACAGTTTGAGATTTATGAGTTGTATTCATCAAGTTTTCTGGGGGAAAGCAAAAATTAAAATGAAGAAATGGGTTACATGATTAGGGAGGCTGAGAAGTCTTACTTCCTACAAGCTTGGATGCCAGAAAGGCTTGCTGTGCAGGGCAGTCTGCATCTTTCTGTCTTAGAACCAGGAGAACATGCCTGTAGATAGCATCTGAGAGCAGAGGTCTTGTTTCACTGACCAAGCAGTGGGGCAGCTATGTTTTCCACTTCCTCACTTTTCTTTTCTATTGAGATTTTTAGTTGATTGCATGGGGTCAACTCACATCAGGGAGTGCATTCTGCTTCCTTGAAAGCACAGTTCAAATCCTAAACTCATCTGGAAATATCACAGACACATGGTTAGCCAGTACTGGGTATCCTATGGCTTAGCAAAACCAAACACAAAATTAATATTATTTTAGGAGTTAAGCCCAAATTAGTTAGAAATTCAACAGATTTCACAAATTTCTGATTTATACTTAGATGTAATGTATTTTAAAAAATTTTTATTGTAATTTATTCACATTACCTCCAGATTGTTATCCCCTTGCTCTTATCTTCCTGTTCCCACCCTCCCTCCCTCCTCTGCCCTATTCCTTTGCCCTAACCCTCTGACAGGTGTGGTCCTCATCCGCCACCATCTGACCACATCCTATTAGGTCTCATCTGGATAGCATGCATCCCCTTCCTCTGTATTCCTACAGGGCCCCTCTGCCAAGGGGCCGTGACCAAATTGTTTACAGGTACCAATGCTGGGCCTAGTAGCACACATCTATAATCCCAGTACTAGGCAGTGGCAGCTGGAACTCTCTGACAAGGCCAGCCTGGTTTACAAAGTGAGTTCAAGACAGCCAAGGCTACACAGAAAAACCTTGTCTTGAGAAACAAACAAACAAACAAAAAGGCAGTCCCTAGCTCTCCCTTTTCCACTTTCCCCTGTGGGGAATAAGCTGTCCTTTGGCTACCTCTGAACAAGGGTTCTCTGCTTGCAATGTCCTTGGTTGGTGCATCAGTTTGTGCAGGACTCCTTGAGAGCAGATCTTCCAGCCTTGATCGTCTCCTTATGGAGCTGCTGACACCCTGTGTCCCCCCATCGTTCCATCTCCCAACTCTTCCATTCAACTCACAGTGCTTCGGCCAGAGTCCTATGTGATTCCTGATTCCTACACTGGGTAGAGTCTCTCAGAAGATATATATGTTAGCCTGCTATGCACTTATAAGTGAGTATATACCATGCATGTCTTTCTGGATCTGGGCGACCTCTATCAGGATGATTTTTTCTAGTTCTATCTATATGGCTACAAATTTCAACATTTACTTGTTCTTGATAGCGGAATAGTAGTCTATTGTGTAAGTGTACCACAGTTTCTTTATCCATTCTTTGGTTGAGGGACATATAGGTTGTTTCCAGATTCTGCCTATTATGAATAAAGCTGCTATGAACATAGTTGAGCAAATGTCCTTCTTGTATGGTAGAGCATCTTTCAGGTATATGCCAGGGAGTGATATAGCTGAGTCTTTACAAATAGACTGGTTAATCAATGAAATTTAATTGAAGACTCAGAAATAAACCCACACAGCCACGGACATTTGAGTTTTGACAAAGAAGCCAAATCCAGACAATGGAAAAAAGACAGCATCTTCAACAAATGTTGCTGGTCTAACTGGAGGTCTACATGTAGAGAAATGCAAATTGATCCATATTTATCACCCATACAAAACCAAAGTCCAAGTTGACTAAGGACCTAAAAATAAAACCAGACACACTAAATCTGTTAGAAGAAAAAGTAGGAAAGAGCCTTGAACTTTTGGCACAGGAGACAATTTCCCGACTAGAACACCACCAGCTCAGGCTCTAAGATCAACAATAAATAAATAAGACATCATGAAACTGAAGAGCTTCTGTAAGGCAAAGGACACTGGCAACAGAACAAAACAACAGCCTAGAGACTGGGAAAAAGTATTCACTAACCCTACAACCAACAAAGGGCTTATACCAAAATATATGAAGAACTCAAGAAATTAAGCACCAACATACCAAATAAACTAATTTAAAAATCGGGTACAGAGCTAAACAGAAAATTTTCAACAAGGGAATATCAAATGGCTGAGAAACACTTAAACAAGTGCTCAATGTCCTTAGTCATCAGGGAAATGCAAATCAAAACAACTCTGAGATTCCATCTTACACCCATCTCAGAGAGACTAAGATCAAAAACTCAAATGACAGCACATGATGGCAAGGATGTGGAGAAAGAGGAACACTCTGCCATTGCTGGTAAGACTGCAAACTTGTACAACCACTTTGGAAATCAATCAGTCGCTTTCTCAGAAAATTCAGATTAAATATGTTATTCATCTGAATCTTGCTAGGAGAAGAAATTTACTGTGGAGAGGTTTTTGTAGACCTAGGATCTGACTGACTAAGCTTTAGCAATGTTGACTAACATTCTCTAACTTTAGAGAAAGACCCTTGTAATTGAAAACAAGCAGGCAACAATGTCATCCTAAACAGTGTCAGAACTATGAGTGAGTTTATTAAGTTTTGTGCAAAAGTACAAGAACAATAAATACAGTTATATCAAATAGAAAAACTCCAAAGTTTCACAAGGAACAAGGCATGTTGAGTGTGGTGTGCTCAGTAAGGTATTTGTGCCTTACATACCAGGTTTGTTGCACTTTGGTAGTTCCACAATTTATGTTAATGAAAAATGTAATATGTGAGCAAATGTAGTTGTGAGTATTCATTCATGGCTTGATTATAAACCCAGATTGTGAGCATTTTTTAAAACCCACATCTATATTCATAACCAATTCCCATTATACCTAACATAATTTTCCATAAAAGATAAAAATTACCATTTATTCAAGAAGTTATAGTTAATAAATGATGATACAAAATTGGCAGCTTATTCAAAAGGAAAAAACCCCATGAATTGCATTGTCACATTAGAATTTATTTGTTGCACCATTGGCTTAATGATATAAAGGACACTTTGCTACAGAGCCACTTTGAAATAGTCTCTTACCCTTTGCTGTATCTAATGAAAGGTGAAAAGATGGCTTTAAAATGATGTCTTGTCATAAACGAAAGTCCAGAAGTAAAAGACCTAAAATTAAACCTAGATATTTTTAACACCCAAGCCTCCAAAAACTGCATAAACTTTCTTTTAACTGTATTTTAAGTGTTCTTATAGTTGTTACTTTTCATATTTGATACAAATGATTGATAGTAACCTTCAAAATTTTTTGTAATAATGAGATTTTGAGATTGATTTTTAAAAATAAATAAAAGCTTTCATACAAAAAGAGCCATTTCTGATCTTTTTTTTTTCTGTTAAATTATCTATAATACTTGGTTTTGGCTTTGGCTTTCTTTCAGTAAATTTAAAATATATCCCATTCACACACACCAATATTTATTGTGACCCCCGAATGTGCATATCACTCTGCAATATCTAGCTATCTAAAGGCAGACTGCAAGCCTTATCCACCACCTCAAGGGCTTTTCTCTTTCTGATGAGTGAAAAAGCAAGTTGTTGAACATGCTGCAAAAAGAAAGAAAAAAATGATTAAAAAGAGAGAAGATTCAAGAAACAGGGATGCTTTGAATATGACTCAGTTAGAAACCTGATAGAAGAAAAGGTCTTGCTGATGATGATTTGGAAAAAAATGAACTACTGCTTCCCACTGCCAAGCTCAATGCTATCATCCCTTTTGCTGGAGCTAAAGAAAAAAAATAAAGCAAGTTCGTAATTGAAGTCATTTGTAAACATAGTAACTTGGTGAATGGAACTAAACCCTCAGCAACATACACTCTGCTGTAGAGATCCATGGATTTGCATTGTGCTCTCATAATCCATTCATAGGTTAGCTTGCTATGAAAACTGGCAAAGACAGAGGGCCAAAAACTGATGACACCTGCAAAATGGCACTCCAGTATCACACAGTATGTACCCAGCATCCCTCTTCATTGTTATAACTGTAATTACAGAAATCTAGGATAATGCTTTTTATGTCTGAATATCAGAGTGGTCTAATCATCATGCTTATCCATGATTTAGTTTGCTGTTGCTAAAAGAATTCTCCTCTATTCCCTTTCTCCCTTCTTGCTGAGAGTTGTATCATCTTTCTCTAAGAATATGATATCTTGTATCTTAGTTTATTGCCCTGAGTCGATGTATCTTGGAAAAATACATTTAGAAGAGAAAAAGATTGTTTTTGGCTAATGGCTTGAAGATTACAAGTATGTAATTAATCAGCTCCATTTTTCAGTTCATGGTGTTTGGTAAAGTAAAGCTGCTTATATCATCCCAGCCAGGAAATAGGTCGGGTGAGACAGATGGGTGAATGGAAGGAGGAATGGAAAGACTGAGAAAAAAGGACAAGATACAGTACTCAATGGCATTTCTCCAAGGTCTCACCCCACTCAATAAAATACTACCCAATAAGTTTCTATCATTCCAACACACACCATCGAATGATAAACACATCCCCATCCCCTTTCCAAAGCCCTTTATCTGTCAAATAAGCCTGTATCACCATTGGTGAGAGGAGTACAGCATCACAGATGTTAAGGGAGTAAAAACTCTTGAACCTACTGTCTAGCTTAAGAAATCAGACCACAAATACAGCACAAAAACCCACAGCATCACTATCCTGAAGTGACAATTATCTTTCTCTTTATGTTTTGCCAACAGCATAAATATAAGCTGTGATTTGATTTGTCATTACTATAGTATTTCAAATGTATGTACGCATTGGGTATGTTTTGGCTCTCACAATACATGGATGCCCTTGTTTGTAAATTCTGTTTTTACAACACAGTGTTTTAGAAAACTGTTCGCAAAGTGATTTAATATTTGGAACATGACTTGCTCTGTGACATCCAAAACTGGTATATTTCCTACTTCACTCTTAGATGAAACTGTATATGATACTATCCCTGCAAACTGACATGACACACCTTCCCTTAATGTGACGTTGTCTTTTTCGTTAAACACAAGCTAAAATGTCTTCATGTCCATTATATATTTCTGAAAAACAATTATCTATAAGAAGGACAATCCAGCTTTAGAAGCAACATTTGAATCCCATCATAGGTCATAAAAGAAGAAAATTTACTTTTAGTGGTTAAATGACAGAAAACTTTTTGACTCTCCCACCTGCCACTTCACCTGCTGAGACCTTGTCCCACTATCCCTGAGACATGTATGGTTGTCGTTTCTTTTGGAAGCCTAGCTCTCTAACAGCTGTGTGTGTCCACAAGCAGCTTAAAGACATTTCCTCAAGAGCTTGCCTGTGAGAGCTCCTTCACTCAGGCTTTCCATTCAGTCAAGCCGACAAGCTCAGTGGCTTCCAGAGCAGCTCTTCATCTGGATGCACAGAAAAGAGAGCCAGTGCTGCCCAGCCTTTCTCCATAGCACTTTCCAGGGATGCTTATATGGCTTAGCATGGTGACCTCAATTGTTGTTTCATAGCCAAAATTCTCTTTAAGAAGCAAGAATCAGAATTGTTCCTCAATTTTTCTTTCAGTTGTGTGTCCTCATACAAATGGAGTTCAGTGACCAGACATATGTGTTCAAGATAAATATAAATAATATACCTTGATAATCATAAAATCTGTTTTTTAAGAGCAGTGGCTGATAGGGGTGGGAGAGAGAATTCCACAGTAAGCAGCACCAGCTGCTCCTCTAAAGAACCTGGAACCAATTCCTAACACCCACATGCTGGCTCACAGCCATTTCTAATTCCAGATCTGGGAGATCTGACACTCTCTTCTGGGAATCAGGTATGCATATGACAGGCAGACATATATGCAAACAAAATACCCCCACCTAAAAAACAAAACAAAGTATTTTAAAACTGTGGCTGATAAAAGTAGATGCTTGTTTTGTGTCCTATTTAAAACACAAAGAATTGTATTTAGCTAGATTCTCTTAATGCATGGATTGAAATGCAGGGTTGGTTAAGCAGGAGAGTTGAACTCTGGGGGACACTTACAAATTCTTTTTTCAGCACTATGCTTTGTAAGAGAATAATCTGAAGTCATTGGGTATTTAATATTTGATATGCATTCCACCAAACAGATAAATGAGAGAACCTTCCTATCAAGCAAGATAGTAAGCTTGCTTGATAATTTTCTTATAATTTTCTTATAATTTCTCCTAACTACCAACCACACACCAACCTCTATTCTTTCATTGAAGATACAAGGTGACCATTGTTCCCACTGGCAGAACGAGAATGACCCATTACATGGCAGAAAATCTACATAAAATACACAAGCGTTTAGTGGATGTCTCTCTCTCTCTTTCTTTCTCTCTCTCTCTCTCTCTCTCTCTCTCTCTCTCTCTCTCTCTCTGTGTGTGTGTGTGTGTGTGTGTGTGTGTGTGTGTGTTGGAATGCACATATATATATATGAAACAAAAAAGAAAACTATGATAGAGAATAATGGAAGGTGAATGATGAGAAAAGTTCTCCAAGGAAACAATGCGTATGATGTTCCCTTTGTAGGCCAATGTTTATGTATTTCACACAGCTATAGCTCCTTGTTCTGATATATTATCACTCTACTAGAGATTAAGAGAACCTAGGTGTCCCTCAACTGAAGAATGGATAAAGAAACTGTGGTACATTTGCACAATGGAATACTATTCAGCTATTAAAAACAAGGAAATGTTGACGATGCAGGCAAATGTATGGAATTAGAAACATTCATCCTGAATGAGGTAACCCAGACCCAGAAAGCACACATGGTATATACTCACTTATAAGCAGATATTAGCCACATAGCACAGAATAGCCACAATACAATACACAGACCCGAAGAAGCTCAATACCAAGGAGGACTTTAGGGAGAATGCTTAATTCTCATTCAGAAGGGCAACTAGAAGAGACACCAGAAAAGTTTGAAGAGAAGGAACAGGATGGGAGCTTACGATAAAGGTCCTCTGAAAGACTCCATCCAATGGTGGATCGAAGCAGATACTGAGACTCACAGCTGAACTTTGGGGTGGAGTGCAGGGAGCTTATGAAGAGTTGGGGCATAGAAGGACCTCGGGAAGAAAGGAGCTCCACAAGTTGACCAACGGAGCCAATACATCTGGGCTGGGGTGATGGTGGTGGTGGTTCTGCAGAGACTGATGCAGCAACCAAGGACCAGGCATGGTGAGGACCTAGACTCCCTGCTCAGATGTAGTATATAGGCAGCACATTCTTCTTGTGGTTCCCATGGTATGTAAAGTACCCATAATATGGGGCTACCTCTGACATGGACTCTGGTGCCCACTTGTTGATTTCTTCCCCCTGTCAGGGCAGCCTTCCAGGCCACAGAAGAAGGGGATGCAAGCGGTCCAGATGAGACTTGATAGGCTGGGGTCAGATGGCAGAGAAGGAGGGCTCCCTCATTCTGAGGACTAGAAGAGGAGAGAGGAGGGTGAGGGAGTGAGAGTAGGACCAGGAGGAGACAAAGGTAGGGGCTACAATTGGGATATAAAGTGAATAAACTAAAAAAAATTTTTTTAATTAAAATCTTTAAAAAAGAAAGACAAGGGAAAAAGAGTAATTTGATGTTTTTTTTTAACATGCATACTATTTGAATATCTATTTACCAATTTGTCAATTGTAAGTCCCAAATTTCATAATCCCAAGACCTCTCAGTTCAGAATTTCATAATATATGGTGAGGGAAATATTCTTTCCTGCTTCTCTTAATGTGATTCATTTTATCCAGATACTTTAAGGCATCCATTTGTCCTTTGCTTATCTGTCACCTGTATGAAGAAATACATATCTAACTCCAGGCCTAGAGGAGGACTTCTGGAAGAGGGCTTCACGAGTCCTATTTTAATGAGTTATCCAAACGAAGTTTCTAAGAAGAGTCATCTTAGATATTAGCATCTCATCATTGCCATAAGTATTTTTCCATTGAATATTAACGCTTTTGAAGTTAAGTTCCTTTCTCTTTTGATTCACAGTGTCCATTCTGCTTTAAAACTGAGAAATTGGGCAGCTTCCAAATGGCCATCTCTGCTCTTTTCCAGTCACAGCATTGGTGACAGTTAAAGCTAGCACTGAGCATCAAGCTGCATGTATCATTGTGCTGGGCTTTTCATATTTCTGCAACATTATGATGATGGCCTCTTTTATATTAAGCAGAGGACTCCAGGAGGAGAGAACCTCTTTCACAAATCAGATTATGCTGATGGGTCCCTCCTGGAAACATCTGCCCTGGTGTAATTTTAGCATAATTAGAGGTCTGGGCAACCCAGAGCAGGGATCTGTGAACAGCAGCAGGTAAAGTCACTAGTGATTAATAAGAACACTGTTAAATTTAGAAAAAGTATTGTGTGATTTAACTTCATCATATTTTAATTATGTAATTTGTGAGAGCTAAGAATGAATATCTATACATTCTTTGGTAGAGAATAAAAACAAGTTATTTTAAATGCTTACCTGGCTGTACTACTGCTTTCTACAGTGAGTTATTTTTCATGTAAAAATAAGTAATATAAAAATACCTGTATCTGGAGACAATTTTGTGATAAGGACATTCACATTTTTTTAAAAAAGATATAAGTTAATTGATTCAACAAACAGCAACCAAGATGGTTCTAGGAAGTGGGAATAGGGAAATGCACTGAATAATTTCCTTTGTTAAGAAGATAGAGGCAAATACATAGGGCAGCAAGTGGTAGTTTACCTGATAGAGAAAATGAAGCAAACCAAGGAAGCTGAGTAGTGCCAGAGTTTGGAGACGAAGTGTGCTTTTGTTAGTGCATTAGGCAAAGCCTGCTGTTCAGCAGAGGTGTGAAGGATGTGGAAGCTCATACAGGTAGCTCTTTGGAGAATGAACATATAAGATAGAAGCCATCAGTCTGGAGTACAGGGAAGACACATGTTAAGTAGCGCAGAGAGAGGGAAGATTTGATGTCAATGGTCCAGATCTGAGTCAGCCAGGAAGTCCAAACTTCAAAGGATATTAAAGAGACGCCATTACACTAATTTTCCAGGGTTCCCTTTGACTTTTGTGACTAGGGCTGTGCTCGGTGGGAACAGAGAAAAACGGTTCAAGAATGGATGTGTGGACCTGGTACAATTTAGGACATGTTCTGGTGATGTTGGGTGTGGGACTAAGAGAATGCCCTGGCCGAGGATGATCTTATATATTCTCCTTGAAATAGATGAATGGAAGTGACACATCACAGACCAGGAAGATACAAGGCTGGGTTCAAAGGAAAAAAATACGAGGTTATTCAAAACTAATGTGAACTTTGACTTAGGAGTTAAAAGCTGAAAGGAGTTTAAAGTCCAAAGAGAGAGGGATCCAGGATAAAGAGGTCATCTTGATATTATCAAAATACAGAAGAATTTCAAATACATTGGTCTCTGTGAGATCGGCCAGGATGGCGTGAGAGCATAGAGCAGAACTGCTGGATTAAATTTCCCATCAGGGTGTCACAGAGCATGGTGACTAAGAGCATGAACTTTAGGGCTAAGGTGCTTGAATTCAAATTAGAATTTCAGCATCAGTGTTTTTTTTGTCCTTGAACAAGTGATAATTTTAGAATTTTTTACACATTATTTTTGCAAAATTGAAATGAGATTGCACTCATTTTTTTCGTAATAAATGTCAATCTGCATCAGTTATTGTTTTTGACATAATTTCCTTTCATCATTGATCGATGACAACATTTAAGAAAAGAAGTGGTACTAGATATGCTAATAATCTTCAAAATCAAAAGAAAGTTGTTATTCAAATTTTAATGATTATCTTTGTAGCAGGTTTCTTTCTCCCCCCTCATGTCTTCTATGATTCAAGACATGAGTTCCTTGCAATAATCTGTGTTTCTCTTCCTGATGAATTTCTCCTTTCTTTTACTGTGCACATTTAATGTCATAAAAAGATTTGGAGTTTAAGTGGATCATGGGACATGTACAGTGTTGGATACACTCTAGACACTAAGCATCTGTGAGCTGATTGAAAGGAAAAATAATGCCAAGAGACCTGATTATGCTCTTAACCTGAGTAAGAGCATGAACAGCCCAAGATGATTATTCAAGTGGACAAGAAGCCAATGTACAAGAGGCAGGAGGATCTCCCATGGCTGGGAGGAGCAACATGGTAAATGAGATTGAAAAAAATATACTGAAGCTGAACCAGCCGAAGCTGTTTGTTTCCAATGAGGGGATAAGTAACATAGTTATTCATTGGATACAGTTCTATTAAGATTAAAACTGGAGCGGGCAGGATCCAAGATGGTAGTGCCAATCATGAACTGTATCTGATTGGTGGGACTGAGCCGACGGAGTAGGTTGGGAACTACAGACCACCAGAGCTGGAGTGCCCTGGGTAAGATGCGTCCACACTGTGTGGAGCACTGGTGTGTCTGGCTTCGGGCTATCCAGCTTGTCCACCAAATAGTCCCTGGATCCCTGCAAACCTCTGCACATGCCCCTGAGTCTAGATGTATGCCAGAGAGCTGCATCTGCTTTCTACCTCTCGAACTCTGTGCCTTAGACTAAACTTTGGGCTTCAGGGGACCAGAGTCTGGGCCTTCTATCCCAGGGGAGACCCCAGGGTGTGGAGCACAGGTAGATCTGACCTTGGATCACCTGGCCAATCTGTGGAAGTCTCCCAGACCCAGGTGGGTGGAGGTGTGGTCTCCTAAGCCAGCCACAGACTGGCCAGTGTGCTGCACCAATCCTCTGTCTCAGGCTGAACAGTGGGCTGCAGGACACCAGCATCTGGGCCTCCTAGCCCAGTGGAGATTCCAGGGTGTCGAGCATAGGTGGATCTGACCTCGGGTCACCAGGCCAATCCAAGGAGAGATCCTGGGGCAGTATGGAAACCTAGCGCAGTGGAAACTTCTTACAATATATGAAGGTGGTCCCCAGGAAATCTCCAAATAATGAGGGAGACAGAGTCCCAAGTGACCACCTCTTGTCACCATACAGAACTTCAGGTATTGGGACTGGAATACATTCAATTGAGTTGTTGGCCAAAGGGATCCCATAGAAATATCCAAACAACCCATGTTGTTACCAAGAAAAAAGATTTTTCTGTGCAAACTTACAGCCAGTACTCATTGCTGAAGTACCCACATAACTTACTGAACATGGAGAGAGACCTGATGCCTACATAGGACACTCATCCTTACATTCTTGTGTCTGTGATACAGGAAGGTACTCTGCAAGCTACTAAAAAAACATGTAAACTGTCTTAGTTAGGGTTTTATTGCCTTGAAGAGACACATGGCCATGACAACTCTAATAAAGGAAAACATTTAATTTGGGGCTGTCATACAGTTTAGAGGTTTAGTCCACTAGCACTAAGCCAGAAGAACAGAGAGGAAACAGAAACCAAGAAACGAAGTAGCCATCAATCAAAGAAGAACTCAGGAATATTAGCACTTAGACCTATAATCGCCACAAACCCAGATGCCTGGAGGCCAGCATAAGAACACAATCAACAATAGCCAAGGCAGTATGTCACCACCAGAGCCCAGCTGTCACACAACAGCATGCTCTGAATACTCCAATACAGATGAAGCATAAATAAAGGATATTAAGAACAACTTTATGAAAATGAAACAAGTCCTTAAAGAAATGTAGGGGCTGGACAGGTCAGGATTCTGGCCCAGGCCCAGCTAGAAAGCAAATCCTAATGTCTTCTTCCTGAGACTGATCCAAATACTGCCTACCACATTATCTCCCACAAGCCCAGGTAGAGAGGCCACACCCATATGAGCCTTCCTGCTGAGTCCCACCCAAGACCCTGACCTTGTGCTTTCATAGTGCCCTTGCAAACCAAGGCCCAGGTGGAAAGCCTATTCTCACAGTCTCTTGGTGAGTCTGATTCAATTCCCTTCTAATACCTCTATCTCAGGCCCAGGCCAGGCCAGGAACCACAGAGCATGCTATCTTTCTGAGTTTGACCAAAACTCTGACCTGTCCAACTCCTAGAGGCCTAGATACAGAGTGGTACAACACACTAAGAAATCTCATGCCACTCCCAAGACCCTTGCCTCATGCCAATTAGGTCTGAACTGGAATCACTCCAGTGTCCCCAATTAATAATACCAAATATATCAAGGATTGGCATTTTTATTTTACCTACCTGACCTGAAATCAAGTAAGCTTGAAAAACAGCAAAATTTCAAACTTCCAGTCTCATATGCAGGCTAGAATCTCCTATATAACACACAACCAATAAAATGGGTGCACATGTCCAGATCACATTTCAAAGAAACAATTGAGATGTAATCTGATTAAATTACTTAAAAAAATAAATAAATTACTGATATATTTAAGTTAAATTAGGAAACATTAAAACATAAAAGATTATAGAATATATTAGAATAGTAACATACACATCAAGAAAGCTAAGTTGAGATTACCGTTTTGATTTTTTTTTTTCTTGCTGCCCTAGGGATTGAACTCAGGACTCGATCCACACTCATATTAAGTGTTTTGTGAATTAAGTGAATACAAGTTTGGTGCATCTGTGTTTAAAACTGTAATGTTCTCTTCATGGAGAAATCAGAATGAATTGACATTCATTGTCTGATTCACTTAGAAATCTATTTTATTACAGATTAAAATAGTAACACCTGCTTTTTTTCCTGGTCCCATTTCCTTTGAATAATTTTTTTCCATCCTTTCCTGTTAATCTAGTATCTATCATCATTACAAGCAAAGTGTGTTTCTTATATACACCAAAAAGTGGATCTTATTTTCTAATCCAGTTACTTGGTCAGTGTATTTTGCCTGCCGAAGGGGACCACTGATATTCAGATTTATTATTGAGAGCTGTATAGTAGCTTATATCATTTTATAGTTTGTGGGATTTTCTTTCTTTTTTATTAGACTACTAACAAAAATTTTATATGTATTGGCACCATTACATTACAAAAATCATAGACTAATTAGAATCTATAGATTAAGAATTACTGAAAGCAAAATTCTAAAAGAAATAAAATATTTTTAAAATGTACTGGAAATGATAAAAAAACAAAAAACAGAACCAAAATGATGATAAAGGGTAGCATGCTCAAAACTTTGAACATACATAACCTTCAACATACATAAATATATACCTAAATACATATGTTCATACATTCAAGCGCAACACAATTGTGATGGTAGTTACTGCATTTTTGGGCTTTTTCAATTTGACTGAAAGAAAATGTATCTTGGATATAGACAACTGAAGTACAAATTTTATAAATGCGTTATAGAGTTATCAGTATAATATGAACTTATTTTTATAAAGTCATGGTTACAAAAGTAAAGGCATAATGTTTTTGTTCATTATTTCATCTCTTTTCTATTTTATATGGATTTTTGCCTTTCTTTTTAAGATTTTTTACATATACACTTATATTGTTACACATATATAAAATAGATTACCTATAGCAAGAAGAACCATGACATAATCAGGAATTATATAAATATTACATTCTTAGTGTTTTTGGCTATTTGTATTTGACAACTTTGAAGAAGACATCTTTCCTACCTTGGTGCATCTAAATTTCTGAATGTAAATCAATCTCTATCACATATTGTCATTATCAACTTAAAACACCTATCTAGACCTAAAAACATCATAATTTCTAAACAAATTAGATTCATTGTAAAATTAAGCTACCTGGTCTTCTGCTTGATTATCTGATTATGCCGGGAATGCAGGTTAGTAGCTTTCCAAATGAGAAGAGACAGAGATACTTTTCTACCTGAAGTCACCTAAAACTCTCTATAACTCTGGGGCATCTTCTTCAGCCTTCTGGCCCAATATATGTGACAGACATATTTGTGAGGCAGGAACTATTGAGGTCTTGCTTATCTTCTCTTGGCAGAGTTTGGCTGTTACTCTGCCTGCATCCAAGCTCGCCTTTTTTTTAGGCAAAATTCTGTCTGTGGTAGAAATGAGGACCTTTTGCCCAGTGTCTAGTTTGCCACATTTGAAGCCATCTCCATAAGGATGTTCTGTGATGCTCATCATCCTCTTTGAGGTAGGTTGGGTGTTGCCAGGAGTTAACCTGTCTCATTGTCAGTGAGTCTTTAAAGTAATAAAAACATTTTTAAATGCTATATTCTGCATGTCTCTGGGTTTCTTCAAGACTTTGTCTGCCTTTCCTTCCTTATCTTTCTAGAGTCATGTCTATCCATTGTACCTAAGATGTATATTCTTGTGACAAAAGTAGACTAGCAATTGACATGACTATTATTTAATCTACTAACATTTAATTTGTATAACCTATTTCTTTTTCTTTTTTTTTTTTTGGTTTTTCGAGACAGGATTTCTCTGTGTAGCCTTGACTGTCCTGGACTCACTTTGTAGTCCAGGCTGGCCTCGAACTCACAGCGAGCCGCCTGCCTCTGCCTCCCGCATGCTAGGATTAAAGGCGTGTGCCACCACGCCTGGCTGTATAACCTATTTCTACTAAAAAGCTTACTGTAGCACTTTCAAAGTATTGGAAGTAAACCTTGTATTATAATTGAATTATATGAGTATAATAACTCATATATATGCATATATATAGTATGAGAAGAATAATCTTACATTTGAATTCTATACCATTGTATCTAGAATTAGACTTATTTTGCATCTATATACAAAATTCTATACCAGTGAATTGGTATTTGATTTCTTAATCCTACTTTGTATAATAGCTATCCTAGCATCACTGATTTTTTAAATCTCTGACTGTCATAGATATGCTTTTCTCTTTCAATATTGTCTGTAGGGTCATACATTCTGTTAGCCTATTTTTATTATGGAAAGTTTTCTCTTATTTCTCAATTATGATGGATGATTTCACTCTCTTCCAAATATATTTTTAAATATATTTGAACCAAAACTTTCTGTTGAAGTCTGAAGAGAAAAGAGACTCTGCTTGTATAATCAATTCAAGAATTATTTCTGTATCATTTCCATTGATTTGCTAATTTTCTCATTATTAGGCTTGCTCAGTTCTTTTCATAAGAATCTGAAACAATCAATAGACAGGGCATTTACATAAATATAACTATAAAATAATGGTTGGTAATGGTCTCTTTAAATTTTGTTCTTAAATATTTTGAAAATTCATAAATATATTACTCCATGCTAGTTTATAGTCTAAACAAAAGAGAAAAATGAACATTATCAAATTATTCTTGCACACATCTAGCAGACAGCTCACACTTACAGATACGAACATAGACAATTATTTAAAGAATAAGGCCAATCAGGAAGTAGACCACTGACACAGCAATCAGACTTTATCAATTTGTGATTATCATCCATCATTCTCATGTGTTATTTTGTACCACTTCTGTCAAAATAGAACAGAAAGGAAAAATTTCTCCAAATGCATCAGAGTTTAGCAACAATGACAGGTGCATGCTTCTCAAACAAAAACACACATGCCAATGGAAAAACAAACCAGACATTAGGTTTGTATGAATTGCTAGTAAATCTGATTAAGTAAATACAGACTTTTTAGCATATATAATTTTAGATTTTTGATTAGCATGCAATTTACATAATTTTATGTGCATGGTTTTAATCACTTCTACAGGTGTATCTGGCTCTTTCATATACAAAATACTAGTGATTATAACATCTTATGGGAGATCTATGTCACCACGCAGCTGGTTCTGATTCAGGCCAAAAGATTAAACCATTACTTATTATGGACTAAATCACTAAAACATTTAGTAGCTTAAGGTAATATAGATCTCATTCTAACAACAACAACACCCATGTGCACTGAAGAACTTAATGCCTTCATTTAATTACATATATCTGTTATTATCATTCTTTTGAATCTAAGATAAATTTCAACTTTTCCCCCCATTTTTTGAGTCTGTGTCTTTGTATCCTAAACTTGCTCCAAACTTAAGATACTTCTGTTTGGTGAATGCTTGAGGACTGTCTTGAGGTGTCTATATATAGCTCTAAAGTTTTTCTTAAAACATAACAGCAATTTAAAGATTATCACTAAGTTTAATAAAATTAGTCTGATTCAGAAATGAAAAAAATGATTCATGCTTTCCACCAAATCTATTATAAAGTCTCGAACTGCCATGCCAAGAACCATCAGTACCCCCTGAAGTATATATTCTTAACAACTGAGTAAACCATTTAGAATAAAGAAAAGCAGGTAACACCATTCAGTTTATTAATTCCCAGGGTATACATAGGGAGTCTTAGATGTAATGAAGCTGTTGCATTTTAGAAAACATGATTAAATACTTTTTATTATTTACATTAGAAATCCTCACCATATTAGAGTATTTGTTTTAAACATTAGTGCCATGAATGCAAAGTAGAAACATTAAAATGTAAAAAAAAAAAAAAAAAACTTCAATTGTTTTAAGGCTTTTTAAATATAAAAATGCAACTTAAAAATTCAATTGAATAAAGAACTTTCAATTAGTGACTTGTAGCCTGGAGCAATACTGTGAAGCTAAAATATTTCTAAGTATAGTTATCTATATATTACTATTAGAAATATAGATTCTGAAAAATTTGCCTTTTTATTAATACAATAAAATTTCTGTTGATTATAATTATATTCATAAAGTACTGGTTTTACTTTCACCACCAAGTTATAATTTCCTTGCCTTAATCATTATTCACTGTGAACACTTCTGTGCTTATTGTTTAAGTTTATGCATTTTTCTTGAATTTGCATTTATTATATTATTGTCCTGAGAGAAAAACACATTGAAAATGTCATAAAAAGAAATGCTAATATAAAATCTGACTTTATTAATTTAAGTGTTTAAGTAATTAATTTTAGCTATGCAAAAAAATGTGTTGTATCACTGAACTTTGTTTAAAAATGGGAGGGAGGGAAGAATGGGAGGATACAAGGAATGGGATAACCATTGAGATGTAACAAGAATAAATTAATAAAATAAATAAATAAAATAAAATTTTAAAACTCTCATTCCTGACTAAAGCTTTCTCATTTTGACAGTAAAAGGTGCAAACGGTGTAGAGAAGACCCACTCCAGAGAAACAAGGAAAAGAAGGGTTACCCTCAACCTCCACCCCTCCATCCCATTGTTCTGGTGAAGGGTTAAAGCTGAGAGAATGATCCACTTGTGGAGAAGCCAGAGGGAAATGAGTGATCACAACTGGGCTCCAAAGGTTCTATGTTACCTACTCATGTTTAACTATAGGAGGGTGGTACATAGCTAATCCTGTGAACAGGACTCCTGTGCCAACTGACAAGACCAGCTCTTTCTGTGGAGCATAACTAGTATATCCTGGTGTCTGTACAGCCTGGATTTTGTGAGTAGGCATCATTGGCAACCTTTACTAAGAATGAGAGAACTGAATATTCTATGATGATTAATTTGAGGAAAATTTATAGATATCTTTCTTTATAGTTATCTGTTAACATCGTCAGTGGTTGCAATTACTTGGGCAGAGCTTAATATTTTATTTGCATTAGAAAGCAAGGATTTATATTTTGGGTACTATCTCTGCTATAGTCCTAGTATTTGGTCTAAAATTCATAAATTTAGGTCCCCTCCAAGGTCCTCGCTTCCTTAAAGGTAGCATGCACACAATTTCTTTGTACTGCCCCTGTTAGTTAACTTTACTCACTAACATAACAAAACACCTGATAAGGAGAGTCTTCAGGGAGTTATTTTGTCCCATACTTTGAGAGTCAGATCTCATTATGGGAACAGTAGCATAAGGCAACCCATCATCTTGTGTCTGTGGTCAGGATGCAAACAAAAAGACAAGAGTAATGGTGTCCTGTTCATGTTTTCTCTTTTTATTCAGTTTGGGACCATTAAATGGCATCACTCACATGCATTCAAAGTGATCCTCTCTAGCTCAGTTAAATCTATCTGAAAATGCCCTCACAAGTATACCCAGAAGTTTGTCTCCTAGATGGGTCTAAATCCTATCAAGTTGATAATCAAGATTAGTGGTCAGAGCTTCCAAATAAAGATAACACACCAGAACCAGCACTCAGGTCGCTACTGAGCACTACAAAGTTCCTAACTGTTAACTGTTTAGTTAGATTGCTGTACTAACCAATGACTAGACTGTAACATTGTTTGTAGCAATAACAAGCTCTTTCATTAGGACAGCCAGTCTTATTAAAATGCCTTCCTGAGAAAGCTTGATGTTGCCAGGACACATTAGTTTGCTCTAAGCAACAGCCTGCATCTGTCCTCCTTTTCTTTAACAGGGGCTTTGTGGTTGATGGTGTTTCTCTTCTAACTGAAAAGCATCATCCACAAGAACTTGAAAGCCACTCCTTTAGAATATGATCATATGGCATCTGGAATAACTCACAGGGTAAAGTGCTTGCTGAGCAAGTGTGAGGACCTGAGTATGGATTCCCAGAGTGCATGTTAGGCCAGGAGTAGTAAGATGCACCTTTCTGTCAGTGACTCTACTGTGAAATGTGAGGCAGAGACAGGAGAACCGTCAGAAGCTCACAGGCCAGCTAGCCTGGCATATACAGCAGTGAACCATAAAAGAGAAGCCTTGTCTCAAACGAGTGAAAGGGAAGTCCAACACCTGAAGTTGTCCTCTGACTTCCGAATGCACATCCTGGGACGTGCACACCCACTCTTACAGAAACAAACTATGCATAAGTGTGCATACATTACACACATGTACGTACACAGAAATTTTCAAAAGAGAAAAAAATATAGTTTCCAAAAAGAATTAGGACTCCATGTTTGTCTCTGTGAGGGGATAAATTGTAGCTTTACATATTCCACCTAGCAAACACAGTGGCCTGATTTCATGTACAGTGATTCAACTGAACATCAACTCACACATTTCTCAGTTCTCCCTTTAATGTGCTCAATAGACTGTATGAAAATTGGATTTAAACCAAACCTTATCTGATGATACAGGAGTGTGTATTGCTTTTGTAGTTTTAGATACTATTAGACTCGGTTTATTTTGGCATCGTTTAAGTAAATAATCACTTTGGGGCTTAAGAGTCAGGATAAATTAAACATTTCTATAGATGTTGTCAACACTGCTCTTTGCAAACAAAAAGACTTTTGGTCTTTTAGACTCTATGCTGGTGGATCTTTTAATAATCCCATTGCTGATATTAAAAAAGAAAGAAAGAAAGAAAAAAGAAAGAAAGAAAGAAAGAAAGAAAGAAAGAAAGAAAACAATATTTTTAGTCAGGTATAAATTACCACTGAAAGTTACCCATTACTGAACCACAAAATAATTGTCAGTACATCACAAGTGATTACAGAAAATTGCAAATAATCAGTGCTTAAAATGTGATTCAGACAGACTCACTGTGAGAAACAAATTAAAAAAAAAAACCAAGAAAGTAAAGATGTGTACATTTTCAGAAAGTACAGTTTCCATTTAACCCACATGTCAAAACTGAGCTATAAAGGATTTTAATATGTAGATTCCTTAGATGAATAATGCCAATGTCTACAAAATACAATTATGGATATATTTAGAAAGTTTTAACTATAGTGACTTTTAAAAAAGCTGAAGTGTAATGACTTAAAAATCTAACTGTATTACTGAGAAAAAGAACCACATAATCCCTAAAGTATATATATAAAAGAAAAAAAGACCACAGATCACTTAAAAAGAAATTTAGAATAAGAAAGCAATAAATCTAAAAGCCATGTTGGAAAAAATTGACAATTATGATCATCTGGTTATAATGACCAAGGAAAACAGAAGAAACTTAATACCAAGGAGGAATATATTTATAAATGTGGCCAATCCAACTTGAATGCTGTCTTCAAAACCTTTATATCAATGAATCGATTATTTAAAATCTTCATCAAAGGAATAGTTTTTGAGAGATTGTTCCATGGTTCTTCTTGTTGTATGTAGTTTATTGTACATATGTGTAATAATATAAATGTATATGAAAGAAAGGAAAAAATAAAGTATTTCAAAACATAACAAAAAAGAGATGACAGTGATATTAATGAATAAAATTTTTCCGGAAGATTAAGTTCAATTTCCTATTTTCTTTTACAAAACGGATATGAATATGATACAAAAACTATACACGGACACTAGAACAAAGATTTGGCCCAGATGAAGAACATTAGCAAGTATATGGGATTATGAATGAGAGGTAGCTTGATAGAAATTATTAGAAGCAGATGGCATGAGATGCCTGCTCCACTATGAGAAATAGTTTAGGGGATTAATATATACCCTGCCCGGGTTAAATAAGACTATTTTAAAATATAAGTGTCTGTGTCTTGTTGTATGCTAGTGGGTTATACTGCCATAATAATAATTATAGGCCTGATACTAAACATTATTAGGCCATACTGTTAAATTAACAACAACAGGTATGATGCTATCTACTACAATACTTTTTTTTATTAAGGATTGCTTAAGCTATCCTTGGTCTTGTGACTATATATAAATTTATTCTTTTCTATGTCTGTGAAAAAGTCTCAGGAATCATGATGATGATTACATTGGAGCTGTACATTGTTTTTGATAGATTGTATATTTTCACAATATTAAGTCTTACAGTCCTTGAATATAGGATTTCTTTTTATATTGTAGTGTTTTCCTTAGTTTCTTTGTTCAGTGTCTTAAAATTTTCAGTGTAATGTCTTGAATTTATTTGTTTAGATTCATATCTACATATTTGAGTCTCTCTCTCTCTGTCTTTATCTCTCTGTGTCTCTCTCCCCCATGTGTGCATATGTGCACTGTGTATGCAGTTTTTTCCCTGACTTATATTTTAATATTTTTGTCATATGTTTTCTATATGCTATATAGAAAAGCCACTGATTTTTGTATGCTCCTTTTCTTTTCTTTCTTTTTTTTTTTTTGTATTTTTGTTGTTGTTGTTGTTTGTGACACAGGGTTTCTCTGTGTAACAGAGACTATGGCTGTTGAAATCACTTTGTAGACCAAGGTGACCTTGAACTCACAGAGATCTGCCTGCCTCTGTTCCACAGGGCTGTGACTAAAGGTTTATGCCACCAGGCCCACCTTGCATGTTAATTTTCTGTCCTTCCACTTTGCCAAATGTATTATCAGAACTTAGAGAATTTTGGTAAAATCTTTAGGATTTCCAATGTATAGAAGATTGTATCTGATGATCCATCTGAAACCAAGAAACTTGCCTTTTAATGTTATATGGTTAATTTAATGTTCATATTTTCTTTTTCAAGTACAACTCCTTGGGTTTAACTATTTAGGAAACTGATTCTTTATAGTCAAGGTTTATTTCAAAACGTATTTGTCAAGGCTATGTTAGTCCGTAGCAACATTTCAAACCACTATTTATTCTTTCAAACTCATTTAGCTGATCTTTTCGCTGTTCAACAGCCATACTTGGAAGTCAAGGTTAATGAGGACAAAAGTGCTAAAGGATGATGAATATTTATTCCCCAGCCTTAGATCAGCCATGCCCTAGGGGTTGTTTTGACATCTCTAAAAGGTCCATAAAACTATAACAAGTCACTTGTCCTCTGATCTGAGTGGCCATTGAGATGCAGTATTTGGACACTAACCACTACATTCTACAAAGAAGGCCTGTTGCTGAGAAAATGTCTTCCATGCTTATAACAGCCAATTAAACCTTGATTTGACTCATCTTAGTAGACAGCTATGTGAACATTAAAAAAACAGAAGTATTTACTTACATAACTGCGGAATAATAAAGCATAAAGAGCCTTTTGTAGACCTTCACAAGTTTTTTAAAAAAATGTTAATTCTGGCCACCTAATGGCCTTACAGAATGAGAAGAAAATGCCAAAAGTAAAATATTAAGCATATCACTAAATACATTTCCACCAGAACCAATCAATATCCTCACCCTAATAGGCTTCGGGTGGAAGCACTGGGCTATTCAAAAACGTAGAAAGGCAGTTTCTAGTACCCAGCTCTATCGAAACTGTAAAGGGCCCTCTCAGCTCTTATTAGATACTATATTGACTATCAGCCTTTAAAAAATACCTCTCTGGAGGCAAGGTAAGTCTCTGTTCTTCAGAACACACTCAAAATATAAAAGGGGCAATTAAAGTCTTAAGTTTTATAAAAGAATCCCAAGGGTGAATTCACTATAAGTAAATCTATAAACATATGAACTGTTTATTTTTATATTTAATGTTTATACCAAACCTAACTTGTATCCAAGTACATAAAGTATATTTAACTGTCACAATATCCCTTAAAGGTGCCCAAGTCTTCCATCAAAACTAAATTTTATGGATTTACATGTATAACATTTTATTTTGTTTAATATTACCCTTCATTATTATTGGAGAAAGTCTTCACTATAGTGGGTCTATAATACTTGTCCTCAGGCTTTGCTACATTGCTTACACTCGCTGTTGCCTTTGAAATATATCCCTTAACTTCTCAGACAATAAGACCTGGTACTTCAGAGTTGTTAACATGTGAACCCAGCCTCCACCAGAATGTAATATTCACTGGTCAGATCCAGCCTTATTTACATGGTGGAAATTACATGATTTGAATTACAATGTGGATCACCCTAACAGAACAGGATAACTCCGAAATAACACCCATTGTTCAGGCTCATCATGTGCAGCTTTCCACTCCACAACCGTTTCCTGTTGGTCAGATGAATGACTTCTGTCTTAGAGTTTCTATGGCTGTGAAGAGATACCATGACTATGGCAACCCTTATAAAGGAAAACATTTCACTGAGGCTGGCTTCTATTTCAGAGGTTTAGTTCATTACCATCATGGTAGGAAGCAGGGCAGAGTGCAGGACGACATGGTGCTGGAAGAGAAGCTGAGAGCTCTATATCGTAATCTACTGTCAGCAAAAAGAAACTGGCTTGAGCTTCTGAGACATCAGAGCCAGCCTCCACAATCACACATTTTCTCCAGCACAGCCACACCTGCTCCAACAACACAACACCTCCTAATAGTGCAATTCCTTATGGGCCAACCATTCAAACACATGAGGCCATGGGGACCACTCCTATTGAAACCACCACACAATTTCTTTCACCCGCCGTCCAATTTTTTTTCATAATTCTATCACAACTGATAAAATGTTCAGTCAACCTAAATCATTATATTAAGGTTTTCCTATTAGTAATTTTTATTTGTTAAACATTGTATACCTTTTTGATACTTAAAAATGATCACTTCCCCCTGGTGGGGTGGCCTTATCAGGTTACAGAGGAAGAGGATTCAGACAGTCCAGATGTGACTTGATAGGCTGGGGTCAGATGTTAGGGGAGGAGAGCTCCCCTTTCTGAGGACTAGAGGAGAGGGAGGGAGGGTGGGATTAAGAGGTTATGAGGGAGGGGGGCTACAATTTGGATGTAACGTGAACAAATTAAAATTAAAAATTAATTTTCAAAAATATTACCTATGGATCAAGACATGGTGGCCCACATTTCTTATCCCAGTAGCTGGAAGAGGCAGGCAAGAGGATAGCTATTCCCAGTCCAGCCTGGACTACATGGTCAAAGACAAAACTGACAACAAATAACAGGGGAGGCCACTACTAAGTAAAGCTTTAGAGGACCATTTACTGTGCATATAAAAGAATATTTTGAAGATTTAGATTTAGCAAACAAGAGAACTAAGCCTTTTGAATAAATTGAAAATGTAAGTGTGAAGATGTAAATAATCTATGTGAAACATAGATGATTCTTTAAAAGAAACCACAATTATCTTTCTTCTGGACAGTATGAGAAATGATATTGATCATGTATGTCCTGTGATGACTATGGCAATGCCTCTCATGCAATTTTAATCCTTATTATTTTAGCATCAATATATGAGGTGCTATCTATGTTCTGGTACTTATTAGCAGACTTGAATACCACACAGATAATGAGTTTGTATTATTGAGAAAATAATTTTATACCAACAGAGATGTAGAGGTAAATTCAATTAAACAGTCAAATATTGTTTCAGACTATTAAAATTTATATGAAGGAACGAAGGTAAAGGATACTCAAGGTTATCTTGTAATAGAATCAGAGGGGACAATATTACTACTAAAACACTAAAATGTAGAAAACTGTAAAAGCTTAGACAATTTCATACTACCCCGGTGATAAAAATGAACTAGAAAAGAGTTGCTATATAATGTGTGGTGTTGATGGTTGTCTAGGAGATTGCACAGAAAATTCAGGAAAGACAGAAGACCAAACTGAGAAAGTAACAGTTTCACCTTTCAGGGTGCAAATGCCTACGATACGAGTCTCTTCAATAGGCTCTGGTTTGGGTATTTAACATGGCTCCTGGGTCATCCTTTTACCCTATTGATCCTGTTTAGATATCTGCTCCTATGCCTTCCCACCATTTCTCTATGTAGTTTCCTCTAGGGACAAGTACCTGCCATCTTGGTGAGTTTGCTTGGTTTTCCATACCTACCTATGTCACTTTAACTCTCCTTCAAAGAAATGTTTTTTTCTCCTCATTAAATGTTTATAAATGTGAGCAAATTTGTGTCAAATATAATACTACTTAGGTAAATTATATGAAGTCAATGGGCTTTAACATTGAAGATAACAATAAGGATATCTACTTTACAAATATATTTAAAAATTATTATATTTAGATTAAGAAACAAAACATGAAAAACAAGTTTACACGTGTCAAAAAGAAAAATTTCTAGACAGTAAAAATAGTGGTAAACACCACATACCATAAATTAAAACAAATACTTACTTTGATGTTAGTAAATTTCTTATTTGTCATTGAAAAGGCTAATCAAGAAAATGAATAGTCAACAAAAAACTTGGTTAATACATTTTCAATGCATGTAGTGCAAACATTAGTATCCACAGAACATGAAGAAATCACAAAAAATATTTTAAAGGGAGAAATAAAAATAATCTTAGAAAGTAAGTGAGTAAATGAATGGCATTTCATGGAAAAGAGTAAAAAAAATATGCCTAATTATAGCCTTCCAAGAGGCTATATTTACAATGAGACCAAAAGGAGAAAGTGTTTATTCTATTTACTATGCAAATTTAACAAATCAGCAATATCAAGTGTTTGCAAGTTGGAGGAACAATGCAAATTTATATATTGTTAGTAGGATCATAAATTGGGGTAACCATTAGGAAAAAAAAATGTTTATTATGAAGTGAATCGGGAGATAAACATTCCCTTTACAATGTGCCACTCAGTACATGGCCTAAAGAAACTCTTGGGCATGTTCCATGAGACTGTGCTGCCAACCCAAATATTCCTCAAAGAAACTATATGATAATGGAAGACTGTACCAATTGTGTCATGTTTCTATAATGTGGTACTATGCTTCAAGGAAGAAGAATAAAGTAGTTAAATATGTCAACATAGATAAATTCCACAATCATAATACTAAGTAATAAAGTATCAGCTGAATAGACAGAGTAACATTCATGTATAATAAGATATGCAAATACTATCTATTTCAGTGATTCATATATGTACATATATTATTATGCATAATAATCTTTTAAAAGACAATCTCAGAACATCTAACTGTGGGGGAGATAAAGGGTGATATATTCAAGAAAGTATCTGAAGAGAAACATGATATTGATGATATACTAGTACAATAACTGGTAGATATATCTAATGTATGTGTATGAATACACACATGAATATATATACCCATATGTATAGACGAATAGGATTTTGCACATATAAAACACTAGACATAGGTATATAATATATAAAGCACTGTTTTAGCACTCTATATAAAACAGGATAATTCTCAAACATCTATATAAGATAGAATATTATAATGAGCACTTATTATATAAGTTAATATAACCATGGAAGATGTCTATGAGGTATTATTGACCCATTAAAGAGAATAAGTTAATGGAGAAATAAAATAAAGAAACTGTCGATCTTGCCAAAGTTCAGAAAGTGAAGGAACTTATTACTGCTAAGCCACCCTCTTTTACATGAGAGGCACCTTTTTCTCAAATATCAATCACAGTCATTTATATTAAGGAAGTAATTATACCAATATGAAAATATGCTATTATTCCATTTTAACCAAAGGGACAAACTAAAAATAGCCCCTCACTAAGTAAGTGAATATCTCCAATAAGAAAATACTATATAGTTATCTGAAGTATTATTGCAATTAAGTAATTAATTATAGGGAATTTAAAAAATATATTAACTTTAAATATCTGAACTGATATAAAGTGTGGGTGGAGGAATGTCTCTGCAACCTCCTGGCCTAAAGAGTAATGATCTATGGTACATATGAAGGTAGTTTGGTTCTACACTGACTAAATGCTCGGACTGGTTCAAACTCCAGGAGTATATCCCTGAATGGTTTATTTCAGGCACATTTAAGGACAGTACAATTGGTCAAAAACTGTTCTGATGACAATTAACTCCATCCTGTGTGTACAATAAAGCTTACATAAATCACCTGGAGGAGCAAAGTTAGATTAATAAAAACCAGAAGTGACCACATTGAAATCTTTGTAAACTACTTGTGAAACTGTAGAGGAAGGACAGCAGGTCACCTAGAAGAGACTTGATACCCTATGAGCATATTCAGGGGGAGGTAATCCCCCTCAGGAACAGTCATAGGGGAGGGGAATAAGGGTAAAATGGGAGGGTGGGAAGAATGGGAGGATACAAGGGATGGGCTAACCATTGAGATGTAACAAGAATAAATTAATTAAATAAAAAAAGAGAAGAAAAATAAAATAAAATGATTAAACCAAAAATAAATAAATAAATAAATAAATAAATAATATAAAATAAAATAATTAAACCTAAAAAAAAAAAATACAGGTTCTAAGTTTACTGAGAAAAGTAAGCTTATAATAAGTTTCAGGTGGAGAGTCTGATGTGGCCTCTGGCCACATAGATAGTGCAAAGGCTGTATGCTTGTCCACTCCCAACCGTCTGGGAGGGTAACAGGTATTTCACTCATTTCCTTGAAGAAACAACCCTGTGTGCTGACTTTCCAGGTGTTCTAGGTTCCCTTAGTGCTATCTGTGTGCAGAGGAACATCTGTGCCTTCTACAAAAGAGTGTAATATTATTGCTAAATTAAAACAAAGACTGTCCATCTTTACAGCTAATACACCCATTAAAAGGAAAATCGTCCCTTTTAGCACCTCTCTGCATCTATATTTTTTCTGTCTGCAGTTTGGTGAACCATAAATCCTTTAAAAACTAATTCTTATCTATGTGTATTGTTCCATCACACATCTCAGTACCTGAAATCAGCAACTGTCCATAAGTTACCTTGTTAAGAGTCAACGTTTTACAACAGAGCAGCATAGTTGACAAAAATAGATTTTCCTAAGGAATCTGGGCATCTGGTCATTATTTATAAATGTGTTTCTTGGGGAGAAACAATTATAAATTATTAACAACTGACCTACAAATCATTTGCTTCAATTATCACACTGATAAAATGTCAAAGTAACAATATTTGAAGGAAATGTATATTAGAAAAGTGTAATGAAGAGAAGGTGAGATGTCCATCCTTTCAGGTGGTGGCACATATCAAAGACAGGGTAGACAATATTTTAAAACAAACATGTAGTTTTATGTGACATTTAACATAGAAAATTAATGTTAGCATTGCTTACTTTGCAGTATACACTACAAAGTACTGTAGAACTGGACATAGACTTTAATTGCTCTTCCAAAGACAGGAAAAATGTTAAAATAAAATTAACATAAAGACATTGATTCTTGGATTTCCTTGCATGTCTACACACATGAGTAGGTAGTTATTAATTAGTTATCCTTCAGAAAATTGCCTTTAATTCACAATTGATCAACTTATGAATTATAAATTCATGTTCAGACACCAAGAAGGGAAACTTTAATCTCATTCTACCAGGGATTGTGCCCTAGAGATTTCTTCATTTCCTTCTTGAAATATTTGACAAGAATTTGCAAAATTAGAATGTAAAGACTTGCTTTCTCCTAATATCACTCATATAGGGACAGACAAACTGCCTACTGTTTGTTTGTTTGTTTTTACAGTTTTGGGGGCTGAGTCTCATGTGTCTAGTATAGTCTTGAGCTTGCTGAGTATGATCTTATCCTTTTGACCCTCCTGTCTCAGTATCCCAAGTGCTGGATTTATAGACATGTGCTACCAATCTGATTTTATAGATTGACTCACCAATAAGCACTTATTTATTCATAACTATTTCTAAGTTATTTTTTTAAGTTTTAAGTTATTCTAATAAAGAGAGAAATGTTCTTACCTTAAGCAATCATGATTGTACTGGCTGGGTGTAGTTGTTCTCAATTTAATCAAATGAAAATATCCTGAGCTGTCCTGCCAATGAAGCTTAGGGAGTTAATGTTTACAGTGAAAGGTATTTCAAATACACATTGGACAAATTCTCCAGTTGTGTGGGTCCAGGTTACTGTGAAACCAAGAGAAGCTCGTCTAGAGCAGAAGTGGGGTCAAGTCATGTCCAGCCCCGGAAATATCATCCCAAGAGTGATAGGAATGGAACCACTCCCTCCCCTGCCACAAGTCTCTCTTTGCCCACACAAGAGATCGCATAGTCACAGAGAGGTTAAATTTCCTCTCCCTTTATAAGGTCATGTCCATCAGGCAGTTGGCATTCCTCTATGAAAATACAGCATTCTCAGCACCTTGGTCCTGGCCAATGATGTACACTCACCCTGCAAGCTTCTACCACTCCCCCAAAGGTTTAAATACCTCTGTTCCCCCAATTAAACAAGCTGTCTAACTGAAGCCTACTTCAGAGAGTCTGTTCTCATCGTGCTCACTGCCGCCCGCCTGCGGTCTCCATGCCCTGGTTGTGGTTACAGGCCAATCACACCATGAAGAGTGGGGAAACGGAGCTGGAACAGCACTGGTGGTTTGCCTGCGTATTTTTCTGTGGGTCTCCAGCATGAGAAACTCTTTATCACTAGCATAAACTTGGTTTCACTGTACCCTCTTTTATCTTGTTCTCTCTAGTACGGAGATTTTGACACTTTCTTTGAACATACTTCATTTCTCTATACTACAATGTGTATTATCTCCTCATACAAGCATAGTATGTTTAGTAATTTACTTACTTTAATGAGAATACTAGATTATGTAGTATAAAAGTAAATATTCCTTTTAAAGTACTAGTACATTTTGATTTATCATAAATTATGCTTGAATTTACTCCAGTTCTTGATTATTTATAGATGTTCTTAGTGCTGCAAAATTGGAAACAAATAAATCACATTTTAAGGGATTAGTTTGTATTTCAATCATTATTATTTGAATGTCCTCAAATTATATAAACCTGATGAAAAAGACAAAGAATATACCTCTTTCAATGAATTATGAGTTTATTCTTTAATAATTATTAAATGCACTGGGATAGGTGAATGTCAGTCACAAATATCTCCTGCTCTCTACCTACTAACAATGTGTGTGTGTGTGTGTGTGTGTGTGTGTGTGTGTGTGAGAGAGAGAGAGAGAGAGAGAGAGAGAGAGAGAGAGAGACAGAGACAGAGAGAGAGACAGAGAGACAGAAAGACAGAGAGACAGAGGGAGGGAGGGAGGGAGCTATTTGGTTGGTTGAGAACAGTCTCCAGACTCATTAACCACCAGTAACTATAGCAACCTCTATGTCACATCCCACTCACTTCTGCAAAAGAAATAATAACAAGGATTCTGAGTTAAAGCTAGCACTGGGCTCGCCTACTATGCCAAATGAGCTCTTGAATATTTCTCTAGATTCTTTATCCCATTTTTTTTTCAGCAATTGTTGTTATGGGCAAATTCTTTTTTCTTTCTATTGCTTTTGCATACGCTGTTTTGAGAAATTGTATGGTTTTCCCTGTTTGCACACCTTACTGGAGCTCTGTCTCTCCACTCTGTGATAGTGATCTCAGGTTATTGTCTGTCCTTTGTTCACTGACCCGGTGTCTCTCTGCTGTATTTATTCACAAGAGGGCAAGAAACCTATAACCCTTAATGTTCAAAGAAAGGATGCTCACAAAACTAGAGTCTGTCATTATTGTAAACCCCACAAAGGACTCAGACAGTAGACGGCTTTTCTCATTTTCAGGATTAACATGGCATTGTTGCTTACACAAGTACTGAGAGCTGTCTTCTTGTCCAACATCACAACAATGTAAGACTTATTTTTGACCAAGCCCTCAAGCTACTCGTCAGCTTAAGTCTGTTTCCTATCTTTACTCACTCAGACTAGCCAAAGCCTCGTTCCCTCAGACCTAAGAGCCTGCCTTAGGGTGAGATAATAAAAGAGAGCCTCAGTATTCATATGTGCCCCACTATACCAGTGATTCCAGGTTTCCTAAAATTGCCAACCTATTCCTTGAGGCAATATTAGACCTGGAGAAATGACCTTGCCTATGCCAATTGTCATGCTGGTAATATTTCCCTTGAAACAGAAAAGAGTAAAGGAAACATCAAATGTTCTACCCACGAACAATCACATTCAAGATCTCTTTTGAAGCAGCCTACACTGCTGTGATATTTGTTTTAAAAATCCAGTAAGGAAAGTGGGCAGTGGTGGCACATGCCTTTAATCCCAGCACTCGGGAGGCAGAGGCAGGTGGATTGCTGTGAGTTCGAGGTCAGCCTGGTCTACAAAATGAGTCCAGGACAGGCAAGGCAACACAGAGAAACCCTGTCTCAAAAAAAAAAAAAAATCACTAATGAGAGGTTAGATTGAAGATCAGAATCCCCATTTCCAGGTATATATCCATATTCTAAGTTGCTACTTGGTAGACACTTTTACATAGGGGTGTGTTACCTGGATATCATTTGCCTATGGACTGAGAGCTGTAACTCTCTGAAAAAAAAAAAGCCTTAATTCTACTTCACCATAGGGTGAACTGTCCCTTTGTATCTGATATATTATCCTTAGGTCGTCATTCTGTAAGATGAAACTTTTCATGTTCAGAAGTTCCCTCATCAAAATGCAAATCAGACTCACAGGGTCATGAAACACACGCTAAGGGGCTTATTTATCAGGCAGAATCCCTGGGAAGCAGGAGCTCGTGATTCCATTACCTGCTAAGAGTACTTTAATGCCGATTTGAAAGTCTCCTTGCTGGCAGGGGAGCAATGAATGACAGAGTGCTCTCTAGGGCCCGAGCAGGGAGGAGGGGCATAAGACCTGAAGCAAAACACAGAGGCAGATCGAAAGGGCTCGGTAATTGCGTTCTGATTCAAACAGCACTAATGAGTCATCTGTCATCTGAAAATGCTCTTCTCATTCATGGTTGGAAAGACGTGCAGTTTGGTGGAAAAACAGAGCACTTGAATTCAAAAGTCCTAAACCGGAGGCACTGGCCTGAAAGAGCAGCTTGCTTCTGCGGCGCTTGAGTCTGGAGGGTTTTAATTGCACCAGCTGCAAGTCTTTGGACAAAGCCACCCATCTTGTCAGTCCTTCTCCCACAACATAGAAGCAACAGTTGTATCCATCTAAATAGTCTACTTGGGATACTGAGTCAGTCAAGCAGATAGTCCGTGTGCTAGCCAAATATGAACAGGACAAGTCCATTTACTTCCTGCTCTTTCTGCCTCTTACCATAGAGGAGGCCTTGGCGCCTGTAATATACTTCTTTAGGTATTCCCTTTCATCTTACCCATTTAATCCTCAATCATAGTACTCTAGAACAGGTGTTTTCAAAATCTCTATGTCATTGTTACAAAACACGATAATATTAAGTGCACAAACATAATATTAAATTAAATATTAAAAATACAAAAATAATATTAAAACACAAAGATGTTAAGCAACCTGGCCAAACTTAGAGTTGAGTTTAAGTTGTCTGATGCAAGAGTTGCCGTTTTTAAAATAAATTTTTGTTACATTTATTTATTTGTTTTGCTTGCATGCATGTATGTACACACACACACACACATACACACACACACACACACACACACACACATACACACAGAGAAATATAAATGTTACAGGACAGTTTTTCAGGGTCACTTATTACCTTGCACCAACCTTGTTCTAGGGATCAAATTTAGGTCAGCTGTCTTGGTGCTAAGTGCCTTGAATTTAGTTAGAGTTTCTATTACTGCGATAAAACGTCATGGCCAAAAGTGACTTTAGAGGGAAAGAGTTTATTCCACTTTACATAACCCCATCACAGTCCATCATTGTAGGAAGTTGGGGCAGAAACTCAGGGCATGACATAGAGGTAGAAACTCAAAGAGAAGCCATGGAGTAGTAGTACTTATCGGCTCACTCCCCAAGGCTTGTTCAGACTGCTTTCTTTAACACCCACTACTACTAGCCCATGGGTAGCACTGTACAGTGAGCTCAGCTCTCCCACATCAACCATCAATCAGAAAAATCAGTCTTTCCCATGGGCCAATCAGGTGGCGCCACTTTTGCCATTGAGTCTCTCTTTTCTAAAATGACTCTTAGCTCATATGAAGTTGACATACCCATATCCAGCACGTGCCTTAACTGTGACATTTGGCCAGTCCAACAGCCAGGATTATTAACCATGATTTTTTAAATGCATGTCATTTTTAAAATACTTATTGTATAATTATTGAGTTATTGCCAAATGTTATACGCAGGAGAAACATTATAGAAACTCTATCGAGGCTGGAGAGAGAGAACAGCAAGTAAAAGTATTTCTACACAAGCCTGATGACCTGAGATGGATTCCCACACACAGGGAAGGAGAAAGCTGAAGGCTGCAAATTGTTCTCTGACCTCCATGCACACACCATGGCATGTGCATGTCTGAACCCTCTCCTCCACACACATTACCCCTCCACTCCCCATCCCATGTTCACACGCCACACACACCTCAAACAAAACTGAGCAAAAGACAACTTTCGTTGTTATCTCATTATCTTTGGCTACGTTTATGCACACTAAAGCTAAATACAGCAGTGTCCTTGAGGTGTGATATTGGTGGCATGTTGGTGAGCATGGCTTCCTTCTAGTAGAAGCCTTGTGTGTTTGTCAGAAAAGTTTAATACTCTACTTAGGTTGTTTTATGTAGACAATAGTTTCCAAAGTTGTGTTAGTTTTGTAAATGGCACAGGGTGTTGTTAAAATGCAGTTTGTGATTCAGAAGGTCGGGGTGAAACGGCTGTAATAAGAAGCCTTCTTTTTCTAACAAGTCTCTAGCCACTGCCATCACTGTGGCAGCTGCTCCTTCTGATGGCACATTGCATTGCTCAAGGAAATTCCTGGACTTCTTATTGATTGAATTTGTTCTTTGTCTGTGTTATACATGTATAATGCATTATCATTGATCTCAGTTCCCTACTCTGGCTTGTCTGCTTCCCACTCCTGTTATCTTCCGTCCCCACCACCACCCCACTTCAACAAGTCCAAATTTCTGCTAGCCATTTGGGGTGTTTTAGGGAAATACCAAAAATTCTTCTCAAATTTTGAGAAAAGTGAGCTCAATAAATATCATTAGTGTGTTATGGAATAGTGCTGCTTAGACTTGGCCATTATTTTTCTGGAATACAGTTTCTTGATTATAAATAAAAGAGTAGATGTTGGCTTTTTTACCCACATTTTTATTTATCATTCTTTGTGTAGAGAAATTGACAGCTCTGCAGTTTTCATGCTAGAGAGTAAAAGATGCTACTTTTAATAACTTTCAAATGAGAAAAGTCACGAATGAACATAGTTACTGTCAGTTGTCTAAGGTGAAATTTTGCCACGTCATCTTTTTAGATAATTCCTAGGTGTGTTAAGTTGAAACGTTTCCTCTAACACTGTGTCTAAGCTCAGGTGCTGAAGGTCTAGCCCAAAATAGCCTCTGTAGCTTACAAACACCACCCAACCCTCATGGGTAAACAACTCAGCTCAGACTATATGCATGTAATTAAGAATGGACTCAGGCAATTACAACAGTTAATCTTCAACCAATTATGATGTGCAAACTGAAGACAATCAGGAACTGGACATCGTGGTTGAATGGGGATTCTGAACCATCTTTACTCTGGAATTTGATCCCACACTAAGGCCTTCTACTTGTGAAAATAAATTTCATCCAACTTACCTGACTTTTTTTAAAAGCAAGTGTCATCAAAAGAGAGCATACCTGTGTAGCACATCCTCATGTTTCACTAGGTCAGAGGTCTTTATATTATTCCTTCTACTGAAAAGTTCACAGAAACACCTGGCACTGGTTGTAGGATATCTGGTCATTTACTACATAATCTCAGGGGAAAGGAACACAATTTCAGTTACTTCAAACTGGCACATGACCCATGAAATCCAGACCATGAATTCCTCACCTAGCTAAAAACCTAAAGGTACAAATAAAGTAAGTAAAAATCGAGGGCGCAGCCTTCTTCAGTTTGGCTAATATTTACTGAAAATGTATTTTATCAAAGTCTTGAAACACAAAATTCAGAACCAATAGTAGATATGATGGTCACCATTACTACCACGGGATTTCTTCAAATAGAAATAAAGTAAGACATGGATGAGAAGATCTAAAGAGATTTACTCTGTTTAGAGGGTTGTTTTTCTTACCAGTTTCCATCCGTGACCTGTAATAATGATTGGGCTAAACGGTGTTATGTCAGCTTGACACAAGTTAAGGTTATCTGAGAGGATGGAACCTCAATTAAGAAAATCACCCATAAGATTAGGCTGTAGGCAAGCCTATAGGGAATTTTGTTAATTACTGATTCATGGGCAAGGACCAAGTCCACTGTGGATGGTGCCATCCCTCGGAAGGTTGTCCTATGTTCTGTGAGAAAGAAGGCTGAGCAAACGATGTGAAACAGGCCTGTAAGTAGCATTTCTCTATAGCTTTCATGTTTCTGCCCTGTTTGAGTTCTTGTCATGACTTCCTTCAATGATGAGTCTTGCTGTGGAAGTGTAAACCAAATAAACCCTGTCCTCCACAACTTGCTTTTGGTCATGGTACTTAAAAACAACAACAGAAATTCTAAGACAATTATGAATACTTAGGTTTTCCCCTTTGGTTTATCTTGAACATTTTTTGAAGGCATGGACATTATATATATGTATGTATTATAAGTCTTTTAAAACTTATAGTCTCTGTAGTAACCAAATGATTTCTTAAATATGTGACTATTCCTTCTTTGCTCAACATTACAGAAAATATTTGAAAGGAAGAACAAGGCCATGTTGGTATAGGAAGGTTAGGTTACTAGAAGCAGTTTTATTCCATGTGGGGAGAAACTGCCTTTATTCCTTCAAGGTAAGGACCGTGGAGCTGATTTGAGGGTGCTACACCTGTTACTTACCTCCCTAAAGTTTTACATATATAAAAGCTTTTTACTAATTGGAAAAGTAATGGCTTTCATTTGATTTTCAACTTTTTTTGGCAAATTATTGCAACATTAAAATAGCAATGCTAGCCAGGCAGTGGTAGCTAATGCCTTCAATCCCAGCATTCAGGAGGCAGAGGAAGGCTAATCTCTGACTTTGAGCCACAGTGTTTTATAGAGCAAGTACTGGCACAGTGAAGGATACACAGAGAAACCCTGTCTTTAAAAAGTCAATCAGACAAACAAAACCAACAATTCTAAGATACTAAGTACTGCTGAAAAGCATATTGCTATTGACAGTGTCTCCTATCTTACAGAGGCTTCTCAGTCTCATGAGGTCCCATTTATAACAGAACAAAGAGACAGCCTACAGACCGGGAAAAAAGATCCTCATCAACCCTACATCTGACAAAGGTCTAATATCCAAAATATATAAAGAACTCAAGAAATTAAACACCACCAAACCAAATAACCCAATTGAGAAATGGGGCTCAAAAATAAACAGAGAATTCTCAACAGAGGAATATTGAATGGCTGAGAAACACTTAAAGAAATGCTCAATGTCTTCAGTCATCAGAGAAATACAAATCAAAATGACTCTGAGATTTCATCTTACACCCATCAGAATGGCTAAGATCAAAAATTCAAGCGACACCACATGCTGGTGAGGATGTGCTGAAAAAGGAACACTCCTACATTGCTGGTGGGAATGCAAACTGGTACAACCACTTTGGAAATCTATCTGGTGCTTTCTCAGAAAACTGGAAATAGGGCTTCCTCAAGACCCAGCTATTCCACTCCTTGGAATATACCCAGAAAATGTTCCACCACACAACAAGGACATATGCTCAACCATGTTTATAACAGCCTTATTCATAATAACCAGAACCTAGAAACAACCTAAATGCCCTTCAGTTGAAGAATGGGTAAAGAAACTGTGGTACATTTACAATATGGAATACTACTCAGCAATTAAAAACAAGGAAATCCTGAAATTGGTGGACAAATGGATGGAACTAGAAATGATCATACTGAATGAGTTAACTCAGAAGCAGAAAGACTCACATGGTATATACTCATTTGCAATTGGGCACTAGCCCAAACACATGTCTCAAAAAAGTCTTCACTTACCACAAAATTTGGATAGATGTGAGGACATCCTACTGAGACTCTACGTAAGAGAAATAGAGGAGATGAGGAAATAGAAGGACCAGAGGGTTCTAGAAACTTACAAGAAGAACATCTTGATGGGTGGATCGGGTCCCAGGGGGTTCTGCTCAAACTATTGCACTAACCAAGGACAATACAAGTAGTAAACATCGAACCCCTACTCTGATCTACCCAATGGACAGGACATTCTCCACAGTTATGTCGAGAGTGGGGACTCACTCTGACATGAACTCTGGTGCCCTGTATTTGACCACCTCCCCTTGATGGGGAGGCCTGATGGCACTCAAAGAAAGAATAAGCAAGTCTCAACTTGGTAGCCTATGACCATATAGTGGGGGAGGAGGTCCTCCTATGTATTAGACCTAGGGAGGGGAAGAGGGTGAAAGCAGTAGGGAAGGAGGAATGGGAGGATACAAGTGATGGGAAAACAATTGAGTTGTAATCTGAATAAATTAGTAAAATTAAAATTAAAAGAAAAGCCTACCCAGATCTAGCCAATGGGCAGAACATTCTCCCCAGTTGAGTGGAGAGTGGGATATGACTTTCTCACGTACTCTAGTGCCTCATATTTGACCATGTCCCCTGGAGGGGGAGACCTGGTGGCACTCAGAGGAAGGATAGCAGGTTACCAAGAAGAGACTTGATACCCTATGAGCATATACAGAGGGAGGAAGTCTCCCTCAGGAACAGTCATAGGGAGGGGAATAAGGGGAAAATGAGAGGGAGGAAAGAATGGGAGGATACAAGGGATGGGATAACCATTGAGATGTAACAAGAGTAATTAATAAAATAAATAAATAAAAAGCATATTGCTAAACTGATGTTCTTACTTAGAGTAGTGATTTTGTAAATAAAAGAACAAACTATAGTTCTCATGTTCAACTCTGACATTGGAAGAGTAACCTCGAAATGGTTTATGAGGCAAGGGTTATATTTAGATTAATGTGTGATGTGAAAGAAAGGCTAGAAATGTTTCTCAAGTTTGAGTATCAGAATGGCTTCAGGGTGTGTAGTATCCATCTATATTATGAGAATGTAACAATATTGTGCATATAAATAATGCACTTTTTAAAAGAAGACATTGAGACATTGAGAAGGGATTTTAAAACATACCCTTTAAAAACATGAAACTGTAGAGTTGGACAGATGGTCCAGGAGTTGAAAGCATACTTCTTTTTTCAGCAAGCCAGAATTTATTCTCAGCACCCAAGTCAGTGGCTCACAATATGTGACTCCACCTTCACAGACATCCTATGTCTCTGGCTTCCATGGGTAAGTTCACCAATGTTCATATATACAGAAGAAAAAAATAAGAAATAACATAATTTTATATAAACATCATTCTTATATGTCAAAATTAAACACACAGAAAATAGAGGTTAAGCTTCCTTAAATAGACATAATTTTTATAATAAAAACAAATGTTTTCCATATAGACTAAATTTACTATATACATAAGTGAGACTCCCTTTGAGATATTGGGTGACTCTAGAACACAGCTTCTTAAATCCTTATGAGCACATTATTACATTACTGTTTTGACATTGTTGTTGTTGCTTTTGCTTTTTATTTTGCTGTCACTATTTTATGCACATATACTCATACATAAGAAATGGCTGCATTAAAATTGTGACCCAGATAAAGAGGAAGAGAACCAAAATTCTAAAAGAGATGTTTTATTAGCCTAAAAAATATATAGTGCATGGAATTTCCCTGCTGAAGTAGAGCAGCCTCTGTCCTTCTCAGTTTGGTATTGCTTTGGAATGTTGTGTGTGCATTTGGTGATTGAATTAATAGAAAAATCATTCTTGATCCTCTAGGGCCAATTACACACATGTCTAATAAGTATGATTGCCAGATTCAGCAAATGAAAAAGAAAAGACAGATGAATAAAATTTCAGATAAAGCATTTGTATAGACACATTTCAATCAACCATGTAATATTTTTAACATAATACTCTCAAAATCATTCTGCATTGAGATCAAATTCATATCAACTGGATGCTCTGTTTATAAAACTGTCATTTAACTCAGAAGGTGACTTGGGGTTAGAGTAATTGCTTAGAGTACAAGTAGCAGCAACAGCGGTGCCAGCAATGACAAGCATACGATTACAGAAAGTAATGATTATTGGATTCCCTGTATTCTGTATTTATCTTCTATTTGTCTCTTTCACTTTCAACACAGCCTCTCCAACTGTGGTCACAAACTCATAGGCTGGATGTGGGGTCATGAAAAAGCTGGCAAACATAAAAGGATTTGAACAGAAAACAAATTCAATTCAAAAATAAACATAATAAATCTTAGGTACTTCTTGTAGACTTTGCCCATCACAGGAAGTCAGTAAAGTGTTAGTTCAGTTGACGTTGTGCATGCCACCATGCCAAATTACTAATAGACACTTCTTGAACCATGTTGGCTCACATTCTAGACTATGACATTTTATGAATTAGTTTTTTTACTAGGCAATTAAACTTTTCTGCTTACATAGAAGCATAATGGTGTAATTATAGGAAGTAAAAACCTTAAATTTGTTTTTGAAATTAAAATATAATTACATATTTTCCCATTTTTTTTCTCCATCTAGTTCTTCTGATGTACCATCAGCCACAACTCTTTATAAAATTTATGGCTTTTATTTTTAAATTATAAGTGTGTATATGTCTAAATATAAATGTGTGTGTGTTCCTAAATATGCAAATACAGCCTGTTCAGTCCATACTTGTACCTAGAAAACCTTCTGATATTTTACCACTATCATTTCTCATCATTGATGTATCATGGATTGTGTTGTGTTAGAATATTTGGCTTAAAATTTATTGTTTGAGTTGTTGCCAAATGTCATAAAAACTGTATGAATTTAACTTGAGATTAGAATGTGAATTCCAAAAAATTTCCCACACATATTTCTGTTAATCTGTATCATGTATTTGTAGGAAGCAGCATTCGATGCACTGCTGACTTATAAATAAAATTATGGATCTGTTCTGGAAATGTTGATATTACATGTACCATAGTGTCAAATATTCACCCAAAATTTTAATTCTTTATATAAAATAAACAAGCCCATCTGTCCCATTAGTATACACATTTACTTTAATTTGAGCCAAGTGATAAAAGTATTTGTTTACCAAGAGATTATTTTGAATTACATTTTTAAATTATTTAAGTTCAGGAAATATTTGATTTACATCTCAATTTAATGGATCTTTATATCTAGCACCAGACAAGAAGTGAACATGAGTGAGAAAGCTTCAGAAGCCCTACTTGGTCAGAAAAATTTCAGCACATTTCAGGAGCATCACTAGCTACCTAGTCATCAGTGTTTCATTTTTCATTCATCATCAACATAATTCTCCTTAAGGAGGAATAAACTTAGACTATGAGGCCTTACAACCAGTTAGTGTGAAAGATGACACCTTTGGATATAAATATGTGTAGCCTGTATAAATCCAGAATACAAAGTATTAGTGTCTTGAGCATATTTTGGACTTTGGACATTTGAACCATGACTGGAGCTTTGACCTGACCTTTATTTGCACTTAGTCTTAATCCATGTTGATTTTGCAGTCAACTAACTCAGAAGCAAGAATACTGCACAGTCATGTGGGAGAAAAACTAGTGACATGAGAAATGAGGACCACTGGGATGGTATACACTAAAAAACATAAATAAATTATTTTCTATATGTGGCAACTGTGTAAAAGAATTGATGTGAAACTAAGGTAGTAAGCACTTACAGAAAAATTAAATCTCATGTCTTTGACTTCCAGGTTTTAATCTCATGTGATGCCGTCATCTTCATCTTATAAATTCATCAATAAAACAGCCACATAAAACCCATTAATTTTCTTTCAGGAAGCAAGTACATACAGAATTCTAATGCAAAAATAATCTATTATGTCTTTATTCAATAAACTTTTCTGAATTATTAAGAATGAGATTAATTTATTAGTAAGTCATTTTAAAATGCTCATTAATTATGAATTTATCTGCCTTTCCTTTAGAGATAGTCAAATTTTGAGTATAATATTTTTGAGAAATATCTATTATTAATCATATGTCAGAATTATAATATGGTTTCATAAATAATAACTTAGACATCAGAGTTTAATAACTGATAAATTTTACCATAATCCTGTCACAACCATCAGGTTTATAGAGCACCAGAAATGAGAAAATGAAGAAAGATTAAAGTTTAAAAACTGTTTTGATGATTTTAAATCTTCATTCATTTTAATATTTATTCAATGTAATAAAAAAGAAAAATAATATGAGCTTTGAGCTAACCACATTTTAAAACACCAAGAATAAGGCAAACATTTTCGATTTTTCCAGATAGAATGAGTATCTAAAATTAATTTATAAGCCTTATTTATCATAATAAATATACCCATTTTTCTAATCTTGTTACAAATCATTCTTACACCTTTTCAGTCATGCCAACAATAAATAATTTGACAAGAACCCTGAAGGCCAATAGAAAACCACCACCCTAGACTTTCTGACACAGAGCAGATATATTTGCATGTGTCCCAAATGAAGCAATGATTTGTGTTTCTTGTCTGTTTAAAAAGTGGAGGTGATTGCTAAAGGCATAAAGAACTTCATTTTTCCAAATAATTCTACAGAGGGTAGGAAAAAAAAATGAATATTGATAGCCTTTTTTTTTTTTTGGAAGAAAACCAAAATGCATCTTTATGCAGAATATTTGCCTTGTTAATTTAGAAGTAATTTTAAGAGACACAATTGACATTTTATATATTGCTTTAAAAATGCATTGTAAATTTTACGTAGTTCTTTTAAATGAACACCTTAAAATATAATAGTAGTTTGGAGCTGGAAAACCTGGATGAATAGTTAAGAGCACCTGCCACTTTCTTTTTTTTTTTTTTAATTTATTTATTCTTGTTACATCTCAATGGTTATCCCATCCCTTGTATCCTCCCATTCTTCCCTCCCTCCCATTTTCCCCTTATTCCCCTCCCCTATGACTGTTCCTGAGGGGGATTTCCTCCCCCTGTGTATGCTCATAGGGTATCAAGTCTCTTCTCCTTGACCTGCTGTCCTTCCTCTAAGTACCACCAGGTCTCCCCCTCCAGGGGACATGGTCAAATGTGAGGCACCAGAGTACGTGAGAAAGTCAAATCCCACTCTCCACTGAAGTGTGGAGACTGTTCTGACCATTGGCTAGATCTGGGTAGGAGTTTAAAGTTTACCGCCTGTATTGTCCTTGGCTGGTGCCTTAGCTTGACCGGGACCCCTTGGCCAAAATCTGCCTATCATAATGTTCTACTTGTAGGTTTCTAGGACCCTCTGGATCCTTCTACATTGCTATTCTCCCATGGAATACTACTCAGCTATTAAAAACAAGGAACTCCCAAAATTTGTGGATAAATGGATTGAGCTAGAAATGATCATAATGAGTGAGTTAACCCAGAAGCAGAAAGACTCAAATGGTATATACTCACTTATACCTGCCACTTTCTTAAGGGACCTGAGTTTAGTTCTGAGCATCCATGTTGAGTAGATCAAAAATACCCATACTTCTGGGCCCAGAAGATGCAATACCATCTTCTAGACTTTTTGGGTACCTGCACACATGTGACATACGTGCATGTGTGTGAATGGAAACACACACACACACGCCCACACCTTAATATTTATATAATAGAAGCTTGAAAGTATATTTCCCTTAGAGTGCAAAGAAACTTAAGAACAATGATTTTGATTTTGTTTATCTAATTACTGTATAAGAAACCTTGATATTTGTACTAAAATACTTAATATTTAGGTATACAAATGGCTTTTTCCATGTGGCACACTTTCTGTTTCTTTTATTTATCAGTTATCCGTATGCTATATGTGTTGTACCTTTGTTGAAACAAGAGTTTATAATGTTATATTTTACCAGAATAGCTATACGATGAATATTTACTTGTAGACAAGTTATCATTATAATTACATAGCTGTTTCCTGATCTGGCAAGCAATATTATCAACATTATATGTTTTTTGTGCTTGTTTTCCTTTTTGTTTTCAAGACAGGGTTTCTCTGTGTAACAGCTCTTGCTGTCCTGGAACTCACTCTGTAGACCAGGATGGCCTCGAACTCACAAAGATCCACCTGCCTCTGCCTCCCAAGTGCGGGGATTAAAGGTGTGCACCATCACCACCTGGCAACATTATATGCTTTTAAGGTGTAATTAAACTCTAAAAAGAAGACAGATGGCATTGTCTGATAGCATTTGCTCCTTGCCCTATAAGCCTCCCTGTAACCCACACATAGCTTAACTGGGAACTAAGGCCCCCAGCACCCAGTTACCAGAGCTTCCTTAAGGCAGGCATTCAGATCTGTAACTCCACACCAGAAGAACATAAAGAGGAGGACAAGCACGAAAGCGCTGACCTTGCAAAGTGACTGTCAGTACAGACAGTAGAAAAGTCTAAAGAAAGCTAGGATGGAATCTACATCAGATCCCTCCAGATCTCAGAGGGAAAACAATGTCTCAAACTTCTTACAACTGAACGTTCTCCTGAATATTATACATGCCTTCCCTGAAAGAAGAATATTTCTCTGAGCAAAAAGAAAGGAAGAAAGAAAAAGTACTTCAGATGCACAAATCCAGAAAGAAAATTAATGTGAAAGAATCATGACAACGTGTGCACTTCAAAAGTTTCTGTTCCAAAGATAATGACCTCAATGAGCAATGGTCTGGAAGAATTTCCAAATTAAAAGAATGACTACAACTATATGCAGAGAACAAAAAGCAGATATGAAATACAAAAAAGAAAAAGAAAGAAAGAAAAGAAAAGAAAGACAGAAAAAAGAAAGGAAACAGAGAGATGAATGAAATGTGGACATCAATTTAAATTATGAAAGCAGTATCTAAGAGAAAAGATAGAAGTGTGAAAGAAAAGCCAAATTGAAATAACACTGAAAATGAAAAACTCATACTCAAAATAAAAAACCTGTTGGGAATCCTCACCAATAGGAAGGATCATGTGAAAACCATAAGGTTAGAGCTGCACAATTAAAAACTGAATTAAATTGCTCAATAAAGGTCAATGATAAATTTAAAACTATAAACAAAATATGGAAACGTTTTAAGAAACCTTGAAAACCTCTAAGCTTTAAGTTATGGGCCCAAAAAGAAGTTAAGAACACCACAGTGGGAGGCATAGAGAATAGTTTCAATAAAATCATATAAGAAAACTTCTTTACCTAGATAAAGTGATGTGCATCAGGTCAAGAAGTTGATGTAACACCAAATAGACAAGATGAGGAAAGGACCGTACCATGAAATATTATAGTTAAAACACAAAAAGAGTAGCTTAAAGAAGGGGTAATAAATATAACAAGAGAGAAAATCAAGGGAAATTATAAAGGTAGACTCATCACCATAATAGCTAATTATCATATAGTAATTTTTAAAGCCAGAGCTGTCCAGAAAGATATATGTAAAATCTCAAAGACAGCAACTGACAATCCATACTATAACATCCAGCAAAACGACTTATTAAAATTGAAGTAGAAATGTATATTATTTATTTATATTTAGTACATATACATTTATATGTGTGTGTGTGTGTGTGTGTGTGTGTGTGTGTGTGTGTGTAGATAATAAAAGATTAAGGATATATGTGGACACTACCCAGTCTATAGATAATTTTTATAAAATGCTTCAGTATGAATAGAAATATAAACACAGTTAAATGGCCAAAGAGGATAACCAATATAATTAGATTAAACTGGGTCTATGAAAACATTACAAAAGCAACAAATGATAGGAAGACACTATGATCAATATTAACTCCAAATATTAATGGCTTCAATTCTCCAGTGAAAACTTACACACTAAAAGACTGAATTAGGAAACAGTACCCAATTTTGCTACCTCTAAGAAGCATACCTCATCATCAAGCATAGACACCATCTTAGGGTAAAAGGAAAGAAAAATATATTATTAGCAGCTGGAGCTATGAAATAATCAGACTTGCCTATGCAAAACACTAAAGAAGGCATGGTCTGATCAGCCACCCATGGAACCTCCTCCAAAATTGACCATAGAGTAGAACACAAACCAACTATCAACAAAGACAAGGAAATGGAGATAACCTTCTGCATTCTGTCCATTCATCAAGAGAAAAAGCTGTCGGTCAGCATTATAAAGATTATAGAGTACCAACTCCTGGAGACAAAAAATTATACTATCAGATGAGAGTCAGGACACTTACAAAGAAAATTAAGACAAAACAAGCAAAAAAAAAAGAAAACTTTTCTAGAATGGAATAAAAATTAAAATAGTAACACCAAAATCTTTGGGACACAATAAAGGCAGCCCCAGTTCATAGCTCATTACAATGTGCCAACATAAAAAAAGTTTAAGAGATATAAAATTAATAACTGAATAATTAACTTAAGGCGTTGGAAAAACAAGAAAATGCCAATCCACAAAATTATTGATGGGAATAAATAATCAAGATCTGAAGAGAAATTAATAAAACAGAAACAGTAACACAGGACAAGCAATTCAAAGAATCAATGAAATAAGTGATTCTTTTATTTTTTAATATATTTTATTAATTTATTCATATTACATTCCAATTGTTATCCCATCCCTTGTATCCTCCCATCCCTCCTTCCCTCCCACTTTCCCCTTACTACCCTCCCCTATGACTGAGGGGGACCTCCTCCAAAAGATAAACAAGAATGACAAACTCTAAGCCAACATTTTTTCCAAAAGAAAAGGAAGCCTCAAATTAATCCAGTTAGAAATTAAAAGGAGACATTATAACAGATACCCGTGAAATTCAGAAAAAAAATATGAGTACTTACTTTAAAAACCTCTATTCCACTAAACGGAGAACTCTGAAAGAAATGGATGAATTTCTTGGTAAATACTATGTGCCAAATTTAAAACATGAAACAAACCATTTAAAGTGACCCATAGCCAGCAACAACATTGAAGCAGTAATAAAATATCTCTGAAATTAAATATAGCCTAGGACACAGTTTACTGCAGAATTTCAAAGAATTATGACCAATATACAGAAGGTATTCCATGGAATAGAAATGGAAGGAAAGTTTCCTAGCCCTATTTATGAAGTTAATGTCACCCTGATATCAAAACCAGATAAAGATACACCACCACCACCACAATAACAACAACAACAACAACAACAACAACAACAACAACAACAACAACAA
>OU015751.1:97472026-97522517 GCA_907169655.1 Acomys percivali
TCTCTCTCTCTCTCTCTCTCTCTCTCTCTCTCTCTCTCTCTCTCTCTCTCTCTCTCTCTCTCTCTCTCTCTCATATGGACATTAATCTATGAGCATCTACTGTAGGATGAGTGATTCTTCTGTCCACTGATGCCTTTTGAGTATAGGTGATCCCCTGAGCAAAGGGGCATTTCTTAACTGACTGTGACACTGCCTCACACTTTTATGACAACTAATCTGTTGTCATATGAAATACTTTGAATCAGGCATTAAAGTATTTCTGTTTCTAAAATTTGTACTGAAAAGTGTGGTACCTTGTCAAGACTCTTACATTATTACTTTTAAGATAACAGCTTTTATTCTTTGACAGTTGCACATATTTATATAATTTGAATGTACTTATTTGCAGTAAAATTATCAGGGGCTGTGCCATAGAAGAAGTTCCTAAATATCAAATTTTTTGAGTATTCCGTTTCAAATAAATCAAAAACATATAGATGCTTTCCGAGAGATATATTTGGTAAACTGCTCTGAAAACACTACTTTGCCTTCTCTGAAACCCTGCTGGGGAATGTCATTCATTATCGTACACACAACTTCTTCAATGATCCAGTACAGTAGTTATCTACTTGTGAATAAAAATTTACCACAAACTTTATAGAGTAAACCACGCATATGTATTTTCTCATGGTCTATTTGTATCTATGACCAGGCCTCAGAACATACTATGGAATGAAGTTTCCTGCTTTAAAAGTTTACAATATTCTAAATGGTATTGGTCAGAGCTGTAGTCATATCTGAAGTTCAATGAGAATAAATTGAATCCAAGCTTAGATCCCAATCAGTAACATTCAGGTATGTGTAGTCTGTTAGGCTTAATCTACCTACATGTATGGAACCCTCTTCATAGAAGACCCCACATCGCAGTATCCTGATTCTCTAAGGCTGCTGAAAGGCTGCTATTGAATGAGTGAAGTTATAATACTTTCTAATGTCAAAATAGAAAAGAAAGTTCTTTGCCCTTTATGTATTTTAGAGGTTAAAATCCTAGTGATAGGTTCTATATACACTCAGTGGGAAAGAATCACACAAGGACCTCACAGCCAGAGGCTTGAAAACACGGAAAATATCCTAGATCCTGTCTGACAAGACAGATGGTAGGAATAGTAACATAAATAGACAAGAAATGTTTTCTTCATTGCTTTCTTTAGTATTTCATTTTATATTGTTAAATCCCTCATTAATGCATTTAATTTTCATATATGCAGTGTTAAGAATCATAAAAGATATGGTACAAGCTAAACTTTTAGAATCATAACCAAGTATACATTTAAATCCCTTTCTATATCTCACTTTATTGAAAGAAATATTCGACAGAGAATGATAAAGCAGCATCGAAGGCACAAATGATCCTGTAGTATAGCAAATTCCTTTCAGTTATCAGCTCATGAACTTGATGTATGAATTGATCTTAAAAACTTTGTACTAAAGTTAACTCATTTTCTTTAGAATTCACATAAATGTACTGCTAGAAATATATGAGAGCAGAGGGCACACACGTACTTAGTGGATGTCTTAGCTGGAGTTTCTATTGTTAGAAAAGAGACACCATGACCATGGCAACTCTTATAAAAGAAAGTATTTAATTTGAGCTAGTGTATAATTTCAGAAGGTTATTCTATTACTGTTATGGTGGGATGCATGCAGGAAGAGACAGTGCTGGAGAAGGAGCAGCGAGTTCTACATCAGGATGAGCAAACATTAGGAAGTGAACTGGTTTGAGATTCTGAGATCTCAAAGCCCACTCCTTAGTGACACTGCTCCTCCAACAAAGCCACACCTCCTCCAACAAGACCATGTCCCATAATAGTGCTACTTCCTACAGACATTTGGAGCCGTTTTTATTCAAACCACCACAGTGGAGTTAGGCATTTTCATGAGAAATTTCTACCAGTTTCAAAGGGATTATTCTGAGCATTCCATTCTTTTTTCCCCTTTCACATGTGCATAGATGTCAGTAACAAAGATGAAATGATAAAGAACATGTGATATCAATTACGACCAGATAACCTCTCCAGAACATGTGTTCAACAAAACTTTATCCACCAATGAGCTAAGGTCAAATGTTTTATTTTTGCTTTTTAAAATTTATTATAATTTATTCATATTGCTTTCTGATTGTTATCTCCTTGCTTGTATCTTCCAGTTCCCCACCTCCCTCCCTCTTTCACCCTATTCCCCTCCTCTAGACTTCTGAAGGGGACCTCCTCCCCCACTATTTGACCACAGCCTAGCAAGTCTCATATGGATAGCCTGCATCTCCTTCCTCTGTGTGCCTGCATGGTCTAACTTTTAAGTGAATATTAGCCCAACATAGATTTTCTCTGACACATTGCACCCATTGGTTGATCAGGACAGATGTTGAGACTCACTGCTGGACTCTGAGCGGGGCACTGAGACTGGTATGGAAGAATGGAGGGAATGGAAGGACACAGAATATTCAGGAGCCCCACAAGGAGGCCATCAAGACTGCTGGATCTGAACCCAGGCAGGGGAGGGCGGGTGCATAAACTGTTGTATCAACCAAAGACAATGCATGCAAAGAATCTAGCCCCTTCTGGTCATATATAGCCAACGGTCAGCTCATTCTCCACAGTTGTAGGGGCAGCTGGGACTGCCTCAGACATGAACTCTGGTGCTCCTGATTTAATGCCAATTATTGTATGAGATATATGAGGCTCTTTTTGTTTTTCAAAACTTTACTATGTTTTAACTTCCCCGAATACACTGATTTACACTATGGCACACATACTCTCATCGTATTTATTTTATATACACAGATAGACAACTGTTTTTTTTTAAATTTATCTCTCTCTGATTGCAATTTAGGGTTATAATTATCAACAAGAGCACAGCAAGATACTTTTGGCAATAGCCTTGATGAAGTTCAGCTATGCTTTATGTATACCATGATGAAATAATATGATGACATACTTAGACCTAGGAGAGTACATTGCAATAGATAGTAACAGTATGCAAGAGGTAGGTCTAAATATAGTCCTTTGTTGATATTGGGAATTGTCAAAACAAGTTCACTAACATGTAAGAATTTTAAGTCATGTTCACCAAAGATGAAGAAGGTAATTAATATGATGTACAAGAAAAAAAATTATCAGAAGGACATGGGAATATTTTTAGTCCAAATGTCATTTGGACTAAAATAAAGAAAAGAGGCTTATTCTGGCTTATGATTCTGGGTCAAGGTCAAAAGACTACATCTGATAAGGGCTTTCATAATGTCAGATCGCTGAAAAAGGAACCATCAAAAGGTCAGAGACAATTTGGCAATATAGCCAAATTGGCATCTATGGAAGATATATTCTCAAGATAGCTTATTAGCATATTAATCCACTAATACATGAGCCAATTGACTCATTTGTGTAGACAAAGCGCTAATCATCTCTTAAAGATCTCACAAAGAAGCAGCTATTAATATTCCACAATAGGAATTAAAGATTAGTATGAGTTTTGGAGAGACCAAGCTGAAACAATAACAAGGATAGCTGCAATCCCCTATCCAACATTTACTGGGTAGGTTCATATTCATATTCTGAGATCCACTGCCTTCATTTATAAAGTTATCATGAATGGGATTGCAACAACACTATGAATATCAATGAGCTGATGTTAGGAACAAATGTAACAAGTAATAATCATATTTAAAAAGTACTTTCCATAAACCAGTCACAGCTATGTTTGATCATCAAATCCTGTATGAACAATATTATTCTGTTTTTTTTTTTTTCAGGACAGGGTTTCTTTGTGTAGCCTTGGTTATCCTGGACACATATTTTAGACTAGGCTGACTTTGAATTCAGAGATCCTCCTATCTCTGCCTCCCTGAATGCTGGGGTTATAGGCATGCACCACCACCCCTGGTGAAGAATATTTTTCTATTCATTTCAAGAAGCTTAACGAGTGGATCTGGGTCCTGGTGTTCTTCCTGTTCAAACTATGGCACCACCTAAGGAAAATACAGGCAGTAAACTTCAAACCCCTACCCAGACCTAGCTGATGGACAGGACATTCTCCACCGTTGAGTGGTGAGTGAGGTCTGACTTTCATACAAACTCTGGGGCTCCATTTCTGACCATGTCTCCTTGATAGGGAGGCCTGGTGGCACTCAAATGAAAACAGGTCACCAAGAAGAGACTTGATACCCCATGAGCATATACGGGGGGGAGGAGGTCCCCCTCAGTCACAGACATAGGGGAGGGGAGTAGGGGGGAAGCGGGAGGGAGGAAGGAATGAGAGGATACAAGGGATGGGCTAAAAACTGAGATGTAATATGAATAAAGTAATAAAAAATGGAAAAAAGGAAATAAAAATAAAAGTCTATATTAGACAAAATGAAACATTAACACAAAAATATTAAGTATATATGTTAGGATCTAAAGTAGGCTTAGTAGAATATGTTGAAAATATATAAAGTCTTTAATGTCTATGACCTAACTGTGAGTCAGAAGTATCATTTAGTTACTACAAAAAGTTTATTTTGGAGACTTCAATAGATGTAAAACAATGAAAAGTGGTTATACTCCTTAACCCTAATAGGATCTTAGCTAGAAACTGATTTGGGAGTTGAAAAACAAACAAACAAACAAACAAACAAAACCCAAAAAAAGAACAACAACAACAAAACAAAAAACAAAAACAAAAGCAAAAGACAAAGATAGTTGAAAACTGATACAAAACCTGAGGATCTTGCAGCATTTGTGAAAAGGAACAGGTCTGGTGGGAATTTGATTATTATCTTTAAATATCTGATGAGTCAGAAGAACAGATGAGTGACCCACCTGCCAACTGAACTGCCCCATTCTCCATATTCAGTTCCCAAATACCCATTCCATGACCCCTCACCTCACTATCCTCATTATGAAAAAACAAAACTGAAGAGAAATAAGAATGAGAAAAAAAGAATCCCAGCTCATAGGTTAAGAAAATATTTTTAACAAAACCATAGAAAACAATTCTAACTCAAAGAAGGACATACTTATAATGCTATAAATAGTTTACAGAACACCAAATAGATTGGAGCAGAAAACAAAGTCCTCATGCCACATAATAACCAAAAGACAAAACATACAGAATGAGGAAAATATTAAAAACTGTAAGGAAAAATGACATGTAATATATTAAAAAGGAACTATTAGAATTATTGTGAAGTTCTCATGGAGAATCTAAAAGCCGGAGGGCCTAGATAGATGTCTTGAGGACTTTAAGAGATCACACATGCTAGACCATACCATTATACCCAGCAAAACTCTCAATCACCACAGATAGAGAAAACAAGATAGTTTATGACAAACTCATACCCTGTCCCTAATGCCAGATGACTTTAGCTGCTCAGGTGCCAGTCACATAAGTCAGAAGAACAGGTACAAGCTATACCAGTCAGACAAGCAGATACCCCCGGCTGCACCATTGGCCAAGGTATCCACTAGAAGTCCAGCTGCCAAGGTAATATGGCAGTATCCGAGCCCAGATATCCTATAATAGCAAGACCTGAATATTCCAATGCTTCCTAAGCACAAGAAAACCACATTAAAAGCAATTTGTGAAGATAAAGAGGTTCTTAAAGAAGAAATTTTAAAAATTTTCTTAAAGAAATCAAGGCAAATACAGACAAAAAATGGAGGAAATTAACAAATTGTTTTAAACATACCAAGAAAACAAGCAGGTGAAGAAAACTGATCAAAACCAAAAAATTAAAATAGAAGCAATGAAGAAAACATGAATTGAGGGAATTTTAGAAATAAAAAATCCAGTTAAATGAACAGGATCTACAGATGGAAGCATCATCAACAAAAACAAGAGATGGAAGAAAGACTCTGATGTTTTGAAGATACATTAGAAGAAGTAGATACATTGGTCAAATAAAATGTTGAATCTAAAAAACTTCCTAGCATAAAACATCCAGTAAATCTAGAACACTATTCAAATACTAAACTAAAAATAAAAGGAATAGAAGAAGGAGTAGAATCCAAACTCAAAACTCCCAAAAAATATTTAATGTAATCAAAGAAGAAAAATTTTCTAACTTAAAAAAGGACATACCTATAAAGGTATAAGAATATTATAAAAGACCAAATAGATTGAACCAGAAAATAAACTCCCCATGCCACATAATAACCAAAACATTAAACATACAGAACATAGATAGATTAAAAGATGCAACAGAAAAAGGACAAGTAACATATAAATACAGAACTATTAGAATTATACACAACATCTCAATGAAGTTAAAGACAGATGTACTGAGTGCTATAAAATATCACAGACATCAGCCTAGATTAATATACCCAGAAAATTTTCAAATAACCATAGATACAAGAAACAAGATATTTCATGACAAATTTAAACAATAACTACTCACAAATCCATTCCTACAGAAAGAACTAAAGGAATACTCCCATCCAAGAAGGTTAGTTACATCTAAGAAAACACAAGAAATAAATAATCTCAAGAAGGTTTTTGTAACACAAACATAAACACACACACACACACACACACACACACACACACACACACACTACCACCACCACCAAAATAACAAGATTTAACAATCATTGTTTATTAATATATTTCAAAATCAATGGACTCAATTCCCAAATAAAAAAACACAATGTAAGGGAATGGATAAGAAACAGAATCCACCCTTCTGTTGCATACAAGAAATATACCTCAACATCAAAGATAGATTACAGCTCTAATATCTAACGAAATAGAGTTCAAACCAAACTTAATCAAAAGATGTGGGAAAGACACTTCATACTCAAAAGAAAAATGCACCAAGATGATGTCTCAGTTTTGAACATCTGTACTCCAAATGCAAAGGCCCCTAAGTTTGTAAAAGACACATTAAAAACATGTGAGTCATACACTGAATGTTACCAATGGACAGACATGCAGACAGAAATGAAATAGAGAAATGATAGAACAAACAGGCATTATGACTTAAATTGAAATAACAAATATCCAAAGAATATTTCACTCAAAACACAAAATAATACACCTTTCTCTCAGCATCTGCCAGAACAATCTCAAAGCTTGCCTACATACTCAGTCACAAAACAAGTCTCAACAAATATAAGAAAATTGAAATAACCCCCTGTATCCTATCAGACCACCACAAAGTAAAGCTGGATATCAACAATAACAAAAACAACCGAGATCTTGCAAACTCATGAAAACCAAACAACTCTCTATTCAGTGACCACTGGATGAGGGAAGAAATAAAGAACAAAAACTAACTTCCTAGAATTAAATGAAAATTAATGCACAGCATACCCAAGCGTATGGAACACAATGAAAACAGTTCTAAGAGGAAAGTTCACAGCAATAAGTGCCTATGTAAAGAAAGTGGAGAGATCTCAAATGAGCAACTTAACAGCATACATGAAACCTCTATAATAAAAGGAAGAAAACACACCCAAGGGGAGTGGATGACAGGATATAATCAAACTAAGGCCTGAAATTAATAAAATAGAAACAAAGACAACAATACAAAGAATCAATGAGACAAAGATGTGGTTCTTTGAAAAATCAACAGATAGAGAAATTTGTTGTCCAAATGACCTAAAAAGCAGAGAAATAATATCTAAATTAACAGAATCAGAAATAAAACGGTGGACATAACAAGAGTTGAGAGGAAATCCAAAGAATCATTAAGCCATCCTTCAAAAAGTTATACTCTACAAAATTGGAAAGTCTAAACAAAATGGCAGATTTTCTTCATAGATACCATTTACTGAATTTAAATCAAGATCAGGTAAACAATTTAAGTAGAACCTATAATGCCCCAGGCAGTAGAAGCATTCATTAAAATATTCCAACCATTATAAGTCCTGAGCAAGATAATTTTAATACAGAAGTCTACCAGACTTTCAATAAGAGTTAATATCAATACTCCTCCAATTTTTCCAAGAAATAGAAACAGAAGGAACTTTGCCAAATTGATTTAATAAGGCCAGAGTCACCCTGATAGCCAAAGCACATAAAGGTTTAATAAGGAAAAATAATTACAGATGAATTTTCCTTATGAACATTAGTGAAAAAATACTCAACAAAATAATCACAAACTGAATCCAAAAAATACATCAGATACAACATCCACTATGTTATGCTCCTGTAGACTAGCTCCAGATGGAGTGAAGGGAAGAGAAGAGAGGTGGGTTCGCAGTAGGAAGAATTGAGCATATGGTGAACAACTGGTTAAGGGAAACCTACCATTGGTTGAACAACTAGCTAGAGGAACTAGTTGTTGAGGAGAGGTTGGGGAACAGAGGAAAAAGAAATTCTTGGAGACTCGGGTATATGAGGTACAAGCTGGAGGTTTTAAATCCCAGGAAAACTTTATTTTCTGGCTGTCTATCTCTCTCTGTCTTGCTTGCTGTTCCCCATATGTCTATCTCTCTTGCCATTCTATCTGACTCTAACTTATTCTCTCATGTCTGTTTCTTGATTCCCATTTTTCTTGGGCCAATCACAGTATTTTATTAAGATAAAGTTCAATTTTTTCATTACAGATTATATGATGATTTTTCTCATCTTGTACAATAAATAAGGGCATCCAAGAATCAAGAAAGTAAGGGAACAATCTAACAAGGAAAGACAAACAGTTCTGTATAACTTACAGTAAAGCTTTCAGCAAAAATCAATCAATTTCCAAGCAATGGTCAGTGTAACCTAATTATCATTTCGTAAACAACACTCAAAAAAGTTGAATCATGAGTTTCCCCAGGCTAAAGCCATTGCTTTTACAAAATTGTCATTCCAACATAGCTCGAGCTGAGTGTTTTCTAATAAAGTACAAACAAAACAAAACAAAACAACAACAACAACAACAACAACAACAACAACAACAAAAAACTTGACTTACTCCCAGTCCTAAACCAACAAGTATACTATCTAAGCCTAGGCTAACTGCCAAAGGGTCTTCAATTGTAAAATATCTGTAAAGAATGATGTTCCAAGCCCACTTTCTATTGCTCTTAAAGCAGATTCTAAAGAAACTTTTCTACAGGTAACAGTATCTAGCCAGGTAATGTTATGTCAAGGTCTTAACTTTCTTTCATGCAGTTTCTGCTTGGGTGCTCACAGTCAGAACAAAAACTTTATCATTGTCTCAGGCCCTTGGCCAGATGCCCTCTTTCAACATTCTCTGTGGAAAAAAAGTTTTCCCTGTATGAATTTCCTTGGGGATGAGAAATAAAGAGAAAAAGAGAGTTTTAGGAGAAAAAGGCAGAGTTTTAGACAAAATTACACCTGGACCATACATAATACGTAAGGACAGTGGTGAACAGCCAGAAATCTTTGGAACTCTGTCAAACAAAGCCTCAACAGCTGCTCTGTGTGTCTAGAGATCATGCTGGACAGTCAGAGGTCTCTGAAACTTTGTCAAGCCAAGCCTCTACAACTTATCCTCATGTCTGTGACAACTGTGATGAAGTAGACTTCACCCAGGAATGAAGGGATGGTTCAACATAGAAAAATCCATCAAGTAATCTACCATATAAAAAAAACTGAAAGAAAAAGCTACATGATTGTCTTATTAAAAGCTGAAAATACTTTTTGACAAACCCAACACCCTTTCATGGTAAAAGTCTTGGGAAGATCAGGGACATACCTATACACAGTAAAGGAAGTAAAGGCAAGCCTATAACCAACATCAAATTAAGTGGAGAGCAACTCAAAGAAATTCAACTAAAATCTGGAAGAAGGCAAGGTTTTACCCTTTCTCTATAGGTATTCAATATAGTAGTTTAAATTCTAGCTAGAACAATAAGACAAATAAAGGAGATAAAGTAGATACAAATTGGAAATGAAAAAGTCAAAGTGTCACTATTTGAGATGATATGCTAGTGATGCCCAAAATTCGACCAGGCATCTCCTACATCTGATAAACAACATCAGGAAAGTGGTATAATACAAGATTAGCTTTAAAAAAAAAACCAATAGCCCTTTTATGTACAAATGAAAAATCAAGGAAACAACTTTCACAATACCCACAAATAATATAAAATATCTTTGGGTAGCTCTATGCAAGAAAGAGAAAGATCTATATAATAGAAACTTCAAGTCTTTGACTAAAGTAAGGGAAGAAAATATCAGAAATGAAAAGATATGCCACGCTCATGGATTGGCAGAATTAGCATAGCACAAATGTCCATCCTACCAAAATCAATCTACAGATTCAATGCAATCCTCATAAAAATTCCAATGCAATTCTTTATAGACCTTGAAAGAGCAACTCTCAACTTCATATAGGAAAAAAAAAACCAGGATAGCTAAAATAACTTCTGGAAGTATCACCATCCCTGATCTCAAAGTGTATTACAGAGCTGAAGTAATAAAAAAAAATGTGTTGGCATAAAAGAGTCAGGTTGATCACTGGAATCAAATTTAAGACCCAGATGTAAGTCTGCATACCTATGGACACCTGGTTTTTTTTTTATAAAGAAGCCAGAAATATGCAATAAAAAAGATAGTATCTTCAACAAATAATACTATTCTAAAAATGTCAACAGGTATAAGAATTAAAATAGGTCTGTATCTACCATGCTGCACAAAACTCAAGTCCAAGTGTATTAAAGCCTTCCACATAAAGCAAGATCCACTGTACCTGATAGAAGTGTAAGTGGAGAATAGTCTTGAATACATTGTCACAGAAGACAAGTTTCTAAACAGAACATCAATAGTGCATGTACTAAGATCAACAATTAATAAATGGGACCTCATGAAACTGAAAAGCTTCTTTCTGTAAGGCAAAGGATACTGTCAATAGGACAAAACAGTAGTCTACAGAATGGGATTTTTTTCACCAACTCAATGTCTGACAGAGGGCTGATATCTTGTATGTATGTATATATATATATATATATATATATATATATATATATATATATATATATATATATATATATATAACTCAAGAAACCAGATATCAACAAACTAAATAATCCAATAAAAATGGCATACAGGTCTAAACAGAGAATTTTCAACAGAGGAATTTCAAATGGCTGAGAAACACTAAGAAATATTCAACATCTTATGCCACCAGGGAAATGCAAATCAAAACAACATTGGGATTCCATCTTACACTGTCACAATAGCTAAGATAAAAGAATCACATGCGACAGCTCACAGTGGCAAGGATGTAGAACAAAGTGAACACTCCTTCACTGCTGGTGGGAGTGCATACTTGTACTTTGGAAATCAATATGCCAGTTTCTCAGAAAATTGGTAATCAATCTACTACATGACCCAGCTATTCACTGTTCCTGGGCATATATCCAAAGGAAATTCCATTAAATCCAAAAAACACAGTTGTTTATCTGTATTCATAATAGCTTTCTTCATAATATCCAGAAACTGAAAACAACCTAGATGTCCCTCAACAAAAGAATGGATAATGAGAATGTGATACATTTATACAATGGAGTACTACTTAGCTGTTAAGAATAACACCATCATGAAATTTTCAGACAAGTGGATGGAACTAGAACACAAATTATCCTGAGTGATGTAACTAGATCCAAAAAGACAACATGATGTGTACTTACTTGGTAGATATTAGCTATAAAGTAAAAGACAATCATACTATTTTCACAGACCCAGAGAGGTTAAGTAACTAGGAGGTCTGAAGGAGGGATGTAAGGATCTCCCTGGAAAGGGGAAATAGAATGTATTTCATTGGTGGACTGGGATCCTAGTAGGGTTGGGAGTGAAGAGGATTAGATCAGGGGAAGGAGGGAGAAAATATTGGGCAAAAAAGAACTAGAAATGAGGGACACTTCAGCGGTGAGGTGGAAAAGTAGTGCAGTGAAAACTCCATGGTATCTGTAAGAGTCACCCTAGCAAAGACTTCTTATAATGGGGGACATGGAGCCCGAACCAGCCATCTTCTGTAACCAGGAAAGGCCTTTAGTGGAGTGAATGGGACATGAGCCTAGCCACAAAACCTTGGACCTACAGTATGTCCTGTTTACAGATTGTTCTGGGAACAGAGCCTAGGAAAATCATCAAATTGATCAATAGGACTTCACTATTCAACTGATGGGAGCAGATGCAGAGTTCCACAACCAAACCCAAGAAAGAAGTCAGGGGGTTCTGTGGAGAAGGGGGAGGAAGGATTGGAGAAAACAATGGGGTCAGGGATACTATGAGAACACAACAGGTGTCACAGAGTCACTGACCAGGACTCACGGGGGCTTGTAGATATTAGGGACCCTTTAGGGTCCTCTGCATATGTTATGTCTGAAGAGCTTGATTTTCTTGTATGAATCCTAACAGCTGGAGTGGGTGTGGCTGTCCTGATTCTTTTGATTACTTGTGGGATCCTTTTTCTCTCATTGAGTTGCCTTGTCCAGGCTTGATTTGATGGTATGTTCCAGGTCTTATTGTAACTTGCTATACAATGTTTGGTTGAAATCCCTGAGAAGCCTTTCTGTTTTATAAGAGGATGTATGGGGTGGATATGGGTAAGAAAGAAGGTAGGCAGAGAAACTGGGGGAAGAAGAGGAAAGGGAAACTGATGTTTGAATGTAATAGAGAAGAATTTAAAAAATGGGAAAATAAATATGTGACAAGTACTTCATGCAGACACTATTAATGTGGCAATAAGATCATGAAAAGTAGTAAGACTTGAAGTTAGAATCTCTTAGGGATGGTGTAGAATGTAGTGTTCCTTTCTGATTCAATTCTAAGCTTTGTTCTTGGTTGGTATGCAGTGTTGATATTTTAAGATATCTTCACTAGCTCTGGAATGCCCCAGACATTCCAATTTCAAATACCTCCACTGGTACACTTTCTTTTCCTTCCTCTGGTCCTTTCATTTCACACATACAAAAGATATTTTTGCTTTCATGTTTCTTAACATTGTTCCTACCTTTTCTACCTGCATTTCCCTCAGATCAATTCAGCAGATCAGTACATTTATCAGCAGCTAGGTCTGACATGTTAAATTCTAAGTATTAGACTTTCCAAAAGGATGTCTTTTAATTATGTGTGTGTGACAGTGGATTTGTGCATGGGGAGTGCAGGTGGCCATTGGAGCCAGAAGAGGAAGTCAGTTCTCCTAGGGCTAAAGTTCCACACTCTACATAGCATCCAACATAAGTCCTGGGAACTAAACTAAGGTTTTCAAGGCAATGTATGTCCTTTTTGTTTGTTTATTTGGTTTTTTTCTCTGTGTAGCCTTGGCTGTCCTGGACTCACTTTGTAGACCAGGCTGGCCTCAAATCACAGAGATCCACCTGCCTCTGTATCCCAGAGTGCTGTGATTACATGTGTGCACCACCACACTCAGCGGCAGTATGTGCTCTTAATCAGTAAGCCATCTCTGTAGCTCAATTTTTGATTTAATAATAGGTTACATTAAAACTTGTTTATGTTATTCCAGAAATTGTGTCTTGGAAGTCATAGTGAGATACATATTCTGGTATTTAATTTCATTGATAAGATAGATACATAGATAACAAGATTATAGTCACTGTCATTGACTTAGGATAGAAAATAAGCAAAAGTAAACACACACACACACACACACACACACACACACACACACACACCAACCCTACTGAGTCCATTTAGTGTTGCATGTATATACTTACTTAGGGTTGGCCACCTTAGATTGAATACCATCAAAGGGAGCTCATCTTTGGAAAAAACTGATTCTCCCTCAGCAGACATTGATTAACTAAAACTCTTTATTTATGGATAGGGTCTTGTGAAGTTTCTCTAAACCATTTTTTACCTTAATTGGTATGGCCATTATGAATATATAGGTTAGAAAACCTTATTGTTGAGAGTTCATGTGCATATTACCTTATCATGCTCAGAAGACATCTTGCAAAACATATCCTGGTTTTCTGTCTCTTGATATATTTCTTCCCCCTCTTTCACAATGTTCCTGACCCTTATATATAGGGATTAATTTTGATATGCACACATAGTTGTTTATTTTCTGGATTTGAACAGCTGTTCTCTATAATAGACTTTGTTGCAAAAAGTAGCTTCTTTAATAACTGTTTTTCTTGAGAATAAGGACAATATTTAGAATACATTTACAATGATGGTTCTCAAGTTGTGGGTCATGACCCTTTTGGAAAACCTCTATTCCCCAAAATATTTACATTATGATTCATAACAGTAACAAAATTACAGTTGTAAAGTCACAACAAAATTAATTTTATGCCTGTGTGTCACCACAACATAAGGAACTGTATTAAAGGGTCATAGAATTAGGAACACTGAGTACCTCTGAGGTAGATGCTGTACAGACTTAGGACCATGGTACAAGTGGGCTCTTCTTTAAGGCCTAAGACATCTTCAGCCGTAGATGCATGACTAGGTTCACAGTATCATAAATAAATATTCCCCTATTGAACAGGGATTGAACACAGCTAGATAGCTAATGGTTACACCTAAGATATAAGGGTCCCAGTGCATCACTGCTGTGGTTCACAGGTTTCATATATAGGCTGGATGTTTAGTTAGTGTTCTCCCTTGGGAGTTTGAATAGCAATTTTGGATACTAGGAGAACTAATCTTCATGAAGGAGGCTTTCAAGTCAGTGCTAGCTTGATTTCTCCAAGTCCTGTGTCTAGAATGTGTGGTATCTTGAGTAATTTGCTTCTTAAGTTTTAAAGAGATTATCAAACTATTATTTTCTGATGTGTTTATCTTAAACTACCTCAAAATAAGGTTCTGGAAACACCTTTATGTCTTTTTACAAAAAAAGATTAGAAATCCCCCAATTAAATAAGCTTAAAATGATATTGATAGAAATTTTATTCATTCACAAAACCAAGTGTGAAATATGCATTTTTAATGTTGAATTATTTATAGTTTTATCTTTTAGTGAGCCCATAGCATAGTAAATAAGTAAACATAGTAAAATCTTTATCATACTGAGGCATGCAGTGAACTTTTATTTGAATAAAAAGGAAGTAGGCTAAAAACAATTAAGCTTTTTGGAAGATCTGGAAAGCTTTGCTGCCTTTTTCTATTTTTTCAGTTATGTGCTGAGTGTTGGAGCCTCTCCAGTCATAATGAATTATGTAATTTAGATTATAGTAAATGATTCTCCAGGAATTTATTGTGGACTTATTTTTATAAAATCATTTATGTTTTTTTTACATTTCTTACAGAAAGATTTAAGTACTACCACTACTATAAAACATTGGAGGATTCCAGTAATAAATATATGGCATACTATAAATTTAATTTACATATAGATACAACCTAAGTTAAAGTACTTAAAGTACAGACAAGAATTCTATACAAGCCAAGATATTTCTCCCCGCTAATAAGAAATGGGCAGTGTCAAGATAATTTATCTAGCTGCTCTGAGAATGGTTTAGTGGTAAAGCACATCCTTGAACAAGTAAAGTCTTGGGTTTTACAACCAGTGATGTGAAAGAAGCAAACAAATATAATTTATCTTAAAAAAATACTTTCTGCATTACTTTTGGGTTTCTAAATCTTTCTACCTCCTTTGGGAAGATTTTTGGCAAAAGTTAAAATACTAATGGTAAACACTCATATGGTTATGGTATATGAAACTTCCATCCCAATGCATTTCTTTCACTTCACATTTTATATACTTATTAATGAAGACTATTTTGTTTGTCAGTTCTAAGGTCTATCTCAGGATAGCTGAATCACTCGGCACAGGCTCCCGAAATACCCATGACTATCTGCTACTTGCCTCACTCCCTTTTCCTTCCCCTGCACAGCTCTCAGATTACCTAGTTCTCTTCCTCACACACTTGCCTCCTGTACACATTTGTCCATAACATACTGGCCCAAGTTTTCATAGAGATAGGGGATAGCATGCAGTCACTAGCTCACAGGGCCCAGTCAAAATCATCTGAATAGAGGCCACAATAATTCTCAAGTTATAATGTGTAGAATAAAATATATGGCCAACCTACAGAGTTCTTTTATAAAGGAATTTTATAAAATGCCAGTTCCTAATAGTACCACATATCTTTCTGTAGAAACCTCAGTGTGGCAATAATTAAAACATTTTTAAGTATATAATTATGAAATTGAAATAAAGAAAATTCAAATCAATAAAATATTTTAATCAAATGGTTTGCATATAGTTTTTATGCATAAAGGAGTGTCCAGTATTCTATCTCATAAGACAAGGTATTGATAATCATGGCTTTCACTGCAATGCAAATTGTACCTGCTGAAAGCAAGTCAATAGAAAAGCATGTGACCTTTGGTGAGAACCTAGCTACATGAGTGATGATTTGAACAGACACAGGGCAAAGAACCCAAGATTTGGAGACCAAAACCTTCTCAATTGGGATGAAAATTAATCCTGTAGACAGGAAACTCTTCTCTGCATCCAGAAGCCAGAGACAAGGGAGGCCCTGGGAAAGGTTGGCCGGCTGTCAAACCTCCCAGTCAGCCTGGCCTCCTCCCATAGTCTGTGTGACATTGAGAAGTAGGAGGCGATGTATGTCACATCTTATGAGAGACTGTGCCTATTGCAAGCTCTTCATTTTAGGAGACTCTAAAAACTAGTGAGGTGTTTTAGGGTTTTTGTTAGTTTGGTTTGGTTTCCTATGCACTTAAGTATTTGATTTTGCAAATGAGTTCAAAATAAGAGACAAATTTGGGATAAGAAAATAAAAAGCAATGCCTTCCCTCAGTTAACAGAGAGAGAGAGAGTGCTCAATTAGCTGTTTACTGGCTTCCAGTGCAGCTGCAGGGAGATATTTACCAGTGCCATTTAATGTCGCTGTTTCTGCTGGGAAAGTACCCTGGAGTTCTGATTCTCTCCAAATGAGGTCTCAAAAGCCAAGAAACTTACCACTTTGCAATAACCAAGAAAAATATTTCCCACAGTTAGGCCCTGGTTCAGGGAATGTTGTAGGTCAAGCGCAGATGTCAGAAAAAGAGCTCTGGCAGGTGAGATGCTCTGACAGAGTGGCCCGTGGTAGGGACAATCTGTTCTAGGCTAAGCATCAACCTGTCATTTGCTATGGGATGCCTTTCTCTACCTTCTGGTGTTTCCTTGGAGACCAAGGAACACAAGGAAGTGCACTTGCCCAGTGTACTTTTAGAAAAGAAACAAATTATTAAAATAAAAAGAACATAACCTTAGAACTATTGTTTTAACAAAATGTATGTTCCTAGGGAGCAGTGTTGAAGTATAGACTTACTTTCTTTATATCTGAGCAGTATGAGGTACGCTTCCTGGGCTTCCTTTGCTCATTGTGAGCAAAGCCACACCAGGAGTCTCTACCTCAATTCCTAGTGAGCCTGTGGACTGTTCCACTCCTTATCTAACTGTACCCTGCTGCCTACGGCCGTCTACTTTCCATGCACTATCCAAGACATGATTTTACAGACTTCCCAAGGTTTTGTCTTTTGTTTGAAAACACAATTAGAAGAAACACATTGGATTCTATCTGCTACTCACACATAGTGGCAATTATACCATGGTAAAGATAATTTGTGGCTTTCTTCTCACTAAGCACACCAGAGGGGTTTCAGAACAAGCTAGAAAAACAAGAACAACAACTAGAATTCTGAGATTTGAGCCACAAGGAGAAGATGAGACACTTGGACAGGACTTTGATAACGTGAATGTAATAGGATGGATATCTGAAGTAGAAAGTGGTCCAGATCAAGAGAAGCAGAGATGACATCACACAGGAGCAGAATTCCTGGGAAAAAGGCTAAGGCCACTCTGATTCTAAATTTTTCAGTAAATGGATGTGTCCTACGTCAGCTCTTCCATCATGGTAATGGAAGGGGCAGTGAAACTGCACAAAATAGATCGCTCCATGGGTGGGAAGAAAGGTTTATTGGACACATGAACCTGCTACATGGCTGTATCTTATGGGGAGAGGGAAAAGCACACTGACATCTACCATGCTACATCTTGCTGGCAGACAGAATAGCAAAAATGTGGGGAAATCGTTGCCAGTTATACAGAGAGAAGGGAGCTCCAACACGGAGGAAGCTTTAAGATAGAACAGCCTGGAGGTGTACAGAAGCTTGGGAAGGAAGGATTTTGGCCAGAAGTTTCAAGGTCTTTTGATGTGTGTTCTAGCTGTGTGCTAATAGATTAGATGTCCCATTTGCCCCATGCCTTAGAGGAATAAAGGAGGCAGCTCTTCCTGAAAGACAAACAGACACCCACTCCACAGATTTCTGAGGAAGGCTGAGTGTCAGCTTTTGTCTGTCCCCCAGAAATCCTTCTGTTTACTCTGTCAGAGTGCAGCCTGAGCTGAACCCAGGCTGTCATTTTGGAAATTGTCAGTGATTTGGCCATTTTGGGGGTGTTGGCAATTGGGACCTAATAACCAGCAGTTCTAATGGGAAGGCAGTGATAAAGGCCATGGTATTTCATTTCACACCCTAGATTTAGACAAAGAAAAGTAGAGAATCTCTGGACTATGCAGTATCATAACTTAAGCTAACTAATTTTTTTCCTGGAAGAGGTTTTGTACTGTTTAAAGTAATATGACTGAAAGACTAATGCATGAAAGAGCATAGAGGACAACTGTTTGAGATGGTGTCTTGGCTAGAGGTTACCGCACACAGAAATGCCATGATTGTGCTGCTAAGCACAACTGGTTCAGGAATTCTTTCTTAGATGCTCTAAAACCAGTCTCTGCCTTTTGCCACTTCATGTTCAGGTGGAGTCCAGCATGCTCGATGATTTCCCTTTTGTAACTGCCACGGCATCAACATGCTGTGGTTCTTAGAGAAGCCTTGTGCCTCTGATATTGAATGCACTTTGAATCAAATCCCAGCTTGAGCACTTCTTAGCCTTATGGCATTTCTCATGCCTGCTTCTCTGAATCTCAGCTTTGCCTCTAATATCTGCCTCTTAGGCTTTTCAAAAGACAGCTAATACATAGGCAACATACAACATACATGTGCACCTTTTATGATTACTACCCATTTGTTTTTACTGTAGTGTCTGCTTTTTCTCATTGTCTTGCATCGCAAGGCCCACTTGATGTTACCATGCATCTGGTTGGCATTGGAAACTGAGAGAACTGAAAAGACTTAACAACGGTTCTTGTGATGTGACAAAATTGAGATTATAAAAGAAAATAAAGAGGGTTGAAAAGTAGCACTTGTCAGATGCTAAAGCGTTACCACTCCCTATAGCAGTAACCTCGGTTCCACTCTCAGAATCTGAGAAGAATCACTAAATGAGTATTTACAGCAAAACAGAGGTTCAAACCCAGTTTGTTGGAACTGAAGAGATGGCTGAGTAGGTACGTGCCCTTTCTGCTCCACCATATGACAAGAACACAATTTTCAACACCTATGTTGGGATAGCTTACACATAGCTATAATTCCACCACCAGGGATCTGACATCTTATTCTGGCTTTCAATCTGCATACCTGTCCATACACATGCACACATAAATAAAACTAAAACAAAAGAGAGAAGTGTGTCTATCATTGCTTAATCCTAATCTGTTCAGGCTGCTATGACAGGATGCTGTTCACTGGGGACCTAAATTGAAACATTTATTTCTTGCCATTCTGGAGGATGAGAAATGCATGAAGGTGCCATTATATAACAGCATTTTAGACTAGGGTTCAAGAATCACAGAGTTTTCGTGAAGCTAGAGTTTCCTGGAGTTCTGCACCATTCACACTGGGTGCTGAGACCTGGACATGGGTCCGCTGCACAAAATCATCTCTTTAACCCTTAATATTGCCTTTTTATCAGCTCCAGTTGTAATACCAAGATCACCCAGTGTGATGCCAAGATCCCCCAGATCGCAAGACCCCCAAAATGACCACCAGGACTCGATACCGATACATAGGCTGTATTACAGGCTCAAGCTTTGGGTCACAATCCTTCCTGATACAGCAGGATAGGAAAGTGATACCGGAGGGAGCTTCAAAGTTAAGGAGTTTATAAGAGGAAAAACTGTAGTGGTGGTTTGGAGTCATCGGGAAGTAAGGAAAAAACCATAAGTGGGGGTTGTGGGTCTCAGGAATGTCAACCTTCAGGCAGGTTGGGTGGAGGCTGGATCTCAAGGGAAAGTTGTGGTCACAGGAATGTCAACCTTCAGGCAGGTTGGGTCTAGGAGGCTGAATCTCCAGGGAAGTTTTTATCTCAGAAGATCATTGGGAGTGAATTGTATTTAATCGCTCTGGTAGAGTTTCTGGAGACTGCTAGCAGATCTATTTTTTGGCGGTGTGTGGTCATTCCTGGAATGCAGGAGAAGTGAAGTCACCTGGAGGACGAGCTCTCACAGAACATTCACATCAGTTCTGCCGCATCAGTTGCAGAATATACATTACATATAGAATATGACATTAATTTTGCCCTTACACAGTCACTCACCACACTAAGTATTTAGAGTTTCTGACTGGGGAACAGGATGCTCTTATCTGTTCATTCCCTCATTAAAAAAGCCTCCTATTAGCAGCATTCTTCTCACATTAGTAAATTAATTACTACTGCTGAACCCATCATGACTAATGAGTCGTTCCCTAAAAGCTTACTTTACATTAGGATGTGCTGCTGTCTAGCTGTAGGAATAGAACAACACGGAGTGGCATACCCTGTCAACTCTGTTTTCCTCCCCACCCTAGAACACCCTAGAGATCTTCTGTACCTTAATTACTTTCTCTTACTCACCCTTCGTGCTTTGTGAGAAATAACTTAGACATCAGTGAGAACTCTTTGAAATTCCCACAACACTGAGGATAAATTGAATGTGCTAGGGGAAACTGAGCCAGCATGCATTGCCTGGTGTTCCTTGCACAAAGGCAGGAATCAGCATCACACACAAGACACACACTGCCTGCTGTGGAGAATCTGTCATTTCCTGAATCTGTTTTCCTGTTGTGATGATAAAACAGTGACCAAAGACTACTTAGAGAAAAAAGAGTTTATTTCATCTTACAGGTCATAACCCACCATGAAAGTAAACTAAAGCAGGCCCCAAAGGCGGAAACTGAAGTAGAGACCATGAGGGAATACTGCTTCCTAGCTTTCTAATTGTGACTCACTCAGTGGTACCATTCTCTCACCTTCCTTCTGTTTCTCCACCCAGCTGGGATTGTCTGTGGTTGGCAGCTTCTCACTTGGTATTCAGGCTTGCACTCACTCCATTCCGTGCGCAATGATACTACACTAAGCCATGTGTCATGTTAGTGCACAGAAAGAGCAAGTATAAGGCTGAACTTTTCCTCCTAATGAGCGTTTCCTCAAACTTAATATGTTCATTTTCAAATCTGCCATCCCATTCATTTGGCTATGATAGTACAAATAGGTCTTAGAAATTAACAGTGTGATTTTCTTGTACTTTTTTCCCTTCTTGGTTTTTTGTTTTCAATTTCTTTGACAGAATACATTTCCATCAGGCAATACTGGAACGTTTATTTCAACCTTCCAACATGTTTTCACTTTCATTGTAAATGAACAGGATGTCTAAATCCCACTTCACGAAATCTACAAAAAAGATGTAGCTGCCTTTTTATTTGGTAATGTGGTATTTTAATATCAATCATTCTAGTTGTTCTGTTTTTCTTTCCATTATTTTTCTTATGCTCTGCTTTACATATTTCTTCTTTTGGTCATATGTAAGTTTGGTAGTCTATTTTGCCAGAATTATATGTAATAGATATAGTCTTCAATTTTTCAGTTTGTGTTCTTTACTTTTAATTTATATTAGACTAGTTTCTGTTCTTGCTCACTTCAGAAAGTGAGAAATTCAGAAATACCCTTAAGTAAAATTAGGTTAGGCCTATGAACTCACAGTAACCTAGATATCAAGGATCTTTTTCAGTTGATACCTCACAGGATTTTATGTGAGACAAGAATAACAGAAAAAAATTTCCAGATGTTTCTTTGCTCTGCCTTTTAGGGAATCATCAAGCAGTTTTCTGCTTCCAAGTTTTCTGTAATGTTTCCAACTTTGGTTTTGTGAGCATGTGTCCACACAATATATAAGTACTTATTAATGACTTCATATTTGGTAGTTGACTAATTCAGATGTGTTACTAAAATCCCTTAAAGCTATACTGAAGCCTTTAGTCTCTTCAAGTAAAAATGGACATTATCTACAGTTCCATTTTATTTATCTCTTGTTAAAAGTCCTTAAAACTCTATGGCATTACTTTATTACTTGAGAAACTACTTATAATTAAGCAATGAATTTATTTTTAAAAACTTGATGACAAGTGATAATTCAATATTACTATAATTCAATTTTTGGACTACTTGTAAAGTCCAGTATTATGAATCTATATAGTTCTTACAAGGCAATACGACTTTGGATACTTTTATTGACATCCTTCTTTTGGGGTACGAAGCTATTCCCTTCAGCGTTCATCTTTTATTAACTATCAGAAATTGACGCATCGCTTCTTTCCAAAAAAACATTTTCACAGCTTCTATGAAATTAACATTTAAAAGTTATTTTCCCAGTAGGCTAGAGGAAGTTATAAGAAAAAGAAGTTTGAGTAGTTTCAAGATGAGCACATGCAGAGATTTCAGTTCCTATTATAGGTGTATTATATCATATAAGTCTATTTAAAACATTTGAAAATATAACAACTGGTCTTTAATATTCTCTGAATACAATGTTAACTATAATTGTAACAGCTGAAGTATAACCAGTCACCTGAAACACTTTAAATTTATTCTTAAATGTTTGGGGTAATTTTATTTCCTCATTCTGTATGGGGCTAGTTTGCTGCTACTATATACGGTATCTTAAAGTCATGGGAGCTCAAGGACACCATATAAAATATGAGGCCCAATATTTCACAACCTCATAAGAAACACAAGCTAAATAGTAATTAATAATCACCATAGCCAAAGAGAAAGCTAACTGGATATAAGTTTAATAGTCTAAGAATTAGAAGATTAGGTTCTGTTTATTAGCCAGGAAGTAGAGGAGGAAGGATGCCAAAAGTCTTCATGAGCAAGGATCAACTAATGTGGAATTAATCTAAAACAGAATTAGTATAATTCCTAAATCAAGTTAGTAAGTAGTGTACAAAATCATTCAAAGAAATAAAAATGAGAAGATTGAGAAAATCATCACCTACTTCACAATATCTCTGAAATTGTTGCTTCTGGAAATGTAAATATTATAATAGGTGGTAATCATAGCACTGTCATCTATGGAAAAGGAAATGGGCATTAAATGAAAATGTAAGGGCACCGGAGATCACAATTTCTCCCTTTAGGGACAAAAGTTTCATAATAGTATAGTCAAAGTTACTGAAGATTGGACTAAAACTAAGAAATTCTAGAAGGCATAAAGGCAGGACCCTTAAATTCCTCTCAAAGTCAGTTCATCCTTGATTTATTCCACGTAGTACCACAAAAAAGATAGAAGAGGCAAATGCAAATCAGCCTATGACACCGTTGGCTATTCCTGTGACTTATGTCAAGTGTTATAGCTAACATTTTTAAAAGAAAGATTCCCACCAAGAACTCAAGCCAGTAAATAGTATGAGGAGGAGAAGCTGAGACTGGAGCTCTGAGGGTGAGGCAATAAAAGGCTGCTTACATTCACACCATCAGGATGGCTGCGCAATGTCAATGATTATGTTTAGAAGTTCTGTAGGTTTCTGAGGGTTCTGTGGTAACTTTTTATTCAACTATGGACTCAAATGGGCAAGGTAGTATTGTCTCAGTTTTATAAAGGAACAAAGAAACAGAAATGGTTAAGTGGGGTGTTCTAATAGGATACATAAATACAAACATGGGAGACTGCATGATCAGTGGAACCCACAGAACACGGTTCTACTGACTTTCAACTCAGGCCAACAAGGGCAGAGTTTCTGAGCCACTGAGATCCCTTTAAAGTCAAGAGTTTAATGGAAACCAATGAAAAGAGAGCAAGAATCTCTCTGCTCCATTTTGTTTTACTTCTATAAATCATTTTATTCATTCTTTGTGTTTCACAAAATGTACCCATCCCCCATCTCCCTGTGCACTCATATCTGCACTCCATTCTTGCAAACTGTCTCCCCAAGAAAACACCACACAAACAAAATAAAACAAAGCACGGAAAACTTCTCATCATTGAAGCTGCAGTGTGTCACAATGTGTCTCACAAGATACCCCTCTATCCACATACCTTCACCTGTGTTTATTGCAATGAGACATTGGTCTGGTTTGAGGTCTCTGGTTTCTGTGACATCATCAATATTGGCTTTTCACCAAAAGACTTCTCCCGGTTATATTGTTGTTGACTTGCATCATAAAGACCCTGTAGCTTTGGATGAGCAGGACCAGTCTCTTCACGCACCAGAATAGTTCACAGATGATGCAGACTGAGGGTGGGCCAACTCAGAACCCTGGATCTAGGCTTGTGTGGTAGATGAGCTGGTCCACCTGTCAGCTCTCGCTTACTCATGCCACCAGGGCAAGCACTCCAGGACTGTTCCAGCTAGGCCACCCAGATCTGAGATCAGCAGAAAGCAGGCTTAACTCTCCTGCTCCCATGCCCTCATGGCTGGCTCACTGTGCTGCCCAGTTGAGGCAAGGGGTCTACTATCCCAAGTGCTATAGCCAGTAAGGGTCTGGGACAGCTTTTCTGCTCTCACACCCTTGGGGCTGTCTCACCCATGCTTTTGCCATCAGAGTTAGCTCCACTGTGTTACCCAGGTAAGGTGCAGGGCCCACCCTCTGGCTAGTGAGGGATATGGCTAGCTCTCCCAAGTACCATAGATGTTGAAAGGTAATGAGGTGAGAAAGCATGACCCTGCACCTACTCCACCCCACAGCAAATGAGTTGTGGGGCCAGCTCTTCTCTACTTTCACCTTTGATACTGGCTCACTTATGCCCCATACACCAGGGCCAGCTCTACCCTGCTGCCCAGGTGATGTACAGGGCCCACTCTTAGTGAGAGGTGGTGCCCGTTCTCCAGACTGCTGCAGCCATTGAGCAGCAAAACCAGTTCTGCACAGCCTCTGAACGTCTATGTGGTTCCAGGTGGCTGCCCAGACCATGGATGTGCCCATAGTCTCTAGTGGTAATAGAGTCACAGACATTGACACCAACTCCTGCTGCAGCATGTTAAGGACCCAGAAATAGCCCTCAGCAGCAGAGTGGGCTGCAATTCCTCCTCCATGGCTGGCTTCAGATGGTGGGGCTGATTTCTCACAACAGTCTACTCCTCTCTTCCCTTATGACTCCAGGTCCACCATCTCCCTTCACCAGGCTCAAATTGTTCTGCTTTTCTTTTTCTCACATATGTCTGTCACATACTTGCACATCATGGTGGCTATCACCGCAGATGGCCCACTTGGCTGGCAGGCCTGTGAGTGACCTCTGTCAGCACTGAGTGATGTGGCAGCAAGTGGGCCTCTAGTGTCTCCAACCAGCTCAAGTAGCATGGCGGCAGGTAGTGTGCACCAGCATGAGCCATGTGGCAGCAGACAGGTCTCTGAGCATCTCTCCCTGCTACCCACCCCCCATGGCATGGCAGTTCGTGGGTCTCTGGATGTGTTCCTTTTGTGATGTTGCATTGCTTGGCAGCAGGTGGACTTCTACACTTCTCACTTGCCTTGCAAGAAGAGCGTGTCCCTGAGTGTCTTCCCCAGCCCTGTACCACATGGCATGGGGTTGCAGGTCTCTGGATGTCTCCTGGCTTTACTTTTAACCTCCATTACCATCAGCACAGCCCTGGAATACTGGAATGACCTTCTTGTCATTGACCTCAGCATGGCAGCCAGAGATCTGAGCCCAGGGCAAGACAGGATGCTCCATTTTCTAAAGAGGCTACCTTGCAACCCTCAGTATCCTAAGGAAAGGTAAAGCATAACCAAAGCTTCTTTGCACCATATATTTGGAGAGAAAGAAGAGAAATCACTGAGATACAGAAGGGCAGACATGTGTCAGTATACTAGACAATATATTTCTTTGAGTTAATCTTAAAACAGAGTGTCAATGTAATATTTAAAATTTTTAAAGGATTTGATATTGCTATTTATGTACATCTCTCTGTGTTTAATCCAATTATGTGCAGGAGCCGGTGGAGACCAGAAGATGATATTGGATCTCCTGGAACTGGAGGTACAGGTGATTGTTAGGTGCCCAAAGTTAGGCACCACAAACTAAATGTAAGTCCTCTGGAAAAACAGAAAGTGTTCTTAAATCTAGGGAGAGCCCAACAGACTTCAACCCTGCAAAAGGAACTACAAGCAACTGAGAGATGCTGAAACTAGTAGAAAGTCTTTCCCGGGGACGTACACACCAATTGGCTATCTAATAGCAATTTGTTCAACTTATTAATAGTCATTTTCTCACATAAAATTCTAAACAATCTATAGTGATAGCTATCTCTAATTTGATTTTACAGGTAGAAAAACAAGAATTTGAGAAATAAAACAATTGGAATACACCAGAAAAAAATCTCCTTCAAATTATTTAAACTTGATAACAAATGCTTAAAACCAAACAAAAAGTAGCTAAATGCCTGAAGAACGTCTTTCCACAATGAGATACTCCTTGCTCAGTAACTTTATTCAGAAGGCATGTATGCACGTCTTCCATAATGTGACTTTTTATCACCTGTCAACATCACACAACGTGTGAAAACACAAACTCATCACAGAGATCGCCTCAGGCAGTATCCAAGACTGTTAACAGTATGTGCTGCAAATGTCAGATTAGAAACCACTTCATTCAAAGTGTTTCCATAGCTCTTTCTCTGACATTTCTGGTAGGACTTTTGTTCTTTAAATTTTTTGTTTATGTACATTTATTTCTGCCTTTCGAAGTTAAAAATGCACAATCATCTTGAGTTGAAAAAGGAATTCATTTGAAATATTACATATTTGTAGTCATTTGACTTGGCAAAGTTTGGTGTATTATGTGCAATGGATAACACAAGACATGCAGCTAGAATGCATCTGAACATATTTATACAAGTAATTTAGAACAATGCTGTTTTTCCATAAATAAAAATCTTACAATCTACAGTGTCAGTTACTTTAAATCTCTTCTTTATTACAGTAGAAGAAATTGTTTTTTAAAACTCAACCCATTTGTTCTGCAGATACAAATGCTCTTGCTTTTCATAAAGTATGCAGCATACATGACATTATATGCTCTGTACTTTGACAACTGTATTTCTTACATACTGAGATGTGCCACTAGGAAGCACAATGGCTGTGTCATGGTATCATTCTTTGCGGCAAATGAAGCATGGTATTGATCAAAGTGAAGGTTCTTGGTGATGCATTGCATGCCTTTATTTTCAGGTGGCGTCAAAGCGATGTAGCTCCCAAGCACATCCCAATGAAATGAGACTGAATTATTTCTATGCTTAGTTTTCTCATCCAAATATACTTAGAAAAAAAGATATGGTAAATATGCTTTATTTTTATTTACTTAATATGGTTGTTGATACTCAACTTGTTTTTCTTCCTGTGTCTTTGAATACAGAGGTTCATTGCATCTCCTTGGCTTTTGTTCTTCTTTGTCTTGTCTTCTTTCCTATCATTTACAGGAACTTAGCAATATGAGAAGATTATTAGTAATAATAATGTTGTTCATTCTCACTATATTTTACTTTTAAAATAGTCCTTGATTTGTTTTCTATGAGAAAGTCACTATGTGGGGAAACTTTATCATCTTATTATCTGCGACCTTGGGTGAATTGTTTGAATGACACTACTTCATGCAATCCTGTTTAGCATAGAATACTATCTTTCGCTTGCCTGGAATTTCTATAAGAATTTTGACTTGTTTTTTAAACACAAAAATAGTTTGACCTCTTTGTGAGAAATGACATGTTATTTGTCACAAGTCCCCTTTAACCTAAAAAGTCCATAATGTACCATCTGCTGAGGACAAAATACAGTAAAGTGTCCAATGGGGAAGAAAATGAACCACACAATGTGATATCTGCTCTCTAATGCCTAATACATTTTTTTCTGATGAGACAGAAGTACCTAGAATAGATCTTCTGTTATTTTGAAAACCATTAGACTTTCTGAAATTCAGCAAAGTGAGGACTGTCAGAGCTGTCCATCCATCATCAGTCTGCATGAGTCAACTCACCTTGTACTCTCTTCCTTCCAAGATCACAGCCTGAGAGAGCCTTCTTTCAGTCACCTTGTAAACATAATGGGTAGCCTGTCTGGGAAGGAAACCAACATTGCACATATGCTGTGACACAGGCACGCCATGCAGTGGAGATTCTGACAGCCCTCCTACCCTACGCATACAATCTGACCAAAGCAAGCTTTGCCCTTGGTTTTAGGCTGTTAGGATTTCTCCTGTCAGAAACCTACTGATCCCTCTGTAGCTGCTCTAAATTCAACTTAAAGTATATAAAAGAATGTGTAGTTACAAGTATTCTTGTTATACAATACATATGATTTTTGTTACTATATATTAAATTCAATCATCTAGATTTCAGAGCAATCATATATTCCTGAACTAAATTGGAGAAATGAGGTTCTGTATATTCATCTAAAAATATTATTCTTGTATGAAATTGATTTGTACAAGTTATGAATTTTAATAAGGATCAGACATTATTCTAGGATGGAAATTTTGCTTCTAGAATCTCACTAAAATGACCTGTATTTTTAATAGAACATTAAATGAAGTATGACCTCTCCTCAAACATGGATTGCCATGTGGCCAGGTGGAAGTGTAACAAGCATTTTATTCTGAAGGAATTCCCCAGCCCATAATTTTAATTATTTAGTTTACTTAACTCATTACAAAAGTACTGCTTTATAAAAACAATTCTGAATGCGATGATCTGAATAAGGATAGTTTGTTCTATACTATCAAAAGCAAATAAAGCTACTAATAAGAGGATGATGAGCATCAAAGAACCTCCTTTTGTTTTTTTAAAATTTTATTAATTTATTCTTGTTACATCTCAATGGTTATCCCATCCCTTGTATCCTCCCATTCTTCCCTCCCTCCCAGTTTCCCCTTATTTCCCTCCCCTATGACTGTTCCTGAGAAGGATTACCTCCTCCAGTATATGCTCATAGGGTATCAAGTCTCTTCTCCGTGACCTGCTGTCCTTCTTCTGAGTGCCACCAGGTCTCCCCCTCCAGGGGACATAGTCAAATGTAAGGCACCAGAGTATGTGAGAAAGTCATATCTCACTCTCCACTCAAGTGTGGAGACTGTTCTGACCATTGGCTAGATCTGGGTAGGGGTTTAAATTTTCCCGCCTGTATTGTCCTTGGCTAGTGCCTAAGTTTGAGCGGGACCTCTTGGCCCAAATCTGCCTATCATAATGTTCTACTTGTAGGTTTCTAGGACCCACTGGATCCTTCTACTTTGCTATTCTCACATAGTCCTCTCATCTAGAGTCCCAATAGGATGTCCTCCCCTCTGTCCTAGTTTCCTGATAAGTGAAGGCTTTCATGGGACATGCCCCTTGGGCTAGTATGCAGATATAAGTGAGTATATACCATTTGAGTCTTTCTGCTTCTGGGTTAACTCACTCATTATGATCATTTCTAGTTCAATCCATTTATCCACAAATTTCGGGAATTCCTTGTTTTTAATAGCTGAGTAGTATTCCATAGTGTATATGTACCACAGTTTCTTTATCCATTCTTCTACTGAGGGACATTAACGCTGTTTCCATGATCTGGCTATTATGAATAAGGCTGCTATGAACATGGTTGAGCAAATTTTCTTGCTGTGTGCTGGTGCATCTTCTGGGTATATTCCAAGGAGTGGAATAGCTGGATCTTGAGGAAGCCCTATTCCCAGTTTTCTGACATAGCACCAGATAGATTTCCAAAGTAGTTGTACTAGTTTGCATTCCCACCAGCAATAAATGAGTGTTCCTCTCTCCCCACATCCTCTCCAGCATGTGGTGCCGCTTGAGTTTTTGATCTTAGCCATTCTGATGGGTATAAGATGGAATCTCAGAGTTGTTTTGATTTGCATTTCCCTGATGACTAAGGAGGTTGAGCATTTCTTTAAGTGTTTCTTAGCCATTTGATATTCTTCTGTTGAGAATTCTCTGTTTAGTTCCAAACCCCATTTCTCAATTGGGTTATTTGGTTTGGTGGTGTTTAATTTCTTGAGTTCTTTATATATTTTGGATATTAGACCTTTGTCAGATGTAGGGTTGGTGAACATCTTTTCCCAGTCTGTAGGCTGTCACTTTGTTCTCTTGACGGTGTCTCCAGCCTTACAGAAGCTTCTCAGCCTCATGAGGTCCCATTTATTAATTGTTGACATTAAGGCCTGGGCTGTTGATGTTCTGTTCAGGAAGTTGTCTCCTGCGCCAATGTGTTCCAGGCTCTTCCCCACTTTTTCTTCTAAGTGACTTAGTGTCTCTGGTTTTATGTTGAGGTCTTTAATCCACTTGGATTTGAGTTTTGTGCAAGGTGACAAATATGGGTCCAGTTGCGTTTTTTTACACATAGACATCCAGTTAGACCAGCACCATTTGTTGAAGATGCTACCCTTTTTCTATTGAATGGATTTGGCTTCTTTGTCAAAAATCAAGTGACCATATGTGTGTGGATTCATATCTGGGTCTTCAATTCGATTCCTCTGATCAACCAGCCTGTTGTTGTGCCAGTACCATGCTGTTTTAATTACTATTGCTTTATAGTACAATCTGAGATCTGGTATGGAGATTCGTCCAGAGCACCTTTTATTGTACAAGATCATTTTTGCTATTCTGGGTTTTTGATTTTCCATATGAAGTTCAGAATTGAACTTTCAATGTCTTTAAAAAATTGTGTAGGTATTTTGATAGGGATTGCATTGAATCTGTAGATTGCTTTTGGTAGGATGGCCATTTTTACTATGTTAATTCTCCCGATCCATGAGCGAGGAAGATCCTTTCATTTTCTCATGTCATCCTCAATCTCTTTCTTCAGAGTTTTGAAATGTTTCCAAACAAGTCCTTCACTTGCTTAGTTAGAGTAATTCCTAGGTATTTTATATTGCTTGTGGCTAATGTGAAATGTATGGCTTTCTTAATTTCTTCCTGTGAAAGCTTGTCATTTGTGTATAGGAAGGCTACAGACTTTTTTGAATTAATTTTGTATCCAGCAAAATTGCTGAAAGTGTTTATCAGCTGTAGGAGTACTCTGATGGAATTTTGAGGGTCACTCATGTACACTATCATATGATCTTGAAATAGGGATAGTTTGACTTCCTCCTTTCCCATTTGGATACCCTTGATCTCCTTTTGTTGTCTTATTGCTCTGGCTAGAACTTCGAGTACTATATTGAAGAGATATGGAGAGAGTGGGCAGCCTTGCCTTGTTCCCGATTTTAGAGGAATTTCCTTTAGTATCTCACCATTTACTTTGATTTTGGCTATTGGCTTGCTGTATATAGCCTTTATTATGCTGAAGAAAGTGCCTTGTATCCCCGATCTCTCTACAACTTTAAACATGAATGGGTGTTGGATTTTATCAAATGCTTTCTCTGCCTCTAAAGAGATGATCATGTGGTTTTTTATTTTCAGTTTGCTTATATGGTGGATTACATTGATGGATTTCCGTATGTTAAACCATCCCTGCATGCCTGGAGAACCTCCTTTTGGAGATGGCTTCAAATGTGGCAAACAAGCCACTAGGCAAAAATGTCCTCCTTTCTACCACAGATGCAGGCAGAGTCAATGGCCAAACTCTGCCCAGACAGGATAAGCAAGTCCTCAATAATTCCTGCCTCACTAACATGTCTGTAAGATATATTGGACCAGAAGGCTGGAGATGATCCTCCAACATTATAGAGACTCTTCAGGTAGCAAATTGTCTCTGTCATCTTCTCATTTGGAAAGCTACTAACTGCACTCCTGGTATACTCAGGTAATCAATTTAATTCCTTCTCAAATATCTGATGGGGTTGAAGACTAGATATATTAGTTCTACAGTTGAGCTTAGTTGTTTAGGGGTTAAGATGTTTTTAGGTCTAGTTAGATGTTTTAGGTTAATAAGATGAGATATGATAGATATTGATTTACTTTCAGAAATTTAGATACACCAAGGTAGGAAAGATGTTTTCTTCAAGGACGCAAAATACAAATAGCCAAAACACTAAGAATGGAACATTTATATAATTCTTCTTATATATGGTTCTTCTTGCTATAAGTAGTTAATTGTATATATGTATAATATACATGTATATGTAAAAAAATATTTTTTTAAAAATATGAACATGTATTTCTTGAAGGTCAACTATTAGTAGGCTAAGGAAGGAGCTGAAATGATATAACATGTCTTAGCTGCAGAAAAACTCACCACAGTTAGACTACCAGGGAAGTTTTACATAGAAATAACTATGACCATGGTTGCTGGAACACCTTGATATATAGATACAATGATATGATTATGATTACTTTTATTGATTTTAGCTTTGCTTTATTGATCTGTATAAGTTTTGCAATGGAGAAGTGGATTTAATTATATAAAACTAGTGCTCTTAGCACTGTGTAGGAACATTTATTTTTTAACAGTCTTCTGTCCCTGTGCTCTGCAAACATTCCCACTGCAGGAATCCAGTATATAATGTAAAGGTATCTTATGGACTGCATGGCTTCTTCTGGTTTATCCACTGAAAACCCACCATTTTTGTCATCTATCATGTTATATTTAAGTAAAACATCCTCTCTACCCCTTTACCAATATAAAAGAGAAGTATTTTGACAGCCAAGTTTATTAGTTAATATCCTAGCCAAACTCAGCTAAGTATTGTAAAGCTGACCCAGAGTGGCAGGCAGTTCACAGAGTTTCAGCAGAATCACGGTCACTGCTATGGGTGGTTTCCTTCCCTTTCATGAAGATAAGAAATCTACCACATTTACTTAAGAAATACCACTTGTGCTGTGGCTCAGGACATTTTCCATTCAGTCTCTTTGGAGACTTTAGCTTCAGATAAATTTAGAAGAACTGGGTAGATTAATGGATAAATTTTGGAATGAATTTGGGTCCAATTTCTATTTATGGCTCTAATAAAATTAACTAAAAGCTTGACTGACATATAAAATATATGTTAAATACTAATGTCTACAAAAAGCAAGATAGCAAAATACAGTATTAATGGTGTTAGCACATTCAAAGAGAATATCTATGAACTGCTTAGGCAAATTTTACAACCAGCAATGTTTTTGAAATGATAAACATTTCTGTCTTTCTACCTGAATCCGCACATATAAAATATTCTACAGACAAGAATAAATGGGGCATACTACAGCACCATTTTATATTTTAGCTACTTGACAAATGCTACTCTTTAAGTAGCTTCTTTTCGTCCTCCTTCATTTAAAACATCCAAGAGAGAGGTTCTCCCCTTTGTGAACATTACTTTTCATGGACCCAAAGTCTTGGCTTTTTTCCTTCCTCTTTAGTATGAACCCATTGCCTTTAAGATTTAATTTTATTTTCACCATGAAAATTGTAATTATCATATTCAGTTTTATCTCCATATCTATGTATATATACAGATGCATACATGTACAAATTTTCTTTATAAATATAATTTTCAAGTAATAGACAGGGTTATGTTAAGAGAAATAGTTCAATTCCTTTAAAATATGCCACCTAATGCTTCTGATTTCAGTGAGCAAATTTAGTCCTGTCTGAATTTTCATACAAATAAAATCATCATTGTCCTGAATTTATTTATGAGAGCTCATGGTAAACTGAGGAAAATGGATAGCTCTGGTTGAACAGCAAACTTAACAGGGAAATGCACTGCCTGAAAAAAAAGTCTGAGATGTAGAATAAAAGGAGTGACATGGACTGAGCACCCCAACGTTTGAAATTCAAAACACCTAATGTGCAAGAATTCCATGCTCTAATATACCAGGGTGCTGTCCCTGGAGAAAATGGTTATCTGAAGATGTCTTAGGTCATTCTTGCTCCTCATAGTGACAAGATGCTACTAGCCTTAGTGATGAGACCAGTGATAGATGCCATGCTCTGAGTGAGGCACCCATACTTAACAAAGAAGTCTCTGAGCCAATGTAAGCATAGAACTGCTACTATTACTAACTACTAATAAAATAAAGAAAAATCCCTAAGTTAATAGACACAATAATTCTCAAAGGCAGAAAAATTACCTCGGGGGATGAATTCAAGAGCCTGTGCTCTGAGTCTGAGCAGTAAGGTAAGAATCACCTTGGCTGGAATCATCATTCTACATTAAAAGTGGATCTTCGGTACCTATCAAAACCTATATCCAGAGCTTCAGCACAAACCCTGAAAATTCAGACCTTCTCCTCAAGGCCACAGTGCACTTTAAAGTCCTTTATCATATAAGGTTCCCAGAAAGATATGGGTGGTCTGTGACTTAAAAAAAAAAAACACCATAATAATGATTCTCAACACACCATAGCAATTGCAGCCATTGACTGAGAGAATAAGCACAGTTCACACGTCATCTCACCTTCAGTTTTGTCACCCTGCAACTTATTCTCCTGTAAACTGAGTCCCAAGAACATAAAAAAAGGTGATCCCTGTGATTTCTGTTTGTTATAGGTGAATTGTCCCTTGGTTGCTACCACCTTTAGTCCTCCACACCGCAATACAGACTGGCAGTGTCTCATGAGGTTGGCCCATGTGTCTCCTACATCACACCCCCACATGTTAGTGCTTTTAAGTTATATTTGGGGTCTTTAACCTAGCTCAACAATATGCATCTTTTACTGAATCAGACAGGCTTTTTTTTTTTCTAAAACAAGATTTAACTTTAACTTATTTTAGAAGAAATACTTGGGTTTTAGCTTTAGAGTTAATACAATGAGTAAATAGTATATCCCAGTTTTATTTACTTTTTTATTTGCTTTACATTTTAAATCTCATCTCTAATGGACAACGGTGGCATCTAGCAAGAACAGTCATCCCCAGAGAAGCAAGTGGTAATCTGCAACACCCACGAGTGTTGAAGCTGGAGTCGGGAGGATCAAGCAAGAGGTAATGCTTGCTATGCCAGTATGAGGACCTGAGTTCAGATCCACAGTGCTCATACCGGAGTGCAGTGCAACAGCAGGCATTGCTAACCCCAGTGCTGCAATAGGAAAGTATGGATACACATCGATATGAGGGCCTGGCTCACCAGCCAGCGAGTTTAACTAAAACAGGCTTTAGGTTCCACGAAGGATACTGTCTTTTTTTATTATTATTATTAATTTATTCTTGTTACATCTCTATGGTTATCCCATCCCTTGTATCCTCCCATTCTCCCCTCCCTCCCATTTTCCCCTTATTCCCCTCTCCTATGACTGTTCCTCAGAGGGATTACCTCCCTCTGTATATGCTCATAGTGTATCAAGTCTCTTCTCGGTGACCTGCTGTCTTTCCTCTGAGTGCCACCAAGTCTCCCCCTCCAGGGGACATCGTCAAATGTGAGGCACCAGAGTACATGAGAAAATCAAATCCCTCTCTCCACTACAAAGCAAGGTGCCATACCTAAACTAGTGACTACCTTCAATTGGTCATTTCTCACAAATGAAAATTTACATTTCTCCAACATTCTCACTGGGCATACAACCCAGTGTTAAGGGCAAACATTATGCCTAACAGTAGACAGCAAACACAAGATGAACTTAAGACATTTTTGGAGGTACTTTGTCTCTTAATGCTTTCTTTGAAAAATAACTTTAACCTTCAGGTCCTTTGCTTATATACCATGGTTTCCTAATTTGTGTTTCTTTGGGATTTTTCTCTGTTTGAATATGTATGTATCTACATCTACATATATTTATTGAGATTTTCTCTTGACTTCTTTACTTCTGTTCATTTATCTAGTCCCATTCTGTTTTTTGTTTTTTTGCTGCCTATCTTATTTTATGATTATTTAAAAATTTTTGTTTTAATAAGGATGTATTTTTGACTTGTTTATTTTTGAATATATTTTAGTGATATCACTACATATTCAAACAGGTAAGAAACAACTTTATCAAATAGGAAAGAGAAAACTATAGCAGCCCATGCAGATGTTTGCTGTAAAGGAAGAAAGTCTGGCAATTAATGAACTAAAAATATTCTGTATCTATTTAAAAAAGAATAAAAAAGGTAAATATATGACAAACAGAGAAAATGAGAAGTCACTGACAAGCAACATCATGTCCAAATGGCAGACATTAGAATGTTACAAAGAAGAACAAATCTCTTACTCCAAGAATTTTTAAAATGTAGACTCAGCAGACAAATTCCTTACTTGTTTATTTGTTACAAATATATGTGAAGCCATGGCTAAAGAAGAGACCGTGTGTTTTAGAGGAAGGCAGGCATGGGGGCACACATGAGAGGCAGGGGAGCAAAGAGAGGATGGGGAAATGAATGACTTGGATATTTTAATTACATGAAATATATTTAAATAAAAGCCACTTAATAGTGCTGAGGATGTAACTCATTAAAACATTTCTTTTTATTCTTTAGATGACTGTTTATTTTCCAACATGTGAGAGAATGGATGGGGATTCAAATGGGAGGAGAGATAGGCAGGATCTTGGAGGAGCTGGGATAGGGGAAGCTGTAATCAGAATATATTGTGTGTTAAAAACTCTATTAAAAAATAAAAGCAAGGCAGAGAATGATAAAGACACTTGGTGGTGTTTTTAGAGCAGAGACATATACTCACGAATACATGCGTGTGAATACACACACACACACACACACACACACACACACACCACAAATACATACATATACACGTATATACACAAATAATCATGGAGGAGATAATGACACTCCCCCTTGTTTCCACAGAGATTTTAGTTATTATTTGTCAAACATTGAGCTGTTCTGTCTGAGATCAATTGTTCCAGTTGTGTTCATGTGCAAAACTTGTTTGAGTGTCCTGAACTTTAGCAAAAAATTATTTGAATCACACTCCAACTGTCAAGTATTTCAGCATTTCTTATGCTCACAACTCAGAAGCTAACCAACCGTAATTGAAAATTGCAGGCATCTTAAGTAGATAATTATCTTTCCAGAGTTAGTTTCCTCTGGGGAAGCTATTTTTACCTGAACAGTTTACTGAAACGTATTTCTTCTAAAATATGATAACAGTTTAATTCACTATGGTCTTTCATTTCAGTCTGCCTTTGTGCAATAATTTAAAGAAAAGACTTAACATGTTAGATTATGTCATAGGCCATAAAGTCTCCTTGTTCAACACCCTAAAGAGATTTTTAAAAATTTCCCAAATGGACAAAATGTAAGAGAAAACAGCAACTCCAACAAAAAACTTCAATGTAAAGCTGTATATTACTAAAATCTTTAAGAAAAAAAATACAAGGCATGAAGAAAGGAAGGAAGATATTCACAGTGATGGGAAACAAATTAGGTGAGTCCCAGGACTCTTCTAGGACTGCTGCTAGCTAGTGTCCAGGGCATAGCAGGGATGGAGGTCCAGAGCGAAGTAACAGCAGATGGTGCCCATGCCCCAAACCTGAGAGACACTGAGAAAGAAGTTAGAGTGGGTAGAAGTGTGCCTGTTCTATGAGATGGGTGTGAATGGAAAAACTGTAGTCTTGGTACCAAAGAAACATAGGAGATTGTAGAAAGGAGACTCCATACTTTGTTCCAGAAGTCCCTCTCCGCATCGACCAGAACATTAAGAAGGAGCCACTGCAAAAGGACATGTCCTGAGTTTGCAACAGTATGATCCCAGAAGGAATGCTCCCCCATATTTCATTCTATTAACCTAAAGCATGTGCCACAGGGCTATACTCAGAAACTGGCTTGTAGGACATTGATAAGTAAAGGTTAAATACGTTGAATCAAACAGTCTGTGCAGTGTGCAATGGGGTACAAAGCTGTCTGAGCCTCCCAGTGGAGATAACATAGAAAGACTCTATGCTTCACGCATTCGAGGAACTGCAAAGAGCCAAGCCCTGAATGTGCACCACCATGAGGGGCTGCATCGAGCCAATCTCTGTACCTGTAGCTAGGTGAGTGGCCACATAAAGTCAAACTCTGCATTTGAATCTAGATGTGGCATAGAATAGATATAGGGTTGGAATCCCATACAGTTCTCTTTCCTTCATTTTCATGCTTCCTTTAGTTAATATTTAATTTCAATTTTGTGACTAACACTGACTTGGTCTTGTCCTATTCTCATTCTTCCTTTATGGGTTAATTTTTTGTTACTGTTTTTGTTTGTTTGGAGATGGGCTTAGCCTGCCTGAGTTTCCCAAGTGTGTTATGATGACGTGTGTGTGTGTGTGTGTGTGTGTGTGTGTGTGTGTGTGTGTGTGGTGTGTCTGAATATCTTTATATCTTTTGCTTTCACTCTACATTTTTTTCTGGAATTCTTTCATCATCACACTTCATCTTTATCATTCTTATTTACTTTTATGATTCTGTTTTTTATTTTATTTGAATACTAATCACATCTTTCTATGTTTATTTTCTTCATTCATGCCCTTTGTAAGCACACATTAATACATGCTGTCTTAATTCTTGTTCCTTAATTCCACAAAATCATCAATGAAGTGGTGGTTACTTTTAATTAACTATTTTTATATCTCTATAGTGGACCTGACCACCAGACATGGCTGCCTTTGCAATTACTCTTCTATGCCAGGAGTTGGGTTCAAGATCAAGACTGGGACCCTGAGTATAGGCTTTTGTTTAACCAATGAGCTACACTCCAGACAGTGAGAAGAAATGATATCTCAGCCACACTAATCCAATGTCAGCATGCAGATCTTAAACTAAACTAGTATGATTAAAAATATGTCGAACCAAACCGTTTCAAATGTTAGACAATTTTCTTGTGAACTTCATTTGCAAGGCCACAAAGAAGCACTACAATCCCAGAACCTTTGTGATTTGGGCCTAATTTTTATTTCCTATAGTCACTAAAGAGAATTCCCTGAAGTTTTATGAACAAGGTCATAGGAGGCATGTCATAAAGTTAAGTGTTCCATCTCTCCACACCATCTACCATGACTGAAGACAGTATTTCCCTTCGCCACACTCAGGGCAGATTTACATAGAGTTTGGCCTACATATATCACACAGAAGGAGTGGGAGAGATGGGGGAATGTTTGCAGATTGGATGATGTGGACCATTCCATTCAGAGGCAACCATAGAAATTTGAGTACTCGGTGTCTCATTCATAAAAGATAAACTTTTACATATTGCTCTTCAGCGCTAATAAAAATATATTCAATTAACTTCCATAGGCCCCAATGCCTATATAGTCTCTCATTTTTATGTCTTTTCTATAAAATTTCTCTGTCTAGGGATCTTCTGTCTATGATGGTGGCTAAATGGGAAGAAGATGTTCAGAATGTGTTCTGTCTTTGTGCTCTTCAGCTGCTTGAGCTAAATGTGCAGAAGCATAGTGTGTATCAGAAGCTGCTTAGAAATCTGCTGGCAAATTCAATGGATTTAGAAGAAGCAAGAAGAGTAAGAAAATTCACATATCATGGAAGAGTTTGTAAAAGTGGGAATCCTTCTCCTGTAAACAAGAAAGTGCTTGGTGAGCGGTTACTTGAGAGCTGACACATGGTAGCTAGGGAGGAATTACAGCAGCTCCTCCTATAATGCCAGGTGAAGCTCACCAGATGGAACTGAAATTATATACAGACAGATTTCACCTCAACATAAGAAATACACATTCTACCAGGCATTCTTCCAGAGGACTCTAGTTGGATTCCCAGGCACTACGTGATGACTCACACCATCTGCAAATCCGGTTCAAGAGGATCTAGCATCCTTTTCTGGCCTGAGCAAGCATCAGGCATGCAAGTGGTTCTGAGACACTCATGGGGACAAAACACCAATACCAATAAATTAATTTTTTTAATTAATTAAAAAATAAATACATACTCTGGTAATTACTCAAGTATATAGGCAAAAAAAATGGGGGAAAGAAACCTTTCTGTTATCAATACAATGCCTCTTAATTAGAACTAATAAAAATTGAGAGCAAAAGGAAAGAGAGAGAGAGACAGAGAGAGACAGAGAGAGAGAGAGAGAGAGAGAGAGAGAGAGAGAGAGAGAGAGAGAAGCAATTGATTTATTTCTTTTTTGTCAGAGAGAGAATTTAAAGCCTATTTTTTTGAACTGAAATACATTCATTATTGGTTTCAGAGATGCTTATTCATACTCATTAAAGTAAGACACATAATTTGGATATTTTCAAAAGATTCCACTGCAATAAAGCATTGTGATCTAGAGAAACCAAGAGGGCAAGATTAATAGTTCCTTTCCTTTAAGACTTACTTATTTATTAATTTTATTTTATATGCATGAGTGTTTTGTCTCTATTTGTGTGCAATATGTGCATACCCGGTGCCCAAGAAGGTCATAAGGGAGTATCACATTTCCTGGAACTACAGTTACAGATAGTTGTGAGCTACCATGTGGGTGCTGGAACCTGAACACAGTTCCTCTGAAAGAACCAACAGCACTCTGAATGGCTGAACGATCTCTCCAGCCCTTAGAGGGTTTTATTCAACTATATTTTATTTTTCATCAACACTCACAGGTGCAGAGAAACTGGTCAGAATTTTAAATGACCCAAGAGTTTTCTTGCATGGACCAGGATGGTGAAGATAGCACAGTGACTACTGCTTAATTTCTCCCAGACGATTCTATGTCTGTTTTCATAAAGAAAGGGAAAGGGGACACAAAACTGGGAGCGTGGAAGCCTCTCCTGCATGTTAGCCTCCTCACACTGTGAGAACCCTGAGGAAAGGTTGCCAACTTCAGCACTGAGCAGCCTCTGTATCATTTACCATGTCAACCCTATGTACTTCCTATGGGTGGGACACTAACAATAGAGACCTATGTCCCAGCTCCTTAAGATAATTCATGAGAACAATCTGCTTAGACTATCTGCTTCTTCTTTTGTAAAAACAGGATGAGAGATGGGAATTTGTTCACTGCATAACTAAAAGAATTATAGACACATACATACATGCATGTACACACACACACACACACACACACACACACACACACACACACACCCCGAGTATGTGCAAGATTGTGTCTTTTTACTTTCCCATACACAAGTATACTTTTCTCAAGGTTTTGCAGACTTACTGATTTTATCATTACTAGGAATGAGAACTCAGAAATTTTTCTCTGTTCTAATTTATTTTTTCTTTTCAAATAAGAGTGAAGAAGTTTTCTCATGAGGATTACTCCAAGGTAGTTAAGATTTTAAATTTATTGTACTTTAGTTGAAGAAATAACAATGTTAATTTGTATGCCTTTTTGGGTGGTATTTTCTTGGGTTAGCTTAAAGAAAATATGCTTACATCAGCACCTACTTTTGAAAGCACTGCTGCTTCGCGCTTCTCATCCCTTGGGGACGGTTTAAGCATTTTATTTTATGCTCTATACATTTAACTACTCTGTGAAGGTCAAAAATCTTTTTCCACTAGCTTCCTTTGGTTCAACTGTTTTTGACAGACATAACTACAAGTGCCTAAAGGGAAATGTGTTTCCCTGATGAGAAGAGCAGTTTTCAAAGACAAGTATGCTCAACATTTAGGTTAAAATATCAGGGAATGTCCTTCTCCTCACACTGGACCAAGCGGCTGTCAGTAATCTCTCTCTCCTGCCAAGAAGACGTATACCCAGACTGTGATCTGCTAGGGCAGAAATTGCTAGCAAGATAGCCCCCAGTCCATCCATCCCCAACTGACAGACTTGCAGACTAGCACTTGCTTCAAGAATCTGGTTGTTGCACCTCCTACTGTGATGAGTTGAATTATTCTCCTAGGACACAGGCAGCTACACAAGCTATCAGTGCTAAGAGCACGATATACCTACTCACATAAAAAGGAAGATTTTTTTTCGTGAGCGTGTGACCTACTGGAACTATTTATGAAATGAAATAATGAATTTCCTGACTTACATGACCATAAAAGATAATATTTTAGCCATTAAGTTAAAAAAAAGAACCTTAAATGTAGATAGATTGGGGTGAGATTACATTGTTGAACAAATTTAATGTTCTCTCACACTCTTACATTAAAGGAAAAGATATGATGACCACAGAACACTGCATTTACATCACTTGCAATTGAGGGCAACTGCTGTCAAAGAATAAATTTTAATTGAGGAAATAATTTCCAAGGAAATCTGCCTTTCACCGCTGGACATTAGACATGATTATTTACATTACTTACACAAAAAAGGAAAATGATTTTTATAGTTTCAAGAAATACACCAACTTTTTCTAAAGTTATACTCATAGGTTAATGTGCCTACATAATGCAGAAAATATAGGTAGGTCGGCTTTGTGAGACACAGTGAAAGACTTTGGCAATATGGAAAACTCTGAATGTGGAATGAATCTTCTCTTACAGCTTGAAACTTTAAAAAATATGGATAGTATATCACTTAATTCTTTTGAATGTGTTAAGCCCACAATAAAGGAAAAGTCTTAAGCTCTGCAATGAGGGAAAAAAATTAAAGCCAGAACTTTTGTCTATAGGTGAAGCCATGGTGACTTTGGAGAAAGTTAGGAATTCAATGCAAACTATATATGCAGTGGTTGCATTTCTACTGCTATGACATCAAACAATAATTATTCTAGGGTCCTGGAAATCAGAGGAACATGGGCAAGAAGCTCCCAGTCTGCCATGGACCACTAGCCCAGTCGACAATAGGTCCTTGGGATCAGAGGTTCTTGGAGCATCAATGAACAGAGATAAGGCACAGTGACAAACAGACAAAACTAAGATCGAATCTATGTGAGTGTATTTATCAGGCAAGCAGTCTAGCATTATATACATTTCTTGAAAGCAGGGCAAGGGGATTTGGTTACATTTTTCCACAGCATTTTTCCACAGAGCAGATTCACGGAAGCCAGTGAGCAATCAAGCATACACGCTACAGGTACAGATAGTTTTGTCATAATTTGAATTACGACTTTGAATTGAAACAATTCAAGGTACAGAGTACATAGTGAAAAGACATCATCACTTCTAAGTTATTGGCTTAGTATCAATATGTATGTGCTCTCTTTGTCCAGTGCCAATGTTTTTTTGTTTGTTTGTTTGTTCTGTTTTGTTGTCTTTTCTTTTAATGAAACTTTCTCCCTAACAAAACTTGTGCCTAGCACCTGTGTGTCAGGAATTTTTTTTCTTTATTTTATTTTATTTTTTTGTTCCTGTTACCTGGAATCTTTTGAAATACTCTATTTCTTTGTAGGCCGTAGCATAACTTATTAACTAATGATTAATTTCTAGCCATGTCTCTTTTAATAAATAGAAGTGAAGCAGAACAACTTCAGCCACAGACAGCCCCCGGCTGGAGTCCCAGGCCAGGGTCTCACAGCAACCATTGTTAAACTTGAGGAGTCCCACCTTGGGAGTGAAATGCAGTTAGAATTAGAAACAGAAGGTAGTTCCCAGCAAAGAGAGTTTTTAACCTGCAGCTTCTCTGTTGGAACATCGACCCCAGCCCAGGAGACTCTCCCCTCTTTGCGGGTCTTAGGCTAAAAGGAGGTCTTGGTCTCAGGCCTGTGTTATTTTGTCACACAGACTCTACTGGAGAGAGGTGACACCTGTCTGTAAAAGATAGATGAGAACCTCTTCCATTGTTTATTTCCCCCTCTTGTGGTCCATGAAGAAAGATTAATGCTCAAGAATTCAAAATATAGGCCTGAAACATGACACTGCAAAATATATGAAACCATAGAACACTAAAACCTCCAGGCAATGAGACAAAAGTTGAAAATTCCTCTATTTACTGTGATTTAGGAAACAATTTGTTCCCACAAATTTGGAAAGAGGTATGGACTTAATAAACCCCAGGATGCAAACTAGAGATAACAGTCAGACACCATGAGAGAGAAGCAGCAGATAAAAACCAGCACAGTCAATTACTGATATAAAACCTGCTACAGAAAGGTGAAAAGATACTCTGATGGAAAACAGTGAACAATAAAAAATTGAAAATATATCAGAACAAGTCAACATAAAAGTTAATATGTATTCTTAAAATTTACTAAACACACACATGCACATGTGAAAGAAATACTCATTTAATCAAAAAGCAAAAGGTGATTCTGATGTGATCAAATGTACTTATGGGTTTAAATATATGTATATATATGAATTTATTATAATTTATTCAGATTTCATCCTGATTGTTACCCCTTCATTTATATCTTCTCACTCCCACCCACCCTCCCTCTTTGTCCTATTCCCATCCACTAGACCTCTGACAGAAGGAGATCTCCTCCCCCACCATATGACCACAGCCTATCAGGTCTCATCAGGATAACCTGCTTCCCCTTCCTCTGTGTGCCTGCCAGGCCTCGCCACCAACGGAAATTGAGCAATCAGAGGCACCAGGGTTCATACCAGAGGCATCTTTGCATTGTCCTTGGTTGGTGCAACAGTTTGTGCAGGACCCCATTATATTTTAAAATAACTTTAGACACAGTAAAGAGCAGAAAAAAACAGTGCGGAGAATTCCTGTAAAGACACCTGATTTCTTCTCATGTTAGCACACTGCATAGAGAGAATTACAGAAAAAAAAAAGTCTAATATTTTATAGAATGTGACTGACAGGCCGATTTTGGACACGCTTAACAGTTTCCATTTGTGCGCATTCTCTGTCCCAGGACCTCATGTGGCTTCACTCTGAGCCTTCATGTTTCCTCGGGACTGTCAGCTCTGTAGTCCGTCTTCATCTTTCGAAGCCTTGATATTGCTGCAGAGTACCAGTCAGCGATCCTATAAACATCACCCAAGTTCCTTTGTTTGCTGATTCCTCATAATTATGTTGAGTTAAAGAATTTCTCATAGAATATCACAGAAAGTATATAGTTTTTATATCATGGGAATACGATGTATATCCTAGTACTGATAATGTGAACGCCAGTCAGTTAATTTCAGGGGCTGTTTGTTCACTCAATTATTCATTAAAAAGTAACTAATTTTTCCTCCTAATTAATAAATACCTTGGGAGACGATTCTTTGATACTGATCATTCTGGTTTCTTTTCAGGTTATTATATATTAGTTTTAACACTGTTGTTACTTGTCATAATTATTACATCTCTGTTCTAATTATGATTTTTTTCTATTTTTCTCTTATGACTTCTATATTTATGAATTAAAATTCTGCTATAAGGAAGAACTATACCTCTGCTGGCATTTATTTCTTCTACTATTTAAAGTATGAGCTCATAGATATATGTTTTAATTTTGAGCATAACCCAATATCATGATTTAAGATAATGTTAAAATATTAAAATTTAAGATATTAAAGTTACATAACAACACTCATAGAAGTGTGTTGTTTCCTAAGAAATTTTAAATCCAGTTAGGATGAAAATAAAGATTAATTGTTATATTCAAGTGAAACATTTTTATGGATAGGGGAAAGAAATCAATGATGACCACAGCTTGCGTGGGGCAAGCATCTCAGTAGGAATGCAGTTGTGTAGAGGCCCTGAGTTCACAAGATGCCACTAAAGACTAACAACTGGTTAGGAGAAAAAGGAAAGCTAGTCTGAAAACAGCTTTACTGTGTGACTACGTCATTTCTAAGGGAGAAGATAAAATAATACAAACTTAACTTTAAATATAATTCTGCCGGTGGCATAATGATACATACAGTTATTTTGTAGATGACTGAAGGTCACAGCAATGTGTCCATAGTTTTAGGAACATTCATGTCCAAACCTAACATTGCTGAGAAAACTACACTACATGGTTATTTCAAGATCTATACATGAATAGAAAGGCAAAAACAGAGATTTTTTTTCCAGTATAAGCAATAACAAATACTGTGAAATTTCATATAAACCCATGAACTGTCATGAATTCAGTTTAAAATAGCTGAGTAAACATGTAACGCATTTTATGTTGAAAAGTAGTAATTCTGCTCTCAATCATAGAAAAACTGTGCAAACAAAGAGTAAACTGGTAGCAACACATAGATTTAGGCCAAAGACTCAGATTTTTCAAATAAAAGAATTAGAAATATTTAGATAAAAATAGTTTAAATCCAGAACTTGGAAGAGGATATCAAAACAGTTCTGGGGAGTCTTGTCATAACAGTTAGCGAGGAAACTGCAAAAGACAATTATGGTCATTCACACTGAAGAACTAATTTACTTCCCCTTCCCCGTCAAGATTGGATAATTTTATGCATAGAAATGAATAAGTGCTCAAAATAAAGTATGAAGCGAAACCTTAAACTTTAAAGAATTATAGCAAATAAATCGATCGTTTAGAGAAGTTTTGAAGGGAAGTTTGAAGGAAAAGAAGTGAACACTTAATTTTTATTTCCAGCATATTCACAGTGTGCAGCTGTAGTGCTTGCTGTGCCGACAGCCTAAAAGCTCAAGACTAGTCTGGGCAGTGTATTGAGATCCCATCTACAAATACATATTTATTAAATTCCTCTTTTGGTTTGAACTGTTCCTGAGTATAATTTAATAGCTGATGAACTATACTCTTCTTAGGGAAATTCTTCTTACTGAAAAAAAGGAGGTGGAGGGGGAAGAGAAAGAAAAGGAGGAGGAAAAGGAGAAAAAGAGGAGGAGAAGGAGGAGGAGGAAGAGGAGGAGGAGAGAAGAAGAAGAAGAAGAAGAAGAAGAAGAAGAAGAAGAAGAAGAGGAGGAGGAGGAGGAGGAGGAGGAGGAAGAAGAAGAAGAAAAAGAAGAAGAAGATAAAGAAGAAGAAGAAGAGGAAGAAGAAGAAGAAGAAGAGGAAGAAGAAGAGGAAGAAGAAGAGGAAGAAGAGAAAATTAGAATAATTTTTGTAATTCTCAGTGAGTTAGTGTATCTAGGAATGGTCATTGGGTAGTTTTAGAGATAAGTCTTTGAACTGGGGATCATAGGTAAGGAAAAAATAGAAATAATAGCATGGTTGTCATTGTGGGGAAACCTCTATTCACTTTTTCCTAGAATCTTATTCCTTATGCCTTGCCAGTTGTTTGAACAATGGTTGATATTCTCATTCTAACCTTAATCTCAAAAGGCTGTGCATTCATATGGAACTTTGCTGGTACTTACTGTGTGAATCAACATCTATATGACATATGGGGGGAAGTCACTCCTCCCTTGAGCCTGAAGAACCAAGTACTACAACATGACTGAGGCTGACAGAGGCTAGCGAATCCCAAGGTATACTATTCAATTCATTTGATTCTATATTCAGGTACTCAAGGGAGTCAATTATCTGAATAGTATGGTCCAGATAAATATAAATATATGACTAATCCACAGTCTCTTAAATAATAATAACAATGGGTTCTTATTTTGTCATTACATTTGGAAGAAGTTAGGAATGCAGCAATAGCTACTTTTGGTGAACAATAACAGATAATTGGAAACTGTGGAAATGAGCAAAACTTCTAGTTTCCAATTTTATTTTGTGAGGAAAGTAACTATAGACTTAAACATACATTATCAATTTAGTAACTATCAACAAAACTATCAACAATTGAAACATTCACTTCAGAGATAACATTAGATACTAAATGCTACTTTAAGCAATCTACCAGAAATAATAAAGGCCAAAGGTTTAAAATCCAGAACTGAAAAAAAATCAAATAAAAGGTATGTACAAGCCACACGATAGAGAAATAACTAAAACTAAATATAGTAAGAACACAGTGTTTAAGTCACTTACACAATATACTTACAGCATAAAAATAGGTGGTTCTGTGTATGTTTCTAAATCACATTGCCATAATTAAGGTAAGGAAAAACTGAGAAGAAAATTATATGGCTTCTTGCATTTAAAATATGAAGAATTAGATAAGGTAATGTTTTCTCCCAAAACATTAAAAAATAAATGTTGGGTAAGACAGCAGACAGTTATTTTAATTCTGAAGCTACTCTAAGATATCTCCAAGGTGAGAAGGCAAAGGCAGAAGGGAAAAAAAAGTTTTAATTAGCCAGCATTAGCAAATTCAAGTAATGCGTTTTACTCAGAAGAACATGAGCAACACATGCTTGATGACAGCTCAGGAGCAACAGGATGAGTCTTGGACTGATGTAGAGTAAGTAAATGTGTGAAGCGGGACCAGATCAAGTGTTAGGGAAGAGAGAAAGGTGGGGAAATGTAAGGGTACTTAGGCAGGAGAAGAAGGCCAGAAGCCCCTGGGACCTCCTCTGTTTCCTGCTCAGAATCAAGAAACTTCAAGACAACTGGTGAACCCAAACATTCCTACAGAGATAATCGTAGTTTTTATTTTTTTTTATTTTTATTAATTTATTCTTGTTACATCTCTATGGTTATCCCATCCCTTGTATCCTCCCATTCTCCCCTCCCTCCCATTTTCCCCTTATTCCCTTCCCCTATGACTGTTCCTTAGAGGGATTACCTCCCTCTGTATATGCTCATAGGGTATCAAGTCTCTTCTCGGTGACCTGCTGTCCTTCCTCTGAGTGCCACTAGGTCTCCCCCGCCAGGGGACATAGTCAAATGTGAGGCACCAGAGTACAAAATTCCCGAAATTTGTGGACAAATGTATTGAGCTAGAGATGATCATAATGAGTGAGTTAACACAGAAGCAGAAAGAGTCAAATGGTATATACTCACTTATATCTGCATACTAGCCCAATGGGCATGTCCCACGAAAGCCTTCCCTTACCAGGAAACTGGGACAGAGGGGAGGGCATCTTATTGGGACTCTAGATGAGAGAGCAATGGGAGAATAGCAATATAGAAAGATCCAGTGAGTCCTAGAAACCTACAAGTAGAACATTATGATAGGCAGATTTGGGTCAAGGGGTCCTGCTCAAACTAAGGCACTAGCCAAGGACAATACAGGTGGTAAAATTTAAACCCCTACCCTGATCTAGCCCATGGACAGGACAGTCTCCACACTTGAGTGGATAATCGTAGTTTTTAAAGAAGGATATTAAAAACAATAAAATGCTCGTGGCCTTGAGTTTAATTGTGTCAGTGTTAGAATTGGCTCCTCCTTTGTCTTATGTTTATTTTACTTTTTTCAAAATGTTTTTTTATTTTTTTTAATTTTTATTATTTATTAATTTATTCTTGTTACATCTCTATGGTTATCCCATCCCTTGTATCCTCCCATTCTCCCCTCCCTCCCATTTTCCCCTTATTCCCCTCCCCTATGACTGTTCCTCAGAGGGATTACCTCCCCCTGTATAAGCTCATAGAGTATCAAGTCTCTTCTCGGTGACCTGCTGTCCTTCCTCTGAGTGCCACTAGGTCTCCCCCTCCAGAGGACATAGTCAAATGTGAGGCACCAGAGTACTACTGGGACTCTAGATGAGAGAACGATGGGAGAATAGCAATGTAGAAGGATCCAGTGGGTCCTAGAAACGTACAAGTAGAACATTATGATAGGCAGATTTGGGTCAAGGGGTCCCGCTCAAACTAAGGCACTAACCAAGGACAATACAGGCGGTAAAATTTAAACTCCTACCCTGATCTAGCCCATGGACAGGACAGTCTCCACATTTGAGTGGAGAGTGGGATATGACTTTTTCAAAATGTTTTTATTTGAACAGTTTTATCCAACACATTTTAATCATATTGTTATTCTTCCACCCATGCCTTGCCCTATCATGTTCATGTTTTCTCTTTCTCTTTCCTCTCCCCTCCCCCTTTCTCTCCCTCCCTTCCTCCCTCCCCCCCCCTCATTAAGATCAAACTAAACTAAAAATGATCTACAAGACAGAAAATAACAAAACAAAATAGAACGATCACACACACACACACAAACAATGGGTACTATTTTTTTGTTTTGTTTATTTTTTTATTGAAAAATAAAACCATTCATATTACATCTCAATTGCTATCCCATCCCATGCACCCTCCCATTCCTCCCTCCCTCCCGCTTTCACCCCATTCCCCTTTCCTATGACTGGGAATGATGGGGACCTCCTCCCCCTGAATATGATGCTAGGGTATCAAGTTTCTTGTTGGTAGTCTGCTATCCTTCCTGAGTGCCATCGGGCCCCCCCATCAAGGAGACATGGCCAAATAAGGGGCACCAGAGTTCATGTGAAAGTCAGTCCCCAGTCTCCACTTAACTGTGGAGAATAGTCTGTCCCTTGGCTAGGTCTGGGTAGGGGTTTGATGATGACTGCACATCTCAGCATAGGACTTAGATTGTAGTTGGTAGAACCTGTGATGCTCCAGGAGAGAAAGTGACTTATCCTTTCTCAATTGCTATTTACTGTAAATTGCTTCTTGGATCAGAGTGAGATCTCCTATTGTTCCATCTCTGAAAGGGGTCCCGTAGACCTCACCCACAAAAAAGTCTCAGGCTATCATCTGAGCTATTGGTTACTCTTTACAATACCCCTTTTAAATATACCTTTTAATTTAAATAGAATTACATCACTTTTGTCTTCTCTTTTTTCCCGCCAGCCCTCACACTTATCCTTCAATTTCTCCCATTCATCTCTCAAGTTGATAGCCTCAATTTCTTTTATCATTACTGTTACATAAATTTATGCATGTGTGTGCCTGTATGTGTGCATGTGTAAGTGCATGCATGTGTGTGTGTGTGTGTGTGTGTGTGTGTGTGTGTGTGTGTGTGTGT
>OU015751.1:97530045-97540985 GCA_907169655.1 Acomys percivali
ACACACACACACACACACACACACCTCTCAAAGTAGAATTTTATGGCCCTCCATGCTTTGTTAATTATTGCTTCTTAGTTTAATTCTTTATGGAAACAGACAGTAACGTAGAAAAGAGAGAAGGGTGCCTCAGTGTGTTCTTATAACTACAAGAAATGGCATTTGACCCACTGCATGAACCCTTCATTTTTGGTAAATTTTGCACAGGAGAATCTGAGTTATCAGAATAGTTATATGGACAATACACAGTAATGTTGCCACTGTTTGTACAGACCCAGCTGGACTGCACTACTGAACGCATTGCACCTATAGGAGAAGCATCTAGAACTAAACAGCTATATCGGTGGAGTTCTCTATCCATCATATTCTGTATCTAGGCTACATAATCCACCCACCCCTGCTTCCCAAGGCAAGTCCTCATGCACTACAGTGCTCATTCTTCTCATTGTCTTGAGGCATTTAAAAGTATGAGGAAACATTTCTGGAATATTTATAGAAGTATGACTGTATGCCCTTTTCATATAAGCCAGTTATGACAGCGTACAATTTTGGAAGGAAGACCTTTTATTATGTCTGTCATTGTAATAGATTTCCAAACAAAGTATATATTGACTTCACTTTAAGCACTGAGAAGAATGGCTGTTGTTCTCTGGATGTGCTAATTGCCCGCACTACATAAGTAGTTCTGTTCATATTAGCTTTAGATTACAAATATTCATTTGCAACTTTTGCTAGAAAAGTGTTTTGTGCATTTAAATTCTTAATTCAAAGAACTGTTGCTGAGAATTCCTTTCCCCCATCTCCTAGCCCCTATTAAAAGAGTTCCCACTAATAAGAAAAAAATAATAAGCATTAGTGAAATAATGAATAGCACTTAAACTGCCCTTCCTTAATTGCATTCTGTAATTACTGCTTGCTGTACAATTAGAATCATTTTATTTTAATAATGCTAGACATGTGTATGAACCTAATGCCTCTCATAAGATTAGGTAAAATACCTAGTATTTCTTTCTTTTCATAAACTACTATTACCAAGAAATGTGGGGGAAAGCCTTTATAGTAATAACAGGAACTTCAATATTAAAATCCTTAATGCATTGTCAAGCATTTTGTCTCCCTCATATTGCCTATGTTACATTCCATAAACACCACCATCTGTTTGATATGTCATGTCATAAAGTCAGTCCATCTCTGTTTATAGCCAAGAGAAAAAATGACCTGATGCTGCAAAGCAGGCTGCCTGTCCAGAGAAAACGCTAATTTTCTATAAGGCAAACTGCTGTCTCTCCTGGAGATTGACAGCCAAGAAGTTGGATGGTGAGCATGTCATAGCCATTACCTGCTTCTCTTAAAATCTACTTTAGTAAAGTCCCAAATGTGAAAGTCTGAAAGATGAGTGTGCATTGCTGCAACTGCATTCATGACTATTTATGGTTTGGTTTGATTTTATTTCCATTCTAGTCTGCATCCACCACTGTTACTATCACCAGATTGTTATGAATCTCATTGACTATTTCCCTAACTCTTTCATTATCTATATGGCCTTATTTCTTATTTTTCTTCAAGTCAAATTCCTGAATTGAAGCAAGATGCAATTTCCATTTAAAAATAAAGCCAGCTTGGTTAGAGTTCATTTTTTTCTCTTGTGATATGTACTTTCAATATATAATTTAAGTTGAAATATGACTGTACAACTTGAAAGTAAAGATGTTCATGTTGCTCAGCTATCAGATAATGTGCTTTTTATGAAAGAGTAGATAATTTCCATGGGATCATCTGGAAGTGGCTATAGGAAAAGATGATTTAACACCAGTCACAAGAAATAAAAATATAATCACCAGAAGAGATAAAGATTAAAATAAAGCAGAGTCAAACTATAGTAAGGTAATTTTTTGCTAACAAGTTAACAAAGTCTAAGAAATAGGACTAAGTTCTACAGAAAATGCATCTCAAATGGTTAAACATCGTGGATTCTGTTATCACTTTTATTCAGTTTTGCTATAGTTTAGCCTTACTTGCATTTTATGAAAATCTTGTTTCACACTATAATATTCTATTATCTTCTGTTAGGTTGATCTTACCTCTTCTTTTTCTTCTAGAAATTAAATACAGACAGAAATGTTGTGTGTTCTTTATGGCTACCTTCAAGGCCTAGTAAACAGATATGATCAAAGGCAAGCATATGAAGGGTTCTAATACGTGAGAAAATAAGACACTATAATAAATTATGTTACTTGATTTCTTATTAGCTGTATTAGTTATGATCAAAGCTCTACAATGCCATTCACAGTCCAGACAGCTATATGACAAGTACATGTGCTCGTGAGCCATGTAAGAAAATAGTTGTTTCCAATAGTCTGCTCATCTGAGAAGAGTGGGTTACAACTCAAGAATGAAAGATTAGATATGTGCTGACTGGGAGTTGTTTTGTAGCACTGAGGATCAAACCCAGGGCTTTCCAGATGTTATGCCCCTGTCCAAAGCTCTCAGCCAGACTTTAGGAGCACCAAAATGGTGGTGCTCATCACACAAGCTGCTTGGGCTGCTTGACCTAAGAGACCACTCAGTGAGCAAGTTGTGAAGCTGCTGACTCTGGGAGTTCCATAGCAAGAAGACACCTCCTGAGTTTCTGAGGACATCTGCTGGTCCTCAGGGTCATATAGGCTTGAAACGCCAGTCCAACCCCCTCTGTGGGTCTAACTGGGACACAGCCTCTTGAGAAGAAAGGTGGGATATAGCTGAAGATCCATCAGCAAGTCCACAACCATACTCACCATCCTGAGGAGGGCGGCTCTAGCATCATCCAGCCTCCAGCCCAGTGATCTTCCTGCACCCTTGAGAAATCCAGAGAGCATCAGGAACAGCTAGCCAATGCCAGAGGCAATCAGATGTCTAAAGGCTAGCATAAGAACACAACCAACAAAAACAAGGGCAATACAATACCTCCAGAACTGAGTTATCCCAAGGCAAGAAGACCTGGATATTCTAGCAAAATCTGTAACTGAAGATAATTACCTTTAAAGCGTGCTTTTGAAAGTGTTAGAGGAAGGAATCCAAGATGGCGGCAAGCAATGTGGACTGTGTTTGGAAGCTCCAGTGAACAATTCAGGGAATTGCACAGATTTCTGAGCCAGGAACACAAAGGTCCCAACACCACAGCAGCAGGAGTGCTCCAGAGTTTGGAAGGACCAGGGTACAGAGGAACTCCGTGCCCCTGTACACAGGAGGAGTGCAGATTTTCTTGGAGCAGAGCAGCAGCGGCGGCACAAGCGGCACCAGCGGCAGCGACTGAGGTTTGCCGCTCAGAGCCTTCCTGTGGAGGCAGTTAGTGTGATGGCTGGCGGGAGTTGCTGTGGGAGAGGAGACTCTGGACAGGATTTGGGTCACGTGGTGCCTTGTGACCCAAACTGGACTCGGCGGACAGTTCAGCTCCAGAGTCCCGGGTACAGCTCAGTGTGCAGTGCTGTGGAGACGCTGGCTCAGCGCAGCAAGCAATTCTGCCCAAGGCAACAGCTCAGCTCAGCAGCAGCTCCCCTGCTGTGACACAGGCTGGGCAGAGCACTCAGTTCCACCCTAGATGCCATCTCAGCACAGCCGCAGTTCAACTGCTATGACATAGGCTGGGCGGAGCGCTCAGGCCCACTGAAGGTGCCATCTCAGCGCAGCCGCAGTTCACCTGCTGTGACGCAGGCTGGACGGAGAGCTCAGTCCCATCAGAGGCGCTAGCTCACATCAACGAGCAGTTCTGCCCAAGACACTAGCTCACCTCAGCGGGCAGTTTTGGGGCACTGACGCAGGCTGAGGGCAGCACGCAGATTCAGCACAGAGGCCCTAGCTGGACTTGCCGGGCAGATTAGGCCCAGAGATTCTTCCTGAGCTGTGCACACAGGCTACGCAGCCCCAAGACTCTGGCTGGACTATCCACGAAGTATAGGCCCGGAGTCCTGGGCTGAATTCAGCGTGCAGTGTGGGTCCATAGTCCCTGACTGAGCTCGGTGCACAGTTCTGCCACGGAGACTCGGGTGGAGCTCAGCGTGCAGATTAGGGCCAGAGTCCAAAACCATGCTTGGCAGACAGATTTGGCCCAGAGACTCTAGTTGAGTTTTTGGCAGAGTCCTGGCTCTAAGACTTTGGTTGGACACAGTGTGCAGTTTGAATAACTAGCTGAGCTGGGCGGACGGTTCGGGCCTGAGTCAATAATTGACCACAGCACGCACTTTGGCCAAAAGCCCCTAGCTGAGCTTGGTGCGCAGTCCCAGCCCACAAATTCTGGCTGGACCCTGTGTGCATTTTGAACCCAGAATTCCTAGCTGAGTTCGGCAGACAGTTCAGGCCCTGAGATTCCTGCTGAGCTCGGCGGGGGTTCGGGCCCAGTGTCCCTGGCTGGACTTGGCAGGGAACCCAGAAGGCTGTGGATACCTTGGCCTGACCCAAAGCTCATCCAGAGACCCAGAACGATTGCAGGACCCACAGCACAGGGAAGCTGAGGATCACTGGCTGTGAGAGCCCAAAATGATAAGGCTAACCTCCTGCCATCCAAAACAGTGAAGCATCAGAGCTTCCAGCCTACAGAATTCATGAGAAAACAAGTGAATCCATCATCAGACACCCTACATCCAACATGGGAAGCTACCTAACAAAAACAAAGCTGGCAAGATGTCTAAAGGACAGCGTAAAAGCAAAGGCAAAAAACACCAAAACAACATAGCGTCTCCAGTTTCCAGCTATCCCAAAGAAAACAACCCAGAGAGCTCAAATACAAGGGAAATACAAGAAAATGACCTCAAATCCTTAATAAGGAGCATATTAGTGGAGGAAACAAATAAAATTGGTAATCAAAAACAGGAAGACGCAGCCAAACAGGTGAGAGACATAAAAGATGCACATAGAGTGGAACTGGAAAAATTTCAGGAAAATGCAAACAACCAGATAAAAGAAATAAATAAAAGGGTTCAAGCTCTTAAGACCTATAAGAGGCAATGGAAGAAACTCAGGAATATACAAACAATCAGATGAAAGAAATAAAAAAATCAGTTCAAGATCTGAAGACGAAAATGGATTCAATGATAAACACACTGATAGAAGAACAACGAGAACGTGAGACCTCAGAGAAGAAGGCGAGCAACACAGAGGTGAGCTTTTCTAACAGAATCCAAGAGACAGAAGAACGAATCTCAGGTCCAGAAGATACAATCACAGATCTTGAAGCAACCATTAAAGAAAATGCCAAATCTGGAAAACTCCTGACACAAAACATCCAAGAAATTAAGGACACCATAAAAAGAAGAAATCTGAGGATAATAGGCATTGAAGAAAGAGAAGATATCAGACTCCAAGGCCCAGAAACTTTCTCAACAAAATAATAGAAGAAAATTTCCCCAATCTAAAGAAAGAGATGCCTATAAACATACAAGAGGCCTACTGAACACCAAATAGAATTGACCAGAAAAGGAAAACAGCCCATCACATAATAATCAAAACACAAAACATACAGAACAAAGAAAAAATATTAAAAGCTGCAAAAGAAAAGGGCCAAATAACATTCAATGGCAAACCTATCAGAATTACACCTGACTTCTCAGCAGAGACCATAAAAGCCAGAAGAGCCTGGACAGAGATCCTGCAAACCCTAAGAGACCACAGATGTCAGGCCAGACTACTTTACCCAGCAAAACTATCAATAATCATTGCTGGAGAAAACAAAATATTCCATGACAAAAACAAATTCAAACAGTACCTATCCACAAATCCAGCTTTACAGAAGGTACTAGAAGGAAAACTCTATCCCAAAGGGTCAAGCTACAACCAAAACTACTTAGGAAATAGGTAACTATACCATAGCAAAACACAGCTACACAAACACACGATTGGAAACAACATCAAGATTAAGACTCTAAACAGTCACTGGTCATTAATATCTCTCAACATCAATGGTCTCAATTCTCCTATAAAAAGACACAGACTAACTAAATGGGTGCATAAACAAGATCCAACATTCTTCTGCATTCAAGAAACACATCTCACCTATAACAATAGGCATTACCTCAGAGTAAAAGGTTGGAAATAATATTCCAAGCAAATGGTCACAAGAAGCAAGCAGGCATAACCATTTAATATCAAACAAAATAGACTTTAAAACAAAATTAATCAAAAGGGATGCAGAAGGACACTTCATACTCATCAAAGGTAAAGTCAACCAAGATGACATCACAATTGTGAATATCTATGCTCCAAATACAAGGGCACCCACATTTGTAAAAGATCTGCTAAAAAAACTTAAACCACACATCGATCACCACACAATAATAGTGGGAGACTTCAACATCCTACTCTCACTGAAGGATAAGTCATTGAAACAGAAACTAAACCGAGAAATAACAACATTAACCAATGCCATGGGTCAAATGGATCTAACAGATATCTATAGAACCTTTAACCCAAACAAGAAAGAATGTACCTTCTTCTCTGCACCCCATGGAACCTTCTCCAAAATTGATCACATCGTAGGTCACAAAGCAGGCTTCACCAGATACAAGAGGATTGAAATAATACCTTGTATCCTATCAGATCACCATGCTCTTAGGCTGCAATTCAACAACAACAGAAACAACAAAAAGCCTACACGTACATGAAAACTAAACAACTCTCTGATAAATGACACCTGGGTCAGGGAAGAAATAAAGAAAGAAATCAAGAAGTTTGTGAAATTCAATGAAAATGAGGGAACAGCATACCCAAATTTGTGGGATACATTGAAAGCAGTGTTAAGAGGAAAATTCATAGTACTATGTGGCTTTAAAAAGAAATTGGAAACATCGCACATAAGCAACTTAACAAAACAGCTGGAAGCCCTAGAAAAAAAAGAAGCAGAAACACCCAAAAGGAGTAGACATCTGGAAATAATCAAGCTCAGGGCTGAAATTAACAAATTAGAAACTAAGAAAACAGTCCAAAGAATCAATAAAACCAAGAGCTGGTTCTTTGAGAAAATCAACAAGATAGACAGACCATTAGCCAAACTAACTAAAAGGTAGAGAGACAGTATTGAAATCAACAAAATCAGAAATGAAAAGTGAGACGTAACAACAGACACTGAAGAAATACAAAGAATCATAAGATCCTATTTTGAAGGCATATATGCCATATATTTGAAAATCTAAGGGAAATGGACAATTTTCTTGATCAATTTCACTTGCCAAAGTTGAGTGAAGAACAGATAAACAAGTTAAATAGTCCCATTTCACCTACAGAAATAGAAGCAATCATTTATAGTCTCCCAAGCAAAAAAAGCCCAGGGCCAGATGGCTTCAGTGCAGAATTCTACCAGACTTTGAAGGGTGAGCTAATACCGATACTCTTCAAGCTACTCCAAAACATAGAATTGGATGGAACATTACCAAATTCATTCTATGAGGCCATAGTCACGTTGATACCTAAACCTCACAAGACTCAACAAAGAAAGGGAATTTCAGACCAATTTCTCTTATGAACATCGATGCAAAAATACTAAATAAAATTCTTGCAAAACGAATACAAGAACATATAAAGGATATCATTCATTATGACCAAGTAGGCTTAATTCCAGGCATGCAGGGATGGTTTAATATATGGAAATCCATCAATGTAATCCACCATATAAGCAAACTGAAAATAAAAATCCACATGATCATCTCTTTAGATGCAGAGAAAGCATTTGATAAAATCCAACACCCATTTATGTTTAAAGTTTTAGAGAGATCGGGGATACAAGGCACTTTCCTCTATATAATAAAGGCTATATACAGCAAGCCAATAGCCAAAATCAAAGTAAATGGTGAGATGCTCAAGGAAATTCCTCTAAAATCAGGAACAAGGCAAGGCTGCCCACTCTCTCCATATCTCTTCAATAAAGTACTCGAAGTTCTAGCCAGAGCAATAAGATAACAAAAGGAGATCAAGGTTATCCAAATGGGAAAGGAGGAAGTCAAACTATCCCTATTTGCAGATGATATGATAGTGTACATAACTGACCCTCAAAATTCCACCAGAGAACTCCTACAGCTGATAAACAATTTCAGCAATTTGGCTGGATACAAAATTAACTCAAAAAAGTCTGTAGTCTTCCTATACACAAATGACAAGCTTGCAGAGGAAGAAATTAGGAAAGCCATACCCTTCACATTAGCCACAAGCAATATAAAATACCTAGGAGTTACTCTAACTTAGCAAGTGAAGGACTTGTTTGAAAAACATTTCAAAAATCTGAAGAAGGAGACTGAAGATGACATGAAGATGGAAGGATCTTCCTTGCTCATGGATAGGGAGAATTAACGTAGTAAAAATGGCCATCCTACCAAAAGCAATCTACAGATTCAATGTAATCCCTATCAAAAGACCTACACAATTTTTTAAAGACATTGAAAGTTCAATTCTGAACTTCTTATGGAAAAACAAAAAACCCAGAATAGCAAAAACGATCTTGTACAATAAAAGGTGCTCCGGAGGAAACTCCATACCAGATCTCAAATTGTACTATAAAGCAATAGTAATTACAACAGCATGGTACTGGCACAGCAACAGGCTGGTTGATCAGTGGAATAGAATTGAAGACCCAGATATGAATCCACACACATATGGTCACTTGATTTTTGACAAAGAAACCAAATCCATTCAATGGAAAAAGAATAGCATCTTCAACAAATGGTGCTGGTCTAACTGGATGTCTATGTGTAAAAAAATGCAACTGGACCCATATTTGTCACCTTGCACAAAACTCAAATCCAAGTGGATTAAAGACTTCAACATAAAACCAGGGACACTAAATCACTTAGAAGAAAAATTGTGGAAGATCCTGGAACACATTGTCGCAGGAGACAACTTCCTGAACAGAACATCAACAGCCCCGGCCTTAATGTCAACAATTAATAAATGGGACCTCATGAGGCTGAGAAGCTTTTATAAGGCAGAAGACACTGTCAAGAGAACAAAGGGACATCTTACAGACTGGGAAAAGATCTTCACCAACCCTACATCTGACAAAGGTCTAATATCCAAAATATATAAAGAACTCAAGAAATTAAACACCACCAAACCATATAACCCAATTGAGAAATAGGGCTTGGAACTAAACAGAGAATTCTCAACAGAAGAATATCAAATGGCTGAGAAACACTTAAAGAAATGCTCAACCTCTTAGTCATCAGGGAAATGCAAATCAAAACAACTCTGAGATTCCATCTTACACCCATCAGAATGGCTAAGATCAAAAACTCAAGCATCACCACATGCTGGAGAGGATGTGGGGAGAGAGGAACACTCCTTCATTGCTGGTGGGAATGCAAACTAGTACAGCCACTTTGGAAATCTATCTGGTGCTATCTCAGAAAACTGGGAATAGGGCTTTCGCAAGACCCAGCTATTCCACTCCTTGGAATATACCCAGAAGATGCACCAGCACACAACAAGAAAATTTGCTCAACCATGTTCATAGCAGCCTTATTCATAATAGCCAGATCATGAAAACAGCGTTAATGTCCCTCAGTAGAAGAATGGATAAAGAAACTGTGGTACATATACACTATGGAATACTACTCAGCTATTAAAAACAAGGAATTCCCGAAATTTGTGGATAAATGGATTGAGCTAGAGATGATCATAATGAGTGAGTTAACCCAGAAGCAGAAAGACTCAAATGGTATATACTCACTTATATCTGCATACTAGCTCAAGGGGCATGTCCCACGAAAGCCTTCCCTTACCAGGAAACTGGGACAGAGGGGAGGACATCCTATTGGGACTCTAGATGAGAGAACCATGTGAGAATAGCAATGTAGAAGGATCCAGTGGGTCCTAGAATCCTACAAGTAGAACATTATGATAGGCAGATTTGGGCCAAAGGGTCCCGCTCAAACTAAGGCACTAGCCAAGGACAATACAAGTGGTAAAATATACACCCCTACCCAGATCTAGCCAATGGACAGGACAGTCTCCCCACTTGAGTGGAGAGTGGGATACGCCTTTCTCAAGTACTCTGGTGCCTCACATTTGACTATGTCCCCTGGAGGGAGAGACCTAGTGGCACTCAGAGGAAGGACAGCAGGTCACCGAGAAGAGACTTGATACCCTATGAGCATATATGGGGGAGGTAATCCCTCTGAGGAACAGTCATAGGGGAGGGGAATAAGGGGAAAATGGGAGGGAGGGGAGAAAGGGAGGATACAAGGGATGGGATAACCATAGAGATGTAACAAGAATAAATTAATAAAAAACAAAACAAAACAATACAAAAAAACAAGAACGTGTTAGAGGCTCTTAACTATGAAACAAATAAATCACTTGAAGAAATACAGAAAAATACAATCAAACACATAGAGGCCATTAAAGAGGAAATGAATAAATGACTTAAAGAAGAAGAAAATTACAAACAAATAGATAATGAAAATGAATGAAATGGTTCAAGATCTGAAAATTGAAATAAGAACAATAAAGAAATACAAACCCTGAATGAAATCCTGGAGATATAAAACTTAAGTAAAAGAACAGGATCTATCGAGGTAAGTATTACTAACACAGTACAAGAGATGGAGGAAAGAATCTCAAGTGTGGAAGATGCAATATGAGGAATCAATACACTTGTCAAAGAAGATGTTAAATCTAAAAAAGTCTTGACACAAAACATCCAAGAAATCAAGGATGCTATGAAAGGATGAAACCTAAGAATAACGGGAATAGAAGAAAGGGAAGATCCCAGTTCCAAGGCCCAGAAAATATTTTCAACAAAATTATAAAAGTTCCCCAAAGTAAAAAAAGAGATGTTATAACCATAAAAGAGGCATTCAAAATGCCAAATAGATTATACCAAAAAAAAAAAGAAAATCCTCTCATCACATAATAATCAAAACACTAAATGTACAGAGCAATGTACTAATGTACATTGCTAATTGTACTAATGTACAACACTA
>OU015751.1:97549515-97584255 GCA_907169655.1 Acomys percivali
AAAAAAAAACAGTAAATATTAGTACTTAAATTGTTCTGTTCTGAAAAAAAGAATAGTGGTTACAACATTAGAAATAGATGCTAACTCCATTATTGTCTTAATAGGTTAGGTGGCAGAATGGAAGAAAAGATTATCTTCTTCAGAGGAAAAGAATAATGGAGGAGAGTTCTGGAAAGCCGCGAATAGGAAGGTGCTTTCCAGTGAATCATTTGGGAAAGCAGAGAGAGGGAGCGCCAGGATATGAGAGCATCACACAAAGCCACACACAAATAGATGGCAGCTTGTGCACAGAAATAAGATGACAGCCCACAACAGGAGAGGAGGCTGAACAAGGACTTGAAGTCACATGTCCAAGTCTCATGACTCTGGTGGCAGCAGTAGGAAGCTACTGATTCCTCGTGGGAAAAGAACAATCTAATGACATTTGTGTTCTAAAAGGGAAGCTTGAGGGGTAGAAGGAGTGCTATTTCCGCTGGAGAAATGAGGAAGTTGGGCGTACATTGTGAAACCGAGCAAGGTGACAGTCACTAAAATGAGATTAGTGTTGAATGGAACCAGAGTGGAATGGTTGCTGAGATGCATTTAGGGCTGCTATTACATAGCACCTCTGGGAAAATGACTAGAGAGAGAGAGAACATGCGCTTATCATAATCACCTATGAAAATATCATGGGGCAGCCAAGCCAGGCTTGCTGGGGACATCCTTCTTTGTGCTTCATTACAGGAAGGAGAGGGAGGAGGAAAGATGGAAAAGCAAGCCTGTTGATCTGTTTTCTCCAGCAGCACATGCATTTAGAACTCTGTATATGTCATCAGTCTGCCCTTCAAAAAATGCTCTAGGGAGACAAAAAGTAAATAAGTAAGTTTTAAAAACAAAAAGACTGTTGCTGAGGACTTGCAAACAGGACAAACAAAGGGAGATATCATAGCTCTGGGGACAGTAAAACTTGTGTTCCCAGCTGGATGACCTTGGACAAAGCACTTAGTATCACAAGAAGCACACCAGCCACCTGTGTGCAGGAAGACAAAGGACACCTATCTTTGAATGGAAGAACTCACCCATCTGAAAATTCCCTATGAAAGAGCTATGTGATCATCAGGTAAAAGCAGAGAAATGTTAATGTGGATGCAATGGAGACATTTCATTTTAACAGAGATGAGAAACCGTGATTACCCTCCAGAGCTTGTTTATATCATAGCATATTCACATTGAGGAGGCATGCATAATTTACCAGAGACTAAATCTAGTGTCTTAATTTATGTGTGCTAGATGAGTTTTCTACATACAGTCATGGAAGAACAAAAGATCTGGATACATTACAAATTGAGTTTTATCATTAACGATGTGAGTAAGCTGGGACCTCCTTAAGGGCTTACACAATATTACAAGATCAACGTCCCTACTTTTCTCATCTGTAAGTCAAATAAAACAATACTTGTTTCACCATAACTATGTGAAACAAAATACGTAATTATACTTGGCAAAATAATTACCGTAAAAGTTAGGTCTATACACAGTCGCCTCTGTTCCACACAGTTATTCATTTATTTAGCAAGTAAGTCACTCATACCTGGTGTGACAGGTATTTTTCTAGTATTTGAGCCAATAAAAAATTAATAATGGTCAGATTTCTGCCCTCACAGAGCTTATTAGAGGAAAAAACAGTAAATGAGAAAATAGCAGACTTGAATGAATCCTATAAGGATGTTAGAGGTGCTGTGTGAGAGTCCTCAGTAATGTAAAGATGTGTGATGAAAGGATGCATTATAAAGGAGAATCAGGCATGCCTGAAGATATGACACAGATTTTAATGGTGTCAGTGAATTATTCCCTAAAAACCAAGCACAGAGGAAGCTCCTATTCTGGATAGAGAAGGATCTGACATAGCTTAAAGCTTGGAATTCTTAATGTGTCCTGAGGAAAGAAGGTCAGCATGTCTTCATACAAGATCAGCCTCAGAGAAGGGCTGGCTTGACCAATTGGAGCCTGTGAGAGATATTGGGAAGGGCTTGCATTTCACTTCCAAAGCTGGGGAAATACTGAAAGACTGTGTATAGTATACAGTCTGGAATGATGCAACTCATATTCTTTTGTACAACAAACATTAAAAAATGAAGATTATATGTGAGCATGTGTAATTTATATTCAAAATCATGCAAAGGGTACACAGGATTACATGCAATCAAAAAACCCATTCACATAAAATAAAGATAATTTTTTAAATGCCCATTACTTCATAGATGTGGTCAGTTCATACAAAGAAATAAAATCCAGAAATACTGTCATATTTAAATAATTTAGAATTTCCTTTGTGTGAGTGAGGCATATATTCATGTACACTCATGTGCATGCATGTGAAGGCCAAAGAAGGACTTAGGTATTTTTCTCTATCACTCTCCACCTTATTTTATTGAGGCAAGATCTCTCACTGAACCTGGTACTCAGCATTTTCCAGCTGGATTGGAGGACTTCAGACTCCAGTGCTACTTCTTCCTGTGCTGGGGTTAGAGAAAAAACTGCAGACACCTCCAGTTTTTTTAATGGTAAGTGGGATCATAGCTCAGAACCTCTTGCTTAGATTGCAAGTTATCCTATCTACTGTGTGTTTTCCCAAGCCAGAAATGTATTTTTTGCATATTCTCCATTAATTATAAGATTTTTCCCTAGACTATTATACTACTTAATTTTCTTCAGCTAAATCTATGTCTTCCAAGTAGTTTCCACACTGCTTCATACTCTAACAAAAAGCCAAACTCAAAAGAAATAGCTTTTTATTGTCACAGTGATGTTCTCCTATCTCTGCTTTTCCATTTTTTCTTTTTAAAAATATGAGGAGGATGAACAGTAGGAGGTTAGTTTTCTACTGACCTGCAAGAACACTAAGAGGCACATTTCTTTGCTTGCCCAATTTAGTTATCAATGATTTAGAAGAGACAGTTTTGCTTGCATATTTTCTGTCTTGTCTGGTCCTGTCTTTGGTTCTAGCTTTGTGATTCCTGGGCCCAGGGCAGGTTTTTTGTTTGACTGGTGGAAGCTGCTCTCTGCCTGTCTATGTGACAGCTTTCTGCTTGGCTGGAGTTCGCTTTCTATCCACTTCAACTATCTCACCTGTCTCTGATCTATAGTCCATAGAGAATGAAAAAACAGAAATTACCAGGTGAATTGTATTAGGACAAAGCCTTCCATTTCTGCAATGGTCCTTCCTGAGGTTTTACTATTTCTGGACATTCTCTGAGCTTTGGGTATGAGTTTTCATTTTAAAAGCAAATGAGTAAAGCACTGGACTCACAGAGTGGCAGACAATCTTTCCACAGGATGACACAGCTAGGTTAACATGAACACATGAAGATGCAAACAAAAACTACAAAGCTGATTGGGCAAAAGACTTTTTTTAAATTTTCATATGGGGGTAATTGTAAAGATAATAACCATATTTGTTAAGAGAAAAGCCTGTGGGATCTTTTAGTGTATGGCAAACATCATACAGAATTATAGCTTTCTGCCTGTCCATCATCTGTCATATGTATTATCATGTTTTATTTTCAAAACTCATACTTAGGGAAAGTTCTAGTCTTGGCCTGGTCAAATCTCAAGGAAGTTTGCATAGAAAAGGATCCACTTTCTGGTCAGACCAGTCTGGCGCTAGTATCTGATTCCATAACATAGTGGCTATATAGATGCCCATATGTGGAAGTCTATGAGAGAAAGAGAACCAACTGAGCTGATGCATGCAGAGAATCCTCCACACTTTCCCCTACCTGGTACCCATATAAGAAATACTACAGTGGCTCCTATGATGACACAATAAAATAAAAACACTACTGATCTTTATATGTTTTGAATATTGTATAAATTAATTTATCACACATTATTAAGTGATTTGTATTTGACTGAATTTTACCTATACCTCTAGAGTGTCATAGAAGACTGTAGCAGATAAAAGTTATAGTTTTAATAAGCTTTTTATATTGATTCTTGTCTTTCTGATAATTTCAGACTGACCTTAACAACCACATTGACAGTGTCAGCTCTGCACAGGATGAGGAGCAGCCTCTGACTTCTAATTAAACATATGAGATTCATGTAGAATAAGAGAATTTAGACAAAAGCCCTATAGCATCATTTGAACCCACCTACTAAACATGGAATTTTACCACCAGATCCTGACTCTATTATCCTATTCCATATCGAATTTGATCTCTCTTTAATTTTCCAGATTTTTCTGTGTAAGTAATAGCATAGATTCCATAATCTGAGAGAGAAGATACAAGCAATCATGTCATAAAGACTACACTTCCATGGTGACAGACTTAGTGAGGTCACAGAACTGTTTTATTTTGTCCTTTCATGACATTACAAAATTAAGCCAATTATTTAGAAAATTCTGTTTTACTAAAGTCTGAACTCTGGAAAAAATCGGAATATGGGAATAGGGGATTACTTTTCCATGTTCAGTGAGGAGCTGGAGTCAACCAGATATGTATTCCTTGGCTAAAATAAGTCCAGCTTGAACTGGTCCACAACTGCCTTTATAGCTAGCTCAAAAACACTTTTATGAACAATCTTAGAGACATTTGTCTTTAAAAATTTTTGTGCTATATATCTTGGGAGAATGATAACTAAATTTGTTCTTGTTTCTTAATCTTTCATTGTGTTGTACAACTGTCCTCATCAATAAGGAAAGAGCTCCCATAGGTGTTGCCCATGCAATTACTGCTCAGTGATAACAGCAACAATGACCACTCACCATGAACTTCCTAGGTTCTCTGATCATATTAGGTACTTTTCTGATGTACAGCAAACGCAACTTAAGTGGGGAAATGTTTTATTTTTGGCTTATAGTTTCTGAGAAATAGAATCTACCATGTGGGAAAGGCAAGCTGGCTGATTGTATTTTCACGTTTTCAGGAGGTAGAGCAAGGGAACAGGAACCTTCAAACCCCTCCCCTAATTATGTACTTCCTCCAACAAGTCTCCACCTCCTAAAGGGTCCATAATCTCCCCAAACAGTGCCAGCAGTGGAAGACTATGCATTAAAATACATAAGCCTGTGAGGAACATTTCTCATTCCAATGACTCCAGTGATACAATGCCCTTCATTCTCTCTGTCTAGCCTACCTTCATATGCTCCATAGTGCTCAGTGTGCACAAACAGAAGAACACATACAGCATCCCTAAGTGTGTCTGAAGACAGTACTTACAGAACAGGGTGAAACAACAGAAAAAGAGAAACGAAAAGAGGACCTTGAGGCAGGTATAAGTCGTTTTATGACAAAAATAAAAGTATTTACTATGATCATTATGTGTGTGTACATACACACACACACACACACACACACAACCCATTATAGTAAAATTTTGTAAGACTATTTGTCCAGAGATTTAAAATTGAAACAAATCTGAGCCCATGTCGTCAAAGTCATGGAGAGATTTAGAGATACTGAGGAGAATAAAAAGAGAAGATGGTTGGTTGAAAAATGGCACCCTAGACTTAGTTCCAGAAGAGAAAAAGCACAGTAGTGGGAGAACTGAAAAATCCAAACTTCTATGGTTTAAATGAGTAGTATCCCCCAAAACATCCATGTGTTAAATTTTGGGTCAGTAATACTAAGATATGGTTGAAGTTTTGGAAGGCTAGGACACGTAGAGGCCCTTGGGTTACTGAGTGTGTGTCCGAGAAGGCTGGTAACTGGCCTCCCAGCTCTCATTGCTTCACCCTGATGATGCATGTGCTTACTTCACCATGTGCTCTGGCTGTGATTCACCACATTCACCAAATCTCTAAAACAAAGGTGCCACTTGACTTGGGCTTCTGATCACCAGACACTTAGGTGAAATGGACCTTTTATGTCTAGAAAGCTTACAATCTCAGATATTTCACTATAGTAATAGAAAGCTGACTTATTCAACCAAAGAAACAGATACAACTTTCAATTAATAATAGTGGTCCAATATGATATATTAATTTTAAAAATTATACCATGTTAGTGTAAGATTTTAACTCAATAGAAGGCATTCCAGTCTTCTATAAATCAGGAATCTAAGTTCATTGCTAAATAAAATACTTGAAGTGTAATAACTCACAATGCTTAGATTTGTAGGTGACAATTTCTGAAGGAACTTGGATATGACTGTTGCTATAAATGACTGGTCTTATTCTGTTGAGGAAAACAACTTAGAGTTGAGCTCTGTGGGTGGCAGCCTACAGAAACTCTGCCAGACAAACTGTGCCACCAACTCTGTGGGGAAACAGAGTTTACCTCATCTCAGGGGGGTTTCTATGAGGATGAAAATAAATTGAAAAACTCCTTTGGGAAAATCATGAGATTGTGCATTAATCTGGCAGGATATTGACAATTTTTGTCCAGAGATGCACAGTTTGTGTTACAATAGAAAGCAAAGTCTCTTCACAGATGAGCTGGAACACAAAGTTTGTTTTCCTCCTGAAAAGTAAAGGCAGGGTGAGAGAGGAATTAATACGCATTGGCATAAAATGTTCTTTGTAGACCTATTTTTCTCTTCTGTGTGATATGACTCAGCCCGAACATCCTAACCAATGCTCAGATTTACTGTATTCTAACCTATAGTTAACTGGGTGTAGGAGCAGATTGCTCTAGAAAGTTACCAGTAATTAACTGATAAGCCTTACACCTGGCTTCATGAGGAAATGCTCCTCATTGGCTGACTTTTTAAGTTATTGCTAGCTTTTCTAGGAAAATTGAGATGTGAATGAGTGGATTTTTATGATAGATTTTATTAGATTTAGTCAGTGAATCTCGGAGCATCCACCTGCATCTTAGCTATGGCTACTACTTCTAAAGGCACAGCACTGATTGGTGACATAGCTGACTGGCAGAGCACCTGCCTTCCTCAGGATGAGTCATGGTTGTCACTTTTCAACACCTCAAATAAGCATTCAGGCAGAGGAAGATGGCCTTTGTGACAGAACAGAGCTCTCACTAGGGAACTGAATTGTCCAGAACATCACACTCATAGGCTCCAACCTCCATAACTGTGAGATGGACATTTTTGTCATTAAAACATCTCAGTTTGTAGGGTTTTCTTAAAGCAACTGACCTGCTGAATGAGATAAAGATGTTAGAAAATAAATAAATATGCTGAGTAATCATGAGGCATAGAATGCTTTGATCAGAAGAGAGTCAAAATACAAAAGGAATAGCAAAGGCTGGGCTATGGGGTCCATGATGATGGGTAGGCGGGAGGCAGGGGTCAGATTCAGAATGTTTTAACATCTGGGAGCTAAAGTCAAGAGAGGAAGGAGCCTATGTGGTAGGCAGACAATCCACTTCCAGGATCCACTGAGAGTGCCCGCTATTAATTAAGCAGCAGCTAGGACAAACATCACAAAACCCAATCTGAATAGAAGCCTACATGAGAATCCCAGAACCCAGTTGAGCACAAGAACAGTGAAATATGATCACAATCAGATTGCACTATTGGTAGTCTACTGGAGCCCACCCCAACAGCAGCAAGACAGTTCTAGTCTATAATCATGGTAGCAAACAGAAACTGACAAATGCTCCTGGGCATAAACTGTCCTATGGCAGTTCAGTGCCCATTTCCTAGCTCTACTGTGGTCGAAGCCACCTTCCAACCTAAGCTCACCAAAAAGATACCCCCAACCCCTCTAGTTTTGAGAATTCTTTCCTGATTAGTCCATTTTACACCTTATTTACATATACATACATTAGACCAATCAGGACCTACCTGGCTACTAAGAATTCAAATCTCACTGTGACTCATGTGCCAGCATGGTTTTCCCACTTAATGTTGTTAATCCTGAGTTGATCAAGATCTCCTTGATTGTACTCCCTTGGCTGTCTGCCTATGTCATACCTTTCTTGTAGAAAGACAAAAACTATATAGTAGACATGCATAATTTATTTTCAAATGCCCTCAATATTGGAGTTCACTGGTAGGCTGTTCTTAGACCTTACTTCCAGCCTAAGAATGCCAAAGCCTTTTCATAAAGCAAGGCCAGTGCAGGGTCTACTTTTTTATAATCAGTATTTGCCATACAAGATTCTTTGTGTGTGATGAGCACCTGGTCACTGCCTGGTCACATTGTCTTTCCCATTGGCCAACCTTTACTTGGGTTTGGTTTTATTTTCCCTTTCCTTTTTTTTTTCTTTTTTTTAAATTTTTATTATTTATTAATTTATTCTTGTTACATCTCTATGGTTATCCCATCCCTTGTATCCTCCCATTCTCCCCTCCCTCCCATTTTCCCCTTATTCCCCTCCCCTATGACTGTTGCTCAGAGGGATTACCTCCCCCTGTATATGCTCATAGGGTATCAAGTCTCTTCTCGGTGACCTGTTGTCCTTCCTCTGAGTGCCACTAGGTCTCCCCCTCCAGGGGACATAGTCAAATGTGAGGCACCAGAGTACATGAGAAAGTCATATCCCACTCTCCACTCAAATGTGGAGACTGTCCTGTCCATCACTTTCAAGATAGTTATCTTCAGTGAGGCCAGCAGGTAAAGGACAACCACTCCATGCCCCTGCCCTCTCACCCCACACACACACAAACACCAGGGATGAAAGAGACTAGATGAGGTTTTGAGAATAAAAACTTCCTAGAACTACGAATAAGCTTTGAAACACAAAATTAGAAATAATTCTAGTGTGTCTTGAAAAACCAAAACAAATAAATAAACAAACAAGTAAATAGAAGTAAGTCATGATTTGTGATAAGGTCTCCAACAAACTCTTACAGTTCACAAAAGCCACTGCATGACAAGGCTAAATAACAATGAAAATACAGAAGAATCACATGTACCTCTTGTGTCCCTGTACAGTGGCCCCATAGAGGGAAGGTAAGAGTGAAGAGACAGCTGCTTTTCACTTGTTACTACACTCCACTAGCCATGCTGCTGCCTGACAGGGGGCTGTCAGACAAAAGATACACAGCTGAGCACAACAAAGGACCAGGAACACTGGCAAAGTAAGATTATAGGCAAGAAAGAGGCACAGCATTTGTGCGTTCATTTGCTCCTGTGTTTGTCTGCATGTATTTATCTGTGTTTGTGACTATCTGTGTATGTTGTGTTTGTGTGTATATCTGTGTTGTTGTTTCTCTCTCTCAGTGTCTGTTCCTCTCTGTATCTCTGTATCTCTGTCTTTGTGTCTTTCTCTGTCTCTGTCTCTCTGTGTCTCTCTGTCTCTGTCTCTCTCTGTCTCTGTCTCTCTGTCTGTCTGTCTGTCTGTCTGTCTGTCTGTCTCTCTCTCTCTCTCTCTCTCTCTCTCTCTCTCTCTCTCTCTCTCTCTCTCTCTGTGTGTGTGTGTGTGTGTGTGTATGTGTGTAATGTAGAAGAAAATTCTCAAGTGTTTTTTTTTCTCAGCACCACCCACCCACATTTCTCTTGTGACAGAGTCTATCTCTGCCCTGAACTTCATCAAGTAGGTCACGCTGGTTGGTTATCCAGCCCAAGATTCATCCTGACTTCACCTCCCTGGCCTTTGAAACCAAACCCAGCTCTTTCGGTCTTTCAACTGTGGATTCTGAGGCTCAAGCTCATGTTTTCCTACAAGCAGTTTACTAACTGAGCTGCCTGCCTAGATGCTTTATGTAGACTTCCTTTTATATTCATGACTTGAAATGATTAATAAAGGATGCAAAATGAGGAGATGAAAGCAACAATAAATGACAATACTTATTTATGGCTTTCATCATATATCATACTCTTCTGGATAGGACCTTTCCTGAGTCCTGGTGGGATGATAAAAGAAGCAACTGAAAATTTATATTTCTGACATGTTATCAGGAGGTATTGAGGATTCTACTGCAGTGGTCACACTTAAGGAATGCCAGCAAAACCTGAGAATTGTTGATCATTTTTATCTGAGAAAAGTCCAACCTGAAAACTCTTTCTTCTTATTCAAGAGAGAGCTTTACAAGCCTCTAGCTCCATCTGTATCATCATCAGCCATCTCCATAAGAATGAAAATAGTCCTGATGGTGAAAATGTGATGCTGCCCCACCAAGCATGTTAAGCCAAAGAGCTGGAAGCAAAACATCTGCCCAGTTGATAATTTTAATACACCAGGTATGCCATGAGATAAAATTGTCAACATCAAAGAAGAAAAAAGAACTTTAATTTCATTCAATTATTTTTGCCTCACATAATCCTGGCTTGAATTAGGATGGACTTGAGAATGGAGTTCACTCAGAATTTAGAACATTAAGATGATTGCATTACTATTATTTAATGCAAAACTTTTTTATTCTCCTAAAAATTACAAAGCATGAGCAAATATGAGAAGCAGAACCTAGTCTATCTGCATTGGCAATGACATTGGAGCATGGACACTGTGGAAGGACATAGCTTGCTTCATAAACTTTAGGACATAATTCCCTACTTGGAAATGAGTGGTTATTCTTTAACTTAAACAATCCCCTGCATAAAGGTACTGTAAACCAGTTCTAAACGATCAGTACCAATCCAAAGCTGTAGTCTCACCTTGCTAAAAGCTACCACACCATCCATGGTAAGAGCAGAGCTTCTGGAATTTGCCATTTCTGGGACTGTGTATTTCTTTAAGCTCTAGATAAACTGCTCTCTCCTTCCCTCAGATGCATGCTGCTGTGCATGTAATCTCACCATCAATAAGTATATTTTTAGTTCAATGAGCAAAACTCCAGCTTTTTCATTTGTTTCAGATAGCTTCTTTAGGACTGTACAGTCAGTAGCCTTTTGGTGCTATTACTCCCAGTACTCATTTTTTTGAAACATATGACCCAATCATTGCTCTGATAGGAAAAACAGGGAGATAATTTAACCTCGGAATATTTTACAAGATCGAAAGACATTTTTGATTGTCATGATTATGGGGAAAACTAGTGAGTAGTGTCCAAAGATACTACTGATCCCTAAAGCCCTGTACCCCATCGCCATTTATTAGGTGCACCCCACCTCAGTGCGTATGATGTATCCTACCCCAGTGAAGAATTACCCTAGCCCAAATGCCAACCAGGGTTAGATGCTGAAACGTACAAAGTTGAGGCGCAGAATATAAAGGGAAATAAAACAGTCATCAATGGAGGAATATAAGTGCAGTAGCTCAGGGCAGGAATTTATATAGGCCATGGAGGATTCCTGCTTACTCGCTTGCTCTCCAAGCCTTGCTCAGAGACCTTTCTCTTCTTTTATCTTTTTTGAGGATTTTTTTTTGAAACAGGATCTTGGTTTGGGCCATCACTGGTTGGACATTCCCACAATGTCTACCATATTTGCTATATCTTTATCCCCGTGCATCTTGTAGGCAAGGTAATTTTTGGGTCAAAGTTTTTGTGGGTGTATTGGTGTTCTCCTCCCTCTAACAGGATACTTGTCTAGTTAGAAGGTGTCCTCTTCAATCTGTGGCCCCTGCTGGTAGGAGTCTCTGGTAGAGGCCCCTTCACATTCTCCCAGGAGCATACCATGACTTAAGTCTCCAGCTTGTCACAGAGACGCCCTCTCACACAGTTTCTGCTTGCTCTACAGGCCTTCTGTCCTCCACCCCTGTTCTAGCTCTGATTTCACCCTTATTTCTCTCTGCACTCCTTCTCCTCCCTTGTTCCCTCTCTTCAAGAACTACCTGTGTCTATTATGCTTCCCCTTCTAAGTGATATTTAAGTATTCTCCTTTGGACCCTCCTTATTATTTATCTTCTTTGGGCCTGTGCATTATAGTAAGTTTATCCTGTACTATATGACTAAGATCTACTTATAAGTGAGTATACAGCATGTGTGTCTTTCTGGGTCTAGGTTGCCCCACTCAAGATGATCTTTTCTGCATGTTTTGCCATCCCATCCAATTGCTGCAAATTTCATGACTTCTTTGTTTTTAGTAGCTGAGTAGTATTCCATTGTTCGGTTGAGGGACAGTTAGGTTGTTTCCAGTTTCTGGCTATTCCAAATAAAGTTTCTATGAACATAATTGAGCAAATGTCCTTGCTTTACCGTGGAACATCTTTCATGTATATGCCCAGAAGTACTATAGCTGAGTCTTGAAGTGTATCTATTCCCAATTTTCCGAGAAAGCTCCAGGTTGATTTCTACAGTGGTTGTACAAGTTTGCACTCCCATCAGCAATGGAACAGTATTATCTTTCTCCACATTCTTGCTAGCATGTGATATCACTTGAGATTTTGATCTTATCCATTCTGGTAGGTATAAGATGGAATCCCAATGTCATTTTGAATTGCATTTCCCCCAATGATTAAAAACATTGAGCATTTCTCTAAGTACTTCTTGGTCATCTGCGATTCCTCTGTTGAGAACTCTCTGGTTAGCTTTGTGCTCCATTTTTTAATTGGGTTATTTTGTTTGTTGTTATTTAATGTTTTGAGTTCTTTATATATTTTGGATACAAGCCTTTGTTGGAGGTAGGACTGGTAAAGATCTTTTCCCAATCTGTAGACTGTCATTTCATTCTATTGACAGTGTATGTTTTCTTTCAGAATCATTTCAGTTTCATGAGGTCCCATGTATTAATTGTTGATCTTAGAGCATGACCTCTATTGGTGTTCTGCTCAGGAAGTTCTCTCATATGCCAATGAGTTCAAGGCTCTTCCCCACTTTCTCTTCTAATAGAGTTAGTGTATCTGGTGTTATGTTAAGATCTTTTGAGAATTCTATTTAGTAACAGACTTAAATGAGTTGTGTGGGAGTTTTATTTATTTATTTTGTTTTATTTGGTTTTGGTGGCTAGTGTTGTTGGGTTTTGTATACTCTAGATAACAACCCTCTGGTTAGAATTTTCTTTCTCCTTCTCTCACTTATATTTTCACTCAAATGTTTCCACTTGAAAGATTGTGTCATTCTTATAATGCTCCTTTCATTTCATGCTATTACAGTTTTAAGAGTTCTCACATCTTCTTGGCTCCCAGTCTTCTTGGGACTGCATCATTCTTTCCCTTCCCCTCACTAGCTCTTGGTTTTTCAGCTGTTTTCTTCAATGTCATCTCATTGTCAAATCCTTTTCTCTGTGTCATAAGTTGGCCTACCTCTGTTCTTACGTGCAGAGAATTAAACAACTTTGCTCCAACTCTGACTTTCTTTTTTGGTCTTCTCTATTCTGCTTCTCTCTCTATGTATACATTTACTAACGGGCTATCAGCTTTGTTTTCTTTTCTAGCTCCTACAAACCTACAAAGAACATTTGATTAAATCAACATCCCTAGCTCCAATTCTGTGATATTGATGACTTTTAAAGGTTTTTTATTTGTATGTGAGCATATGTGTTTTTATGTATATACATGCCCTCAGGCACATGGGTGGCAGAAGTCAGTGTACAGTGTTTTCCTCTAGCATTCACTCATGTTTTTTCTGGGCCAAGCTGTAAACTAGCAAGCCCCAGAAATAAGTGTGTAGGAAATGTCTGGTTCTCTCTCTGTCTCTCTGTCTCTCTGTCTCTGTCTCTGTCCCTGCCCCTGTCTCTCTCTCTCTCTCTCTCTCTCTCTCTCTCTCTCTGTGTGTGTGTGTGTGTCCTGGGGGCTGGGGTCAATCCTCAAAGTTGACCACTCAGTGATCTCTCCAGTCCATACAAATTTTCTTCAGTAATTATTACTGAAATATACAATTCTTGATTTGAGCACATATAAGAAAATGATGTTATAAGTATCTAACAATCTTAATATACACATATAGTTCAGGGATCCTTTAAGAAGCATTTGTACTTGATAGAAATGGGTAGATATATGCACCAAATAATATGCACAAAGTACAACCATAATAACTACCATTTTTAAAAGCTGAGAACAGGCCTGTCATGGTGGTACCTACCTGAAATCCCCAGTGCTTGGGAGGATGAAGCAGGAAAATCACAAATTTGAGATGTGTCAGAGACACACAATGAGCCCAAGTCCAGCCTGCGCTGTATATTGAGACTCTCTAATAAACAAACAAACAAATGAAACAAACAAACTACTGGAGCAATCCTAATGCTTAAAAACAGGAGAAATAAATAAATCTGTAGTCTATCCTTCCAACAGAATACTACGTAATATCCTAAACAAACAAACAAAACTCTCTGAGAATATCAGCTTAGAAGCAAATGAAAAACAGATTGTTGAGTAAAAATTAAACAAACATAAGCAACTACAGGCATCCTGATTTCATTTAGATTAATGAGAACAGGCCAATCACGGTTCTGGTGAATTCAACATAGAACTCTGAGACTCAGGGGAGATTACAGCACAGGTGTGTCCACTAAATTAAACTTCACAAACTGAGTTCATAGATGCTTGTGAGATGCGAGTAAGCTGTGTTTACCCTTTGATCACCTGTTATCTTTTAATTAAAACATTCACTTATTGGCTTCCTGGATATATTCTCAGAGATATGAAACCTTCACATGTGCCTCCATGCTGTGCTGCTGTCCCAGGACCATGCTGTCTAATGAACATTTCAACATGCTCTCAATCATTACTCACACAGGGAATTTTCTTGTCCCTCTCAGAGAACAAATACATATAGACATATAATCATCACACCATTGCCGGCCTCACTTAATAACACTGGAGAGAAGTCATAATTATAACTTAACATAAAATATCTGCCAACACTAAAGGTCTCTGCATCATTTCCAGCCTACATCGCTTATATTTATTCTCATTCTTCATGGGCATATTGACAGTCAAGTTCCACAAAACCTAAAATTACATTCACATGTTTCTGAAAATTGCTTTCTGGAGTTCAGTCCCTTGTGACTTAATTTTAATGTGATTTTCTAATTCCTTAGTGGAAACCCACTTTATCTTAGAAACTCTGAAAACAAATTAACTTTAACCCTTATTATATGAATGAAATAAATGTGGTAATTGTGCTAAAAGACATTTTCTTTTAAAATGAAGTATTATTGTGAGAACATTCTTTTTGCCTATTAATTGGATTTTCTTCACAAAGTAGAAGTAGGGAAAAATGGAAAGAAAGGTCAGGGCTAGAGACAGTTCATCCAAAAGAAAAGATTGAGCCTGCCCTGGGGGAGAGTTAAGATCCTATATGAACAATCTAGAAAAGAAGCATACTTTCAGAATGATGTTCCTGTCTGTGTTTCCTTGAATAGATATGATATACTTCCAAAGCGGCCATGCATTTCAAATCCTGCCATTTAGTCCAGATATCTAATATTTGCCTAGGTTTTGTTTTGTTTTGTTTTCCATTTCAAAAATCTACCACTTTCGTGCAATAGTTTGGCACATTTAGGCTACAACTGTATACTGTATACATTCTCGATGAAGCTTGACATCACATAAACAATTGACCAATGAGCTTTAGGAATCATTCCATCTTTGCCTCCTTAACTCTTTGTGTTTGAATTTATCTTGGTGATAGGAATCTTGCCCCAGATGGTCAAGCTTGTTCAGCAAGCACTTAACCAACAGAGTCATCCCTCCACTGTTGTTACATGAACGTCTTTACTAAATTTTTAAGATAAAGTAAGTAGAAATTGTACATTGTTAAGAATATACAAACACCAGCGCTGAAGAGATGGCTCCTTATTTAAGAACACTTGTTGCTCTTTCAGAGGACCAGGGTTCAATTACCTGAATACACCTGGCAGCTGACAACTTCCTGTGATTCCAGAGGATTTGCTTCCCCCTTCTGGCTTCAGTTAGCACTACACACATGTGATGAACAGACATACATGCAGGCAAAACACCTATATACATTTTTTTAAAAAAACTTACAAGAATATTTTTTAAATATTAAAAAGCAATAAAAGTAAAATTGTAAGTGCTTTATATTTCAGTCCTTTACTTCCAAATCATGACAATCTTTCAGAAAATTAATGTTGTCCTGACTTAACTGATGAACTGTGATGTAATCATGTGGGAAAATAGAAACTGTACAGTGGCTTCTATGTCTGAGTACATATTCTTGTTACCTGAAGAACTTAATATATTTTTAGCGTATTAGCTAATGACTATCTTAGTTTTTTAATTCCTGAGAAAATAAATTTAAAATAATCTAATTAAAAACAGTAAAGGTTTATTTTGGCCCGTGGGTTCTGAGGCTTCAGGGCAGTCATTTGACCTGCTGCTTTGGGCCTGGGGCAATGCACACTCATCATGGTGGGAACATGGAGCAGGGGCCTACTCATTTCATGACAGCTGGGAAGCAAAACAAAGAAAGAAAGGGCCCGGAGCCACAATGTGCCTTCAAGAACACACACTGGTGACTTACCTGCCCTCTAGTCTGAACTGTCAGCCTAATTATAGTACTGTGAGATAGAACAAAGCTTTTAAAACCTGGATCCTGGGAGACATCTCAGATCCAAGTTACAGCAGAACCTCACCTCTGAAATCTGAACTGATCTGGGAAGGGGGCTGGCAAAAAAAATATCCTGAAAGATGCAACTAATTGAAATATGCTAAGAAACATTATTCTAAAATTAAACTAAAGCACAGCTAAAATAATCCATGTAGGCCTCCTAAATTCTTTCACATAAGATAGGATACAAGTTAGTAAAAATTTGCCCTCCAAAAATCACTCTGGCACTACAAAATACTCTTGATTTCAGGTACTTTTTTTGCCTATTTGAAAGTAAAACGAAACAGAAATCATTCTCTTGAATATTTTAGACAGGTGAAGAATGAGCAGAAATAAGAGAATGGTGATGATGGAGTGACAGTGCCTGAGTTGAAGGAAAGTATGTCCTTCCTTATTTTAAGTAAAGCTTCTGATGTTTTCTCCTTCTCCACTTCCTTCAGTCCTTAACCAAATAAGAGGGAGTGCAGTGGTGCATGGGGAAGGGTGAGCAAATGGTTCTTGTGGACTGAGACCAGGCTTCAGAGGAGCCCTCATGTGTAGCATTGATGATTGCCACCATGGTTCACTTCTAACTCTCAGCAGTTTAACAGATGGCTGGAACGCTTTGCAATTCTTAATAAGTGGAGAACATAAACCAATATTAGCACTCTACTTTGAAATTTAGCACATTTGTGTATCAGATTCCTGGCCTAGTAAGTTATATATGGCAAATTGCTTGAGGTGTTTACCTACCATTAACAAACTGAGGACTTTGTTCAGAGTGGACTTGAGGAACTTTTCCAAGGTGAGGATGACATTTTCCCCAATGTTGAGATGCAACTATTCAGATATGTCAGAGAAAAGAGTAAAAGGGAAATGCTAGTGCTTTGAAGAGAAAACATCAAAGGGAAAGGCTTCTACTGTTAGCTGAATTTGGAAGCAAATCCTGAGAGTCAGAGGAGTTGGTGCTCTGCTTAGAAAATTTCAGAAGAGCAACATGGATTGTCATCTAGACTCACCCACTGAGGTACAGGACAAGAAATGGTAGCATCTGCCAGCTCAATAGTTTGCAGGACTGAACTCATTTATAGACATGTGGCAGGCTCCACTATCCCAATGGCTCTAAGAAGGATCCTGTCTCCAGAGCAGGGACGATTAGAAGGTGCTGATGAGGGTGGTTGTCTGGGAGCTCTGACAAGATCTTAGACCTTAGAAAGGTCTCCACTAGGATCTGGGGTTCCAGAGAAAATAGATGAGGGGTTCTGGGCACCCAGACTCCAACTTTCCAGTCAGTATGTTACAATTAGAGGTTGAGAACATACAGAAAATGTGCATAGGTAGCAGCATCCTTCTCCAGCAGTGTGTGTCTAAGTGAAAGGTCATGGTGCTAAGGGCATGTTAGGATACAGACTCAACTCTCAAACTCTTCACTTCGCGTTGTTATAGATTTACAACATCCCACTGCATACCTCCTTTATTCTCTGTGAATTTGAAAAAAATTAAACTGACATGATCAGGAAAGTGTAATATTTAAATATTTAAATGCTAAATATTTAAGATAATATGTGCATGGAACAGCTTTCTTTTAGCCAGATACAAAAAAGAATCAGCGAATGATAGCATAGCCAATTCACATTATGTAATGTGTACTTGGGAAACTGTGAGAGAAATTATTTTAGTAAAACACAATCCAGAATGGAACACAAACAAATCAATCTTGAAGATCCTATACTCTTCACACATTTTCTGTCTCCTAATGTCAAGGGACTTAGCCGCACAAGTAGATTCTCTCAGATGTTTCATAATTTGGGGGACAGTCTTAAATGTCAGGGCTCTTTTCACTTTGCTTTCTATTGTTATAACTGAAGAAGGATCAAAACTGAAATAGTTGTCTGAACAGTAAATTACTCCTCCTGAACTAATTTAGAGATAGATTTTTTAATTTTGTTTTTTAAATTTTTATTTAACTATTCATTCAGATTGCAATTTAATTGTTATCCCATCACTTGTATCCTCCCATTCCTCCCTCCCTCCCTGTTTCACCCTATTCCCCTCTCCTAGGTCTAATACTGAGGAGACCTCTTCCCCTACTATATGGTCATAGGCTATCAAGTCTCATCTTGGTAGCCTGCTTATTCTTTCTTTGAGTGCCAACAGGGCTCCCCACCATGGAGAGGTCATCAAATATGGGGCACCAGAGTACATGTCAGAGTCAGTCCCCACCCCCCACATAACTGTGGAGAATGTCTTGTCCATTGGCTAGATCAGAGTAGGAGTTTGATGTTTACTACTTGTATTTTCCTTGGTTATTGCGATAGTTTGGCCAGACCCCTACCCCACCCCCCGGGCCCTGATGCACCCATCACGATGTTCTTCTTGTAGGTTTCTAGAACCCTCTGGATCCTTCTATTTCCACATCTCCTATATTTCTCTTACCTAGAATCCCAGTAAGATGTCCTCATATCTATCCTAATCTCCTGGTAAGTGAAGACTTTCATGGGAAATGATTTTTGGGCTAGTGCTCATGTGAGTCTTTCTGCTTCTGGGTTAACTCACTCAGTATGATCATTTATAGTTCCATTCATTTGCCCACAAATTTCAGGATTTCCTTGTTTTTAATAGCTGAGTAGTATTCCATAGTGTACATGTACCACACTTTCTTTATCCATTCTTCTACTGAGGGACATTTAGTCTGTTTCCAGGTTCTGTCTATTGTAAATAAAGCTGCTATGAACATGGTTGAGCATATGTCCTTGTTGTGTGGTGGAGCATTTTCTGGGTATATTTCAAGGAGTGGAATAGCTGGGTCTTGAGGAAGCCCTATTTCCAGTTTTCTGAGAAAGCGCCACATAGATTTTCAAAGTGGTTGTATAAGTTTGCATTCCCACCAGCAATGAAGGAGTGTTCCTCTTTTAGAGACAGATTTTTATAACAGACTCTCATCCGTTTGTACCTTTCTCCTACACAAGCTCATTCTTTATAACACTGGGCCTATGCTCCAAGTCATGGCATATGGTATCAATCTCTCTGAATTTGGACTGGTTCCTTCCTCTTCTATATTGACCATCCTTCTCCTTAGAAATGTTTTCCAGAAATGTGAGTGTATACAAGATGAAATGTATATGTGGCTAAATGTGTGGTGGAAAGGAAGCAGAATTTGCTAGATGACTCTGAGCAGTTTAATGATGGAGAATTTACTACTCTAATACAATTTGGGTATCAAGGGAGAAAGTAGTTAGAAATACAACTTTAGAAATGAAGTGTCCCTGATCTACTCACACTGTTTTTCTCAGGTTTTATTTTCTTCTGAAGTCTACAGGCTCTATGCTTTTGCCCTTCTCATTGTTGACTGCACTTCCAAACTGAACTCAATAACAAAAATAGTATATTATCAACTGAAACCATAGCTCATGCTAGTGGATAATAAAGCACAAACATATTAATTGAATGCAAAACATTTATACTAGGTCCCAGTTTTGGACTCAGTTGGTGAATCATCTTTTAATTCAACAAAAATCTATTATAGATCAAGAAACAAAATTTCTCAAAACATGTAGAATAACCAGATACCTGATTGGTTAGATAATAAACTCTTAGGAGAGTTGTAATAACAAACCACACTTTTACTTTAGACCAAAGCATTACAAAACTGAATCAATGATTAAAAATAATAATAATAGGTGAACACCAACCTAACCTAACATTAATATGTATAGAAATCCAATTTAACTCTCTACTGTATTTTCTTTTCTTTCAATGGAAAACTCTCCATTCATTTTTCCTCCATTCAATTTTCCTTTTTGTCATTATCATTCCCATATAGGATACAGGATGGGATACCTTCAAGTTACACTGTTACATCTTAAATTGCCCACTTTTACTATTACTATCATCATCATCATCATCATCATCATCATCATCATCATTATCATCATCATCATTTCAGATTGCATAGCAATTGTTAGCCTCTCACTTGCATCTTCTGGTTTCCCCCTCCCTCCCTTTTTTTTTTCACCCTAATCCTCTACCAAAGACTTCTGACAGAGCGGAACTCCTCTCCTACCATATGACCACAACCTATCAGGTCTCATCCTGAAAGATTGCTAGACTTTCCACTGTGTGAGCAAAGGTCCTCCTCACCAAGGGGAAGTGATCAAATTGGAGGCACCAGGGTTCATGTCACAGGCAGTCCCCACTCTCCCTACAACTGGGGAGAATGAACTGTCCATTGGCTAGATCTGAACATGTGGTCTAGGTTTACTGCATGCATTATCCTTGCTTGGTACAACAGTTTGGGCAAGTTCCCCTGGGTCCAGATCTGCCAGCCTTGATGGTTTCTTGTGGGGCTCCTGAACCCTCTGGGTCCTTCTGTCCCCCACCACCACCACCACCATTTTTCCATACCACTCTCACCTGGAATCCAGTAGTGATTCCCAGCATCTGTCCCGATTCCCTGTTGAGTGGACACTCTCATAGGACATCTATATAGGGCTAATATCTACATATACGTGAGTATATGCCATTCCTGTCTTTCTAGGTATGGGTTATCTCACTCAGGATGATCATTTATAATTCCATCCAATTGCTGGAAATTTTCAGGATTTACTTGGTTTTTTTTTTCTAGCTAAGTAGTATTCCATTGTGTAAATGTATCACAGTTTCTTTATCCTTTCTTTGATTGAGGGACACCTAGGGTATTTTTTTCCTCATAGTCTGGCGATTACCAATAATGCTGCTATGAACATAGTTGAGCAAGTATCCAGTAGTGGTATGGCTGAGTTGTGAGGTAACACTATTCCAAATTTTCTGAGAAAGTGCCAGACTGATTTCCCAAGTGGTTGTACAAGTTTGTACTCCCACTGGCAATGAAAGAGTGTTCTTTTTTTTTTTAGGAGTGTTCTTCTTTCTTCCCATCTTTGCTAGTATGTGCTATCACTTGAGTTTTTGATCTTAGTCATTCTAAGGTGTGTAAGGTGGAATTTTGGAGTGCTTTTGATTTGCATTTCCCTGAAGACTAAGGATGTTGAGCATTTTGTTAAGTGTTTCTCAGCCATTTGATATTACTCTGTTGAAAATTCTCTGTTTAGCTCTGAACCCCATTTCTTAATTGGATTATTTGGTTTGGTGGAGTTTAATTTCTTCATTTTTTTATAGATTTTGATTATTAACCCTTTGTTAGATGTAGGGTTGCTGAAGATATTCTCCCAGTCTGTAGGCTGTCATTTTGTTCTGTTGAGTGTCCTTTGCCTTACAGAAGGTTTTCAGTTTCATGAGATCCCATTTATTAATTGTTGATCTTAGAGCCTGAGTTGTTGGTATTCTGTTCAGGCAGTTGTTTCCTGTGCCAATAGCCATCATCAAATTAAATGGAAAGAAACTCAAGAAATTCCACTAAAATCAGGGACAAAGCAGCCCACTCTCTCCATATCTCTTACATATAGTATGTAGAGTCCTACCTAGAGCAATAAGACAATAGGAGATCAAGGGGATCCACATCAGAAAGGAAGAAGTAAAAGTATCACTACTCACAGATGATATGATAGTGTAAATAAGTGACCCCAAAATTTCACCAGAGAACTCCTACAGCTGATAAACAACTTCAGCAAAGTGGCTAGATGAAAATTCAAGTAAAAAAAATTCAGTAGCCCTCCTGTATAGAAATGACAAATGGGCTAAGAAAGAAATTAAGGAAACTACACCCTTCACAATGGGCATGAGCAATATAAAGTATCTTGGTAAAACTCTAACCAAGTAAGTGAAAGACTTATAGGAAAAAAGCTTCAAGTCTTTGAAGAAGGAAATTGAAGAAAGTATCAGAAAATGCAAAGATGTCCCATGTTCGTGGATCTCGAGAATCAACATAATAAAAATGACCATCTTACCAAAATCAATTTACAGATTTAATGCAATCTCTATCAAAATACCTACACAGTTTTTAAAGACCTTGAAAGATCAATTCTTAACTTCATATGGAAAAACAAATTGCCTGTTTTTAAAATATCTGTGCTGTTATAGTGTAAATAACTGGGGTTGACTCTTAAGTTGTTAGATTTAATTTGCCTTTGGCACTGTGTGCAATTGGGATGAAATGTACATTACTTCAACCTGAAACCATGAGACCACAGGAACTTCCTTCAAAAAATATTACTTTTTGTTTGTGAAGGAAGGATGTGACTGTTAAGTGAAATCATCCTCTTAACTACAGAGCTGACTTATCTGAACAGGTGAATAAAAGCTAATGTTAGCTAAGGGATACACTGTGTCAACTCACTTTACCTAGGAGAAATCAAGAGGATAATGATACCAGGGGATAAAACAAGACTGGGATGCTGTGCACAGCACTGTTCAAACAACGTGGCTCTGACTGGCATGTTTCCCCCCCAAAATGACTGAAAACAGCATTTGGTAAGACAGGCTTTATTGGCTCAATAAGTAAGTAATTAACAATAATACTACTTACTGTTTATTTGATCAATTACATTACTGAGATTTTTCTATGTGCTCAAGACCCTAGTTTAAAAAAGACATATATTATATCTTGTTCCTCAAGATTATCATGAAAACAGATCAAATAGCATGACACCTCTATAGGGTGCTTCAGTGCTCAGGGTACAAGCCATGCAAATCAAGAGATACTTGGAGATCTAAGCCTGTTCCTGATTTGTTTTGTTTTAATTTTATTTTATTTTGTATGATGTGGTAGATGATGAAATTTTCTTGTTTTGAAAACGACATGTTATGATTTTTTTAAAAAAAAGAATGAGTGAAAATGTCCTCTATAGTCTGAGAAAGCATTGCTGTTATTATTTATTTATGGATATGCAAATAATAATGTTTACTTAAATTCTAGATTTACCTGAAAGAAATAGCACTGTAACAAAGTAATAGATTATATCTTAATAAAAGGAACTACAACCACTTGAATTCAGTGAAGCCATAAGATAACAGAGAAAGATTAATTACACTAAAAAATTTTTGGTTTACATAATAAGCCACTACTGGTTAATGTATAATGTATAATAATAAGAGGAATACTGGCCCGGATGAGAATAAGATTCAGGGAAGTGTACACCTATTGCTTATGAACAATACAAAAAACATCACAATTTCTTGATTTATTTATTTTTTTGTTAATTTGTTCTTGTTACATCTCTATGGTTATCCCATCCCTTGTATCCTCCCATTCTTCCCTCACTCCCAGTTTCCCCTTATTCCACTCCCCTATGACTGTTCCTGAGGGGAATTTCCTCCCCCTGTATATGCTCATAGGGTATCAAGTCTCTTCTTGGTATCCTGCTATCCTTCCTCTGAGTGCCACCAGGTCTCCCCCTCCAGGGGACATAGTCAAATGTGAAGCACCAGAGTTCGTGTGAAAGTCATACCCCACTCTCCACTCAACTGTGGAGAATATTCTGTCCATTGGCTAGATCTGGGTAGGGGTTTAAATTTTACTGACTGTATTGTCCTTGGCTGGTGCTTTAGTTTGAGTGAGACCCATGGGCCCAAATCTGCCTATCATAATGTTCTCCTTGTAGGTTTTTAGGACCCTCTGGATCCTTCTATTTTGCTATTCTCCCATGCTCCTCTCATAGTAAAAATGGCCATCCTACCAAAAGCAATCTACAGATTCAATGTAATCCTATCAAAATACCTACACAATGTTCTAAAGACATTGAAAGTTCAATTCTGGACTTCATATGGAAAAACAAAAACCCCAGAATAGCTAAAACAATCTTATACAATAAAAGATCCTCTGGAGGAATCTCCATACCTGATCTCAAACTGTATTATAAAGCAATAGTAATTAAAACAGCATGGTACTGGCACAGCAACAGGCTGGTTGATCAGTGGAATCGAATGAAGACCCATTTCCGCCACAGAAATAGAAGCAATTGTTGATAGTCTCCTAACCAAAAAAAGCCCAGGGCCAGATGGTTTCAGTGCAGAATTCTTTAGCTTGTTTATCTGTTCTTCACTTAAGTTTGGCAAGAGAAATTGATCAAGAAAATCGTCCATTTCCCTTAGATTTTCAAATATGTGGCATATATGCCTTCAAAGTAGGATCTTGTGATTCTTTGTATTTCTTCAGTGTCTGTTGTTATGTCTCCCTTTTCATTTCTGATTTTGTTGATTTCAATACTGTCTCTCTGCTTTTTAGTTAGTTTGGCTAACGGTCTGTCTATCTTGTTGATTTTCTCAAAGAACCAGCTCTTGGTTTTGTTGATTCTTTGGATTGCTTTCTTAGTTTCTAATTTGTTAATTTCAGTCCTGAGTTTGATTATTTCCAGACGTCTAATCCTTTTGGGTATTTCTGCTTCTCTTTTTCTAGGGCTTACAGTTGTGTCGTTAAGATGCTTATGTGTGATGTTTCCAATTTCTTTTTAAAGGCACTTAGTGCTATGAATTTTCCTCTTAGCACTGCTTTCAATGTAGCCCACAAATTTGGGTACGTTGTTCCTTCATTTTCATTGGATTTCAGAAACTCCATGATTTCTTTCTTTATTTCTTCCCTGACCCAGATGTCATTTAGCAGAGAGTTGTTTAGTTTCCACGTACGTGTAGGCTTTTTGTTGTTTCTGTTGTTGTTGAATTGCAGCCTAAGAGCATGGTGATCTGATAGGATACAAAGTATTATTTCAATCCTCTTGTATCTGTTGAGGCTTCCTTTGTGACCTACGATGTGATCAATTTTGGAGAAGGTTCCATGGGGTGCAGAGAAGAAGGTATATTCTTTCTTGTTTGGGTGAAAGGTTCTATAGATATCTGTTAGATCCATTTGACCCATGGCATTGGTTAATGATGTTATATCTTGGCTTAGTTTCTGTTTCAATGACTTATCCTTCAGTGAGAGTGGGGTGTTGAAGTCTCCCACTATTATTGTGTGGTGATCGATGTGTGGTTTAAGCTTCTTTAGCAGACCTTTTACAAATGTGAGTGCCCTTGTATTGGAAGCATAGATTTTCAGAATTGTAATGTCATCTTGGTTGACTTTACCTTTGATGAGTATGAAGTGTCCTTCTGCATCCCTTTAGATTAATTTTGGTTGAAAGTCTATTTTGTTCAATATTGAAATGGCTACGCCTGCTTGCTTCTTGTGACCGTTTGCTTGGAATACTTTTTTCCAACCTTTTGCCCTGAGGTAATGCCTATCATTATGGGTGAGATGTTTCTTGAATGCAAAAGAATGTTGAATCTTGTTTATGCATCCATTCAGTTAGTCTGTGTCTTTTTATTGGAGAATTGAGACCATTGATCTTGAGAGATATTAATGACCAGTGACTATTAAGAGTCTTAATTTTGATGTTGGTTCCAGTGGAGCATTTGTGTAGTTGTGTTTTTGCCATGGTATAGTTACCTATTTCCTGAGTAGTTTTGGTTGTAGCTTGACCCTTTGGCATGGAGTTTTCCTCCTAGTACCTTCTGTAAAGCTGGATTTGTGGATAGGTACTGTTTGAATTTGTTTTTGTCATGGAATATTTTGTTTTCTCCATCAATGGTTATTGATAGTTTTGCTGGGTAAGGTAGTCTGGCTTAGCATCTGTAGTCTCTTAGGATCTCTGTCCAGGCTCTTCTGGCTGTTATGGTCTCTGCTGAGAAGTCAGGTGTAATTCTGATAGGTTTGCCATTGAATGTTATTTGGCCCTTTTCCCTTGCAGCTTTTAATATTCTTCTTTATTCTGTATGTTTTGTGTTTTGATTATTATGTGACGGGCAGTTTTTCTTTTCTGGTCAATTCTATTTGGTGTTCTGTAGGCCTCTTGTATGTTTATAGGTATCTCTTTCTTTAGATTGGGGAAATTTTCTTCTATGATTTTGTTGAGAATAGTTTCTAAGCCTTGGAGTCTGATATCTTCTCTTTCTTCAATGCCTATTATCCTCAGATTTCTTCTTTTCATGGTGTCCTGAATTTCTTGGATGTTTTGTGTCAGGAGTTTTCCAGATTTGACATTTTCTTTAATGGTTGCTTCAAGAACTGTGATTGTATCTTCTAGTCCTGAGATTCGTTCTTCTGTCTCTTGGATTCTGTTGGAAAAGCTCACCTCTGTGTTGCTCGCCTTCTTCTCTGAGGTCTCACATTCTCGTTTTTCTTCTGTCTGTGTGTTTATCATTGAATCCATTTTCGTCTTCAGATCTTGAACTGATTTTTTGATTTCTTTCATCTGATTGTATATTCCTGAGTTTCTTCCATTGCCTTTTTATAGGTCTTCAGAGCTTTAACCGTTGTATTAATTTCTTTCATCTGGTTGTTTGCATTTTCCTGAAATTCTTCCAGTTCCACTCTATGTGCTTCTTTTATATCTCTCACCTCTTTGGCTGCATCTTCCTGCATTTGATTATGAATTTTATTTGTTTCATCCATTATCATCCTCATTACTAAAGATTTAAGGTCATATTTTTGTATTTCCGCTGTGTTTGAGTTCTTTGGGTTGCTTTCTTTGGGATAGCTGGAAACTCGAGATGCCATGTTGTTTTGAGTTTTTTTTGCGTATGCTTTTATGCTGTCCTTTAGACATCTTGCCATCTCTGTTTTTTTGGGTAGCTTCCAGAGTTGGGTTGAGGGAGTCTGATGATAGATTCACTTGTTTTCTCACGATTTCCCTAAGCCAGAAGCTCTGAGGCTTCATTGGTGTGGATGGCAGGAGGCTAGCTCTGTCATTTTGGACTCTCACAGCCAGTGATCCTCAGCTCCCCTGTACTGTGGGTCCTGCAATAGTTCCTGGTCTCTGAATGAGCATTGGGTCAGGCCAAGGTATCCACAGCCTTCTGCGTCCCCTGCCAAGTCCACCCAGGGACACTGGGCCCGAACCATGCTCCTAGCTCAACTAGATTCTCAGGGCCCGAACTGTCTGCCGACATCAGCTAGGGACTCTGGGCCCAATCTGTGCACTGAGCTCCCCTAGGGACTCTGGCCCCAAAATGCACACAGAGTCCAGCCACAGTTTTTGGGCTGGGACTGCGCTCCAAGCTCAGCTAGGGTCTTTTGGCCCAAAGGGCATGCTGTGGTCAGCTAGAGACTCAGGGCCCGAACTGTCCGCCAAGCTCAGCCAGAAATTTTGGATTCAAACTGCCCACTGTTTCCAACCAGAGTCTTAGAGCCAGGACTGTGCCAAAAGGTCAACTAGAGTCTCTGGGCCCAACTGTCTGCCAAGCACAGTTAGGGACTCTGGCCCTAAACTGCATGCCTAGCTCCGCCTGAGTCTCTGGGGCAGAATTGTGCACTGAGCTCAGCCAGGGACTCTGGACCCACCCTGCGTGCTGAATTCAGCCTGGGCCTCCGGGCTTAAACTGTGTGGAGAGTCCAGCCAGAGTCTCAGGGCCACTGAGCCTGTGTGCAAAGCTCTGCACCCTGTTCCCTTCGAACCATGGAGCACGCCTGCTGCTGTGATATGGGGACCTCAGTGTTCCTGGTTCAGAAATCTGTGCAATTCCCTGAAGTGTTTACTGGAGCTTCTAAACACGGTCCACATACTCACCGCCATCTTGGATCTCTTCAATTTCTTGATTTAAAAACCTCAATTTCATTTTTTAAAAGCAATGGTACTGCCAAAGACTAAGTTAAACCCGTTTCTATAATAAAAGAATTAAAGAAAGTATACATTGACTGTAAGCAAAACATATTGCCTTTAAATTCATTCATAACATCAACATGTAGATATTTTGCTCTGTTATTCACAATGATAACATCATTTAACAGGATTCTTTTTCTTTTTTTAATGTTTCTTGAAGTTTTTATTTTATTTTCTTCAGTTTACATCTTATTGTAGCCTCCTCCCTCTTCACCTCCTGGTCCCACCCTCCCTCCCTTTCCCCTCATCTAGTCCTGAGAAAGGGGGAGCCCTCCTCCCCTATCATCTGACTTCAGCCTATCAAGTCTCATTAGGTCTGCCTGTGCCCTGTTCTTCTGTGATGTGGCAAGGCCACCGCATCAGAGGGAAGTGATCCAGGAAAGGGCACCAGAGTCCATGTCTCCCCATAGTCCCTACTCCCCATATTATGGGACATGGAAGGAGACTGTGCTTTCACTGAGGAGTGTAAAAAGTCAAAGTTTTATTTAATTATTATGCAGTTTCAGTAAATAAACATCAGAATAGGACATTACAAATGAGAAGCTTAAACCAATGTACAAAATGCCCACTGCATTTATGGTTTTCAGAGATACTCTTTTTTGGAGCTTTTAAGAAAGCTTTTCATTTCCAACTGGCTCCCCGAGTCATCTTTGTTTAGTAGCAACATAACATTAAAATCCTTTGCTGCTGTGAGACAAATATTGTCTTAATATTTGTGTTCCTTCTCTATGATCAGCAATTTGGTTATTAAGGAGATTTGGCGAATGCATGTGCTTTCCGGCAGATGCAGGGGAGCAGACATTAATCGTCCGATGTGAATGTAAGCCAGAATCATAACTATGTTAGTTAGCTGGATGGCAAGAGGCACTGAACAACTGTGGACAAAACAAAGTGCGTGAATGAGTCACTGGCTAGATAGCACAGAATGTCAATTTCCTCAGCAAGGTTCAGCAGAAAATAGAAATAATTCGAAGTTTAAAAAAAAAAGTGTTGATGTGTTGTGCTGTATAGCCTTTGAAAAGACAGGCATCTCGATGTGAGTGGAATATTAACAAACTCAGCATCCCAGAAATGCTAACAAGAAACACAGACCCTGGTGTATTCGTGTGCCAACCCAGCACAGAAACAACTTGAATAGATTGTAGCTGAGTGGTTTTGATGAGCTGTCAGATGCCAGACATGGAAAATGCATGGGTATTTGTTCATCCAAGTTTACCTCCTGCCATCCCCAAATCCCAGAAGCTTCACTTTTATATTCTAAAAGGAGATAATCACTTAAAGTCAAACAAAATTATCAGCCTTATGAATTTATTACATAACTTGCTGTTGTCCTACATTTCTTACAAAATTAATATTTGTGTGGGAGTGTATCTATTGTCAACCTAATAAAAAAGCTTTTAATGTAAAAAAATAAAACAATGCTCAGTTGTTTTTTCTTCAGTAATGAGTATAATACAGAGCAAGTGCTATTTCTTTTTATTATACTCAGTTTAGGAGGTGTACATGCTTTTTACTAGCTAGCTTGTAAAACGGAAACCTTACATCCTAACTACCAAGTCATATTTATTCCCTATAATATGTTGATTCCTCCCACCTGTATGTATTAAAAGACACTCAAAACTCATCTAAAGAACCCCACAGAGACACAGTGTTCTCTGCCATTTCTGATATATTATGAAGTCAGTGCTGGTATAAATATTTAAATATGTTTACTTTCACTGGAAGGAGACTTCAATATGGAAAGAGGCAAAAGTTACCATCTATAGACAGTTTATAGTATTTTATATCATAATAACATCCAGTAGCTGTTTGCCACATTGATGCTACATGTTTAGAATTTGCGTTCCCTGTATACATACATGCACTCATATGTATACATGCCTATATCTTACTTTACTTAGAGTCACGGGCTTGTCCCCAGCAGGCCAGGTTTATCCATGTGTCTTCAGTAAGTCAATTAAAAGAGCAAAATGAATAGTGAAAAGTAGAAAGAGGAAATTTCTTCAATTTGACTACATTGGGAAAAGAGACAAAGACATAAAACGACACCACAAGTCTCTCTTCTGAATCCTGATGTAATGTTTAAACAGAATGCAAGATGGATGCATAATGTATCAAGATGGCCAATGTGTGGCTCTACTAATATTGTATAACTGTCAAGTCTCTCCTGAAAGGTACGCTGACAAGTAGTAAATATTTCACCAGTAGACAACTGTCTCCTCTGGCTAATCCCAAAGTTTCAATATCTTCTTCCTCCAACAGGAGGTTTCTGGACAAAATTCTAATTTCCTGCCATTCATCCTTTTAATAATTTGGTAACTGAAAAAATAGTCACAAGTGTCTCTTTAGAATATACTCTCTCATTCCAGGCAGTCTGGTTATACATATACACAAATAACAAAGGTGCAAAGGCGTGTGAGTTGGACAATTATTGCTCTAAAGTACTATTACCTTTAATACTCTAGGAACTCTTAGAATGTTCTGCTTTCCAGAATTCGGTGTTCTAAAAATATACCTCCTAGAACACAGGACTTGAAGGATCAGAGCTGGATATTACTTGAAATCCTCGTCCCTCAGGCCTAGCTTTCATGGTACAAAAAAATACTATAAAAGCTTGTAAGAGAATTAATCAACCAATCGTGTGAACCAGCTATGACATGACACCTATAATGCCCAACAATGATCAACATGGAAAGATATTCCTAAGGGTGCAATAGTGGTACTCAAATCTTGGTGGTAACCAACAGCTTTTCAGTTAAACTTAAAATTAGCTCAACAGGAGGGAATCCATGCCTGGTACTAGAAACTTAGCCACCTACTCAGGACTGGTGAAGTTATGACTCTTGCAGGAGAACCTACAGCCACCACTTTACTTAATCTAGCATCATTCCTAACTGCATTATAAATACTTACCCTTGTACTTATAGATTCATGTAGCTCTCAAGATTCATCAAACTTCTCTTTGTGACAGATGAGATGACTACAGAAAAATAGAACTGATCAAAATGAAGAGAATAACTGATCATAGGGTGCCTAGACACAATAGATATATCTAAAACACAACTTCTGTAACTAGGGTTTTGGAAACATTGTGGAGGAGGGGAAGAAAAATTATATACTATGTAGTGTCAAAGTTGAAATGAAATGACAACTGAACTTTATAAAAATATTTAGGAAAAAACTAGCCTCAATGTCCCTCAAACTATTGCAAGAAACAGAAAATAAAGGAACACTGTTGGAGTTTTATTTTGAAGCCAGTATTACACTAATAAAAAATAATGACAAAACAATAAAACTTCTCTAAGTTCCCCTGATGCATATGTCTTTTACCCTATGAGCATATACAGGGGGAGGAAGTCCCTCTCAGGCACAGCCATAGGGGAGGGGAGTAAGGGGAAAATGGGAGGGAGGGGGGAGGAATGGGAGGATACAAGGGAGGGGGTAACCATTGAGATGTAATATGAATAAATTAATAAAATGAAATTTAAAAAAGAAAGACAAAGTAAAAAAATTCTCAATAAAATATTTTGAATCAAATTTAACTATGTATCATGCACTATGACCCAATAAAGTTCATTCTAAAAACAAACAAATAAAACAAAAAAACAAAGTAGGATCAATAAACAGAAATCAGTAAATGGACTTTATCTCACTAATAAACTAAAGGATAAAAATCACCTCTCATCTCAATAGATGCAGAAAAGGCTTTAATAAGATGTAACATGACTTCATAAAAAAACTTAATGACATTCTTCAAGGAAATTGCAAAAAATATACTACAATTTATATTGAAAAAAGTAATGACTACAAAGAGTCAAAGCAAAGCTAAGCAGAAAGAGGAATGTTTCATTCTCAGGATCAGTATGATTAACATAGTAAAAATGGCCATTTTACCAAAAGCAATGTACAGAATCAATGCAATCCCCATCAAAATTCCACACAATTCTTTACAAACCTTAACTGAAAAATTCTAAACTTCATATGGAAAAACAAAAACCCAGAATAGCTAAAACAATCCTATACAATAAAATAACTTCTATGGGTATCTCCATCCCTGAATCAAGCTATACTACAGAGCAATAGTAATTAAAACAACAGCATGTTACTGACATGAAAATAGACTGGTTGATCAATGGAATGAAATCAAAGACCAAGAAATAAACTCACACTCCTAGAGACACTTGATTTTTGAAAAAAAAAGAAAACATCTTCAACAAATGGTGCTGCTCTAACTGGATATCAGCATGTAAAAGAATCTAAATAGATCCATATTTATAACCCAGCACAAAACTCAAGTCCAAGTGGATCAAAGACCTCAATATAATACCAGATAAACTAAATTTATTAGAAGATAAAGTGGGGAAGAGTCTTGAACTCCTTGTCACAGAAACAACTTCCTGAACAGAACACCAACAGCTCAGGCTCTAAGATCAACAATTAATAAATGAGACATCATGAAACTGAAAGGCTTCTGTAAGGCAAATAACAATCTCAATAGGACAAAGGCAGTCTACAGATTGGAAAAAGATCTTCACCAATCTTATATCTGACAAAGGGCTAACAACCAAAATATATAAGGAACTCAAGAAATTATGCACCAACAAACCAAATAACTGAATTAAAAAATGGAGCACAAAACTAAACAGAATTATCAACAGAGGAATCTCCAATGGCCAAGAAGCACTTAAAGAAATGCTCAGTGTCCTTAGTCATCAGGGAAATGCAAATCAAAACAACCCTGAGATTCCATCTTACACCTATCAGAATGACTAAGTTCAAAAACCCAAGTGACACACATGCTGGCAAGGGTATGGAAAAAGAGGAACACTCCTCCATTGCTGGTGGGTGTGTAAACTTGTACAACCACCAAGGAAATCAATTTGATGCTTCTTCAGAAAATTGAGAATAGTTCTACATCAAAACACAGCTATACCGCTCCTGGGAATATACCCAAAAGATGATCCACCATACAACAAGGACACTTGATCAACTATATTCATTGTAGTTTTAGTCATAATAGCCAGAACATTGAAACAACCTAGATGTCCCTAGACCAAAGAATGGATAAAGAAACTGTGATACATTTACACAATGGAACATGGCTCAGCTCTTAAAGACAAAGAAATCATGAGATTTCCAGGGAAATAGATGGAACTAAAAAAGACAACTGAGATCCAGGAATAAGTATGTGCTCACTCACAAGTGGATTTTAGCCATATAGTACAGTATAAACATACTACAATGCACAGACACAAAGAAGAGAAGTATCACAGAACATCCAAGGTAGGATGCTTAAATCTCACTCAGAAAGGGAAATAGACTATTGATTGAGGTGAGGAGAAAAGATAGGAGAGGAAACACAGAGAGATGTGAGGGTGAAGATCAGACCTGAGGAGAGCAGGGGCGGGAGGACAAAAGTCCAGTAGAGAAAAGAGAAAGTGTGTGTGTGGGCATCTCTGTGACAAGCTGAAGACCTAAGTCAGCATAGGCTCTCAGGAGATATGAGGACTCTAGCAAAGACTCCTGCAGCAGGGACCATAGAGACTGAAGATGATACCCTCTAACTAGACAAGTCTCCTAGTAGAGGGAGGGGAACACCATTCCACACACAGAAACTTCGACTCAAAATTAATCTTGCCTAAAAAATGTGCAGGGATAAAGATAAAGCAGAGACTGAGGGAATGTCCAACCAATGCTGGCCCAACTCAAGACTCACCCCGTGGGAGAAAGCCAACTCCTGACATTATTAACAATATTCTGCTATGCTTTCAGAGTTTAAGCTCTGAGAGGCTTTTTAGTGTCCTGAAACTGATGCTGAGATTCACAGCCAAACACTCAGCAATGCATAGGAAGTCTAGTGGAAAAGTGGGGTAAATGAGAAAAGTACCCGGAGGTGACAGCAGCTTTACAAGAAGGCCAATAGAGCCAACCAACTAGGGCCCATAGGGGCCTGCTGACATTGAGGTACCAACCACAGATTTGCATAGACTGGATATAGGACCCCCACAAAGATGTAGCCTATGGGTAGCTCAGGCTTCATGTGGATGATCTATTGAGAGGATCTGGGTTCTGTATGGAATGGACTCTCTTATAGCTTTTTGATTATGCCCTCCTACTCCTCGTCATGGCAGAATTGTCTTTCCAAGGCACAGGGGAAGACAACATGCTCAGTCCTGATGTGACTTGATAATCTGGGGTGGGTAAGTACAAACACTCCCCTTTTCTAAAGAATAGTGAAGTGAGGAGAGGGGAGAGGGAGGGAGAGTTGGACTGGAAGGTGAGGAGGAATGGGACTACCACCAGGATGTAAAGTAAATAAATTATTTAAGAGAGGGGGGGAATGTCCTAACAGATCTGGAAAAAAAAATTATAGGCTTTTGAGGGTGTGTGTTGGTGAGGGGACTTATACAAGGCTGACAACAATATACTGGGTTAGCTACTGCTGAAATCTGTATGGAAATTCCTCACAGAAAATCCTAACAATAGAAATAGCAACTATAGCACTTCCCGGGTATATACTCAAAGGATTTCAGGTCAACATTGAGAAAGATAACTGCACCTCCATGTTTATTGCACTACTATTCACAATAAAAAACATGAAATTTCGTTGCTATCCTTCAAGAAAATGAATGGAAAAGAAAATATTATTATATAATCATATAATATATATAGGCATGTCATAGAATTCTCTTCAACATTCAAGAATGAAATTGTATCACTTACTGAAAAATGGATACAACTGTAGGGTGACCATTAGGTTAAATGAAATAAGCTAAATTCAAAAATACAAACATATTTTCTCTCATTTGTGATTTCTAGAATGTTTTACAGATAGTGAAACTATATAAATAATATAAGTAGAGTAGTAAGTGTGTGTGTGTGTGTGTGTGTGTGTGTGTGTGTGTGTGTGTGTGTG
>OU015751.1:97584265-97595126 GCA_907169655.1 Acomys percivali
GTGTGTGTGTGTGTGTGTGTGTGTGTGTGTGTGTGTGTGTGTGTGTGCTCGCGCGCGCGCTCGCGCAATACAATCAGTAGAGAGATTAGTAAGGGAAAGGAGACAATCAAGAAGGTCGAGATGAAAGAGAAACTGAAAAGAAAGTGTGGAAGAGGGATAATATGGTCAGAGTCAATGATAAATTTCAAAGAGTTATCTAAAAAACCCAATACTCTGTACAATGTATGTATGCTAATTTTAAAATGGTAAAATTCAGCATGTAATGAAAAACTCTAATTTTTTCTAAGTAGCATTTAGGATAAAATTTGCAAAATTATTTAAAGCAGTTGGAGATGAGCATTTGAACAAAAAGGCAAAAATTTAGCAAAATCAAGGAAGTAAAAAACTTTAAATGGATAGGTGTTTGACTAGTGAAACTGAGGCTTAAGAGTCAAATACTAAAAATAATTTAAAAAGTAGGAGGTGTACTGTTATCAATCATAGAGGCAGAGGGCACTCAAGACAAATGTCTGTGTGTGTGTGTGTCTGTGTGCTATGCACAGTACCTCAAAAGTGATTCTTTCCTTTTTTTTTCTTTTTTTCTTTTTCTTTAACTTAATTAATTTATTCAGATTACATCTCAATTGTTATCCCCTCACTTGTATCTTCCCATTACCCCCTCCCTGCCTTTTTCACCCTATTTCTTTCCTCTAGGTCTGTGACAGAAGGGGACCTCCTCCCCCACCATATGATCATAGACTATCAGATTTCATCCAGGTAGCCTGCCTACCCTTCCTCTGAGCACCACCAGGCCCTCCACCAAGGGGAAGTGGTCAAATAGGGGGCACCAGAGTTCACAGCAGAGTCAGTCCTTGCTCTCCAAACAACTGTGGAGAATGTGCTGTCTATTGGTTAGATCTGAATAGGGATTCTAGGTTTACTGCATTCATTGTCCTTGCTTGCTACAGTAGTCTGAGCAGACCCTCCCCCCCCCCACCCCGCCCATGTCCAGATCTGCCATTCTTGATGATCTTCTTGTAAAAGTGATTCTTTAAGGAATGCAAATTATCATCCTAGGAAGTGAATAAATATATCAAATTATCCATTAGAAAATAATTTAATTGAGATGTCAACTAGTGTAAAGATTTTATACAACTTCAAACAAAATTCCCCTTTAACTGTATCTAAAATTCACAAGGTGATGGAAAGAATTTAGAAAGTCAAAATGGCTTTTAAAACAAAAAAACAATATTGGAGGGCTGACACTGCCTGATGTGAAGATATCTGAGCTAAAGATTTCCCATAAAGCAAAACAAAGGATAGGATCCGTTCACCATCAATTGATTTATTTTTCAACAAAGAGCAAGGAAAATCAATAGGAGAGGGCAACTTTTCCAACAACTGGGCTGGTAGGGAAATATTAATCTCAGTCCTTAGTTAAGATCACACACACAAAAAAAGAAATCAAACTTCAAAATTGATTATAGATCTAAAGCAGAAAATTCCAGAAGAAAACACAGAACATCTTTCCAACCTGTCCTCTTTGCCCTGTTGCTGTGATAAAACACTGACTAAAAGCAATTTGGGGAGGAAAAGGGTTTACGTGACTTAATCTTCCAGATCACAGTCCATCAGCAAAAGAAGCAAAGGTGGGAACTCAGGGCAGGAATCTAGAGGCAGGAACTGAAACAGAGTAAGTGTCTGAGGAGTACTCAGCTACAAATGGATCATCTGTATTATCCCCCTCAAGTCTTGGAAGGGGAGGTGGCAACATTGTGAGAGCCAGAGGTCATGGAGGATCCACGCACAGTAATGTCTTCTGGTCTTGACAGGATCACTGCACTCATGGTCCCAAAGTGGCTAGTACTTCCTGTTAAGATCTGCACGAGAACGTGACAGTAAGAATTCCAACATGGAGGGATAGTGGCTTCCTGAGTCCCCAACCCTAAATGAGGAGCCATGGACAATTGGTATCTACTGAAGGAGAGAGAGTCAGTTTCTTTCTTTTATTTTTAATGATATGGCTCCTGTTTGGTGGACTATCCTCCACTGTATAGCCCTAAATGCAGAAGTATATGAGTAGCACTTTCCAAAAGAATATGAAGTTGGGAGCAGGGTATGGATAATATGAGAACAGTTAATGGAGAAGTTAGAAATGATCAAAATACATCATATGCATGTGTGAGATTTTCAAATAATTAATAAAAACATTGCATACTGAAAAATGTAAATGCCTTGTGCATCTAATCTTAGTAAAGTTAACTTAGAAGATAAAACACCTTGAGAATCAGGAAATAGGAATGGAAAGGAAAATACAGAAGAAAACTAGAAAGAGAGAAAAAAAGAGGTTGTTAAGAGCATGCTGACTGTAGTACCAACCAAGAATAATTTTGTCTAAGCACTGTGCAAGAGGGGAAAAGGAAAGGGACTTCAGTTCAAAACTTTTAGTGCACACACAGACACACACACAGATACACAAACACACACACACACACACACAAACACACTGGGTGGGATTTATTTGTGGAAAAGTTTGTCAGTTGCAGGAACATTATACTTTGTGTGGGTGCAGTATTTCCGTGTTTAGGAAACTGGGGAGAACTACAAAATAACACTGGCATTCCATACTTCCATACTAATGGCCCACAGTCAAAAATGAGAAACCAAGGCAGAAGGTTCCTTTCCCCTTCTGCAGCCTCTCAGTGCACCCTATTTGCAAGTCTCAGTAGGTGGACAGTTAGTGTGAAGCAGTGTGTTGCAGGACCTTGCCCCAAGCATCACCAAGATGAGAACAGAAGGATGTGAACTTTGCCTGTGGGAAGACTGGACACAACACTTGTGGCCTCTTGATACTTGTAAGTCTGACGATTGCTGGAAATGTGCGGGTAGATGGTCTAGATTTGAACTGTGTACCTTGAGTTGTAATTGAAGCCATCATGAGAAGACATTACAACTGTGGAAGACCACTGTGGCTGGTAGTTGGGTATATGTTATAACCCCTCCTTGTTAAATGTAGAAGAGGTCCGATAGCTATGGCAAGAAACAGCAGAAGTAAATATGTAAGGTGTCGGAAGAGATTTTTCAGACATAAGCACATTTCCAAGTCAGTTGACATTAAAATAAAGTGATTGTTTGTTACAGCACAACCTGTTTAGGTGATTCCTTTAAGTTGCCTGTGTTCTTGAGTGAAAGCACTTTACAACTCAAAAGGAAATCAGCAGTACAGAGATTGCATGCACCTGGTTGTGAGGAACACAAGGTCACACAACATGAACTGGAAATACCCTGCAGTAACTTAGAGCCCAAGCAACAGCTTAAAGGAATTTCTTTCTTAAATGAAGAGCTAGTTTCTGCCACAGCCTAAAAGAATTGATACAGACATTTCAAAATACAACCAGACGAAGTCTCTTAGATAAGCCTGTAAGAATCTGAGAGAAAGGCACAGCTCATCCATTCCTGGGCCTGAAACTGATACAACAGAGATGGAAAGCACACAGGAGTTCTTTTAAGACAAATTTGTACATACTTCTTAGGACTAGAAAAGCAAAATAGACAACAAATGCAGTAGTTCAAAGGACTCACGGACAAAGTAATCAACAGTCTTAGCCAGCTGTGGACCCTGTGAGGTACAGTTACAGCTGTCCTGTCCAGATAAGGCCCCTTTTTGATAGAAGTTGGAATGCCATGAGATCAACCATCAACTTTCTGATTGGTTTTAAGTTCCACTAGGGAATTTATGTTGGTACTGTACCAGAAACTTGTGACTGACTAGATTATATGCCCTATGGAAAAAAAAAACCCTAGTACTATTATTCTGCTAAATGATTAGTATAGACTGTTCCCTAACTTTTTATCCTTATGTATCTCTCAAACTTCATGAGAGAAGGTTCTTTTTTCAGTAGATAGAAGTTAATAAGGAATTACATAGTTAGCCAATTTGCATAAGAGGCTGTGGAGTGGTCAGCTCCAAATGAGTTAACTATATCACATCCCTTCCTGCAAGGCTCAGAAATAATCATAGAAGAGTGGGTAGAAAGATGGTAAGGGCCAGAGATAGTAAATATATGTGCTAGAACAACAGCAGTTCTGTATACATGAACTCACAAACCCTGCAACTACATAAGAAGATCTGTAAAAGATCAAGTCAGCCAACATATCAGCATGGATAGGAAAGGGGCTCATCTCACCCAGAGCTAAGAAACTATTGGCAACTCTTGGGGAAAGGAAAGCAAGTTTTCTTTAAGGATGAACCCCTTGAGAAGCTATTCATGCTCAAGTATCTGTTCTTGTACCCATGCACATATAGGGAACATTAAGATGACCCAGTGGGTTTTGTTTTTGTTTCGTTTTAAGTATGTCTATTTAGAACAACCAAGTGATGGGAAATGGAGGAAGACTTGGAAGAGAGGGCTTGGGAGGCGAATTTTATTGATGCTTGTTATACACATGTATAAAATTCTTAAACACTAACATATTTTAAGGAATCCCATGAATAAACCAAGATAGCCACTAGAATGATAGCATTTGTGGACAACTGATTTTGAAATTGAGTGAAACTCTTCCATGGGTGGCTGGTGGTGCAGCATCTGGAGAGGTAAAGTAATTGAAATTGGTTTTACATTGTTCATAAAAAAGGGTAGGTTAGGTAGAGAAAGCCTGAATTGTAGCAAATCAAGGTAACAAGTAGAAATTGATAGCAACCACCAGCACGGACTCTCTTTAATCGTGAGTGTTTAAGACGCAAAGGTGGGGGAATATTTTTTTATTAGAAGAGATCTTCAGAGTCGAGGAGAGAATGCTTGTATATGAGCATTGTAACAACAACATGATTCCTTTATGTTAAGTGGCAGGACATATAGAATAAACCAGAAAGTCACATCTGATAGTGTAGTGTGAAAAGAACCATTCTGGGAAATAGAAGTGAATGTCAGCACTCAACAAGAATCTTCTCAGGCACTGATTGAACAATAAATGAATGTACAGATGCCCTTTTTCTGCTAATTACTTTAAATCATTATAACTGATATTCTTTAAAATGTGCCAATTTTCAATATTTAAAAACAAATTACTATCAACAGGGGCCCTGATAAAATATTTATCCTGAAGTCCTACATGCTCTATAAGCAACCTTGAGTGAAAGTAACTCACATTTTCTTATTTTAAATTAATCTCTGAAGTTAAATTTAAGGTCATCTGCTACAATGAGAATGATAAAGTTTTGTTGAAATATGGGGGGAAAAACCAGGGACGGTGCAATGGAGTCTTTAACTGAATAGGAAGTGGTTCTGTTTCCATCCCTTAAAAATTAATCATACCCTAGATTATAATGACCTGGTTAAGTGTGGAGATCATGATATTTGCATTAAGAGTATATACAAGAGCACTAAAAGAGGGCCATGCTGTTAATTCTAGGCTGAGAACGTACAGGACAGCTCCAGCAGGAGTGCAGACATCCAGGGAACAACCATGATGGCCAATGAAGAACGTAAGTGAAGTGAAGCAAACAGAAGTAAAGCGTTAGCGTTGGAAACGAAACTGAGAGTAGAACAAGAGGCAGGGGCTTGGGGAATAATGGAAAATGGTGAAGAATGATCAGGTGCCAGCGTCTTCTATGAATATAGGGATCAAATGTGAGTTTAATAGTTATGAGCAGATGCCATAAGCATCATGAAGGTAAAGTTGAAGCCATAGGACTGGTGAGCAATGGCGCATCTCCCTCTCACTGATGATGTAACTAATTACAGTGACGTAGAATCTTAGAACAAAATAGTTCTTTCTTATCTTTCAGGTATTGTGCCCACAAAGCCAAATTTTGGCTCCCTGGGTTAAGATAAATGTGTCCACAGGACTACTAACATCTTCCAGAAACGTTAGGGACAAATATGCCTCTTGTTTATTTTTGTTTTTGTTTTTACTTTATCAAGACTGTTTGCCTTTCTTAGACTGTGGTGTTCTTCATCTTCTAGTACCATTTTTTCTCCTTTTTGCTCCATGCTTCCTTCCTTCCTTCCTTCCTTTCTTCCTTCCTTTCTGCTCCTTTATCTTCCATCTTTCTTCTTTCTCTTGGTGTTATGTTGAGATAATCCAAGATAATCTCCTCAATTCTACATCCACAGTCTAATCCAATTGCACAGCGTCTTAACCACATAAATTGACATATTCACAGATTCTGAGAATTCAGATAAGGGTATCTTTAGAGAGACCAGTATCTAACCTACCATAAATGGGAAATTGAGAGAATGAATGCTCCTGTGTGTAGTGCTTTGAGTATTTGGACCCATCCAAGAACACAATCCAGTAATGGTAAGAAAAAAGGGGCATTTTCTTGAACAAAATTGTTCAGCGATTACAGGACCTTTCATACTGCAGATTGAGGGTGGGCTCCAGAAGAACCTTGAGTGGAAGGCTTACATAAAAGGTGTTTGTTTCTCATAGCTCTGGAAGATGAGGCCCAAGTTCTGGCTAATACTGCACTTATCAGCCCCTACTTTTGCTTCATTGTTGCATTCTCTTTTTTTTAAAGAGCCCTAACTTCATGACCTCATTTAATCCCAGTAGAGTGTGGACAGTCCTTATCTTTGGCCTGTAGACAGCACAGTGAGGAACAGAAGAATTGGGGTATAAGTCTGAAAAAATGGAGTGAAGTGTATGGGTAATGCAGGCATAAGACTGGACTAGAAACACAAATATTTTAATGTATTTGAATAAATAGGAGTACTATAAGTATAACTTAAAATAATATATCAAATAAAACATGTCAGCTATCACAGCATATGAATTAAAATGGTTTTTAATATGGAGCCCACTGAATGGTATAGAGATCCAAATTCTGGATTTTAATTTAATTAAATAAAATTTTAATTGCAATAAAATCCAATAAGCAGGATTAATAAGTTATATAGGTAAATTTATTTGAATGTATGCCCATTTTAAACTGTAGTATTTCTCATATGGGTTGCTTTACTGTATCGTCTTGCAGCTGCACCACGGGAAGGGCATAACCCTCTTTGCTATGGATGGCACAGTGGAAAGGGAATCGTTCACTGTTTCAGGAGTCATGCCACACTGGTTATCCCAGCAACATTTCATAGGCAAAACTGAGCACAAGGCTCTGTCCAATTGCAAATAAAGGGAAGCCAAGGTACTGTGTGGCCAGGTCTTCCTCTTCACCACCTATAAGTACGCAGGTACCATAGCTCTGCTGTATCTAACTAGGTAGCTTTTCAGAGCCCAAAACAAAAAAGCGTTTCTCCTTTAAAGACTGTTGCAAGCACAGCTTGCCCACAAACACATGTACTGAATTCACTTATGGATGACAAGTCCTTACTTTTTTTGTTAAAACATTTTACATGTCTATAACCTTGTAGTTGTTTTATGAGATAGATAATAATAATTTACATTACAGTGTAGAAAATGGAAACTTTCTGAGTTCAGTAAATGTCTTAAACTGTTAAAGCATCCTGGTAATAGAAGTGAGATTTTGAATGTGTCTTTCTAGAAATGAGAAACTTTCTTTTAACTAAACATCTTCTTATATATCACTTAATTCAGTGTTCCTTGAAGGAGACAAGCCCAGACATTTCTGCTGTAATCTTCAGTTCCTTGCAACAGAAAGTACTCAGAAGCCATAAATCACATCCACATTGTAACAGCTGATTTATTTTCAAATCCTGATGGGAATGAATAATAGAAAATTTAATGTATCTATAAACATGAAACGACATGTGAGAAATGAGTTTTAGTTAAAAGTGTATGGGAAATAAATGGTTCTTAAGCCTAGTCTTTTATAAAAATGTATATGGTTCCATTATTCTTATTATTTTTATATATAATAATTAGTATTATCTAATTTATAATACTTATTACATAATAATTATTGTTGTTATTGGTATTTAGAAATGTTATTTCCCTTAGATCTATACAGCTAGACAATCCTAAAGTATAATAATTTTCAAATTCCTTCATATACAAAGTTCAAGAACATATTAATCCACTTTGATTTTATTCTTTAGAATCTAAAGGATAAGTTAGCAAGATTTCAGGAAATAAAATTCAATAGTATACCAAATATGAACTTGGACTGAGTTGAGTTAATAAGTTCTGATGAACTTGGGGCTTTTCCTCTAATAAATAAATAGTGATTATTTTTACTTATTTTTAGTTTTGATAGGTTTATATGTAACACTATTCTTTCCTTACACTCACTAAGCCTTTAAAGACCAAACTGTCTTTGTTGTTGTTATTAAGGACAGGGTTTAAACTGGTATGACCTTTTTGAACTATTGATACAAATAATGGCCAAGAAATTGAGTTTTTAAATAATGGTTTTGAATTTAAATGGTTTCTCCACTAAAATCACTTTTGTAATTAGAAACATCTGTTAGTCTCTATTTTATTTGATTACAGGTCAGTTTGTCTTTAGACGTCTATGTATGGATATTAACTGTATCACATGTTAATACTCACTTAGCCAGAGACCAATAGCTTAATAACCTCAAATGTCCATTACCCAGTAAAAATCAATAATTTGCTTAAGAATAATTCTGAGACTCACTCTGTTTATTCATATTTTAGCAAAGTGGATGAACTTGGATCAACCTCTGGAGAATCACTCAGATTACCATAATCTATTCTTCTGAATAAAATGAGATAGAAGAAGCCTGAAATAAAAAAAAAATATTGAAGACAAAAGCCTTTATTTCCTGATCACAATTTCCACATCAAGATATTAAGCCCTCTGCCACCTGACGTGGATGGGAGGTCTGAAGAGGGATTCAGACACTGTGCTTATCTTCCCTGCCTTTACTGAATCTGCACAGAATTTATCATTTTCAAGCACTGTTATTATCAAGCATAAATAATTAGACCTACTTTAAAGAAAAATATGAACAAGGCATATTTGGAAATTGACTTAGGTAAAAGAAACTATGATACCTCAGCTTCACACATCAAAGACAATAAGCTAAGACTAAAGGAAAATGTAATGTTGTTTTACATATTCAAATGAGACAAATTAGTCCATTGACACAAACTATGTCCAGGGACCCACATTCCAGTATTACAAGTAAACCTCTGATAAAAATAGACCAAACATGTTGTTCAATGACAAAGCAGTTGTCAATAGATGTATATAAATAGATGTGAATTTCTTTTCATTGAGGTCACTAATATATCTTTTCAGAAATCTAAACTGAAAAATAATTTATCCATATGAGAAATTAACACTTTCCTTCACATAATATGAACAAATTGTCAGTTAGCTACTGATCCTGCTTGGTAAGGACCAGAGAAACAAATTCCAAGAAACAATTCTTATCTTTAACCAAGATAAAAGACACAAACATGGAAACACAATTCATACATTGAAATACCTCAGAGCCAAATGGGGAAGAGCTCATTAAAAAAAAACCACTGAATCAAAACAGCATTAATTGATTATATATTTAACAATCTCTTTTATCAGAAAATATTATTCATAAATTGGAAACTAATAGAGAGATTCTTTCATGTTTTATCAGATAAGTACTGGACTTAATTCTGTTAAATAGACTCTTTTTAAAAGTTTATGAGGGCATGAGAATGGAGAGATAGCTCAGCAGTTAAGACCATTGGATATTCTTCCAGAAGACTGAATTTAATTTCCAGAATCCACATAGTGGCTCAAAACTGTAACTCCAGTTCCAGATAATCCAACACTCTCTTTCTGTGTTCTACCTACACTGAATGAACATCACACACAGACATACATAAAGAAATAGTACCAAGCAATCATATTATTTTTCATATTATTTCATATTTATAGAAAATTAACTAGTTTGTGTGCATGGTGTGTTCGTGTGTGTGTGTGTGTGTGTGTGTGTGTGTGTGTGTGTTTAAAAGAGTTTGTGTCATTTGGGCTGACAGCTCCCAACAAGAACCATATATTAGTAAAATCCACAGTACTAAGCATTAGAAACCTTTGTTTGAATGGTTGGTTAGGGTAGTCCAAATGACTCCCCAAACAACATGAACCATTGCTGTTGCCCCTGGATGTCTCTCCGAGGTTGAACATAAACCCGTTTACTGAAAATATCACATATTTAAGACACAATATTTGGATGATTTGAGCTAGAGCTAACCTGAAAATCTTCTTCCTGAGATTTAGCTTCTATGGCACAAGAAATCTCCATACAAGCTGACTAGAGAGGGAAGCAATTAATAATCTTACCCTGCTGTGACATTATGAACCATGGCAACATGAACAACATGGTAAGCTATATCTGAAGGCGTAATAGTTTCACTCACATTCTGGTAGTAACCAACAGCTGTCTAATTAGACATAAGGTCCATTCAACAGGAAAAAAAATCATTCTTGGTAGTAGAAATAAGAGCCAGCTTCACTGGAGGTCATTAATTTCTTTGAAAAGAATCTACTATTGACCAACAAAATTTCTTACAACATTCTAAATCTTATTCTTATACTTAAAGATAAGTGTGGATAATATTCTTCATCAAAGAAGCCTCACAAATACCTATAACTAGATAAAATATGGAGATCAACAGAAAGTAAGTAGCCCAGTCCCAAAGGACACATCTACATTACAGCTTCTGCATCTATGGTTTACAAAACATTGTGGAAGAAGAGTGTGGAAAGATTGTGAGAGCCAAAATAAAAAGAAATTGCCTGTGAAATAGTCTCTCCTAGCAATGGCTACAGAAACAAGACCAATGATAATATCAATAGATAGGCTAACAAGAAAGGAGAAAAATATCAGGGATCTCACCTCTAGGTAAATAACTACAGACAACTAATTACTTCTGAGACACACACACACTCACACATAAGAGAGAGAGAGAGAGAGAGAGAGAGAGAGAGAGAGAGAGAGAGAGAGAGAGAGAGAGA
>OU015751.1:97595136-97619820 GCA_907169655.1 Acomys percivali
GAGAAAGAATGATTGAATGAATGAATGAGAGTCTTCCAGAGATAAGCCCTCTAATTGGTCATCCAATATCAATGGTCAGCTCTGAAACCATGTACATGTAAGCCATAAAAATGGAGTCTGACACTTGTATTTATGTATTTGTCCATGTGTGTATGTGTGCATGCATTCATGTGTGTAAAACAATAATAATTTTTTAAAATGAGGGTATCAATTTGAGAGTTGGAAAGGGGAAATAAAAGGATTTGGAAAGGTGGAACTTTGCAAACAACAAGTGATCCAATTATACTTCAATAAAATGTCAAACATTTTTAAGATCTTTTAAAACACTGCACAAGGGAAGCAGTTAATTGATAAATGTTATCTAACTGAAATGAGAGAAGTAAATTCCTGTCTAATGGGAAAAAGAAACATAAATGGCTGTTTCTTCTTGAGACCCTAGCCAGTGTCACATCCTATGCTACTCTTTGGTTGTGAGATGTCATCTACAGGCTCATATGTTTCAACACTTGGTCCTGAATTGGTAGAGCACTTTTGAGAGGCTGTGGCTAGGATGTAGGAGGGTCTAGCTGGAAGAAGTTGGTCAGTGGAGATGGATATTGAAGGGTATAACCCTGTACCATTTAACGTCCTTGTCCCTCCGCTTCCTGATCTGATGAGTTGTAAAGAGGCAGTATAATGCCCCTGTGGTCTCAGAATTCAGTTGTGAAAAACACATCAGGAGCCAAAATAAATCACTTTTCCCTTGAGTTGCTTCTTACAGCTACCCTGCCATAGCAGTGAGCACTCTGTATACCTTATCTACATTCCTCTGCCAAAATGCACAAGGCCTGTTAATTTTGTTGTGCTGGGCCCAAATCAGCTTGGCTCATGATAACCAATTGTTTGGTATTTAGGAACTTAAATATCCGGTTGATTTCCTGTTGGTAGTTTTAATGCCCTAGAAAGGCATGCACCTCCCAAACCCATACATGCTGTAGGTCAGGGCTTTGTTTCCTAGCAAGCATTGGAATGAGTGTTAAAATTTTCATTGGTTCCCTTATAAATTGATGACATAAGTTAAATGAATTATTTCTATAAAATTTTGGCATTTTTTCATTTTTTGTCTCTATAAGTATTATCTATCAACACCTTAGACATTGTTCTGTTATGTGAGAGGAGAACCTTGTTTTTCTTCACTGAATGCATGCAGGTATGAAGTTAAGGAAGATTGCTTTAAGATGGAAATCTACCATGTTACAACAGTGCCTATTTGTCTCAGTCAAAGGAAAAGAATAAGCAGAATAATATACCATTCCCAAATTTATAAACTCTAAAATTCCTTAAATTACATAAGCCCCAGAAGTCAGATCTCTCTCCCTTTAAAGCATGGATGGCTTTCTGGGACATCACTATTGTCAATGTGTCCTTGCCTAGGATTTCATTTACTAGTTCAGTGGAACCCTCAGATATCTAAAGATATAAACTCAAAGTTCTAGTTATGAGAAGAGTGATAACTACTTACATTTTAAATGTTTTGTTGGTGTCTAGAAGTTTCTGGGAAGATGAGTCTATACTCAGCATGGCAGTCCATTGATTCTCTTTTCATCTACAGAGAGTTTTTATTTTATTTTTTAATATATTTTATTAATTTATTCGTATTACATCTCGATTGTTATCCCATCCCTTGTATCCTCCCATTCCTCCCTCCCTCCCATTTTCCCCTTACTCCCCTCCCCTATGACTGTGACTGAGGGGGACCTCCGCCCCCTGTATAAGCTCATATGGTATCAAGTCTCTTCTTGGTAGCCTGCTATCCTTCCTGAGTGCCACCAGGTCTCCCCATCCAGGGGACGTGGTCAAATATAGGGCACCAGAGCTCATGTGAAAGTCAGTCCCCACTCTTCACTCAACTGTGGACAATGTCCTGTCCATTGGCTAGATCTGGGTAGAAGTTCAAAGTTTACTGCACGTATTGTCCTTGGCTGGTGCCATAGTTTGAGCAGGACTCCTGGGCCCAGATCCACCCATCATAATGTTCTTCTTGTAGGATTCTATGACCCTCTGGATCCTTCTATTTCCCCATTCTCCCTTGCTTCTCCCACCTAGAGTCCTAATAGGAAGTCTTCTCCTCTGTCCCACTTCCTTGTAAGTGAAGACTTTCATGGGACATGCCCCTTGGGCTAGTGTCCAGATATAAGTGGCTATATACCATTTGACTCTTTCTGCTTCTGGGTTAACTCACTCATTATGATCATTTCTAGTTCAATCCATTTGTCCTCAAATTTCGGGAATTCCTTGTTTTTAATAGTTGAGTAGTATTCTATAGTGTAAATGTACCACAGTTTCTTTATCCATTCTTCTACTGAGGGACACTTAGGCTGTTTCCATGTTCTGGCTATTATGAATAAGGCTGCTATGAACATGGTTGAGCAAATCTTCTTGTTGTGTGCTGGAGCATCTTACAGAAAGCTTTTAAAAGATCACTTTAGGAATGGTAGCCCACTTCGGAGACAATTGGGCATCAGAATTATTTCCTTAATTACAAAGGAAGCAAAGGCCTTTACACAGGGAGCTTCACATGTTACCCAAGATAGTTTTCACGCAGCTAGGTCATAACATAAAAGAAAATGTTTATTTTTTGAGGTTGGGTCTCACTATATATTCATAGCTGGCACCTTGGCCCCTCAATATGCAGATGAAACTGCCCTTGAATTCCTATAATACACAAGTTTCTGCTCTCTGAGTGCTGGTATTGAATGCATGCATCACCCACTTGGATGGGAAACACTTTTTTTTTATCATTGTTGAATTAAAACCTATCCTAGTAATTATAGCCAATGATCATAATTATAAGACCAAGACTTAAGCTAAAGTTAAATTCCTAAATTGTTTTAATTTCTATGCATAATCAGCTAATAATTTATAATTGTTGAATCTAGTAAACAGAGAAACATCAGAGAATTCAAGATACTTAGATCCTGTGCTTAGATTCTCAATTCTTTCATATGCAGTAGAGGAAATTCTCGGATGTGGTTGGAATTTATAGCTGTACTACAGGCTACATGAGATGTATGTATTTCTTTATAGTTTAGCCATTTGCCAGCAAGTCTTTCTTAATCATGAGCTTTTTTCTGATGTTTAATTTAAAGTTACCACTGTGTTTTTTACTGTTGGGTGTTAATTGTGGTTTAAGAAATAAAGCTGTAATGAAACAGCCCTTTCACACCTTTTTACTGAGTATAAATGCTTTTGGTCACCAAGGTAATTATATGGAATGCCTTTGCTGAAAAGTTAGCAGTCTACGATTATTCAAAAGAGAAACAAGAAGCCCAAGAAAGCTGACCTTTGATTAAACTCCATTTAGCTTCAATTTGGAGATGGAAAAGATAGCTGTTTTGAGGCCAGCTTCATTGACACCACAGAATAAAACAATTGTCATTAAGTTATTTTGTAAATTTGAATATCAAATTAAAGTAGTGTTAATAAATCAAAAGGAATATTATTTTCTTTTTATTGTAAGTGTAAATGTAACTTTATATTAAAATATAATTGCTTACATTTTACCTAGTTTTTTACTTGATTTCAGAAAAGATGTAAATAAGACAGTAAATAAACCTGAATCTCATCATATTAAATCCACACGGCAAAGCTTTCCTTTATCTGAGGGTAGCAACTCCTAAGTTCAAAATGTTATTTTATCACTGTCCACTTAAGTTGGCTAAATTATATTTCCCATATCTTCCTTGATACATTTTTCAACTGGGAAGGTGTTGGAGACTCTTCAGAAACCTGTATTTTCCTCCAGCTTCTAACACGTCTGTTTTCTGTATTTGGATTTAGTTCTGGAAAGAAAGAAATCATTTTCCACAAAGTTTTTCTCTCTGTTGTCTCATCCCAGAGGCAAGAATAATTGATAAAGTTTTCAGTTCTTTCATGTAATGTTTTAGACCATGCTTTTATTTTCCAGTTCACTCTTAATCTCCCTTATTTATCCTTATCTTTCCTTCACAACTTGTTATTTTAAGTGAAAATGAAACAATAAAAAGTAGAAACAACAAAAAATAAAAAGCAGCTTGTGGGGCATGTTGGAGAGATTGAAGTCTGGCGTATCCAGAGAGTCATCTTTGTTGTCTATTATGATGGAATCCCTTTCTCAGCCGGGTCCTTTTTCTGAACTCTAGAAACTCTAAGGAGCACCATATAGCCCTCAGGGAAGATCACAGGCCTGATCATTTCCTGATAGCAAGCACTTGGGGATTCTGAGAAGTACCCCACTCTATGCTAAGGAGATCCTAGCCATAACCCAATGACCCTTGCTAGTTCTTCCCTCTACCCATAGGATAATTAAGCACTGTGTTTTCCATGTTGTGATAGGGCCCTTACTACTGCCAGACAATGAGGTACTGTACCATTACATATAAATTAAGTATCCTGACACCTCTAGCCACAGCAAATCAGACACATCCACCCACAAACACCTCCCCACTACCCAAGGTTGTGTCCTTCCTCCACCATGACTGCCTGAGACTCCATTTATTTTGATGGGGAATTGCCACTGTATGCCTCGGGCTTGACTGCCAGTCAAAGCAGTCAAGGCAATAGCGAGCTTGGTGCTGACAGGTGGTTAAGCACCGCTGGACCTCCCTGCCAACAGGTTTCACATATCCACCTGCTTCCTATGATGTCCTTAGCATAGCAGCTTCACAAAAGGCTATGACACTTTTGGTATCATCACAGGCTTATGGAGTTCCCATGTCTCCACGGCCATCTAATACCAGCAATTTCATTCTAAAAGAGCTAAACTGTTAACACCTGGAAATGATTTTCCACCACCACTGCCACCACCTAGCCTCACCCTAAAGTGCTCAAGCTGTTTCTAAGGGAGGAACTGGACCTTTTGTCTCAAGGTCTGTGTGTTCTTATTCTGAAGCAAGCAGCACCTGGACCAGCCTGCCAGACACAGAAGCCAGATCACCTGCTGGATGCTGAACAGCAGCAGCTCCATAGAGAATTCCAGCTATTGGTTTAAGACTAAATAAATGTGGACTTACTACTGGCTAACTCTGGGGGATACAGTTGCCCTGAAAAAAAAAATAGGAGACACATAAATAGCAAATGCCAATATAAGACATACAGCATAATTACTAAAGGTACCAGAGTTGATCCACAAATAATAGATGCTAAATTCTACTTTTCCATGTTTTCTAAGGTAACCCACAAGCTGCAACATCCCCCACTCCAGCAGATTGAAGAGAATTCTAGCTAACCATAGATAATTAAAATAGATACTTAAAAAGTTATCTATTCTATACATCAGGAAAAGAAAATTTTATTAGATTTGACATTTTAAATTTTGCTTAATGAAAAGTAAGCACATACTTTGTAAGAATTCAGTTCAAAATGAAGGAAAGAAATTCAATTATCCAAGACAAATAGGCAACCTAATATGGAAACAGAAAAAAAAATTCTATAACTTAAGCCTTATTTTCTCCTAAAATTAAAGAAAATAAAATCAATTAAACAAAACAAGACACTACATCAAAATAATATGGAGAACAAAGCAGAGCTATATTAATCAATTAAGGGCAAAACACTATTCTTTGAAAAAATTAATATATAAATGAAAGGAAGTAACACATTACAGTCATGGCTGTAATTGCAATCACAAACTGTACAAGTTAGTTGAAATTATGAGACAAGACAACAGTGGAAACTTGAGAACTTCAGAGGTTGAGAATATTGAGTTGGACAATAAAGATTTTTTTTAACAGAATAGATAATGTTTTAGTGCAATGTTATAATAGCCCCCCAATCTGATTTAAAATAACTGAACTTGATTGCTACAAAGGTATTTGAAGAAGTGTGCATGCAAGCATGTATGCATATGTGTAAAGTGTGTGTGTGTGTGTGTGTGTACAATTAATATATGTTAAAGGAGGATTTCTACAAAAATGTATTTTATTAAACATTTTCAGTTGATGATGCTGTGAAGGTCATAACATATCACTAGCCAAAGTACCAGAACCAACAAGATCAAGCTATTTTTTCAACTAAAAGTTTTCAGTGAGCATTAAAACTGCTCAATCTCCTTAAAAGAAATATAATTTTAGGCAAAAACAAAATGTAAATTTATTTACCAATTAGGATATGTTCGGAATAACTTTGTTGATATAACTTAAGAGATAAAGGGCAAGTGACATAAAAAAAAAGCAGTATAATGAAACAGAAATGCTTTAGAGTGTGGGAAAGAAATATACAAAAAAGAGAAAGGGGAGGAATATTTAACCCTAATGACTTTTGGGGGGAGGGAATGTTACAATAGGAGTTTTTCCTCCTGAAATAAAATATTTGAATTTTATTATTATAAAGGTATTTGCAGAAGTGTGTGTGTGTGTGTGTGTGTGTGTGTGTGTGTGTGTGTGTGTGTGAATTTAACTGGTATTGCCCTATGACAGCGAAACATCACATACCCTCTCACAAGACATCTTCCAGAAAAATATCACATGGCCTCTCACTAACTAAACAGCTCCCAGAAAAACATCACATGATGCAACTAAGTCTTCAAAGAAACCAGAAACCTTCCCCTATAGATACCCAATTATCCTAGCATCATCTGAGGATGCTTGTTTTTTCCTAAATCTCTTGTCTTTTTCATCTTTGGAAAAAGTCCCTTGGCACTCCCTTGTGTAGACCTGTCTCTGTGATAATACATGGATCAAGATAAATCAGAGAAGAATCAATAGGTGTTCTTTTTTTCAAAATTACTTAAGCCATAATATTTGTATGTCCTCTCCATATAAATTTTATAATAATTTAATCTGCATCTATAAATAAACCCATCTATGCTTTTATGTAAATTGTACTAAATCTGATACAAATTTCATGACATCTTTAATTTGTTATCTTTCTTCCGTAAGTATGATGTCTCTTTGTGTTCATTTATTATTTCTTGAATTCTTTCATCAATACTATGTAGTTGTGTCTAGTAACTTCTGTATGCACTTTACTACATTCATACAGAAATATTATGGTTTTAGCACTTAAAAGTGGTATTATCTTTTAAAACTCACTGTGTGTATCATTTCCAGTTTACAGAACTGTACTTTATTTAAATTATTATTGTATGACCTATAAAACCATTGGTCCTGATTAGTTTTAGGTTTTCTTTTACTTAGTTTTATAAACTTTCATAGAATTCCTTACTCATGTTTTCATATTGTCTTAAAGTACAGAGTTTATATTTCTTCTCTTCACATCTATATTCTTGTTGCTACTTTTATTACTGAGTTGCTCTGATAGGAACAAACATGACTAAAGAAAAATGCTAGGAGAGTATAATTATTATTCATAAAAACATTTTTCTAAGACTGATTATATAGTTGTATTTGAGGGTTCTCTAAAGGAACAGAGTAGATAGAATTAACAGTGACAGACAGACAGATAGACGGATACACACACATACACACAATTTATTAGACTGGCTCACATGGTATGGTGAGGGTAACCTAATAATGGGTGTCTCACAACAGAGAGGCTAAGAATCCATGTCATTGGTTAGTACATGAGACTGTATGTCTCAGCAATCCCCATGTGGCACTAGGGTCCTGGGGAATTCTTGGAAAGCTGCCAGTCTTCTGTTTATGTTGATACTCAAAGAAGCTGGGTTTAAACTGGCTGTGGTAACATGATAGACAACTTGCCAGTATGAGTAAGTCACACAGGCAAGATGTAATGGTTCCTTCTTTCATGTCTTTTTTGTGGGCTGACGCCAGAAGGTGGGACCCAGATGTGGGCGGGTCTCTGTACTTCAAATAACCTCATCAAGAAAATTCCTCACAAGCAATTACAGCAATTTGGGTTTTAGTTGATTACAGATGTAGTTAAGTTGATAACCAAGATTAGTCATCACAGTAGTTAACTGTAAGGTTTTATAGATTCTCTTTATCCATTGGAATAAGCATCTTGTATTCCTGGTTTTTAGTTTTTATCATGTGTTGAATTTTATCAAATGTTTTTTCTACAGTAATTGATATGCTCATCTGTGATTTTTTTTCTTTCTAGTTTGTTAATGTGATGGATTAATTTCAACACAGGTTAATTTTTAAATATTGTTACATATTTGCAATAATTGTGGTATAAAATTCTATTTATATGTTGCTCAGTTCTTCTTTCAACCTTCTGTTAAGGATCTGTGCAAATATATTCATGATAATACTTAGCCTACTGTACTCTTTTTCCTTCCTCTCTCTGGACTGCTTCTACCTAATTTTGGTGTCAGGATCACATTAGTTCCATAAAACAATTTGAAAGTGTTGCTGTGTCTTCAGTTTTCTGGAAGAGTTGCTGCAAAATTACTGTTATTTATTAAATATTTGGTGCAATTTTCACCTAAAAAAATCTGAGCTTGACTGTTTTAAATGTTAAATTCTTAAATTATAATTTTTACTTCCACTAAAGCTAGCCAAATTATCAAGCTATCCAAATTATCTGTATTTATTGGGTAAGAAGTGAAAGTTGTGCTTATAGTGAGTCTATTTTCACCTGGCTTTCTCACAGTCATGCACTAACAGACACAGGGGCTCTGTTATTAGGATGACAGTATTTGTCTTTTTCTTTACCTGGTGACTGGATACTTTTTTCTTTCTTCTCTTTTATTGTCTGTGTGAAAGTATGTATAGGTGTATTTATGTTTCTATGTGTTCATCTTGCTAACTTGAGTAATCATTTATGTTTCAATTAAAGTAAGAAATATTGGTGATGCACATTGTCTTAACATAGTCCTGATGATTTGATATGCCTATGTAAACATTCATTATTACCAATCATTTTAAGAACCTATTTTGATCAAATCATTGTACCTCTCTGTGCAAATAACTTCCTTTATTCCACTGAGAAGGTATTTGGAGATTGATTCTTTCCTCATACTTGAGTCTAATTTAACTCTAGTGGATTTTCCATATGTTTAATGTTTATGAGATGAAAAATATTTGAACAAAATACAGACAGTAGGGATAATATTTTTTAGTATCAAGAAGAATTTAAATACTTGATTGTAAGAGACCTAATTTAAGTCAGGATACTATCATTTGAGTAATAAGCAATGGTAATATTCTTCTAGTTCAACTTAGTTTCCTACTAGATTCAAAAATTTACTAAAATAACACTAATAATTGTGTCCTATTTGAAGAAGACAAATATCTACCTAATATGTTTACTCCTGCAATCAGTTGTCATATAATTTATGATTATGTGTTCATGCCTAAAATAATTAATAACATGTTGATGAAATGATTGAAAATAAAGTGCATATATATTTATAAAAGAATAGCATTTTGTGAGTCATTCCAAATTCTTTCATTTGAAACAGGTGCTGAATGCAGGAGACATTTCAACTCAGTGGTAGAGCTGAACCAAGAAAATATCCTTATTGGTAGGGAATATTACTAAGTGGTAGAGCACTGATTAGCATGTGCAAGTGCCTAGGTTTAGTCTCCTACACAGAATATATATGTTTTCTATAACAGTTTCAGTTGTTTCCACTTTACAATATTTTTTATTTAACTTTAAATTTTTTTAAATACAGTTCTGCTGAAAATAATTTTCCTAAACCCTTGCAACAGCATAGCAAGGCTAAGGACATGAAAACAACATGCTACACCCTTCAGCATTTTATCAGTTATCTCTTAGTTAATTAAAATAGTTGACACAATGTCAGTGCAATGAAGGTACTGCCAATGTTGCCATTGTTTGAGGGAAAATTAATGTCAAGAAAAGATAATATGGCTCAAATCAAAGATGGTGATTGTGAGTGCTTACCATATCTGAGTATTGGAAGATCAGAGACTGAAAATTGAGCCTTTGACTCCAAAACAACAGTCCCTGGACTGGAAGGTACATCCCAGGATCTGGAGACACACAGTTATGTGTCCCCCCACAGCTGTCTCCCAGGTCCTGGTATCCCACACAATCCCAGGCTCTCAGCTCCCTGAGCTTTCTGACTACCTGAGGCCAGGTCCCCAATTCAAGGGATGCTGTACTCCTGCAATCAGACCTCAGAATCTACTCCTTCTTGAGGAGATTTTTTGAGGAGACCAGCATGACCTCACTGAATCACAAAGGCCCTGGACAAACAGCAGCTTCTGGGAACTAACGGTCAATGCCACAGACAATCAGATGGCTAAAAGTCAATGTAAGAACACAATCAACAAAAACCAGAGCAACATAGATCCACCAGAAACCCGCAAATACACTATATATCCTAATGCAGGAAAGGATATTTGAGACATTTAAAGAGGAAAACAAATCTCTCAAAGAAATACAGGAAAATACAATCAAATAAGTGAATGAAATGAATAAAATGGTTCAAGACATGAAAATGGAAATTGAATCAATAAAGAAAAAACAAACAAAACAAAACAAAAAAACTGGAGATGGTATAGAAGATACAATTGAAGAAATTGACACATTTTTCAAAGAAAATATTAAATTGAAAAATTCCTTATAAAAAAAATCCAAAAACTCAAGGATACCATAAAAATACAAAATCTAAGAAAAATAGGAATAGATAAAAAGAACATTCCAGGTTCCAAGTACCAGAAAATAGTTTGAAGAAAATCCTAGAAGAATATTCCCACAACTTAAAGAAAGAGATGCCTTTAAACATACAAGAGGCTTACAGAATGCCAAATAGACTAGACCTTAAAAGAAACTTCTCCCTCCACATGCTAATAAAAACACTAAGCTTACAGAATAAAGAAAAATATTAAAATCTACAAGGGAAAAAGTCCAAGTAATGTGTAAAGGCAGATCTATCAGAATCATGCCTGACTTCTCAACAGAGACTAGGAAAGGCAGAAGGGCCTGGGCAGATGTAATGAAGACACTAAAAGAGCAATGATGTCAGTTCAGCACAGACTACTATACCCAATAAAGTTTTCAATCACCATAGAGGGAGAACACAAGATATTCCATGACAAAAGCAAATTTAAACAATATCTATGCATCAACCTAGTTCTACAGAAGATACTAGAAGGAAAACTTCAACCCAGTAAGGTCAAGTACTCCCACCAAGAAAACACAGGATATTGATAACATCACAACAACAAAAGCAAAAGAAGATAGGAACATAAACATGCTATCATCTCCAACACCACAATAAAAGAAAGAAAAAATCTTTGGTCACTAATTTAATATCTATCAACATCAATAAACTTCACTTTTCAATAAAAAAACACAGGTTAACACAATGGTTGTAAACAGGATCCAACATTCTTCTATGTACAAGAAACACACCTGAGCAACAAAGATAAACATTACCTCAAAGTAAAGAGCTAGACAAAGATTTCCAAGCAAATGGACCCAAGAAGCAAGTTGGAATAGACATTCTAATATCTACTAAAAAGACTTTCAACCTAAATTAATCAAAAGATATAGATCAAGACACTTCATTCTTACCAAAGGAAAAATCCACTAAGAGGACATCTCAATCTTGAACAAGTATGCCCCAAATACAAGGGACCCATAATTGTAAAGAATTTATTAAAGCTTAAATCGCACATTGATCCCCACACATTAATAGTTGGAGACTTCAACACCCTACTTTCACCAATGGGCAGATCATCAAAACAGAAGCTAAATGCAGAAATTATGAAACTAACAGAGGTCATGAATCAAATAGACCTAATAGATGTCTACAGAAGTTTTCACCCAAACATAAGAGAATATACTTTCTTCTCAGCACTTCATGGAACCTTCTACAAAATTGAAACTATAATCATTTACAATGCAAACTTCAATCTATACAAGAAAATTGTATGAGCCCATTGTTCTCTATCAGATCACCGTGGACTACAGCTAAACCTCAACAACAACAGCAATAGCAAAAAGCCTACAAACTCAGGGAAGCTGAACAGCTCCCTGCTCAATGACAACTGGGTCAGGGAAGAAATAAAGAAATTCAAGACTTCCTAGAATGCAATTGAAAATGAAGGCATAACTTACTCAAACTTATGTGACAGAATGAAAGCAGTGCTGAAAGGAAAGGTCATAGAACTAAGTGCCTTCATAAAGAAATTTGAAAGAGCCCATACTAGCAACCTTACAGTATACCTGAAAGCTCTAGAACAAAAGGAAGTAAACATACCAAAAAGGAATATGAAACAGGAAGTCCTCAAACTCAGGACTGAAATCAATATATTAGAAACAAAGAGACTAATACAAAGAATCAATGAGATCACTGATGTTCTTTAATGAGATCACTGATGTTCTTTGAGAATATCAACAAGATAAAAAAAAAATACCTTAGGCAAATTAACTAAAAGGAGGAAGGAGAGTATAGAAATTTAAGAAATCAGAAATGAAAAGGAAGACATAATAATAGACACTGAAGAAAGGAAAAAAAATCATTAGGTCTTACTTCAAAAGCCTGTATTCTACAAAATTAGAAAATCTAAAGGAAATGGATAATTTTCTTGATAGATTACACTTACCAAAGTTAACAGTTAAGCCAAGATCACATAGAGTCCTACAACCTCTATGGAAATAGAAGTAGTCATCAAAAGCATCCTAACAAAAAACCAAACAAAAAACAAAAAACCAAAAACAAAAACAAAAACAACAACAACAAAAAAGCCAGGGCCAGATGGGCTTCTACCAGACATATCAGAAGGAACATAGGAACATTGTCAATCACATTATTCTAGGAAGCCCCAGTCACCATGATATCTAAACCACACAGACTCAACAAATAAAAAGAATTTCAGACCAATTTCACTTTTGAATAGTGATGCAAAAATACTCAATAAAATACTCAAAAGCCAAATCAAAAAACACATTAATAACATCATCCACCATGTGAAGTAGGAGTTTTTGGTTTCTTTGAAGACTCAGTTGTGTCAGGTGGTGTTTTCTGGAAGATGTCCTGTGATATTTGCTGGGAACAGACAATGTAAGAGAGTGCATGATGTTTTGAAGAAGTATAAATAGAACCCCATGGACAGTGTGACAATGCTTTTTACATTGCTAAACTGCTACAACATGCAACATTAATCAGGTCTTCAATGGTCTTCATTGGTCTTTGCTGGTCTCCAATTCTGACAGAAACATGCCAGAGAACTTCTCATGCTAATCGGGATGATACTGGCTGCTTCTGCTGACTTGTGCCAACTTGGCAGAGCTTTGCTGTTTCTGCTGGATGGTACCACTTCTGTGGATTCCTGATGCTGCTTTGTGTTGGCAATTGGACTTGACTGTTGGTATCCTGGCAACGCAGTGTGGAGTTGGACCAAGGAACTATGTCTAAACAGGTCCAAGAACCCATTTTTCTATTAATATTCTTTCTCCATTTCCTCTGGTTCATGGGTTAGAGGTGAGGTTGAAGTGTTTAAGAACCCCATATAAAGTTGGTTTTGAAAAATCTAAGCCTACAAACATGATCAAATAGGTTTTATCCCAGGGATGTAAGAATGATTCAACATATGAAAATCCACAAATTTAACGTACCATATTAAAAATCTTGAAAAAAAATCCCATGATCATCTTATTAGATGCAGAAAAAGCTTTTGACAAAATCCAACATCACTTCATGATAAAAATCTTAGAAGACATGGATAAACAGGCCATACCTAAACATAATCAAAGCAGTTTACAGCAATTAGAGAAACTCAAAACACTTGTACTAAAATCATTTACAAGGCTGCCTGTTCTCTCCATAGCTTGTCAATATAGTACTTGAAGTCCTAGCTAGAGCAATAAGGCAATTAAAGGAGATCAAGGGGATACAAATTGGAAAGGAAGAAGTCAAAGTATCTTTATTCACAGATAATATGTAAGTATATGTATATGACCCAAAAATTCCACCACCTTCAGCAAAGTGGCTGATATAAGGTTAATTCAGAAAAACTCAGTCCTCCTATATACAAGGGACAAATGGTCTGAGAAAGAAATCAGGGAAATAACAGCCTTCACAATAGCAACAGTATCTTGGTGTAACTCTAGCCAACCAAGTGAAAGGCCCATATAACAACATCTTCAAGTCTCTTAAGAAAGAAGTTGAAGAAGGCATCAGAAGACAGTTGTCCCATGCTCGTGGGCCTGTAGGATTAATATAGTAAAAATAACCATCCCACCAAAAGCAATGTACAGATTCAATGTAATCCCCATCAAAATGCCAACACATTCTTTATAGATCTTGAAAGAACAATTATAAACTTCATATGGAAAACCAAAAAACCCAGAATAGATCAGACAATATTATACAATAGAAGCAACTTCTGGAGCCATCTCCATCCTCTGACTTCAAGCTATACTACAGAGCACTAGTAATAAAAAACTGTATGGGACTTGTTGAAGTTATTTTTATAAAACAGTGTTTGCTTCTCTTTGTTTCTCTTTTAACTTGGCTATCATGCAAATAATTGAAACTCTTTTATATTTGTTTAAAAATAAGCTTCACAACACAAACTAGAACAGTATATGTCTCTTCTTAACCTTGTATGTTATCCTGACTTTATCTTTCCCACAATCCCCAAGTTACCTGCTTTTTGTCGTTTCGTTTCTCTAGCTAAATGTTTCCTTTCCCTTGCACTTCTGCCTGTGTCTGAATCTCCCTCTCAATTCCTTACTTCCTCTTCAAACTCCTCCCCTGGCAAACAAGATGTCCAGCTCTATTCTTTCCCGTGCTCAGTGTTTGTCTGCAAGCTGCTTTATTGACATATCAGGGGGCAATTGAGGAACAGTGTTTAAACAACACTGACCTAAGAGATTCTCAGAACAAGCATTGCAACCAGACAAGGAGGGTGTGGTGGTACAGAAATCAGTGTTAGATTTACACAATAACCTTATGCCTACAGATACTATCATAGAAATAGATTGGTTGATCAATGTAATTGAATCAAAGATCCAGAAATAAACCCACACACTTATGAACACTTGATTTTTGACAAAGGAGCTAAAAGCATACAATGCAAAAAAGACAGCATCTTCAAAAAATGGTGCTGATCTAACTGAATGGCTACATGTAGAAAAATGCAAATAGATCCATATTTATCATCCTCCACAAAACTCAAGTCCAAATGGCTCAAAGACCTTAATATAATACCAGATAGACTAAATCTAATAGAAGAGAAAGTGAGGAAGAGCCTTGAAATCATTGGCACAGGAAACAGCAGACACCAACAGCCCAGGTTCTAAGATCAACAATTACTAAGTAGTAGCTCTTAAAACTAAAAATCTTCTATAATGCAAAGGACATTGTCAATAGTATGAAATAATAGCCCACTGATTGGGAAAAGATCTTCACCAATCCTACATCTGACAAACAGCTAATATCCAAATACATAAAGAACTCAAAACAATAAACACCAACAAACAAAATAACCCAATTAAAAAATGGGACACAGAGCTAAACAGAGAATTCTCAGCAGAGGAATCTCAAATGGCTGAGAAGAACTTAAGGAAACACTCAGCATCCTTAGTCATCAGGGAAATGCAAATTAAAATGACTCCGAGATTCATCTTACACCCTTCAGAATGGCAAAGATCAAAATCTCAAGTAACAGCTCACGCTGATGAGGATGTGGAGAAAAGGGAGCACTCCTCCATTGCTGGTGAGAGTGCAAAAACTTGCACAACCACTCTGTAAATCAACCTAGCACTTTCTCAGAAAATTGACAACAACTCCACCTCAAGACCCAGCTATACCATTCTTATGTATATACCCAAAAGATTCTCCACCATACAACAAGCATTCTTGCTCACTTATGTTCATAGCAACTTTATTCATAAAAGCCAGGATCCGAAAAGAACCTAGATATCCCTCAGCCAAAGAATGGATAGAAAAACTGTGGCACGTTTTTATGGAATGCCACTCAGCTCTTAAGAACAAAGAAATCATGAAATTTGCATGCACATGGATGGAATTAGAAAAGATCATCCTGAGTGAGACAACCCAGACCCAGAAAGACACACACGGTATGCACTCATTTATAAATGGGCTTTAGCCATACAGTACAGGATAAACGTACTACAATGCACAGACCCAAAGAAGAAGAGTAACAAGGAGGATCCAAGGGAGGATGCTTACATCTTATTCATAAGCATGAATAGAATAGACAGAAGCAGTGGTTGAAGAGAGGGAGCAATGTAGGAGAAGGAATGCAGATACATAAACAGGTAGAGATCAGGGTCATTCCTGGGGATATATGAGGAGGACTCATAGTAGCCATAGTGACTAAAGAGGACACCTTCTAACTAGACAAATCTCCAAATAAAGGTAAGGGAATACCAACTCACCCACAAAAACTTTGACCCCAAACTCACCTTTCCTACACGGTGATAAAAGGATAAAAGGAAAAAGTGATAAAGATAGAGCAGATAGAGCAGAGATTGAGGGAATTGTCAAACTAATGCCTGGACCAATCCAAGACCCACCCCATGGGAAAGAGCCAACTGCTGACACTACTAATGATACTCCGCTATGCTTTCAGATAGGAGCCTAGCAGAGTTGTCCACTGAGAGGTTCCACTAAGCAGCACTTCGAAACAGATAATGAGACTCACAGCCAAACATTGGGTGATGCATAGGGAGTCTTGTGAAAAAGTGGAGGGAAAGAAAAAGAAAAAAGATTCTGGAGGAGACAGGAGATCCACAGGAAGACCAGCAGAGCTAACTAACCAGGTCCCACAGGAGCTTGCTGAGATTGAAGCATCACTCAAGGACAATGCATGGACTGGAATTAGACCCCCTACAAAGATGTAGCTGACAGCTCAAACTTCATGTGAGTCCTCTAGTAAGGGGAGTGGGGGCTTTCTCTGACAGGAACTCTGTTGCCAACTTTTTGATTCCTTCCCCCTGGTGTGACTGTCTTGCCAGGCCACAGGGGAAGAGGATATACTCAGTCCTGATGCAATTTGATGAGCTGGTGTTGGTTGGAAGAGGGGCTCCCCTTTTTGGAGGAGTAAGAGAGGGGATGGGAGAGACTGAGGGAGGGAGACAGGTGGGTTAAGAGGAATGAGGTTATGACCAAGATGTAAAGTAAATAAATTAATTAACTGATTAACAGAGTTCACATGCAAACTTTTCTCAAAATATTACGATCTTTTTTGATGGTTGCATTTGTGAATGTGAATTCTGAAGAAAAGGCAGGTGACTGGTCACTGAACAACAGTGTCCTGGTCTGAGGCCACCAGAAATACCCGTGGTCAACCTAGTTCTGTGTAGGAAGAACGCCTATCACCACCATCCTGGGTACAGCTCAATAAGAGAATTTGGGGAGAAATTAGTTTTCTGACTTGGCTTTGCATGTTTGTTTCCTCCGTGATTCAACTAATTGGGATTCTATTTTAATGAGAAAGAGAGCAATTTTACCTTTGGATAGCTCAAGAAAAATAAACAAAACTCAAGAAGATAGGATCTTTTAAATTTGTTGTAATATTTTGACTTATTCTTTGAAAAAAACATCTCATTAGATATTATTAACATAGAAAGCTTAATGTAACAAAGAAAGCTTAATACAACAGATTTCTAATTACTAATGTCAAGTATGTAAACAGGTTAAGCTGTATCATAATTGTTTTTCAGTTCTAAATAAAAAAGTTAGTAATAGTATATATTATTTTAATTTGCTTAGTCTTTTAAAATCCATACTGTTATTTAATTACCTTTTTTCATTTTTGGAAATTTGCATACATAGGTATTGCTTTTACATTATTTGGTCTTTTAGGACCATTTTTAAAATTTATATTCTAACCAGGTGGTATAGAATATAAATGGTTGTAGAAAGATGTTTCTGCATTATTTATTATTACAAATATTTCCCATTATTATAACATAATACTATATTTTATATTTTCTTTTTATAAAAATATTTTTCTAACATACTATATCCTGATTACAGTTTTCCCTCCATCTACAACTCTCAGTTCTTCCCCACCTTCCTCTCATCCAGTTCTCCCATTTTTCATCTCTTGTTAGAAAAAATAAAACAGTTTCCTAGGGGATAAAATAAAATAAAATAAAAACTAAGACATCAGAATAAATCAAAACAAACAAACAAAGAAAAATGACCCCCCCAAAAAAATCACAAGAAATAGATATATAGACAGAAACTCATTCATTTGCACACTCAGTAATCCCATAAAACAGTAAAGTGGACACCGGAAAGTATCTGATAGGAACTGTGTGGTAAACAATGTGTATACATCTGTGTATATATGTACATATAGTGTATATGTGTGTATATATACATATATGTGCACATATAGTATATGTGTATAGGCATGTATAGTAAATATGTGTATGCATATATATGTATATATACTTTTTTACCCTACAAATCTATATCTATACATATACACACACATATATATACACGTGTATGTAAATAATGATAATATCCAAAAAAGGAAAAGCCATGGCACAATATTATGAAACCCACAATATCAAGATGTCACTGCACTCATTTTGTTGGTCATCTATTGCTGGGCACTCAATCTACCTACCCTTGGGAGTAGTTTGTTTTCACACTGAGACTTTCTTAAAGGAAACAGAAGTTTAGTTTTCAAGGGTAATCCATTGGAAACTGCTTTGGGTTAGGGATGGGAGCATGTGTCCACCTCTCCTTTCATCTCTAAGACAACATGGAGTACAGACCTATGCAAGCCTTGTGTTTCCTGCCTCAGTCTCTGTGAGTTGATAAGTGTGTTGATCAGATTGACTAATAGGGCCTTTACTGTCCTCAATCCCTTCTGGCCCATACACAGTATCTTGTCATCTGTGGTGTTTCCTGAGGCCTGAGGGGAGGGGTCTGATAGAGACTGGGTGTCCCAAGGTAGTCACTCACTTTCTGAATATCTGGCTGTGGGTCTATGTATTTGTTCCCACCTATTGCAGGAGAAAGCTTATCTGATGCTGCCTGAGCAAGGTACTGATTTATCAGTATAGCAGAACGTCATCGGGAATCATTTTGTTGTTTCTTTTTTTTAAGACCGGTGTTATTTGGCTTGACACTAGGCCTCTGGGCTATCTGGGCTCAGGGTTTTGGGTACCCAAAAAGTCTCAGGTATAGGTTCCCTCCCACAAGTCTTTTACCACCTTTGCAATAGCATATCTTGCAGGCAGGACACCATTGTAGAGGAAAGGTTGATGTTATGTGTTTGACATGGTAGCATTCAGATGATCTTCGTGCACTAAAACCCCCTAGCTCATAGGAGTGTAGGCTCTATGTGAGCAATAACTCAACTTCTGCATGTTCAGTGAGTTGTGTATGTTTTGTTTTCAACAATGAGGCCTTGCTTTTGTGGTTCTTGCTTGAGTTCCTATATTTTCCCTTTACAGAATTCCCTCAGTTTGGGCTTTCTTTATGGCTTATATTCCCACTACCAGGTATTAAACAATTTTATTCATATCCTTTCACCATTTGGTTGTGCTTTCATAGATTTATTTAAGCTATTTACTCATTTCCTTTATAAGGATCTCTATTATATGCATAAGGGCTATTTTATGTTCTTTGTTTTTTGCTTCTACTATGTTGCAATACTCAGGGTCTGTTGTGGTAGAGTTTCTGGATATAACAGAGACATATCGTCCTGGTGATTATTGATTGTATATTTGTTCTGACATATAGACATCTTGGTTTAGGATGCTTATTTCTATCAGTGATGATATCTGGTCTTCTTGTTGTTGTTATTTTGTTTGGGGGAGGTGAGTGTTTTGTTCCATGATTTCTGTCTTCCTCTGTGGTTCTTAGAAGGATATAGTGGGTGGCTGTGTGTTGTCTAGTCGAGAATTCTTCTGGGACCCCGCTATGTGCAACCACTCAGAGTTCTGGGAGCTGAGGTGTAGGAATGGGGATGGGCCAGGATGGGCTGCAGGTGCTGAGTGGATTCACAAGAGGGAGAAAGTCGGGATGAACCTGCTTAGTCTCTTGGGAATGGATGGAGAGAGTAAGAAGATGCTACAACAAATAGACTGTTATAGAGCTTGGGATGAGGAGAGGGGTGGGATTTGAAGAGGAGAAGGAGAATGAAGATGTGAAGCTTGCTTACATGCTTCACCAGCGTACTTACTTCATTGGAAAGATTGGCCAGTAATTCCCAAGGAAAGCATGATGGAATAACAAGATTAATAGGGAGGGATGCTGAAAGAGAAGATCTGTGTGATCTACTAGAGATGGGAGCACAGAGGAGCAGAAGGCTGCAGCAGGTGGCCTTCCATAGGGCTGGCTATGAGACTGGAGGACTGCATTTGGAGGACAGGAGAGAGGTGAAGATCTTCAGTAAGCATCCCTGCTTCCCTGGAGTGGTATTTTCCCTCTTCATTATCCCCCCTAACACTTCCTATGTCCTGTCCACTTCCTCTCAAGTTCATGATTTTTTAAATTTTATACACACACACACACACACACACACCACTCATGTGTGACCTCCAGCATTCCTCTCCACTCATCCTGCTGTTCTAGCAGGCATTTCCTGAGAAAGTACCAGTCCAGCATGCCAGAGAAGCAAATAGGTCTTCACAGCATGTAAACAAGCTTCAGACCTTCATTTTCCTATATCTCTTCCAAATCCAATTCCCCCCAGTATACATCCCAGTATACATATATGCAATTTCCTGAGTCCAATATTGTTGTTACTGTATACATTTGTTTTGGACAAACCATATGGATTGGCCTCATTCCTGGTAAGGACTAATATTTCCTCTTCCATCATATACTAATTGTCTGCAGCTCATCACATAGTGTTGCGTTTGTATGAGATTTTTTTCCATCCACATTGTTGTGTCAATTGGCATCATCATTGTTCAAATCTTGTTTAGGCAAACATATCATCAATATGTTATAGGTACAGGCTCCCTATCACATACAGAAAGCATACTCTCACATCAGACATTTTGATCCTCTAGCTATTACAATCTTTCCATGCCCTCTCCTATGATGTTTCCTGAGCTGTAAGGATTGTGTTTTAGATATAATAGTTGGGGTTGGGCATTCCATGGTCAGCTGATTTATGCATTTTACCCAGTTGTGGTATTCTGTGCTGTTCTTCATCGGCTGCTGGTACAAATACACAATATAATTCTAATCCGCTGTAACGACACGTGAAATCATGAAATTTGCAAGTGAATGGATGAAACTAAGGAATATAATGAGGGAGGTGGCCAGGACCCAGGTGGACAATTAGTGCATCTTCTCTCTTATTTGTGGATTCTACAAATCTTTAGGTATGAGTATAGAACCTGGGGTAATTGCAGAAATGAGGAAGGTAAAAGACATCATGTTTGGAGTGGTATTTTTTACTCCTTCATGAAGTTTTTCCAAAACCTGTCACTTACTTTATTCCCAGATGAGTGTATCTCTTTACACACTTTGAAGTAAATATCAAGTATCAGATCTTTCAACTGATTGTCTAGCTTTAGCTCATATCATTCCATACTCTGTACTGTACATGGAATAATACACAAATGCACAAGTACATATTGTTGGCTCTGTTTCTTAACAATTAACCTTTATTATACAACCCAACTAGCTTACACAAGAGGGAAAAAAGGTTAAAGGGAAACAAAAGTGAACCTTCCAGTATCCGTTCCACAGGACGAGTCCCTAGCTGTCTCCGGCCTGCGCGTTGGTGTGGCCTGTTCGCTGATCCTCTTCCCGATCCACGTGCACTCAAGCCCAGCCTGAACCTGCTGCTCCTCTCTGTCCTCTCTGCCTGCCTGTCTCTCACATGCAAGGGGCGGTCTCTCTCTCCTATCGAGGGTCCAAATGGACACTGAAAAGTGAGCCTGGTCCTCTGCAAAAAAGCATTAATGCCCTTCAGTGTTGGGATATTTCCCCAGCTCTATATCTGCAGTATTTTACAGAAGAGAGTTAGTTTATGAGAGAAAACTGCTAATAAAACTGTGTATCTGGGAAAGTATTTCAGCAACTAATAATGAAGTTGAAATGTAAAAACTAAAGAACTCGTAGAAATAAATTAGGCATAGAAATCTTAACAGTGAAAATAGCTATACTTCCAAAAGCAATCTACAGATTCAATCCAATCCCCATGAAAATTCCAACACAATTCTTCACAAACCTTGAATGAAAAATTGTCAACTTCATATGGAAGAACAAAAATCCCAGGAAATCTGAAACAATCCTGATCAATAAAAGAACAGCTGGTGGTGTTATCTTTCCTTATTTCAAGCTTTACTACAGAGTTATAGTAATAAAAGCTACATGGTGTTGTCATTAAAACAGACACATTGATCAATGGAATCAAATTTAAGACACAGACATAAATCCACACACATAAAGACACCCAATGTTTGGTAAAGAAGCCAGAAGCACACACTGGAAAAAAAGACATTATCTTCAACAAATCATGCTGGTCAAATTGGATGTCCGCATGTAGAAGAATGCAGATAGATTCACGTTTATCACCTTGCACAGAACTCAAGTCCAAATGGATCAAAGACCTTAACAGACAACCTGATACATTGAACCCAATAGAGAAGAAAGTGGGGGCTGACCTTGAATGCATTGACTCAGGAGAATACTTTCTGAATAGAACATCAATATCATTGGCACTAAAATAAAGAAAAATGTGACCTCATAAACTGAAATCTTTCAGGCAAAAGACAGTCAACAGGAAAAAAAAAAAAAAAAGGCAGCCTACAGAATGGTAAAAGATTTCCACCAACTCCACTTCTGATAGAAGAGTAATATCCAAAATATAAAAAGAACTCCAGAAACTGGATATAAAAACCAAATAACCCAATCAATAGAGGACCTCAAATAACTGAGAAACACTTAAAGAAACGTTCAACACTTCTTAGCCATCAGGGAAATGCAAATCAAAACTACTTCCATTTTACACATCTTAGAATGGCTAAATCAATGCCTTGACCAAATTTGATATGGTGTTTTTACTTTATCTTATATTTTATTTTGACATGGTTAGTTGTTATCTCTTAGAAGCCTGTTGTTTTTTGTTTGTTTGTTTGTTTTTTGTGTTTGTTTGTTTGTTTGTTTGTTTTCCTAATGACAGGCAGAAAGGGAGTGAATCCAGAGCGGAAAGGAAGTGTGCAGGAAGCAGAAGGACTAGGGGGAGGAGGTGCTATAATTAGGATATATTATATAAGAAAGGAATCTATGTCCAATAAAAGAAAAATGGGAAATGTATATTTTTAAAAATAAATAAAAATGGAGCATATTACAAAGTACTTACATTTCATCAGCTTTAATTTTGTTTCCTAAAGCATCAGCCTGGCAAGTTTCTATAAAATGACTCTACATCTCTTCCTGAATTAGTTAATTAGGAAAAATTATTTTAGAGATATTTTAGGTTGTGTTAAGCATCCACCAAAAATAGATGTATTCCTCTGTCAATGAAAATTAGAAAGAATTAAAGGGCACATTAACATACAAAGCATAATTTTTAAAAAGCAGTGCTGCGATTAAGCCTTCCTGTTGTCAGTAGTAACAGTAAAAAAAAAAAAAAAAAAAAAAACAGCTCCATGGCAGTAACATGCTGTGTATTTTGCCAGTACTCTAAAGGTTAAACAAACTTGAATGGTAGGCAGCAGATACTGCCCACATGCCTTTCAACTTGATTTCTCTGGAGGATCAAAGGAAAGGGAAATGCTTAGCTGCTCTCATTTCATTGCTGAGGCAGAGTTAGCTCTGTTCTTATAGGTGTTCATTTCTGAGTATTAACTTCTTTCTTTTTATGTTTTTTTTTCTCACAGCTAATTTTCCACAAATGTCAATCCCGCTCACTTCATCAGATCTCTAGTGTTTGAGAAGGAGAATTCAGTGTTCAGAAAAGTTGCTTGCTGCAGAGTTCAAACAGCAGTGCTTTAAAATGTTCAGTTTGAAGAACTTGTTTTTAGAACTGTGTATTTTTCCAGAAAACACTTTAGTCATAGTCCTATTCTTATAAAATTGGCACAAAATATTTTTCTATTTTATCAGTACAAACTGTCCATTGACCTAACTAATTACAGTTGCATTTTTCTGAATTTTTGCTTATTTGTCCCCATATGCCTCGGAAAATTCCAGTTGGCATACTAAGAAGATGAATTATGAATTCAAGCTGTTTTAAAACTTTGCAGAAGAGTGGGTCAGCCTGAAGCAGTGCCACAGTCTGTCTCTAGCATTCCATCACTTTGGCTTCTTTCTTTCTTTAAACATTCTCCCTGCACCTGACCCTACCCTCTCATCTGTGCTCTCTACTCATCTCATCTCCACATACAGTACTGTACACACATGCATGCATGCACACACACACATAAACACACACACAATGCTTTTGTGAACACACATATACTATGCTCCATGTTCTTCTGAACACGTAACACTCCACACCTTTGTAAACACACACCCTATGTTCTTATGAACACACACACACACACACACACACTAACACACAGAGTCATATACATGCTATACCCTTATGAACACACCCTTGTGAACATGCACACACACACAGACACACACACACACACACACACACACACACACACACACCACCCTTATGGACACAACACAAACACACACAGCATGCTGTTGTGAGCATGCACACCATGCTCTTTTGAATACACACATATTCCACACCCCTGTGAACACACACAGTGCCCTTGTGAACCCACACTCATACACAGCTCAGACATATACCACATCCTGTGAACACACACACACACACACACACACACACACACACACACACA
>OU015751.1:97619830-97663996 GCA_907169655.1 Acomys percivali
CTTTATATTAATACAAGAATGGTGCATTAGTCAGGAATCTCTAGAGGGACAGAACCAACAGAATGAAATTACATTACAAATGTGGGTTATTAGATTGACTTCCGTAATATTCACCAATATTCCAGCAATGGCTGCATACTAGAATCTTGTAGTTGTTGAGTCCATTAGCTGGATGTCTGAGAAAAATCCCAGTACAGCACTAAAGCCCTGAAGAATTCCTGGAGAGCCAATGGCCTTTAATCTGTGTTGAAAGGTCTCAGAGGCTTAATTCTGATGGAAGCAGAAGCAACAGCAGCATAGATGCACTCACCATCAAGTAGTGATTGCAGACAGGCCAAAAAGCAAAAAGCATTTCCTTTTTGTCACCTTCAGGCTGGGCCATTGCAGGAATGTGCTGCCCACTGTGAGGGATTGTCTTTCCTCCTCAGTTATCACTTCCACAAATTGCCCCTGCAGACCTTCCTACAAGCCTATCTGGTAGTTGACTCCATACTCAAATGGATAAAAACTCTACACGGCCAAAGCACAGTCCCTTCTATATTTGAGCTCCCAATAGAAATGAGAAGGTGTTTGTTATATAATGCTGGTGATTTAATAAGGCAAACTTGCTTTGCTGTGGGTTTATTGTCCCTGCAAATGACAGTAAATGTTTACTGAGACCCATCAATACATGCATTGTATACATTCACTCATAAGCACATTTTAGCTACATAGTACAGGATGAACATACTACAATTCGGAAACCCAAAGATGATAAGTAACAAGGAGGACCCAAGGGAGGATGCTTAAATCTCACTCAGAAGGGGAAATATAACGGACAGCAGAAATGGCTGAAGAGAGAGGACAAGGCAGAAGAAGGGAGTGCAGAGAGAAATGAGGGTGGAAATCAGACTGGGGAGAACAGGGCCTGGAGGACAGAAGGCCAACAGAGAGAAATAAAACTGTGGGTAGAGGCATCTCTTTGGCAAGCTGGAGAACTAGGACAGGTTTCTGGAAGGATGCGGGGATTCTAGCTAAGACTCCTCATAGCAGGGGTCATGGACACTGAAAAGGACACCCATTGAATAGATAGGGCTCCTAGTGTAGGGAGGGGAACAGCAACCCAACCACAAAAATTTCAACCCAAAATTTGCCTTGCCTTGCAGAGATAAAGATGGAGCAGAGATTGGGGGAATGTGCAACGAATGCTAGTCCTACCTTAGACTCATCACACAGGAGTGAGCCAACCCCTGATACTATTAAGAATACTCTGTTATGCTTGCAAATAGGAGCCTAGCAGAGCTGTACCCAGAGATGCTTCACCCAGCAGTGGATGAAAACAGATACTAAGACTCACAGCCAAACATTGGGTGAAGCATAAAGAATCTGTGGAAAATAGGGGGTGGGGAATAGAAGGACCTAGAGGTGAGAGTAGCTCCACAAAAAGACATTCAGGGCCAACTAACCAGGGCTCAGAGCAGGGCTTGGGAGGACTGAAGCACCAGCAAAGTGCCATGCATAGACTGGACCTAATCCCTATACACAAATGTAGCCCATGGGCAGCTCAGACTTCATGTGAATCCCCTAATGAGGTGAGCATAGTCTGTCCCTGACATGGACCCTGCTGTCTTTTTTTTATCATCTCCCCCTGGTGGGCTGCCTCACCAGGTCATAGGTGAAGAGGACAAGTCCTTATGTGACTTGATGAGCTAGGCTGGGTTAGTGTGGGGGTTCCCAATCTCTGAGGACTAGGGGAGGGGAATGGGGGGAAAGAGAGGGAGCAGGGAGGGTAAGCTCTGGATGAGAGAAGGTAGGAAGCTACAGTCAAGATGTAAAGTGAAAAAGTCTTAATTAAATTTTAAAATGTCTTCCAAAGTGTCTTAAACTATGCTGGAATATGAAAATTAAAAGCTTCAAAATCTACTTGACTTAGGTAAGAACCCATTTATCTCCACTTTGGTTTGTTGTTTGCTCATTTGAGAGTGGACTTCAACTGTGAGATTGACAAAGGCATCGGTATATAAGTTTCAACACGTAGTATTAATATTTTTTATTGTGTAGATACAAGCTGGTTATCTGAGAATCAGGAGATCAGAGACTGCAAGCCAAGCTTGTAGCTCAGCTGTGGACACTTAAACACCAACACCTGTGTTTCCAGATGAAAGGAGGCATCCCAGAAGCTAGGAAGGCACAGTCCCAGACCACCTTGGACAGCTCCCAGATCCAAGGGACACAAGGTTACCAAGCACCTTTCACCCACCTAAACACAACTCTAGAGATATCAAATCCAGCCTTAGGACACCAGACTCTTCCAGCTTCCCAGAAGACGGTACACCCTCCAGACACTAGGGACATGGTTGGTCCCCAGCCTCCAGCCCACTGTTCTACCCATCTCCCTGTGGGGACCTGCCAGATAATAAGTGCAAACAAAGTCTTGTTACAAGATTGAGGAGATAAGCCCTCACAAGAACTGTAAGAAAGCAAGTGGCTTGCTGCTTGTGTTTCCCTGGAGAAACGAGGAGATTCCAGCATAGAGACACACATGGTTCACAGCTAACACTGCCACCCTGAGGACAACTCCAGATTCCAGAGATGCATACATCCAGGCTATGGTTCAAAACTGTACCATCTGTCCTTGTAGACCTGCCAGACCTCAGACACACACAAGGTAAACATTCACACCGTAATCCCCCTGCCTGTAGGTCCAACTATGACACAACCAGAAGAGAAAAGCAGCAGGCTTCTCAGAGATCCAGCCTCAGAGACCTGAAAATCCCAGCTGGTACCAGGAACAACCAGATAACATCAGTAACAAACGCATGCCTAAAGACTAGTATAGAACACAATCAACAAAACCCAGGGCAATATGGCTCCACCAGATCCCCCAACGAACATTGGATATTGTTGGCTCTGGTTCCTTAACTATTAACTTTATCATAAATTTATTAAACAAATGTATCACTCTTACAACCTGGCTTTCCTAAAAAAAAAAAGAGAGAAAGGAGATTAAGAAGAACAAGAACAAAATCTTCTGAGTATCAGTTCTGCAGGGCAAATCCCTTGGCCTAATTCTCTGGGAACCTTTCTACCTGACATAAGAAACTGCCCCTTTCATGGCCTGAACTTACAGCCTTCTTCCTTGTGCTCCCTGCTTCCTCCTGAATCTTGTCCCCTCCCCAAATCCCTGCCCCATCCCCCAACTCCCCCAAAACCCTCCTCTCCCCACTCCCCATTCCCCCCACCCCCACCCCTGCACTGGCTGGCTGGAACCTTTCTCTGGTCCCTCCTCCCACTGATGGTCATTTTGCAATACAATATCCCGGCCAGAATCCCAGGTCCCTGTCTTTAATTCCAGGCCCAAATGGCTCTTCTCAGTTGGATCAGTGGGGGCTCAATGGGATCAAGCCACTCAAGCCTGCTTTCAGTCTAAAGCAAGGTCATATTCCTTCCACAGGATGTCTTAGTGCAACTGAAATGCAGGAAAATGACTTAAATCTATGCTTACAAAAAATGTTAGATGCCTTTAAAAAGGAAATGAATAAATCCTTCCGGGAAATAGAATCAAACAGAGGTCTTTAAAGAGGAAATGAGTAAAACCCTCAAAGAAATACAGGAAAATGCAACCAAACAGGTAGATCCCTTCATCAAGTAGGTGAAGAAAATGAATAAAATGGTTCAAGATCAGAAAACAGAAATAGAATCAATAAAGAAAACACAAACTGAAGAAATTTTGGAGATGGAAAACTTAAAGAAGAGAACAAGACCTACATAGGTAAATATCATCAACAGAATACAAGAGATGGAGAAGATGATTTTAGACACAGAAGATACATTTGAAGGAATTGATACAGCTGTCAAGGAAAATATTAAATCCATAGAACTCCTGACACAAAACATCCAAGAAATCAAGGGTGTGATGAAAAGACAAAGCCTATAAATAATTGGAATAGAAGAAAAAGAAGACCCCCGGCTCCAAGGCCCAGAAAATATTTTCAAGAAAATCATAGAAGAAAACTTGCCCGGCATAAATAAAGAAATGCCTTGAAACAAAAAAGAGGCTTACAGATAGATTAGACCAAGTATGTGTTATTTGTACCACTTGCATGCCTGGTGCCCTGAGATGCCAGGAGGGGACATCAAAATCCTGAGAATTGAATTCGCATATGACTGTGATCGCCATGTGGGCGCTATGAACCGAGCAACTGCTGAGCTTTCCCTCCATCCCTAAGATGTATATCTTAATGAACATATTTGTACTGAATGTTTATTACCGATCCTTCTGTTATGCCAATCTTGTCTGCAACAGGATGTACACAAACTGTAATTAAAATTTAGCCTGGGCCTGTAGCACTTTATATGCTAAAAATATGTTTTGTGGAATAATTTCATTACAATTATCATTAAAATATATTAAGTTTTTGACAATGTCATGCAAAAAGAATTGTAACTCTTAATGACGTAGCTGGATATGTTTTCGGTTAACTTGTGTATTCATGGGTGCATATCGAGTGTTATTAAATTATGCTTGGATTTCAGTGCCTGTTCTATTCTAATCATTCAATTTATAGAGATTATGTTATTAGAAACATTCTTTGCAAAAATACTAGTAATATAAATATATTTTTATTCTGCTTCAATGATGCTGCAACTTGTTTCTGTAGGCCTCTGATCCCACCCCATGCCCTCTTGTCTGGATTATCAGCAAGCCTTTGTTGGTATTCTTGCTTCCTATCAGTCATTCCGGCTACCTGTCAGTCTGTACCCATTTTATGTAACAGCAACAGAGAATTATTTTAAAAGAAAATATATGGGATAACAACTGAGATGTATTATGAATAAATTAATAAACTATATTTAAAAAAGAAAGAAAATATAAATCTCCTGCATATGTCAAACTCTTCCTTGGTTTCCCATCTCATTCAGAGTGAAAGCAAAAACCACTATGATTTTTAAAACCGCATGCCTGACTCTGTTCCTTTTCTCACTTCATCCTGTCTTTCATTCTCAACACTCCACTGCATCTCTGACCTCGCTGCTGGCCATCCACAGACAAGCATCCTATCCTCTCTCTGAGCATCTGTGCACTGGGCTTCTCTTTGTCTGGTGGTACTTATTCCTCAAAATCTAGTTATATTTCTCCTTACAAGACCTTGTCCTCTCTCTGCAAACCTACCCTTTTAGTACTGTCCTGGCTTAAACTCTTACCCTCCCACAAATTATTCTCCATTTCCCTTCTTCATTTATTACACCCTTAGGGGGAAAACACTACCTTACATCTTGTACATTCAACTCTTATTATAGTTATTCTGTCTAACAAAAGGTTTGCCTCATAAAACATGCGTTTTGTAGAGTGTTATTAAATGTTGCTCAGTGCTTAGACAACAAACCCTGGAATAGTACACTGGTATGCCTGCCATGTTAATAACAAGGAAACAGTGTTTGGGAGTGCACATTAGTCAACTGGGTGTCAGCACATCAAAACGGTCTGGTTCACTCACTAGGTCCTTGGAGCTGTGACCTGGCTACAGGAATCTCCTGAGGCATCAGCCTGGCTATGTTATTTGCTGTACTTCATAGACCTCTCTCAGGATGATCATTATCTAATTTCATTCTCCTGCAGCTCTGGAACATTGTTTCTGGTGTCACGGAGGGCATAGTGTCATTTTCTTGTCTCATGACCTATTCACAGAATGGCTGCTTATAAACCTAAAGCCAAGAAGGGAATCCCCTCGAATCTGAGGAATTGCACACATTAGAATGTAACTTGGGGGAACAGTACCCCCATCAAACCTATGGATGGAGAGAATATTACACAGGAGGTGCATATGAAGGAATGAGAACTTTGAAGGACATCCAGACACAATGCATCCTACATCAACTGGCCTAAAATGGAAAAATTAGCTTTCTCTTATTTATGGTTAATTTATGGCTAATTTATGGCACTGGTTAAAGAGTGCTTACAGATCCCACTGTTTTACATGTTCCTTTTATTTGAGACTCTTGAAGCCTTCAGACCCCATAAAGAGAACTGACTAATTCGGAAGATCAAGTGTGCAAAGAAAAGAACTAAGTTCACATCTTCTCAGAGCCCTTCCAGAATCAGAGACTCTATCGACGGATGCTTTAAAACTATCTGTGCCCAGAGGGGTTCCTTGACTACTAATAGTTTGAGTATCTTTTATTAAAAATTGGTGAACACTTGGCATGTGGACTTTCTTATGGCTATAATTTATTCCAACTGCTTCAACAAGAAGTGATTGACAGCTTTTCTGAGCTGAACTGATGTTCACCCACCCATGCCCAACCCCACAGCATCTCTTTCTTCTGACTGTTTGCTCTTTTGTTAAAGGTATGTCAAGCAATCTTCCAATTTTTATGTCATTATCTACCACGTTGCTGTTTTGTAACAAATCCAACACTGTCATTTTTATGTGTACTGCCAGCCATGAGGTTAAATATGTGATAGAAATATGTCAACTATTTTTTTACTCAATCTGTAGTTAGAAACTATATACTGAATAATGCATTTAAGCTTATTATGAGAAACATGATGAAGATGACTCACTGGTCTGAGGGCTTAAAGCCTAATCTTTAGAATAGAGCTAGCTTCCACTAACTCAAAAGAAGAGAATGGTTTGTGCATGTATACACAAATAACTTTAGTGAAAATTAAACATCAAGCAACTTTAGTGAATGCATCATTGTATTCATTGGGATTTATGCACAAAAGTGTGTGTGTGTGTGTATGTGTGTGTGTGTGTATAAAAATGGTTATTTGTACAGCAAAGCAGCCTATGTAGGTGGTGTTAAAATAAGCTTCTGCAATTAGCAGAAGAATAGTTAATTTGGAAGTGGGAAGAGATGTAGAAAGGCAGACAGTAGAAACAAAACAAATGAAACTGAATAAGCTGAAGAATTCCTAATTAATGGAGCTAGTGTGACTTCTAAAATGGCCTCAACCTCCTAACAGAAGCCACAATGCAACCTAACTTTCTCTAGTAAATTCTCAGTTTGAAAGTTAGCCTGGTTTATTTCTGATCTTCTAAGAGGGAAAGTAGTTCCGGGAGCTTCATTTTTTTAATAGCTTGGTGTTCCTTATATATTTCAAAGTCCATACTTCTCCCACAGAATGTGAACTATAAATTATAACGATGCTAACCTACCTTACAGAAATATGACTTCATTCACTGAACTATTCAGTGATGTGTGTGGGAAATTTCCTCAAAATAGAACCCATTGTTAATTCTGGCATTTCTAATATTTTCAATTCAAATATTTCATCTTTGTGTTTATCCATCTTTTAATTTTTCCCTTAAAAACTAGAAACTTTATCATACTTTGCTGAAAAAACAAAACAAATCCTTGGTGATTTGAAAATAATTAAAATTTTAATTGTTCAGTAATAATTTTAGGATTAAATATATTTAATTATATGATTACATAAGTTAAGCAAAATACTCTGATAGACCACTGGAATACTGGACATTAATAGACTATAATCTTTTAATCTGAAGGATCTCTTGGCCATGCTCTGGTCATGTATTTCCAATATTTTAGAAAGATAATAAAACATGACTTATGAAGTCTGAGAAAAATCACTGAAGTATCAATAATTTTATAGTTACATTGCATAGCTCTTACTCATTTTTAAATAACTTAAGAATATTAAAGATAAAATTTCTGTCTATTTTTTTCAAGTATATAATGCAACACATATGTTATCATAAGGGACTGGAGAGGCAAATTAGTGCCTAAGAAAACTGAGTTCACTTCTCAGAACCCACATCCTGGGCTATAGGTCCGGATACCAGCAAATGTGTGGGATAATGTCAGTCACACGGACATGCACACATATTCATAAATAAAATAAAATAAATATTTTTCAAAATGAAAATGACCTGAAATAAATGAAATATAATAGTAAAAGACTATAACAATTTTCAAGATGCAGATATGTACAGATATGCAGACTATAATAATTTTCAAGATAATATACACATATGGGAAGGACAAGCTAGGAGCAACTCTCTGTTTTCTAGAAAGGCTATCTGCCATCCCTGAAAGAAGCGTCATTGTAAACAGCGTTGTGAGGGGCACTATAACCCAAAGACATTGTCCACATGAGAAGGTTATACGTTGCCTGCACAAAAAGACCTTGAGCTGGGATGTTGTGAAATCCACCCACACATACTCTGTACCTGCTGCTTTGCTGTTCCGGATGTGAAAAGATATCTCTTACCTTCCTGTGGATAAGTTTGTCACATCTTCTATCACTTCCCTTTGTTTCCAATGAGTGACCTTGGAAAGGAGTTGCTCCTTGCTGACTTGGAAATGGATACAAATGTGTATCCACTAGATCTGGATTCTCAACTCTGATTGGATGTTAGAACCACAAGGGAGTATAAAAATGGTGGTGACCACCTCCAACTCCAGGCCAACCCATAAGAATCTCAGGGGCTGGAGATGGGAACTGTGTTTGCATTTCTACTCTGTGAAGTAATTTAGCATACCGCTAGGATAGAGAACAGTTGAGGTTTTTGAACTTTGGACCTAAGCCATTTTGTGCCCTGTAATGCCAGTAAATTATTTTCATATCTTGTATCCAGGGATCCCTGCAGTGCTTTTTTATATTTTTATTTATTTACTTTGTGCTATCGTTTGGAAACATGACTCCCACAAGTAAATATGTGGAGGCTTGGTCCTCCCCGTAGTAGTTTTGTAAGAGTTGAACATTTTGAGGTGAGGCTGTTGACAGGCACTTGTCTTTGAGACCTTGAGCTTGAAGAGGATTGCAAGGACTCAGTTCTTTGCCTACTTCAGTTAAAAATATCACCATTTCGCACTGACACCCTCTCCTTAACATTGCAATCCCATCATGAGCTGCCTCAGTCAAGCTGCAGCCTTGAACAAGCCAGTATATCAGGACATCCAAATTCTGAGGTAAATACATATTTTGTCTTTAGTTATTGTTATGGCCAGAGTGTGAAATGTCCACCTCTAAGCTCATGTGTTTGCATCCTTGGTCACTGTCTGGAGGTACTGTTTTGAATGCTTATGGAAACTTTGCTAGGTAGAGCTGAGCTGACTCAGGGCTCTATGTTTCCTGCCTTCCACTCAGATACAAACCTACTGCTCTCAACTCCCTTGTCCTGTACTAAACAAATACTCCTCAGTTTCCAAGCATTCCTAGATGCTTAGGTTTTTTTTTAAACACCTACTTCATTTGGGGTTCTTTAATGCTTCTACATCCCTTTCAACCAACTGACAAGAGGTAGGGCAGAAAAAAGTTTGGTTGTGGACCTTTTAAAACATAGTCTCTTGGGGGAGATTGCACTGTTTACTGTCAGGGTACCAGGAGTTCAGTTGAATAGCAAACACCAAACAGCAACAGAAGTCATTAGCAGCAGCACAATCCAGCAGAAACAGGAAAGCTGGTGAATCCTCACAAGTCAGCAGAAGCAGCAAGATTCAGCTGGAGTTGCATGAGAAGTTGCCTGGAGCATTTCTCTCCCCACGAACTGAAGTGTCGAAAAACAAAAACTAGTGAAGCAATGTTAACCATTGCAAATCATAGTGATGCAAAAGTGTTAAGTTATCTCATTGTCTGTGGGCTTCTATTTATCCCTTCTCAGAAACAACACAAGGATACTTTTCACCTGCGAAAACCATGCCCCCAGCATGAGCCAGCTTCCAGCAAAACTTCATATACCCTGTCATAAGTCTGTTTTCAGCTAACAAAGATCACAAGCCTGTCTTCAGCAGTGGAAAAGCACTCTCACATCCCACACTTGGGACCAAAACAAAAAAAACATACTTATATGACACAATTGAGTCTTCAAAGAAACTAGAAACTTCCACTTCACATTCCCTCACCATAATCATTTGTAATCATTAAACTATGACTCAAATAAACTTTCTTCCTTTAAATTAGTTTTGTCAGGTGTTTTGTCACAGTGACAGAAAAATAAACTAATACAGTTACTTTGGGTGTTTTGTTATATTAACAACCAATTGACAACAACTTGAGAAATATAAATGATGTCCACCTATAAATGATTTAAAAGTATTATTTGAAATTTAGGTGTACTTTAAATTCATATATATCTATTTATAAGCTAAATGTTCTCTTTGTTTCATTCCTTCTGATTAAAGGTGATAATGAAAATTTTAAAATATTTTTTCTAAGCTTACAAAATCAATACAAATAGATAGAATGAAGTTATAAATCTTATTGAGTTTTCTGGTTTGCAACATTTGACATATGTAAAATATTAAAATTTAAAGTCACGATAAAAATTTTAGAGTGTGATCTATAACAGGGGATCAGTAATTGAATATTTAAATTCTCATGTAAACTCATAACCTCATTTCAGTTCCAGACTCATGTTAGAATAAGACTGTGTTGGCTCCTCATAACAAATGGCTCAAGAGCAGTTTATTTTAACACAAGAAAGCATCTCAAGGACAACAAATCCCATGGTGGTGCTGCATAGTCAGAGCAAGGGTGGCCTCAGCCTACATAATAATAACTACAATGTAGCTTGTATTCTTCCCAGCTACAAATTCAAATCCATAGTAGAACAATGCTGGTTTGGAATTACACTATTCGTTGGCTAGTGGTAAATGATATTTTTATTTTAATTTTTTTCTCCTAATATTTCCCATTTGATTTCTACTTGGGATTAATTATCAAAAACTGTGACATACAGACCCTCTCTAGTCAAAAGATACATGAGGCATTTATTGTTTACTTTTCTACTTCTGTTTTGTTAGCAGATAAGCAGGAGAGTTGGATAAACATCAATTAGGAAAAAGTTATCTATTATCATCTTGCATTTTTGGGTATTCCTCACATTTTTCCATCTATTCTATTAAATGTGAAATCAAATTATTTAAAGAAAGGGACATTTTCCATTGTTATAAAATATTTTATTTTGTTTTATAGACTGACAAATTTTTAGAGAGCTTGAACTTTTCTCTAAAGACTCATTTTCCTAGAAATAAATGCTACTGTCATAAATCTGATTTCTCGATTCAATGGGAAATTTTAATTTTCTTCTCTATAATGATAAAACCAATATAATAAGATACAGTACTAAAATATTCTAAATTGCATTCTGCATAGAATGAGAAACTACTGGAAAACTTTGTGCAAGGTAGGGTCTATGATCACCTTTTATACGTTTTTAAAAACTGTGTGGGAAACATAGTGGCAACAAGACAAATAGAAAGAAAAGTTTCTTACAGATACTTTTGAATTGTTAAAATTTAAGGTTCTCTTTAGGAAAACCAGTAACTCGTGAAAGGTGAACATTGTCACTGGACTGATAGATGCACACTTTTGTAAGAGGTGAGAGGATATTCTGGAGACAAACCAATCATATTGTTATAATATCTAAAGCAAATACTCATGAGGAAGATGTTTTTAGTAAGAGTTGACACTAAGTTGTGGCCAGAGGAGATGAGAGCATTCATGGGAAAGGTTAAAAACTGAGGTTTTAAAGGAGGAGTAAATTAACACGGGCTGGTGCATTGTCTTAGATTGCTAATTAATCCCCCACCCCACCCATGTCTGCTTGCTGTCTTTTATGAGAAGACATTCACTTACCCCAAAATAATGTTTGCAAGTTATCCCTGACTGGTTGAATAAATCCCTATATACTTGGACAGGGCAGAAGTGAGGTAGGAGTGGTCAGAGTTCATGGACTTTGAGGACTCAGAGGAAGGGAGAAAGAGGGAGAGCCTCCATGGGATAGGTAAAGAACCACATGGCTGCCTGGGAGGAGCTGCTCTGATAATCTGGCATGAACGGAAGCAGCTCAGATGAGAAACAATGCAAATATTTATGGGTTATGGATGGGAAGTAGCCCAGAGAGTAATTATTAAAGCAACTGGCTTATGGTATGGGACTGGGAGATAAAGGGTAGCTTAGAAGTTAATATCTACACTGCCCCATGAAAATAAAGCTTAATTATGATAGCAGGTTAGATATCACTGATTGTACTATTTACAGGCTTTAATAATAAACAATATTGGCCACTTAATTATTTTTTCTACAACAAAAGAGTGTAAAGAAACTTGACCCATTCATCATGCGACTATACATCCCTCAAAACAGGAATGACTGGCACTGCCCACTTTGGATGGGTAATCACTCATGTGTGAGATATTCTGTGATGCTTGTCACATTCCTAAACAGAAGAATGCTTAAAGTGCCATTAAATGCTGAAAGTGGTAAATCAAGGACACTACTTTAAATATCAAATGCAAATTAACATAATTCTCATGCAAAAGGACAGAATAGCAAACTGGGTTAAAAAATAGTCTTCAAAATAAACATATCAAATGTAATGAAGTCAGAACTCAGAGTTGTTCAAAACATTACTAAATCATTTAAATAGAAAATCAGGAGTAGCAATTAGTATAATAAAACTAAAATAAAAGGATACAGAACACAGTAAGGTAAATATGCAACTTTACAATAAAACCCATAGTCATGAAGAAAATATAATAGTTTAACTTCATAGACCAAGTAATGTAGCAAATATGTGCTTGTTAGAAAAGTTTCAGAAACAATTATAAACAGGCATGATAATGCGTGTCTTAATTGCAGCATTTGCAGGCAGAGGCAGCTGGCTGAATCTATTTGAGTTCCAAGGCCAGACTGGTCTAAAAGGCAAGTTCCAAGAGGGCAGGGCAGTTATGCAAATATATCCTGTCTCAAAAAGCAAACAGACAAAAGAAACAACTATAGAGAAACAATGATAAAGGCAGTCTTTCTGTTAAGAAACCTTATTATGCATTTCCTAATCTAAAGTAATGATACCACTTATTGTTGCATAACACTATTAAAAACAATAGTAAATTCATATATGCAAATAATCAGTTATCTATCTGCATAAATGTTGGCTATGCAGCCCAAGATCAACATGATTCGGCACAGTACTCATAGACCATTGTTCCATGTCTACTTCTGTTTACAATGAAGGTGAGTTGGTAAGTTTGTATCTGTCGACCTATACGAATTAGGAATTTATTCTTTCTTTGGTTTGGGTCACATTTTGTTTATTCTTATTATAATGAACCAAATGTAGCAGGACATTAACAGAAACTAATAAGGAATATATTACTATTACTTTATTGCTTTATCAAGAAAGTACCAAGTATACATGGATACTAAAACCACTACTTATATTTTCTAGAAAATGTGATCCATCAATATTGTTACAATACTTAAGGATACATGAAAGCTGAGTTCATCTAGAAAACTGCAGATGGTCTAATTAACAGACTTAGGAATCAGTAACAAGCAATCAATCTGATGTGTAAATATGCTCTAACATTTCCCTGATGACTAAGAAAGTTGAGCATTTCTATAAGTGTTTCTCAGCCATTTGATATTCCTCTGTTGAGAATTCTCTGTTTAGTTCCAAGCCCCATTTCTCAATTGGGTTATTTGGTTTGGTGGTGTTTAATTTCTTGAGTTCTTTATATATTTTGGATATTAGACCTTTGTCAGATGTAGGGTTGGTGAAGATCTTTTCCCAGTCTGTAGGCTGTCGCTTTGTTCTCTTGACAGTGTCTCCTGCCTTACAGAAGCTTCTCAGCCTCATGAGGTCCCATTTATTAATTGTTGACCTTAAGGCCTGGGCTATTGGTGTTCTTTTCAGGAAGTTGTCTCCTGTGCCAATGTGTTCCAGGCTCGTCCCCACTTTTTCCTCTAAGTGACTTAGTGTCTCTGGTTTTATGTTGAGGTATTTGATCCACTTGGATTTGAGTTTTGTGCAAGGTGACAAATATGTGTCCAGTTGCATTTTTTTAAACATAGACATCCAGTTAGACCAGCACCATTTGTTGAAGATGCTATCCTTTTTCCATTGAATGGATTTGGCTTCTTTGTCAAAAATCAAGTGACCATATGTGTGTGGATTCATATCTGGGTCTTCGATTCAATTCCACTGATCAAACAGGCTGTTGCTGTGCCAGTACCATGCTGTTTTAATTACTATTGCTTTATAGTACAGCTTGAGATCAGGTATGGAGATTCCTCCGGATGATCTTTTATTGTACAAGATTGTTTTAGCTATTCTGGGTTTTTTGTTTTTCCATATGAAGTTCAGAATTGAACTCTCAATGTCTTTAAAAAATTGGGTAGGTCTTTTGATAGGGATTGCATTGAATCTGTAGATTGCTTTTGGTAAGATGGCCATTTTTACTATGTTAATTCTCCCAATCCATTAGCAAGGAAGATTATTCTATCTTCTCATGTCATCTTCAATATCTTTCTTCAGGGTTTTGAAATTTTTTCAAACAATTCCTTTACTTGCTTGGTTAGAGTAACTCCTAAATATTTTATATTGCTTGTGGCTAATGTGAAGGGCAGCTCTGAGATTCCATCTTACACCCCTCAGAATGGCTAATATCAAAAATTCAAGCGACACCCCATGCTGGCGAGGATGTGGAGAGAGAGGAACACTCCTTCATTGTTTGTGGGAATGCAAACTAGTACAGCCACTTTGGAAATCTATCTGGTGCTATCTCAGAAAACTGGGAATAGGGCGTCCTCAAGACCCAGCTATTCCACTCCTTGGAATATACCCAGAAGATACTCCAGCACACAACAAGAAAATTTGCTCAACCATGTTCGTTGAAGCCTTATTCATAATAGCCAGAGCATGAAAACAGCCTAAGTGTCCCTCAGTAGAAGAATGGATAAAGAAACTGTGGTACATTTACACTATGGCATACTACTCAGCTATTAAAAACAAGGAATTCCCAAAATTTGTGGACAAATGGATTGAACTAGAAATGATCATAATGAGTGAGTTAACCCAGAAGCAGAAAGAGTTAAATGGTATATACTCACTTATATCTGCATACTAGCCCAAGGAGCATGTCTCATGAAAGTCTTCACTAACCAGGAAACTGGGACAGAGGGGAGGACATCCTATTGGGACTCTAGACGAGAGAAGCATGGGAGAATGGCAAAGTTGAAGGATCCAGAGGATCCTAGAAACCTACAAGAAGAAAATTATGATAAGCAGATTTGGGCCCAGGAGTCCTGCTCAAACTATGGCACCAGCCAAGGACAATACAGGCCGTAAACTTCAAACCCCTACCCAGATCTAGTCAATGGACAGGACATTCTCCACAGTTGAGTGGAGAGTGGGGTCTGACTTTCACACGTACTCTGGTGCCTCATATTTGACCACATCCTCACAATGGGGAGACCTGGTGGCACTCAGAGGAGGGATAGCAGGCTACCAAGAAGAGTCTTGATACCCTATGAGCATATAAAGGGGGAGGAAGTCCCCCTCAGTCACAGTCATAGGGGAGGGGAGTAAGGGGAAAATGGGAGGGAGGTAGGAATGAAAGGATACAAGGGAGGGGATAGCCATTGAGATGTAATATGAATAAATTATTAAAAAATTTTTAAAAATTAAAAAATAAAAAAAATATGCTCTAACATTACCTTATGTGACACCCATGTATAATGTTTAGTTCTGAGAGATGTTTAGATCTGACACTGAGTCACAACATCCTTAACTTTATCTAGCAACCAAAGGTAAGATATATCTCTATTCTACAAAAGAAATCTTAATCGGCAAATATATATAGTTGCTAGACATAGATATTTCTCACAGAAATGTACAATATGGTAATTTTCATCCTTGCCTGCTATAGTATATGTAATTTATCTTGTGGGACATGAATTAGGAAGGGGCACTGCAGTCATCAAGGTTGTTATTAGTCATAACTTAGTCATATGCTTCCTGGAGAGAAGGGAAATTCTACAGCATTTGCAATATCTTGATGCCACCTTCCCAGGACACCCATGATAGCAAGACACTGGTTTTGCTGAGTAATTCCACATATAAGTATTAAAGTTTAAATCTGTATGTTGCTTTGCTAACTTGTTAGACTATATTAAGAAGGAAAAGTCTGTTATATTTCTTCCAATCTATCCATCTCTCTAATAGTGTGTAAAAAGTTGCCTTAAACAAACAGAAAGTATACAAGTAAAATAAATACTTTAGAAAAATTATTTGAAGGATTATATGTCTCTAAGAGGAAGACACTTAATAGGCTTATTAGTTTTATAACATGTTTTTGTGATACAAGGTACTTTCAGATACTCCAAAGAATATGAATATATATTCATATATATAATACACATATATTATATATACATATATATTAAATTGTAGTCTCCAACTTCTCCAAACCTACTTTATCTGGGGTTCTTTAAATGCTTATACCTCCCTTCCAACCCACCTACCCTAAATAGGAGAGAAAAGATGTTTATGGGAACAGAGGAAGTAGACCTTGCTGGATTCGGTTATTGGGAGCAATTCCCCTGGTGTAGTCAGCAGGATTTCAGTAGACCAGCAATTCCACCAAAGTTGCTGCTGGAACCTGAAGCAACTGGAACCCGCAGCCTTAGCCAGAGCCCAAAGCCTCGAAGCCTTCCCTGGAGTGATTCTCTCTTGGAGTATCTCAAAGTAGAGCGATGAACAGCCAAACAAGACCATTATCCAAAAAGCCCCAGCCTCCTGTTGTGGGCACACACGCATGCACACACACGCATGCACACACACACACACACACGTATGTGTGTATATGTATATATGTGTGTATATATACACATATGTATATACATGTGTGTGTGTGTGTGTGTGTATATCCTCTCAGAGTCTGAACTAGGATATGTTTCAGCTGGCAAAAGCCAAGCCCCCCACCCCCCGCCACGAAGTGGTGCAACTTCTAAGTGGATAAACATCACCTGTTCTCTCACAAGTCTGTTCCTCATCCCATGCTTGGGATCAAAATAAAAACATATTTATATTCACCACATTAAACCTACAATTTACTGCTTGATTTTTAGTATAAGAACAAACCAAAGTGAGATTCTATCTGCTTTAATTTTGATATGCCTAAGACTACAGATAGGAAACTTTCTATGTTCTGAAATGAGTAGCTGCACACTTCAGCTTCAGATGGTCACACTCAAGCAGTCTCAAACCTACTTTGGCTTTTGTGTTTTTCTAGAAAAAGTTTGAGGTAAAAAAAAAAAAAAGAAGAAGAAGAAGAACCACGAAGATATAGCAGCACCACTGAGAGGGACATGCTGTGATAACAGTCTGCACAGCATCACTGCCAAAGTCCCCAAAAGAGGAGAAATCCAGGAATGCCAATTGTGGAGACAGATGAGAGAGTTTCAAGTGTTGATTTGATTACACATGTTTGTATTTTTTAATTTTTTATTAATTTATTCTTGTGACATCTCAATGGTTATCCCATCCCTTGTATCCTCCCATTCTTCCCTCCCTCCCATTTCCCCCTTATTCCCCTCCCCTATGACTGTTCCTCAGAGGGATTACCTTCCCCTGTATATGCTCATAGGGTATCAAGTCTCTTTTCAGTGACCTGCTGTCCTTCCTCTGAGTGCCACCAGGTCTCCCCCTCCAGGGGACATGGTCAAATATGAGGCACCAGAGTACATGAGAAAGTCATATCCCACTCTCCACTCAAGTGTGGAGAAGGAAATTATGGAAACAATACCCTTCACAATAGCCACAAGTAATATAAAATATCTGGATGTAACTTTAATCAAGCAATTGAAAGACTTGTATGACAAGACCTTCAAGGCTTTGAAGAAAGAAATTAAAGAAGATATCAGAAGATAGAAAGATGTCCCCTGCTCATGGATTAGTTGGATTAACATAGTAAAAAGTAGCCATTTTACCAAAAGCAATCTACAGATTCAATGCAATTACCATCAAAATTCCAACACAATTCTTTACAGACCTTGAAAGAGCAATCTTGACTTATATGGAAAAACAATAAACTCGGAATAGCTAAAATAATCCTTTACACTATAAGAATTTCTGAAAGTATCACCATTCCTGATTTCAAGCTGTGCCACAGAGCAAAAATAATAAAAATCACATGGTATTTGCATTAAAAAAGGAATGCTTGATCAATGAAATCTAATCAAAGACCCAGAAGTAAACCCACATAACTACAGACATATGATTTTTGACAAAGAAGCCAAAACCATATAGTGGAAAAAATAAAGCATCTTTTAAAAATAGTACTGGTCTAACTGAATGTCTACATGTAGAAAAATGCAAATATATCCATATTTACCACCCTGCACAAAATTCAAGTCCAAGAGGACCAACATAAAACCAGATATACTAAATCTAGTAGAAGACAAAGTGGAGGAAAGCCTTAAACTCACTGACACAGGAGGCAAATTTCAGAACAGAACACCAGCAGCTCAGGCTCTAAGATCAATAACAAATAAATAGGACCTCATGAAAATGAAAAGCTTCTGCAAGGCAAAGGATACTGACAATGGAATGAAACAGCAGCCTACAGATTGGGAAAAGATCTTCCCCAACCTCATATCCGACAGAAGGCTAATATTCAAAATATATAAAGAACTCAAGAAAATAGACACTAACAAACAAAATAACCAAATTAAAAATTGGGGGGCGGTAGCAGAACTAAGCAGAGAATTCTCAAGAGTGGAATCTCTAGTGCCTGAGAAGCATTTAAGGAAATTTTCAATGTTCTTAGCCATTAGGGAAATGTAAATCAAAATGATGCTGAGATTCCATCTTACACATGTTAGAATGGCTAAAATAAAAAATCAAGTGACAGCACATGCTGGTGAGGATGTAGAACAACAGAAACATTCGTTCATTGTTTGTGGGAGTGCAAACTTAAACAACCACTATGGAAATCATTGTGGCACTTTCTCAGAAAATTGGAAATAGCTCTACCTCAAGACCTAGATATACCTCTCGTGGATATATCCCGAAGATGCTCCACCATACTCAAGGACATTTACTTAACTACGTTTATAGAAGCTTTCTCCAGAATAGAGAAAAATTGAAAACAACCTAGATGTCCCTCAGTTGAAGAATGGATAAAGAAAATGTGGTGCTCAGCTGTTAAAAACAAGGAAATCATGAAATTTTCAGAAAAAAAAATGTATGGAACTAGAACACAGCATCCTGACTGAGGTAACCCAGACCCAGAAAGACATACATAGTATGTACTCATATGTAAGCAGATATTAGCCATATACTACAAGATAACCATACTACAATCTATATACCCAAAGAAAGCAAGTTAAAGAGGGCCCATAGGTTTTGCTTGGATCTTACTCAGGAGGGGGAATAGAACAGGCAATGGAAGTGGATGAAGAGAGAGAATTGGGTAGGAGGTAAAAGAGGGTGTGGATCAGATATGGAGAGAGCTATGGCAGGAAGTGAGGGGGCTGGGGGAGAGAAAAGAAACTGAAGGGAGGGGCATCTCTGAGAGAAGCCTGAGACCTGAGAGAGGGTAGGCTTCTGAGAGGATATGAGATTCTTGCTGAGACTCCTAGCAGTGGGGGGAAGGAGGGAAGAGGGATGTGAAGGCAGGACCAGGAAGAGAGGAAGGAGGGGCTGGGGATCAGGCTGTAAAGAGATTAAATTAATAAATAAATGGGAAAGTTTATTTGTTGATAATGTAAGTAGTTGGTTCATTGCAAAGCATTATGTTGAGAACCAACACTGTAAAAAAAAAAAAAAAGAAAAAAATAAAGAAAGAAATGGAAGCTTTAGACAGTTTAGGGATTACTTAATCAGAGCAGGCAGCAGCAGCTGTCTCACTCCAGAGAGGAAAGATCAAAAACATAGTTGCAATGGTTCTCAAGAATATTGTAAGACAGTGCCAGTAAATAAAAAGAGTACAATACACTGGAAGAATTTCAGATGGAAATGGGATGAGAATACTGATACTAGACTGGATTACAACAAACACAGACTGATTGAAGACTATCTGAGATTTTTGAAGCAATAGATTTCAAAGAAATAATATCCAGAATAAAAAATCAAGTTTGGAATAAAAACAATACAACAAAAGACATGAGTGTCCCAGGGTAGTTATCAAATGTGGTTGCCCAGAAAACAACTAAAAGTGTATCTGAAGGATGGATGAAGACTGAAAAAAAGCAAGAGTTATTTTTCAAGTGTTACTAATAAAAGAGGCTATGTAGATGGTGAGAGTTTACTAAGTGCCCTTTTAGGAATTGTATTTCTAATGGTTGACATCCTTTAACTGGTATTTCATTTTCTAACTCTGTATCTTAAAAAAGATGTATATATAAATGAATATAACTTGTGACATGCTGAGAGTTTGAATATGACCAAAAGATGAATTTTAATGCTAGAGTTTCCACATTTAAGCTAAGTGCAAAACCAACTGTGCGTTTCCTGCATGTGCACACATATGTTTAGTTAGAAACATCAGAAGAACCCTTACAAATATCTCTTAAGTTATAAGTTAGGAAAAATATAATCATGAATTTAAAGGAACAATGATGGGTTTCTCCCTAATCTCCCTAACTCTATTCATTTCTGCTGTTGTCCATGAATGAAACTTTGATCCTCTTCCCTGTATCCTTTCTTTTTTTTCCTTCTTTTTTAAAAATTTTTTATTAATTTATTGTTGTTACATCTCAATGGTTATCCCATCCTGTATCCTTTCTTAAGCACAGTCCATGGGACTAGTAATGATGGTGTTTCCATAGGGACACAGGGAAGGCGATTCTCCATGTCTTTCCTTTCTTATTCTTTTCTTGAATTAGCACTTCTCTTTCTCCTTCTACCATTCATCCCTGAAAGAAGAAAATTTGTTCCACAAACTCATTCACAAGAGTCTTTACTTCCTAAGACTTGTTTTGCAATATGTAGGAGAAAGATTAAGTTTGTTCAACAATAACAAATAAAACAAAGACAACATTCATAGCCAAGCTATGTCATAGTTATTTTTCACTTTATCTGATTTAAAAAAAAAAAAGTCACACAGCTTGCATATTTCTCACAAGATAGACCATTTAATGTTGAGAATCACCTCTATCCAAATCATCGTGTTTAGTGAGTATGTTACTGAATGGATTAACAAGTGAATGAACTTTTCTTATGGGATTTAAATAGTTTTAAATAAGGCTTAACATTGACAAATCAAAATATATTTTCACTTCATTCTTGACAAAAATACATGAAGTAGTTTTAGAGATGACAAACTAAATGACCCAAGTCAAGGCTTGAGTTTAGGTCTTCAATGATTTACCCTTTTGATTCTGGTGTACTGTGTTTTTTGTTTTTTTTTTTTTAAAGAATGGAAGAATTTAGAATAATGCAATTAAAATAATAAGGAACAAGGCTATCTAAGCTTGCAGACACAGCAGACTAATGAGATAATTCTCACTACTCCCAGGATGGCTCCAGGTGCTTGGGTTTCTGTACATGGCCTCATGATTTTTATTACCACTCTTAGTTAATAAATAAGTCTCATTATTTGTCAATTCTGCCTAGCACTTATGATCTAAGAGAACAGAAATTTTTCAATATTGTTTATGCCTGCTATTATGTTTGTCAATTGCTGTTCTTTCTCTGTTTTGAATATACGAACAATTCTAAAACACCTATTATTCCAGTTTTAAAGTTAATTTCCTTGGCATTTTATTTGTGAGAAGGAGGAAAATGATACACAGAATCAGTATAAGAAATAGTTTTGTATTGACTTTTTATTTTTATTTTTACCTTTTAAAATAATTTATTCAGAGTACATCCAAATTGTTATACCCTCACCTGTTCCTACCCCATCTCTCTCTTTTGCCCTATTCCCCTCTCCTAGACCCCTGACAGAAAGTGACTTCATCCTCCACCATATGAGCCCAGCCTGTTAGGTGTCATCCAGATAGCCTTCTTCCCCTTCCTCTAAGTGCCACCAGGCCTCCCCACCAAATGGAAGTGGTCAATTAGGGAGCACCAGAATTCATGTCAGAGGCAATCACCACTCACCCCACAACTATAGAGAATAAACTGTACATTGGCTAGATCTGAATAGGGGCAGGGTCTAGGTTTACTGAATGCACTGTCCTTGGTTGATACAGCAGTTTGTGCAGGTCCCCCTCGGTCCAGATCTGCGAGCCTTAGTGGTCTTCTTGTGGGACACCTGGTATTGACTTTTTAAAAATCAGTATTTATTTTTCATATATATACATATATGTATATATATAATGAATTTATTCATATTACATCTCAATTGTTATCCCATTCCTTGTATCCTCCCATTCCTCCCTCCTTCCCACATTCCCCCTATTCCTCTCCCCTACGACTGTGACTGAGGGGGACCTCCTCCCCCTGTATATGCTCATAGGGTATCAAGTCTCTTCTTGGTAGCCTGCTATCCTTCCTTTGAGTGCCACCAGGCCTCCCTATCCAGGGGACATGGTCAAATATGGGGCACCAGAGTTCATGTGAAAGTCAGTCCCCACTCTCTACTCATCTGTGGAGAATTTCTTGTCCATTGGCTAGATCTGGAGTTTGGAGTTTACTGCCTGTATTGTTCTTGGATAGTGCCATAGTTTGAGCAGAACCCCTGGGCCCAGATGTACCCATCATAATGTTATTCTTGTAGGTTTCTAGGCCTCTCTAGATCCTTCTATTTCCCCATTCTCCCATGCTTCTCTCACCTAGAATCCCAATAGGATGTCCTCCCCTCTGTCTCACTTTCTTGGTAAGTGAAGACTTTCATGGGACATGCCCCTTAGGCTAGTGTCCAGATATTGTTTTTCTATGTAAAGTATATTCCAATTGTTTCTGTTGGCTAGGGTTCAACCTTACTCCTTTCTCAGTTTGTTCCAGAAATCATTATATTGTACATTTAAAAGTCACTGTCTTCAAAATTTGTTATCATTCACAAAGTTAATCTTAGTTAGATATGGACTTATTCTATGAGGTGATTTGAAAGACTATTTCTTCTCAAACACAAACACACACACACACACACACACACATACACACACACACACACACACACACACACACACTAATCATTCCATAACAAACCCTCCAAAGTATTTGAATCTTTAGCTACAAAATATTGCACTGTTTAGTAAGGGGAAAGTCTCAATTTTAAAGACTTCTTTAAATATCTTGAGAATTTTGCAATATTGAAAGAACATCATCTATATTAAATTGTGATTGCCTTCACAGTAGGAGAATCTAAGAGAAACATTCTGTTAATTACGGTGATTTTATAGACTCTTTCACTTGCAATGCCCATACTAATATGAGTGATCAAATACCATTGATCAGAGATTAATGGCCACAATATAAAGCTCTGTTCAAAGTCCTAAATTTTCTCCCTTTTCTGATTATCTCAATAACTAAGCATCTCAATTTGCAAATGAAGATAAATGCTAAGATAGTTTTTATACTCAAACTATAGAGCAACAGTAATAAAAACAGTAAGGAAATGGCATAAAAGTTGGCTGGTTGATCAATAGATTCAAATAGAAGACATATAAATAAGCCCACACACTTATGGACACTTGGTTTTTGACAAAGAAGCCAAAACCATACAATGGAAAACAAGATTGCATCTTTAACTAAAGGTGCTGGTCTAATTAGATGTCTACATGTAGAAAATGCAAATAAATCAATATTTATCACTCTGAGCAAAACTAAAGTATAAGTGGATTAAATACCTCCACATAAAACCAGACACACAAATCTGTTAGAAGAAAAAAGTGGGGAAGAGCCTTGAACTCACTGGCTTAGGAGACAACTTCCTGAGCAGAATAACAATAACTCAGACTCTTAAGATCAACCATTACTAAATGGGACCTTATGAAACTAAAAACCTTCTGAAAGGCAAAGGATACTGTCAGCATAACAAAATGACAGCCTACAGACTGGGAAAAGATCTCCACCAACCCTACATCTGACAAAGAGCTAATATCTAAAATACATAAAGAACTCAAGAAATTAAACACCACCAAGCCAAACATTCCAATTAAAAAATGGTGTACAGAGCTAAACAGAGAATTCTCAACAGAGTAGTATTTAAGCACTGAGAAACACTTAAACAAATAATCAACATCCTTATCCATCAGGGAAATGCAAATCAAAATGACTCTGAAATTCCATCTTACACATCCAAGGGGCTAAGGTAAAAAAATCAAGCAACAGTACATGCTTGTTAGGATGTGGAGAAAGGGAATACTCCTCCATTGTAGGTGGGAGTGCAAACTTGTACAACCACTTTGGAAATCAATTGTCCTTTCTAAGAAAATTGGGAATAATGCTACCTCAAGTCCCAACTATACCACTGCTTGGCATATACCAGAAAGATGCTCCACCATACAACAAGGACATTTGCCCAACTATGTTCATTGCAGCTTTATTGATAATAGCCACAATCTAGAAACAACCTAGATGTCCCTCAACCAAAGAATGGATAAAGAAACTGTGGTACATATACACAATGGAATATTATTTAGCTATTAAAAACAAGGAAATCATGAAATTTGTGGGGGAATGCATATATCTAGAAAAGATCATCCTGAGTGAAGTATCCCAGACCCAGAAAGATATGCATGGTATATACTCACATATAATTGGATATTAGCTGAACATAGATGTCCTCTGAGAGATTCCATCCAGCAGGGGATCGAGACAGCTACTGGGACTCTTAAAAAGACTTTGGGTGGATCTCTGAAAGTTGTATGGGAGAGTGGGGAGATGGAAGGACCTGGAGGGGTCTGGAACCTGGCGGGAAGCCTATTAAGGCAGAGGATCTGGACACAGGGGTACTGGTGCAAGCTTATGCCCCAACGAAGGACAGTGCATGTAGAGAACCTAGACCCCCTCATCAGATGTAGCAAAAGGACAGCTAGTTCTTCTCATTGCAGCGAGGGAGGCACTCCCACAGAACCTCTGACATGCACTCTGATCCCCAGGGTCAGATCACTTTCCTTTGGCAGGGCAGTCTGGCGGGCACACAGAGGAAGGAGATGCTGACTATCCTGAAAAGACTTGACAGGCTGTGGCCAGACAATGGGAGAGGAGCTCCCTACTCAGATGTCTAGGGGTGGGGAATAGGGCAGAAATGAGAGGGAGGGTGGGAATGGGAAGGTAGGAGCTGGGGGATGTAATGTGAATAAATTATAATAAAAAAAGAAATGTAAAAAGTTGTATCACTTATGGACATTCCAAGTGGTGGCTTGAATAACATCAATAGTGTTTTGATTGGATGATTCTTCAGTTCCTTACAATTGAATGTTGGCAAAGAATACTTAAATACACCATAGTCTAGCTAAGTGAAAATCATTACTGTAGTTTGAAGGCTGAACTTTATGCATAAATTATTTAAAACCTGACATCTCAATAAGATGATGTGACAATGAAAGTCCATAAATGGGGTTAAGCAAGAAATCACCTGTAATTGTTACTATATAAAATTTTGATAGATTGACCCAGACGTTCCTAATATTACCAGGTTTCCAAGTAATAAGAGTAGGATTATTTTTAGATACTTTGTCTCCATGAACAATTACGACTTTTGCTGATGACAATAAGATCTGGTTATAATACTTATCAGCTGTTTTTAAGTTTAATGCTATATCATTTGTGGTAATAATCACAAATACAAAACAGACAATAGATCTTTGCATTTCTGCACTCAATTCAGAAAGAAATTGAATTCCAAGGTCATCATCTGAAACGATTACTCCAACCCAGTTCCATTTGAGTAAGTCACTAGGGAAACCACGGCTAATGGTAAAGATATGTCCTTGGGAGACAGCTGGTAGAGATAAGGAAAGTGTCTCTGCTCACTCATGAGAGAATGAAAATGACCACAGCAAAGCTGAAGGATACAGAACATAAGTATCAATATGAAGATGAGATGCATAATGCACAGTCAAAGATCTAAGTATGGTAAGCAAATGTTAACAATTCTAGAAAGTGTGCATTTTTTCATCTCATTATTGAGACCACATCCAACTTCTTATGAGTATCTAAACAAATACAGATAAATTAAGTCTTCTAGTAAATAAATAAATAAATAAATAAATAAATAGAGGCACCTCATATTTGACCATGTCCCCTGGATGGAGAGACCTGGTAGCACTCAGAAGAAGGACAGCAGGCTACAAAGAAGAGACTTGATACCCTATGAGCATATACAGGGGGAGGAGGTCCCCCTCAGTCACAGTCATAGGGGAGGGGAGTAAGGGGAAAATGGGAGGGAGGGAAGAATGGGAGGATACAAGGGATGGGATAAACATTGGGATGTAATAAGAATAAATTAATAAAATAAAATTAAAAAATTAAAAATAAATAAATAAATTGAATAGAGAACTGATATGTCTAATTGACACTGAAAGAAAGAAAAATTCTTGAGACAAATAAATAGCTTTATCTGCCTATTATTCTCTTGAACTTTTATTTCAAATCCTTCATTGTTGTATTTAAAATTAAATAAATGGAAGCCTATAAACTTAAGCATATATATATATATATATATATATATATATATATATATATATATATATCCAAGAATTAGACTAGAATCAGTACATACTTAAAAGATGAGGCCAAAGAGTAACATGAGAAAATGAGTGCATGCTGCACAAAAACTGTTATGTCCTTTCCCAGATCTTATCTTCTAAAAATCATCACTAGCAAAATTCTGACTGGGTTCAGATTGATAATGTTGCTGACTTAAAATCTCACTTAATAGACTTTGATTGAAATATCATCTGATAACCTTAGTGGAGCAGAAAGATTGAGGGTGCTCAAGACATCATGACTTATTGTAGCTATTTAGCCAGCTGAAATTTGTCATTGCTTGGACTTCTTATGTGGAAAAATATATTTCTTAATTTAAACTAATCTAATTGGATGTCTGCTACATGTTTCTGACCTAATCTTTGGTTCATAAATACATCTTTCTTGATCATTCATATATTATCTAGCATAATAAATGATGTGAAAAACTCCAGCAATGAGGATTCCCATAATAATAAAAACACAAAATATACAGAACAAAGAAAAAATATTAAAAGCAGCAAGAGAAAAAGGCAAAGTAACATACAATGGCAAACATATCAGAATTACACCTGACTTCTCAGCAGAGACATTAAAAGCCAGAAGGGCCTGGACAGAGGTCCTGCAAACCCTAAGAGACCACAGATGCCAAGTCAGACTACTGTACCAGCAAAACTATCAATAATCATTGATGGAGAAAACAAAATATTCCATGACAAAAACAAATTCAAACAGTACCAATCCATAAATCTGGCTTTACAGAAGTTACTAGATGGAAAACTCCACCCCAAAGGGACAAGCCACAACCAAAACTACACAGGAAATAGATAACTACACCATCACAAAAACACAATGACACAAACTCTCTACTATAACAAACATCAAAGATTAAGAAACTTAACAGTCACTTGTCATTAATATCTCTCAACATCAATGGTCTCAACTCTCTAATAAAAAGACACATACTAACTGAATAGATACATAAACAAGATCCAACATTCTTAGGCATTCAGCAAACTTTACAGTAATTTAAAAACTCATTTCTTTGTATTACATCCACTATTTACCAATATGCACTTTCTTCAGGGATCTCACAATGCAGCTTATAAATTTAGCACTGTGAAATTACAACCTAATCAAAAAAGTCTAGTGCTATGCCCATAGTCATAACTGTTCTAGAATTTTATATTTTTTAGAAATCATTACTACCAGTGAGTTTATTTATAAGAATCATCACTCAAAGAATTATCATCCTGGATTTGCAGAAACCTTGGTATATCCATGATAGGAGAAGCCATATGATGAAAACAATCTCTAAACTTTGTATTTCTGTGACTTATACAGGAAAGGCTATTTGATGAAATTTTGTACAATAATGATCTCTCTTTTTTTGAGACATATTTTTTTATTGTACAGTGGATATGATCCAGGTCCAGTGGACAAGACCACCATGTATGTCATATTATTAGGTGTACTTTCATCCTGCTGGTACGTGGACCACTGTGCTTCTCAGCCCATCATTGATGCCTCTTAAAGAAGAGAAAAGTGCGTCACCACATTTCAGTTTGGTTGATGTTTCCCAGGCTCTAACATCATAAACCCATGGTAAGCATTTTTGTACTTGTATCTAAATCCTATTTTTTAGACATCTACTTTACAACTAGCAAGAAAGAGCTATTCAACTTCCTTTTTGAACATAGGCAGACATTTATGCCAATCTATGAGTATGTCACACTAATAGACTCATAAAGATTCCACAAGCCTCCCAAATAGCGTCACCAGATGGTGTGCAAGTAATCAGACACACATCCTTATGTGGTAATTCAAACCACAACACATTTCTTCTAGTCCCCATAGGTTCATGACTAGCTCATAATGCAATGGTGTGTGCAATCCACCTTCAATAGCCCCTGTAGTCTTATCATTATAACCCTATTTTAAAAATTCTGAGTCCAAATCTACTCTAAGAACCAAGACAATCTCTGAACTGTAAGCATCTATACATGAATAAAGTTAGTTATGTACTTCCAGTATAAAAATGGCGTAAAATAAATCTTTCTCTTCTAAACAAGAGAAATGGAGGTATAACCCGAAAATATCACATCAAAACATGATTAAAGCCAAGAAGTCTATATGCCAAACTCCACAGCTCTATGACCAGAATCAACGGTTATTTTTAGCATCATCTGGACACAAAAGATTTGTATAATTTTGTCCTCAAACTCTGGCCTGGAGCAAGTATAGACTTTCTCTTGGGCTACTTAAATTCAGTGTCCCAAGCTGTATTAAATGAACATCATGTTTGGTACATTTCCAACATACTGAGGAGGTCACTGGTGTGACTTAGGTTTCACCTTCATAGTTTTATAAACAGTGTCTTGGGATTTTTTACAGGGGACTTTACCTGTAAAGTACATACTTGCTCAGCTCAGTAGTTTTCTGAATCCTTGAAATTCTTACATTCTGTATACATGAAAGACGAGCAGTGTGTGGAGGCCATTGCCAAGTTGTACTGCCAGCTTAAGACATACCTTAGTCCTTTCTACCACACCTGCAGAGATGTCTATGTCTGTCTTCCTGACTGAACCTGGGAAGGCCTTCCTTTAGGCAGATGGTTTTGTTTGTTTATTTGTTTGGCTGGCTGGTTGGATGTTTTTTGTTTGGTTTTGTTCATTTGCTTGCTTCTTTAGCCAAAAGACTACTATGTCAAGAATATGTTAGTTCAGTCTCTTTTCTTCACAAATAAATTTACAATTTTACAAATTGAAGGCTTATATGGCTGAGATGATGTCTTCAAAATATTTATTCCCATTGTGCCAGTGCAGAGGAAGTAATTTTTCTTTATTAATTTCTTTTTGTAAAATATTTTGTTGATTCTTTGTGATGTCACGTTATACACCCAAGCCATCTCCTTGTCCCATCATATATGCCATCTACCCTTGCAACAACCATCTCTGAAAAGAAAATTAGAAACAAACAAACAAAAGTCTCATCCTGGAAACTGTACTGTGCTGCATAGTGTATCCTTTGTCCACATATCTTTACTTACAGATGTTTATTGCAATGAGTCATTGGTCTGGATTGAGGTCTCTGGCTTCTGTTACACTTTCAAACACTTTCAAACCTGGGTCCTCACCAGGACTCCTCTTGGATATCTTGAGGCTGCCTACAGGGGGCAGGGCCAGCTCTCCAGCTCTTACGCCCTGGGGGCCAACACATGTAAGCACATGCAAACCAGATGGTGTGGATGGGGGCATCTCTCCCTCACCCATGCTACTGCAAGCAGACAAGTGGCATAACCAGCTCACCCATAGGCCCTGCCACTGAGTCAGCTTTACTGTGCTACCAAGACATGATGCAGAGCCCCTCTCTGGAGTGCTGAAGCCAATGAAGGGGTAGGGCTAGCTCTGTAGATCCCATGAACATCACCATGGTCCCAGGCAACAGTCCAGACCAGGAACTCTTGAATGGCATTTTGTGGTAACATGAGCCATGGACATTGACACAGACCCCTGCTGCTGTATGGCCATAGACTCAGACATGGACCTCAGTAGCACAACAGGCCAGGACTTCACCCAAGCGTCGGGTCACAGGGCAGGCTACAGAGGTGAGCCTTTTCCCTCCAGCCTCAAGTCTCTAGTTCTTCCTCTCTTCTTAGTCCTCAAACTGTTCTGCTTCTCTTTTTCTCTAATCTCTCCACAACATACTTGCATATCTTAGTGGTTCCTAGTAAGTGCTGGCCATGGGGCAGGCAGGCCACCGGGTAACTTCCACCTACCTGTGCCATATGGTAGCAGGATGGCCTCTGAAATATTTTTTCTTTAATGACTCCAAACTCTTCAACAATTACTTCCTCTTTTACTATATGGTCTTGCCCCCTTTGTCTGCAACTTTAACTGAACTCTTGCATCCTCCCTGGCTGTACTGAATATTTTCTCATATTTTTCTTCTCTGCTTTATCATTGTAATCTGACTTATCATAGTATAACCATCTCACAACCTAAATGCTATATTGTCTTGAAATTTTCTTCACTGAACAGCTGAATCCCTTGGTTTTGAATTCAGCCTCACTCAAGTCTTCATAACACATGAAGAATATGGACACTCTGCCAAACTGTAACATGAATGACCTCTGCCACACTTGCCTGCCAGTGTTCTTACTTTCTTCTGAAAGCTCCTGAGCATAGTATTTACATTTTTCATTATAGATGGTTAAGAGCCGTCATGTGTTTGCTGGGAGTTAAACTCATGGTCTTTGGAAGAATAGCCAGTGCTCTTAACCTCTGAGGCATCTCTCCAGCCTACATCTCTTCATTCTATCAGCAGTCTGTCTTCCAAGCTTCCATAATTAACTATTGAGCTTTGCTTCTCTAGCTCACTGCTCCAAACTCCTTTACATTCCCCCCACTAATCAGTTCCAAATGCCTATGAACCACATAGTTGGGTTTATTCCAGAAATAGCTACATTCCTGAGTACCAATTTGCTGTATTAATTTGTTCACTTCTGTAAACAAATATTTAACAAGAAGAAGCATAAGGGAAAAATAATATTTCAGACCATAGTCTCATGGTAGGGAGGTATCACACTGGGGATACTAGAGGTATCTGGACTCCCCAAAGCAGTGTCATCTGTTGGGGTCCAACTGTTTAAACATTTGTGCTTGTGAGGTATATTTACATTAAAGCAATATAGTAGATTGAAGCAGTAAAAATTCTTTATAAATACTAAAGCCTTACATGCTGGAATATATAAAAATAAAGGTCATGTTCACCATTTACAACATATAGTCTACTTTCAGTTATTTATACTAAGTATTAGCTTATCTCAAAGGGAGTAAAAGTTCTCATTCTTCTACTAAATTCTAAGGGAAGAAGTAGTCAAGAAAAAAATAATTGAAAATGTTGACTCATTGCATTTATAGCAGTTATAATTTCTCAGTTTTATAAGTTTGTGTTCTCTCAATAGCAGTTTTATTAAGGATGAAATATAAATATATGTTGACAAATAATTAAACTGGAAATGGGCTGATTGTTGGGACAGTTTTGACCCAGCATGGTTTTTATTGCTCAGACTGTCATGTAAGCCAGAGTATAAAGGTCAGATATTAGGGCAAGAGACTGCATGAAATTAAGAGAGCAACCAAATGGTGATGCCAGTGATTCACGTAATGATTTTTCCTGTTCTGGCAGCAGTGAGAGAAGGACAAGAAGAAGAAACAGTATACAGATGCCTCATTCAGCGGTGGGGAGTGCTCTTGGTACTGGTCAGGAGCCTTGTGGAACTTCTGCACAGGCCCGGGACAGCAGTTGAATGGACATGATTGACCAAGTTTTGCACTGAAATCAGCAACAAGAACATTGAGGAACACATAAGAAAAGAAAAGGAGGGAAAGGAAAAGACTATGTGAGCCAGTCAAGGTGATTCGCTGAATTTATATGGAGAATTATTGAAGCAGGTGGCATTCTCAGAAGATTGTGGAACTGTTAATATATTCTTACCCTAAGACCTCTTGCATATTAAAAACAAAATGTGAGTTATTCTGGAAATAAAAGTGGTAGTATAAACAAAATTATTCTTAAACAAAACACTTGGCCTCAGGATTTTCAAAAGAAAATCATATGGGGCAGTAGCGAGGTTAGTTCTCAAAAGAAGGTAAGAAAACAAAAGGACAGTTATCCCAATGGCAGGTGTAAAGAAAAAGAGAAAACACCTTGCTAAAGATATCACAGGTGAGACCAAAACCAATACATCAGGAACTTGAACACAGCAAAGGTTTCATCACTTAGAAAGTTATTCTCACTGTGTCAAGAGCACATGCATGTTCATAAGGTGCTTTCTGTGTGCTAACACTATTGCGAGGACTGTGGGAGAACAAATAAGTGACATGTTTTAGTTTTAGTTCTAGTGTTCGGTCACGTTGGAGTTGGCTAAAAGGCTCTATGGGACACACAGAGCAGAATTTATGGTAAAATAGGGCAAAAGACCAAAAGACCCAGTAAAAAAAAGAAAATAAAATCTTGTCACAGAAAGGTCAGAAAAAATAAACTTCAGAAGTCAGGCAAAATAGAGTGTTCCTGAAATTCATAGCTATGCTGTGCATGGCTGGGAGTTTTGTTGTTAAAATATAGACACTCCATTATCACCTCCTAATCTCCACCTGACTGACAGTATGACTGAACCTTGTGTTAGAGTAACTATGTGTCTGACACCTGGAGAGCATCAGCAATCTTCCTAAAACAATAAAGAACTGAAATCCACACACGTTGTGTGGATTCTTGGATAATCACTGATACTTCCTCAAAAATGAATTTGGTGTTGAAGTACATAAAAAGTACAGAACACATTCCAGGATAGTCAGAGCCTTCAAGATGTAACTTAGGCTTCCACCAGGAACCTATCAAAAACAAACAAATGAAACAGATGCTCTCTTGATACATAAAACATGAGGTAACTACATGGTAAATATAGGCAGTGCTCTGTGGTAAACAGTAAAATTTGAAAAGATGTGAATCATGAGTATAAAGCATACACATACCCAATCCTCCAAAAAAAAAATCTTAGGGGTTTTGTGGTTATTTTATAAAGATCAATGTAAATAATTGTCTTTGATTTCCTTATAAACTGCTAAGTATAGAAAATAAATGATTTCCCATGTCAATGAAAGTGTCAGACCAAAATCATAGAATCAGAGAGGACGTAGCAAGAGCTACAAGCTCAGGATCCACAGATTCAGATGCATACTCACCAACCATGTCAAAATACATGGGCCACACTTCCTGTATAGTTCTCAAATCAACACTGCTACAAGCACCCTGACACTGCAGGATTTTTTTTAAAAAAAAATAGGCCAGTAGTAATTAATAAATGAGAATGGTGAGTAAAGCTAGGACTATTAACCTAAGCTTTCTTTCTTTAAAATTTAAACATAGTAGAATATCAGTTCACTTGGTGCTTTTCACTATATTCCTCCTATTTATTCAGGAGGAAACAGGCATGAAGAGCTCAGGTGATTGTCCTAACTGCCAGGTCAGGGCTCAAAACACATGAACACCTGGTAAATGAAGCTTCAGAAGTGAGAAAGCTACAACATCTCAGTAGTTAGGCTATGGTGCCACATTGAATCTGGCAATAACACCCAGGCAAACTCTGGGTTCCTAATAGACAAATATAATAACTCCTAGGAGCCAAGTCAACAGCAGAGTCAAAGGCCAAGTCTTCACTTTGTGTGTGGCATGGGCCAATTGTTTGAGTAAGCATGATTTGAGCACCATACACAGGTAGAGTTAAGTGTGGCTGAGCAGCAGGATCTTTTCTGAGTGGCTCACTACACAGGAAGCATGGAAGTCAAAGTATCCCAAAGTGCTTCTGATAACATGAGAGTCAAAACAAAAGAAAATGTTGGTCAAATCAGCCAGATTCAGTCTCCACTGAATAGCATATATTCAGAGAAGATTAGCTATTTATTTAGTCATCTCTTTGGGTTTCTACCTGACTCACAAGTCTCTGGAACCTTATCACACTTTCAAAATTGTTTCTTCGCAGATGAAGCTTTCTATCATTGACTAAACAAATCTCAGTCCACAAGAGGTAGCTTAGAAATTATAAGCCTCGTTCATTCCATTAAAGTCTCTAGAACGCATCTCTTCACCTTCACATGGGAAGTTTAAGACAAATGTTTTTATTATTGAAGAATTCATTTGATGTAAGTGCTGAAAGCTATCATGACTGGTTCTTTGCTTCCCCACTGTTGTATTAGGGGTACAATCCCCATGACTAGATACAGATTTTCCACCTCTCAAGACACATCTGCAGACAGAATCTCTTGCTTGTCTGCTTCCAAGATGGGGTAGAAAAACCCAAAGTATTGCTGAAGTTGTACATCTCAGGCAGGACCTACAACAGCAGTTTATAGGTCAGCAGGAGAGTATAGCTACATCTTGGGTGTAATTTGTACAGTAGTGCCAAGAATCTCTCTCTCTCTCTCTCTCTCTCTCTCTCTCTCTCTCTCTCTCTCTTTCTCTCGGATTAAAGCTTCCCTGGTAATCTTTTTTCCTCTGAGTTGGCTTCAAATGATGTCATTTCTTGGTTACAACCCCTTGCTTGGATTTTCTTACTTTGATCCATGCATATTATTTCATCCCGTATCCCATTTTGTGGTAGTAATGTCTCTTCATGATTTAACTGGTAAATCAAAACTGAAAGTCAAGTCAAATTCTCACCATGTCACTTGATAAGGAAACAAACTCTCAAGACAAGTCCTCACTCCTTTTAGTACACGTGAGCACCACAAATGAGCCTCAGTTTGTCCTTCAGTATCTCTGGTAATGAATAACAGCAAGAAGAGTTTGAACACCTAGGTCATTGGATTCTTTTGAAAGATGCCCAGAAAGAATTCTCCTACAAACCACTTGTATGTCAATCATGTTGACATAAGCCTCTTTTCCACCATGTCTCCACTTTCAATCACTTCAGTGTTTCTACTTTTTCTGAAGAATGTCTACGTTTTCCTGGAGTCAGAGCAGTTGTCTATCAACATGTGATCAGTCCTTAATTTTTGTGGCCTTTTTATTTTAACTTGCTCCATGATAAGATGCCTCTCCATTGAGAGTAATAGAACTAGTTTCACTCTAGGGTCTATGGGATTATTTTGAACTTTGAAATAGCCATATCGATTCAACTTCCCACATCACACACAGACATAGATTTATTTGTTTTATAACCATTTATCAGGGATGAGTATGACTACACAGTTTCCAACCTCCTTCTTATATTCTGCCAAGAGTTTTGCTGGTGTTTTGCTGAGGATGTCAGTCTTAGCAGAATCATGGCCAGAACCCCATGAATATTATGCAGTGTATGATGGGTTAAGTGTAGGGCACGGTCAGTCTTGGTGTACAAAAGGTATCCTGGAATGTCCATGGTGTAGTTCCCTGCTTTGGCCAGGTTATATTTTTTTCCCTGATGACAGACATTAACAACCTTTGTAAAACTCAGTTTTATCCATAGGGATTCCTCTAGGTCCCTGGAAAAGAGATTGGTTGAAGTGGACCCTGTTTTTTCAGGGATGTAGCTAGAGCTCCCATAACTTGGGAGACTACAGACCTCCAAATTCTTTGTTCCTTTAAAACTCCCAGCTCCTCTCAGGACACTGAGGTGTGACCAGATTGTAAACAATTTTTACCCTTCCAATATCATATGTTATCAAGCATATGTCAGGCATTATTTTAGTTAGGCATAATATTACCTAAATTATTTCACTTCATTGTAACATAGGAGTGTAGAGACCAAGTCAATGCCATTTTGTGTTCAGGGCCTGAGCACCTGACCGTGCCCCCTCCCAGGAGAACGCCCCCCCCCCCCCCCCCCATCCAGGGAGAGCCACAGACACACAGCTAGCAACTGTTCCTAGGAGCTTGCACCTGGGGCCAACCAATCAGAGCTACAGGTCACAATGACCAGAACAAATGGAAAATTCCCTCCTGTGGTCTGGCCCTGGTCCCCTCCCTTAGCACTGGTCACCCAGCCAATTAGCTTAAAAGTCACCCTGTTAGCCAATCAAGTTTGTACTAATCGCTGTTGCTGAGCTCTGCTTCTGTAAAGGGTGTAAAAACCCACTGCTTTTGAGGCTTAAGTTCTCCTCGAAGACAGGTAGACCCCGTCGCGGCTGATCAATAAAAGCCTCTTGTGTTTGCATGGATCTTGGACTCTGTCTCTCGTTGGGGCTTCCAGGAAAAGACTGTCCCAACAAGAGTCTTACAGGAGCTATTCTAAAGCACATTTTTGAGATGAGGAAAGATTCCAAAATCTCTCAAGAAAGCAGCATCATCTGGGGACCACATGCTTAACTTAAGGCTCCTTGGTGGAGGCTGTATTTAAACTAATGACATTAAAGCAAAGGATGTTACAGGCTAAAAAGTACCAGCTCCTAAAACAGAAAACCTGGATTCATATTTCACCTCTACCATTTAGTGTTTTTTAAAGAGTAACTTGAAGTTCCAGTAGTTTTGATCACAAAATATTAATAAATGCAATAATAATGATAAAGATAGAAATATCAACATTCATGCCTACTTCACAGTATTGGTTTAAGTATCTAGTTATAGGATGTATATAAAATGGTTTAGTATGATGTTATTATTAGGTGATAAAATTTTTCCATTAGCTCATCTTATTTACTATTTATCTCTGTTATAATGGCTTTGAAATTCATGAGCTGAACAAGTGCAGACAGCTTTTCAAATTATTTTTTTCTCAAAGTATACTTAAAATTCTAGTTTCTTGGATATCTCATTGGAGGAGAATTTACATCAGCCTTCCAAGGAACCTTTAAAAAAGAAAAAAATTTAGGGGCCACAGTAGTGAAATTAATGACCTCATCAGTTGCTGACGGTAACATTTAAATCATAGAAGAAAAGAGACATAGATTTTAAAGCAATGCACTGGCAATTTAAATGTAAAAATCTATTTGTTCTCTCTAGAAGCCTTGAATGTTCCCATTTTCCTAATATAACTCCATAAACCCAAGAGCTATGCTAATATAAATGATTCAGACCAATTAATTAGAAAAATCTCTCATGACTTCACTGAGCACAAAGAAGTTTAGAGGCCAATACCTAGCTCTACAATATCCTGTGTTTAAAACTGACTAGAGTATCAGGAGCATATACAGGGGGAGGAGGTCCCCCTCAGTCACAGACGTAGGGGAAGGGAGTAGAGGGGGAAAGGGGAGGGAGGAAAGAAAGGGAGGATACAAGGGATGGGCTAACAATTGAGATGTAATATGAATAAATTAATAAATAAATTAATTAATTTAAAAAAATAATAAAATAAAACTGACTAGATTGTTTTTCTTTGGTATCTAGGGGATTTCTCTCTCTCTCTCTCTCTCTCTCTCTCTCTCTCTCTCTCTCTCTCTCCTCTCTCTCTGTCTCTGTGTGTGTGTGTGTGTGTGTGTGTGAGAGAGAGAGAGAGAGAGAGAGAGAGAGAAAGAGACACAGAGAGAGACAGAGAGAGAGAGAGAGACAGAGAGAGAGAGACAGAGAGAGAGAGAGAGAAGAAGAAGAAGAAGAAGAAGAAGAAGAAGAAGAAGAAGAAGAAGAAGAAGAAGAAGGAGAAGGAGAAGGAGAAGGAGAAGGAGAAGGAGAAGAAGAAGAGAAGAAGAAGAGGAGGAGGAGGGGGAGAGAAGAGAGAGAGAGAGAAAGAGAGAGAGAAAGAGAGAGACAGAGAGAGAGAGAGAGAGAGAGACAGAGAGAGAGAGAGAGAGAGAGATGCTGGCCTAACAATTCTAGACCTACCTCTCACCTAGTTGCCAGTTTGCAGGAGTAAGAAGCAAGAACTGCCACACCAGCTTCTCCTTCTAATTTAACAGCAACTTTTTGTTGTTTTCTAGAACATCCTCTCTGTTTTTTAAAAAGTAAAATAAAGTTATATATCTGATAAATTTGGAATGTTTCACCTTTTATTGCTTTCCATTTAGCCTCATTCTTTCTTAAATTGGCACTAAGAAGAAAATGATGTTTTCCAGGGACAAACAATTGCTCTCCATGAGGTTTCCAAAATTATTTATTGCCAATTCAAATGGGGTTGGAAACCGGCAAGGATAATTCCAGCCTTGCCTGTCAAGCCGACAAACAGTTAGAACTAATGAGCAGTTTGAGGATGTGATCTCTTCTGCCCATGCAAGCCCTGTGCTGGTTCCTGCTGTGGAAGCCAGCTGGACTCTCTAGTTTGGCTTTACTAGCATCACTTCACTACACTGTGTCTGTGCAATCTGGTGACTTCTACGAGCAGCTTTGGTCTCTATTACCCTCCTCTTTTATTCTGGCACCCTTTATGTGGGCATAAAGTCACCAGTGAAAACACCCTCGTGGGACTCCCCACCAGGACCAGTTCACGGGCTTTGACTTCTGCTCTTGGGCAGGAATTGCATTGGTTCAGCTGGTTGCTTGTTCACGTTTGTCTTCTGCCTGTATAGTTTATCTCCCATTAAGTGCTAATGTAATATTAGCACATAAGAGAAGGATAGAATACCAGATAAGTCACAGCAAACTAGAAACAGCAACATTGCAGAGGTGTTCTTCTTCTTCTTGTCTCCAAGGCAGGGTTTCTCTAGGTAGCCTTGGCTATCCTGGACTCATTTTGTAGAGCAGGCTGGCCTCAAACTCAGAGAGATCCATTGGCCTCTGCTTCCCCAAGTGCTAGGATTAAAGGGGTGGGCTGCCACACCAGGTTTTGTCTCAGAGTTTTACAGGGACACCACACATCATGCATCTTTTCCTACACACTCTGAGTCCTTCCAGCATATTGCGGTTTCTGCCTCTATCAACTGGATTTTGTTAAGATTAAAAGAAGAATAGTATTAAAATGATTATCAAGACAAAAATTACCTTCACTTTTCTGTTATTGTATGTTACACATGGTGATCAAGTTCTAGATATTTTAAAACTTCTAATTCAATTGTTAGCAGTGTAAAAATGTAAATACTGCAATTACAACACATTGTTATGTTGATATCTTCATTTCTTCTGTCTTCTATGGTTAAATACTACCTTCAACAACTGGTAAGGTCATTAATTTCACTACTGTGGCCCTTTAATCTTGGTACAGTTCAGTGGTGAGCTCTTTCTTTTCATGCTGTATGTCCTAGCCTAGTGTTTCTTCATGGACTAAGTATGCTGAAAACATTTAACCTCATTTTACATATTGTGATACTGAAAAATATTAATATTCCAGATATTACTTTAAATCAAGCAATTATTTCAAGTGTTCAAAAGCTGATCAAATTTAGAAAGAGAAAAAAATAACATCTTTATAGGTATATCATAAAAAATCATGGCATGAATTGAAACATATTTCTCTTTATATGGTGCTGTTGTCCTCAGTGTGTTCAAGGGTAGAAACAATTTGTGGCACACAAAATATTCGTTAATGTCAAGGAATATGAAAATGTGGCACCAATCAGAAAATCAACAAAATGAATTCTCAATCCAACAAAGCACTCTTACATGTACCCATTCTCAATCAGCACATGGCTATGCCTACTTTAAAAAAAAAAAAAAAAAAAAAAGAACATTTTTCTATGTGAACTGGAAAAAAGTAAGTTCTGTTTTACAAATTAAATTTAGTTTTAGTTTTAGAGACTTAAGAAATAAGCCAACTAATCTCTCCAGTGCCCATTCTCCAATCTTCCTCCATCTCCGATAATGATGCCAGATTTGCTCCACAAGAGAAAAGTCATATATAAAGCCTAAAATGCAGACAATGAAAATGTTAAACTTTTGGGGTAATAGGTTTTGAAATGTCTTGTCCAAATACAGTTTTCTTTTCTTGTTCATTTCGTTCTGTAATAAAGGTACCATACTGACAATAGCAGAAGTATACTGATATTGGAAGCCATGTTAGCATACAGACAGCCACACTACCCTGTCTCCAGGTGCCCGGCAACTTCTGACATCATTACCTGCCACTGCCACCATTAGGTGAGCACCAGGTGTGTGCTGAATAAAAAGAACCAGCCAGCATTCTCTTTGATGTCTCTTGGTTTCTCTCTTTTTCTCTGTTTCTTTCTCTGTCCTCATGGCTCGCTCACTCAGGCTCTTAACTCCTTTCCCCTACTTTTCCACCAAATAAACCTCTTTGTACCAGACCTGTTTCATGGTGTGCAATTCCTCACATATATCATAACAAGAATCATTCCAGAAGACCCACAGCACATGGTATGTGATCCCATCTTCCTATGTAAAATAATAGCCCTGAACCTATGTGAAACAACAAAAGTGCTCAAAGGTAGATAAATTAAATCTTACCAGAAGATGCTCTGAGGCCATAAGGCTCCTGCTAGTTTTCAGTAGCAAGAGAATTAGACTGACAAACAACTGATCCAGAGTCATGGATACTTCTTTATGACTCTTTTGTCTGCTCTTGGGACTCTCTCTTCCTACTATAATGTTGCCTAGTCCTGACTCTATATTAGGGCTTTTGTCTTGTCTTAATTCTATGCTTTTTTTTTTTTTTTTTTTGGCTAGTTCTGTTCTAAAGGGACAATGGAAGGAGAGTGGATCCGGGGGCCAACAGAGGTAGAGTGGGTGGAGCTGGAGAGCTGGGAGGAGAGGAGGAAGGGGAAACCGTGGTCAGCGTGTATTGTATGGAAGAAAATCTGTTTTCAATTTTTAGAAAGGATGCTAGATAGCTATTGTAATAAGTGAGACATAGGTGCCCATTTACTGAGCCCATAGAAGTCTTTATATATGTAACTACCTCAATGTGATTTGGTTGCACTCCACCACAACAGATAGTGCCCACCAGTGGACACTGCTTTCAATACATCCCTTCTCAGTAACCCCATGTCTTGACTACACGACTTTGCAATTCTCACAGCAATCTAATGATGTACACATTGCAGCTATACTAGAGACAGCATGCTGCAAGCTAGCCAACACGTACTAGTCCCTGTCAACAAAAAATCTGAATCCAAGCATGCACACATAATGCACAGAACAAGAGGGAAAGGCAGGTTTCAACACTTAGGTTTGAAACACTCGATGTGTTTGTTTATAAAGATAGTGCTTTATAAATAGCTAGAAATGAGGTACATAACTAGGCAGTTGCCAAGTAGATAGACAGACAGACTTAAAATCAACAAAACACTGAACTCTTGTTTTATGTTCAATATCTGCTTCTAGTTCAGGTGTTACGTCACTGTTCTACTTACAAACCCAATAAAACTTTCTCCTACATCTTTTTGTTGTTGTTTTGTCATTCAAATTTATACTCAGGAATTTCCATCCTGTTTCATTTTTTGCCCTGTTGTGCACCACTCTGTTCTACTACTGCTATGGGAATTTAGGGGAAGCTCACCTTGGGTATCACAATACTGGAAAAGTTGAGAGTCTCTCTTAGCCTTGTTAATAAAATAATTTAAGGACAGACTCAGAAGTAAGTCTGAGGACAATTTTTTTTTTAGAGTTTACAAGAAAAAAACCCAGAACAGGAAAGCCTTTACGTCTCAGCAGCTTTCCAGAAGAGAAAGATGAGAAAGCGGAATAAAGAAAAGACTGGCTACTCTACTCAGCCGTTATGTCAGGCAATCAGCCACACGGCAGACGAGAAAATGCATGGGACAAAACCAGGAAGTCCAAAGTGTCGGGAAAAGAGACGAAAGAAAAAGGAAAAAAATATTATTTTTCTGAATAATGACTCAGGAACATAAACAGGCTTAATTGTGTGCCTGTGGCTCCCACAGAACTGCACTAGGCACTTTTCATTAAAGAGATCCTCCTCTCTCTTTAGCAAGGGTTAAGGTGAGCCTGAATTCCTGAGGATTGGTCCCTTAGTCAGGCAATTGACCTGCCCAATAGGAACGTTAGATTTTTGCTAATTCTCCACTCAGAGGCTTAGTTAATTTTCTTCAAATGAGAGACAAAGAAGCTCAAAGTGGCCGTGAGACCTGGCCTAGGAAAGAAATAAAAAGGAGAATAAAAAAAATTACACTTCTCTAAGTAAAAGCTATGGAGAGTGAACAGGTTTAATTCATTCGTGTCACTGTGGCTCCACAGTACACAAATGGTAGATGAAGACTTCTTTGAATTTGTTTGTTGGAGGAACTTGGAAAACTTTAGAGACACTGGCTATAAGCAAACTCAATGGGAGATCTTCTTCTCCTTCACAGGACTACAGAGCAGAGAGGAATTAAGAAAGTAAAAAAAAAATGTGCTATGAGGGTTTAGTTGCCAATAAGGGTTCTACTTGAATATAGACCTAAAGGTTATACATTGCATTGTGGGAAAGACTTTGTCTACATTTTACCCTTGTCCTGAAACTGGGAGAGGCTGAACTTCAGAGTAATGCATTACATCATTCAGATTTCCAAATGAGTATTGCTGGCAGCCTAAGCCAGATATCTAATCAAAATTGGGAGCACAAGCAAATTAAGTGAGTATGAAAGACTTGGAGTCATGGGGGTGGCTCACTAGATAAAGCTCTTGCCATCCAAGCTTGAGGACGTGAGCTCAATTGCTCAAACTATACATAAAACTAAGAAGTTAATTTCCATCTGTAATCTCAGTGCTCCATGAGGACATGGGTGGTAGAGAAAGGAAAACCTCCAGGAACTTGATAGCCTGATGTTCATAGCAATAAAACAGAAACACTGTCTAAAGAAATGAAAGTCAAGACAGGTGTTAACCCCTTGGACATGCTCAGGCTTCCTTTCTCTCTCTCTCTCTCTCTCTCTCTCTCTCTCTCTCTCTCTCTCTCCCCTTCCCTCTCTCTCTCCCTCTCTCCCTCCCTCTCTCTCTCCCCCTCTCTGTCTCTCTCTCACACACACACTCACAATCATACTCACACTCACACATTTGAACAACTTGAAATTTCCAAGGAGAAAAGCTGTTAGGTTGAGACCAAGGAAAGCGACCACGAAAGAGACTGGACATACTAAAAGGAAGCCAAGTCTATTGCACCAAGACAGTGGAAAAGGAGATGCCTGAAGAGTCTCTAGAACTGGTTAGACTCATTCACCATAAAGTCAAAGGTGTAAATTTTGGGTTCATTTGAAGGACTTAGCTTTTAGAAAAGAGTTCCCAGAACTCCCTGCTTTCACTAGACTGACAAATGTTTTCTAGGTTCAGGGTCCTGGCACTAGGAGTTGTTACACCCATGCTCTAAGGAGGTGTAGCTACTGATCCAGCCCATGACACACATTGGCAGTGTCTATGTACTGCTGCTTTTTCAGGGACTCACAGATAAGAACTTGCCTTGAACTCAGAGCAGATTTTAAACTCAGAATTTTGAACAATGCTAAAATTCTTAAGACTGAGGGCTCTTGGAGATGGCCTAATGAATTTTGCCTTAAAAGGTAGACATGAAATTTTTGGAGATCAGGGTAAAATGTTAAAGCTAAGGGGACATATTTGCATATCGAATTGACCAGAGGTAGAAATCTGATGAGGAAAATACTGTCAACTTCAATAGATTTTGAAACAAGAATAGCAGCGCACACCTCTGGATGTGTGGCACCCCCACCCAATAGGCTGGCAAACTAGGAGAAACATCAAGAACAAGGAAAATCCCTACACACTTAGCCAGTCTCTTTTTTACCTGTCCTCCATGATGCAAGCTCCCACCACACCCTCCTTACTCTGATGGCCTGCAGCTGTGAACCAGAGTAAATCTTACCTTCTTTAAATTGAATACATGTATATATGTATATATATATTCTGTTAGTGGCGGAATGAAGGCATTTTGCCCAGTGGTTATTTTGCCACCTTTGAAGCCATGTCAATAAGGAGGCTCTTTGATACTCATCATCTTCTTTGAGGTCGGCTGGGTGTTGTCAGGAGTTAACTTGTCTTGTTGTCAAAGAAATTTAGGATTGTGAGAACAATTTTAAATGCCATATTCTGTGTGTCTCTGAGGCTTTTGAAGACCTTATTCAACTATTTTACCTCATCATCGTCTGATTTCTTCAATTCTCTTGAGAAGTCAGCAGATGATGTTAATATACTTTGTCCTACAAGAGTTAATATGTTTTGTCTTTGTAATTTATATTTCATCTTTGTGTTAAAATAGTTCTGCTACAGTAGAGCAAGTAGCTCTTGTTTGTCCACACTGCTAATGAATCCAAGTTTAGTTTCACAGTTCTTCACAAAACTTCAGCTTTATTACTTTCACCATTTTTGAAACATTTTCAAATGTGTTGGTTTCATTCACTGTTCCTGCTGTCTTCTGTCTTTATTATTTTATTACACACACACACACACACACACACACACACACACACACACACACACA
>OU015751.1:97664006-97720835 GCA_907169655.1 Acomys percivali
CACACACACACACACACACACACACACACACACACACACACACACACCACAAGACATATCCACTGTATCCAGGCACCTTGCATGATTTTGTGCCATTTCTTTTGTTTTTTTTTTTAACTTCCGCAGTTCCATTTTTAATGTATTCCATTTTTGAAGCTATGTCTATATTCTTTTAAATATATCTGTTATATTCTTTAAATTAAGATTTTTAGTTCTACATTTTCTTTTATAAATTTTAGGTCTGTGGTGAATTGCCTTGGCAGCCTCTATCATCTTGTACATGATAGTTTGCATTGATTTAAAGTTTTAGCTTGTCTCCTGCATCAGTCTACTTCAGCCACAAGCCAACTCCCATTGTTACTTTATCTTGGATACATTCTCTGGTATATGCATTAACTTTTTAAAATTCTTTTTTGTTACATGCACATAGGCACATAGGCAAACACACTATACATATATATGTGTATATATATCATATACATATATATATACACAAATAACACACACATACACACACACACACACACACACACACATATATATATATATATATATATATATATATATATATCTTCATGATAATTATTTGGAGAGTATTCATCTCATTTACTGACTCACAAGCCGACTGCTGACAGATGGTCTCTGCTTTCTGATCAACTATATTTTCATATATTTTTAGGACTTGGATTCTATCTTCTTATTTATAAAGCCATCAGCATATAGTACATACCATGGCCTCTTCTTTGGGGATAACTTCTACTGCAGTTATTGCCAGGCTGAAATTTGATTGACTTCCATCTTTTGTTTCCTTTTATGTCTCTTGCTGTAGATACCATTGAAGGAAGTGGCCCTCTGCTCTCCCACTCTGAAGGAAGTTTCCTATGTCTCATTTACCTGAAGAACCATGCAACTTTCTGCCCTACTAAGTCTGTTCTTTCATTTCCATTTCTTAAATCCCATGGGATGAATGAAGTTTCTGGTTTTGTTGACCTTCGGCATTTCTCTTCACTCAGTGTTTCGTCAGCCTTACAAATTGGGACCTGACCCAAGAATAACATGTGACTTCTGAGTTTTCCATAATGATCTTTAGAACACTGAAAACATGGAAAAATCTTCTGGTTTCTATAAAACTCTACAACAACTTCTGTGTAAATGTGTAATTTTCTCCACATTCTGTGTCCTCAATGGAAGTGTTTAAGTTTCTCCATTAGTGCTAAAAGATATTTTTTTTTTTTTTTTGGATTTTCAAGACAGGGTTTCTGTGTGTACCCTTATCTGTCCTGGACTCACTTTGTAGACCAGTCTGGTCTCAAACTCACAGGGATCTGCCTGCCTCTGCCTCCCGAGTGCTGGGATTAAAGGCGTGTGCCACCACCGCCCAGCCTAAAAGATGAATTTTCAAATTAGCATAGCAGGTACTCAGAACATTAATAAGAAATAGAGAAAAATCAATGTGCCACTAAAAAGTGTCAAAGACAGACAGAGATAATGGCAACATTCTGTCTGTCCTTGTACTGACTGGTAGTGGCTGCGATCTTCAAATCACCGCAATGTGCTGTGTCAACATCTACTTGACTGACGGTTGATCTTGTTCACATTTTTGCAGTTTTCTAATTTAGGCATTCATCTCCTCAAATACGTGTACCAAATGTTAAAATTCCTCTTGACTACTCTTCCAGTTTTATAACATGTTGATATTTAATGGGCTTAATGGCCTATTGTCATGACGTGCTTAGCAACTTAAATTTCTTGTTTATTAAAATTATGCTGAAAAATAAAATGGAAATTCCATCACCCTCTTGACTTTTAACACTTGGAGTTAATTCACATGCTTCTTATTTGTTTGTTTATTTATTGCTTCACAAAAAAAGTTCCTATTTTCAAATAAGGGACCCTAGAGGAGCTTCATTTAAAACTTTCAGGGAGGTTCCATTTTAATTTTGCAAGGCTTTCCCTTAAAATGTCTGTCACATAATCCAGATATCCACATCCAGGAATGTTTTATTCATTTCAACACTGAAAACAAAAGTCCCCAGCTCTTATTCTTTGGTGATTTAACACATAACATCATTTGGTAAGTGAAATGATTAGCAAGCCTGTAGACATGGGTCCAAACTTACATTCATGATAATATGGCACCTCCTCAGTATTTGGACCTGTCATGTACTGAACTCTTGGGAGTTATTACTCTCCTCAAGCTCTTCTTAGCAGTAGAGTTTTACTGAATACACCTCCTTAAGACTGCAACTTCCTAGATTCCTATAAAACCTGAAATATGTTTTATTTACATTCATAGAAGGTTTCCATCTAAGTAGTCGTTAACAGGAGACATTTGTCATCACCTGGTATTTTAAATGTGGCTCCAATGATTTCCCTTCATTCCTCCTTCAAACACCAAAACTGTGAATTTGCTTTTGCTGCCAATAACCCGATCCTGCCTCTGCAGCTGCACATCCCTCTTCCCCAGAACACTTTTGTTTTAGTTTTAGTGTTTTCAAAAAACATTTTTTTCTCCATCAATTCCCTCACGCCTATTGTATGCTTTTACAACATTTCCAAACTGCTTAATTTTCATCATAATTTCTGGCAGAGTGTGAAAATTTTAGGTTACAGACTTTCATTGAACTGTTCTCTCGGCTATGCTTTGCTGCACTTTCATGTTTGTGCTCTGGCTTTGAACCACTGTTGGGTGATACACTTAACACATCAACTTTAACTGTAATTTTCAAGTATGAGAGAAAAACAACACCTCTATTAAATACCTAATGTTACATGAGAGAAAAATATGTACTGAGTATTTATAAATATATACAGATAATCATAGGAATGTAATGGAAATCTTTCAGAATCCTGAAATGAAGCACTACCTGCAAACCACTAATAGCCTAAAGTGGAATGCAGTTGATCATACCAATGAGGTTTGTACCCATATCATTACTATTACAAAATAATCTAGAAATAGACTTTAAATAAAGTTAGACTCCCCTCTCCTGTTAGGGATCGGATTACGGTACCACAATTAGACATGTTGAAAGCCCACATTCTAGTTTTCTTCAACTGTGATTCTACTTGGCAACAAGGCCTATAGAGAAATGCTTAACTTAAAATGAGGCTGTAAATGTGGGACCAGCCCTAACCTGACTTGTGGTTCTACAAGACAAATAGACCTCAACACCTAAACCTGCAGGCCTTGTTCACAGTAAGAAATGGTCACAAAAAGGCATAGTGAGAGGAAATTTTCAAAAATGGGAGAAAACAAATATAACCAAGACTTCCATCTTGGATTTCCAATCTCCAGAAATGTGAAAAATATGTTATTTAAGCATCTGTTCTGTGATTTTTTTTGTGATAGTCCTAGAAAGCTAACATGTTGCAGTAAAAGACTAAATCCTAAATAAAGAGGAAGTAAGAGATCACCCACCATAAACTATAGGCAACAAGGATGTTTGCTTCTCTTAGTAAAGATAGGAAAGACTCTATGAAACCAAGTTACAACCTTAGCGTTTGATGTGGAGAAATTCTAAGCTAGCAATATGGCTGCTCTGACAAGTGATCACATCCAAAGTCCTTCTAGGTAGATATGATCCATCTGGAATGCAGACACTCTCTGGATTATAGTATGATCTGGCTGGAATACAGATACATCTTTAGTACACACCGTTAATCCCAAACAATGAAGGTAAGGTTAGTTTATAGAAGGAAGCAGCCATGTTTGAAACTGATGTTTAATTGAGGGGCAGACAAAGTGATGAGTCAGAGAAAGTGTGAGCAGAAGGAGTCAGAGATAGGATATGCCCGCACAACTATCACATGAACAGGACAGGAAAGACCCTAATTAAAGCAGCACAGGTGTGGGGTGGCTTACTGAGAGTTTCTTCCAAGGACAGTTTTACAGAGGAAGGTTGCAGAGAGAATAAGCTTGACACAGGTGAAGATAGAAGGAGCCAGAGAATAAAAGGAGCCAGAGCATTAAGCCATATTGCCAGAATCAGTTTGAGTCCAGGCAGAGCAATTCAGTCAGAAGCCAAGAGCAGCCAGTTTGAATCAGGCAGGTTGGAGAGGAGTTTGCGCCAGAACAGCTGAGTTGAATCAGAAGGAATTAGAAAGGCTTGTAAACAGCTCATCTGAGGAAATAAAAACAACTTTTACAGCTTGCTACACTTATAAGGCAAAGATTCAAATTTCCACTACTCGCAAGCCAAGTAAAATAACATAAAAACTTGCCATTTTAATAAGGTAAACATGAAGATTCTCTGAATGACATTTGAACAGAGATCGAGAAGCAGTGAAGTCACATTGTTCTCAGCCAACAAAGAGAAAGAGAAGCACACACCAGTTATCTGGGTAAACCTAGTTCCCAGAGTGACTGACGGGGTCATGCCCAGTCCCTGCGTCTTTGTACCTCCTATCCATTCCATGGTGTGTGGCTCTCTTTCTGAATTATTGCTATAACATGTCAATCATGCTACAGTGGGCCAAAACAACTACAAAAGATAGTGTCATCAGCCCACCTCATGGCAGCCCTGGACATGAGGCTTTGTATTTAGTACTTCCCCAACATGACACTCTTGCACAAAAATATCTCACAAGCAGCAAGATCCAGCAAAGCATGGACCACAGGCACATCTCCCAGGCCAGCCCTTGTATTCAAAGACAAAAAGCATGGTATAAAGTTCTTTAATGCATGTATCTTAGGAGGTATACAATGAAAGTGCAAAAAAATGGGAAGAGAGTATTTAAGTAGGCTGGAGAGAAAGCTCAACAGTTAAGAACACTATCTGTTCTTCCAGAGGTCCTGAGTTCAATTTTCAGCCACCACGTGGTGTCTCATGATCATCTGTAATATTATCTGATGCCTTCTTCTGGTATGTAGGTGTATATGCAGATAGAGCAATCATACACATTAAATAAATAAATAAATAAAATCTTTAAAAACTATTTCAATGGTTCAGAATTTCCAAAATTAACGAGTTGCAAATTCAAAGATTCTGGAAAGTGAACATAAACAGGATATAATTTCATACCTAACAAGGTTAAGAAATGAGAAATACAAATAAAGAGGCAAGAAAGACATATAGGAAAAAAATCTACAAGAAGTAACTGCACGTGATTCTTCACCTTTCTTGAAAATTACTGAATGACTTTGATTAGTTGACAGAGAAAAAGCAAATCCATTCTGCAGTCATACAATTTTTAAAATGTATCTACCTAATTTTATTTTTCAACATATCACTAAATCTAGCTCCTCTATTTATAAGCTGTTGCCTGACATGTGTTATAAATAGAATTTTCACTTACTGTGTAGAGTATTGTGCTATGAATTCTATTGTGCTTAAATTCTTATCTGCTGCAAGCACCATAGGATCGTCTTACCTACCCTGGTCATGTCAGCCTACTCTGTGCCACTCACTGTGTCACAGCCACATCGTGCTTGATGTTTGTCTTAAGGATAGGTATGAATCTTTGCTCAACTGAAATATTTTAAAGGCCATTTACAGTGACAATGGTTGAAAGCTATGGTTCTCACATTTGGGTCTGATAGACTCATACAGTTCTGAGTTATAAATAATTTCTCTCTTCCTTGGCTTCTCTCCTCTTCCCCTAGAACTGCAGCAGAGAAAGGGTGTTAAAAAAAACACCTATTGATCCTTAAGTATTAAAATCAGAATTATTCTCTGTTCTTATTTTCTAGCCTTTAGGGTCCCAGATAGGCCACTGAAAGTGCTTTGAACAGCAGGGTATGGTGGTACACACCTGCAATCCCAGCACTCAGGGTTGCAGAGGCAGGTGGATCTCTGTTAGTTTGAGGCCAGCCTGGTCCACAAAGTGAATCTAGGACAGCCAAGGCTACACAAAGAAACCCTTTCTTGAAAATCAAACAAACAAAAAACCCAAAACCAAAAAGGAAGTGTTTTGAACATAAATAGTGCTAATTCTTATATGTTAGATCTAAAATTGTGTTTCCAGAGTCCCTTATGGGAGGAATTAGCTGCCACATGGTGTGCCCTTTTGAAAGGTGATTAGATGCTGGGGACCATACATCCTCAGTGGTTAACTTATAAGTGAATAGACAATGAGATACGGGGCTTGGGAACTAGGTCGCTGCAGGCATGACTTTGGGTATATGTTTTCCCTAATCCTACCTCTCACCTCTCCTTGATTCCTGACCTTGACCCACCATACACTGTCCACTATCATGCTAATTTTTAAAGTAATACAAATTATATATAGATTATTTTACCTTTTTAACATACCTTTTTAACATAAAGGAAATCACTCAAAAATGTTACTCATAAAATAAATTGTGGTTGGTGTGATAATATATTCCCTTGGGGGCCTTTTCCAATTGGAAGCACACGTTTCTAGTTGGTAAAGGGTCTCTAGATTTCTTCCTGTCTATATAGCTTGAATAATTTGCAAACGCATATTTAGAGATTCTTAATAGAAAATATTACAAAACGATAACTGGGGTAAATGGTTTGTAACAATTGGAGGAGCAAAAAAAATATGGCACAAAAATCGTACCACACAACAGACCTCATATGAGAAATGTGTTAGTGGAGGGTATGCAAATGGATGACTTTATGTGAGGATGAGAGAGAAAGAGAGCAGACTGTGAAGGTTTGGGCTTTGTAAGGCATATGGAGCACGAGCATAGGGAAACTCCATGACCTGTAGTGACAGTTCCCACATGTTGCACTGGCTGCTAGTGATGACAAGCCAGCTGCTGGTACTAAGTCACTGAAGGGGTTGGGGGCTGGAGCACCTGGTCCTGGAATGTGGGTGATTCTGAGCTCACCAACAATGGCAGTAAGAGTCACTGTTGGCAGGTTGCCTTCTTTAGAAGATAAGAGGATGCATCATGTCAGATGACAGAAGGTTTTAAAACAAAGGAATCAATGACCTAAGTTCCTTGGAATCAAAGCAGCAATTACCTTGGCAGGTACAGCTCTGCCTTTGAGGTGGAAAACTGGAAATTCTTTCATTTAGCAATCCTCCTAGTGCTGTCTCCACCATGAAGGGGTTTGGCTGCTGTTGTTAAGCCCTGTGTTAATACTACAGCGTGCTTGAGAAACACTTGCTGACCTTCTTCAGGGAAGAAGAGTATCCTAGAGCTCCACTGTGGGGCCCCTGTAGGTCCTTTATTCATTCTCTTTCAACAGCTGCACCCCATACATGTCATACCTGCTACTGCTGATGGGACCAGTGCTTGTCACCATAATCTCTAAAGACCAGATGATATAGGAGTGCTTCCTTGTTTTTGTCTTTCTTACTTGCTTGTTGTTGTTGGTTTTTTTTATTGGAAACTAATCTCAGGAAATTAATCGTATCACTGCGCATGCCAGCTCCAAGTCATCACGGAGATTAGGGGCAGAACCTCAGAATTGAAAGCTGGATGACATGCAGAGAACAACAAAAGCAATAGATCATACAGCTTAGAAAGATATTTTTTTTGAGGCCTGATAAACTCCAGTTGTCCAAAGTCAATCTTCAGGATGGCGCATTGGGAAACACTTACCTCCTTTTATGTAGTGGTAATCTCAGTGCACTTTTCTTTCCTCAATGCCTGAAGATGGCATAAAGTGCAACCAGAGATAAGATATTCCTTATAAATTGTAAAAGCAGAGTAGAATTGGCACACCTCAAGGTTCTTTTTTAATTTTTTATAGCCTTACTGGACTTCAAGATATTGAGGCAGTTTATTCACTATTTTATGATATTTTTGTGCCTTGTCTTAGAGTGGTTGCAACTTGTCTTTTTTTTTTTAACTCTTCTTCCTGCTTTCACGAATATAGAATAGAGGGTTTTCCATCCGAGTTTATCTATCTCCGGAGGTGCAAACTATAGTTATCTGTTTCTTCCCTTCTTACAAGTGTCATATCTCTCTAGTTTCAGAGAGCTCTGTTCAATTTCCAGTTTCATAGGACCTGTTCTTTCAAGGGTTGATAGTTTTAACAACCCCCCAGGAGGATAAATAACTTAGTCCACCAGAAAAAGTGCTGCACGTCTGCAAACAAAGTCTTCAGATGTAGAGGGAAGACTATCAGGGGTTCCCAGTGTATTCCAGGAGACACAAAAGCTGGAAGTAAGTTTGGGCTTAATGAGACCACTTCAAAATCAAACAAAGCTTACTGGGTCTACTGGAAGTGGGAGGTAAGGAGTCTGCTTTTCTTAGTCATGAGTCCTTGTCTGGTGGTTGAAATGACTCTTCATATAATCATTTTCAAGATATACCCTTCTTGAAATATAGGGTATTTTCTGAATCCAAGTATACTCTCAAATGCCATTCTTCTCCCTTCTCACACCCAAAGTACAGCTTAAAGAGATGCATGGATCTTCCATGACTGATGCTGCACATTCACAGGGAAGTAGGTTAGGGAAGCACATGACAGGTTAGGAGAATCTCCTCCTTGACTAATCCAGAGGGTCTTAGAAGCATACAAGAAGAACATCGTGATGGGTGGATCGAGGCCCAGAGGCACCTGCTCAAACTATTGCACTAACTAAGGATAATTAATATGAGTAGTAAACATCAAACCCATACCAATGGACATTCTCCACAGGTATGTGGAGAGCGGGGACTGAATCTGACATGAACTCTGGTGCCCCATATTTGACCACCTCCCCTTTGGTGGGGAGGCCTGGTGGCACTCAAAGAAAGAATAAGTAGGCTACCAAGATGAGACTTGATAGCCTATGACCATATAGTGGGGGAGGAGATCCCCTTTGATCATAGACCTAGGGAGGGGAATAGGATGAAAGCGGGAGGAAGGGAGGAATGGGAGGATACAAGTGATGGTCTAAAAATTTAGATGTAATTTGAATAAATTAATAAAAACTTTAAAATGCTCCAATAAAAAAAGCAGTATTATATAATAGGAAGACAATAGCTAGGCATGGTGATTTGAGCTTTAATTCCAGCACTTGGGAGACAGAGGCAGGCAAAGCTCTATGAGTTCCAGGTCAGCATGGTCTATACAGTTAGTCCCATAGCAACCAGTACTATACAGTGATACCCTGTCTTAAAATTTTTAATAAACGGGATCCAAGATGGCGGCGAGCAGTGTGGACCGTGTTTGGAAGCTCCAGTGAACAGTTCGGGGAATTGCACAGATTTCTGAGCCAAGAACACCAGGATCCCGACACCACGGCAGCAGGAGTGCTCCACGGTTCGGAAGGACCAGGGTGCCGAGGACCTGCGTGCCCCTACACACAGGAGGAGTGCGGATTTTCTCGGATCAGAGCAGCGGCGGCACGGGCGGCGTCAGCAACACCAGCAGCAGCGACTGAGGTTTGCAGCTCAGAGCCATCCAGTGGAGGCGGTTAGTGTGGTGGCTGGTGGGAGTTGCTGCGGGAGAGGGGACACTGGACAGGATTTGGGTCGTGTGGTGCTTTGTGACCCAAGCTGGACACGGCGGACAGTTCAGCCCCAGAGTCCCGGGTACAGCTCAGGGTGCAGTGCTGTGGAGACACTGACACAGCCAGCGCAGCGAGCAATTCTGCCCAAGGCAACAGCTTAGTGGAGCCAAGGCGCCCCTGCTGTGACACAGGCCGGGTTGAACGCTCAGTTCCTCCCAAGGCCCTTCTCGGCTCAGCCAGTTCACCTGCTGTGAGGTGCTAGCGCTCATCAACGAGCAGTTCTGCTCAAGACATTAGCTCTCCTCAGAGGGCAGTTTTAGGGCGCTGACGCAGGCTGAGGTCAGCACGCAGATTCAGCCCAGAGGCCCTAGCTGGATTTGCCGGGCAGATTAGGCCCAGGGATTCTTCCTGAGCTGTGCACACAGGCTCGGCGGCCCCAAGACTCTGGCTGGACTATGCACGCAGTATAGGCCTGGAGGCCCGGACTGAATTCAGGGTGCAGTGTGGGTCCATAGTCCCTGGCTGAGCTCGGTGCACAATTCTACCCCAGAGACTCGGGTGGAGCTCGGCGTGCAGCTTAGGGCCACAGTCCCTAACCGTGCTTGGCAGACAGATTGGGCCCAGAGTCTCTACTAGAGCCTTTGGCACAGTCCCGGCTCTAAGACTCTGGTTGGACACAGCGTGCAGTTTGAATCCAGAATTCCTGGCTGAGCTGCGCGGATGTTTCCGGCATGAGTCAATAACTGACCACAGCAAGCAGTTTGGCCAAACACCCCTAGCTGAGCTTGGTGAGCAGTCCTAGCCCAAAAATTCTGGCTGGACCCTGTGTGCATTTTGAGCCCAGAATTCCTAGCTAAGCTCGGCAGACGGTTCAGGCCCTGAGATACTAGCTGAGCTCAAACGGTGGTTTGGGACTAGTGTCCCTGGCTGGACCTGGCAGGGAACCCAGAAGGCTGTGGACACCTTGGCCTGACCCAACGCTCATCCAGAGACCCAGAACTATTGCAGGACCCACAGCACAGGAAAGCTGAGGAGCACTGGCTGTGAGAGCCCAAAACGCCAGGGCTAACCTCCTGCCATCCACAACAGTGAAACATAAGAGCTTCCAACCTACGGAAACCGTGAGAAAACAAGTGAATCTATCATCAGACCCCCTCCATCCAACTCAGGAATCTACCCAACGAAAACAAAGCCGGCAAGATGTCTAAAGGACAGCGTAAAAGCATACGCAAAAAACCCCAAAACAACATGGCGTCTCCAGTTTCCAGCTATCCCAAAGAAAACAACCCAGAGAGCTCAAATACAACGGAAATACAAGAAAATGACCTCAAATCCTTAATAAGGAGCATATTAATGGAGGAAACAAATAAAATTCGTAATCAAATACAGGAAGACGCAGCAAAACAAGTGAGAGACATAAAAGAAGCACATAGAGTGGAACTGGAAAAAATTAAAGAATATGCAAATAACCAGATGGAAGAAATAATTAAAACGGTTCAAGCTCTGAAGACCTATAAAGAGGCAATGGAAGAAACTCAGGATTATACAAAAAATGAGGTGAAAGAAATAAAAAAATCAGTTCAAGATCTGAAGATGAAAATGGATTCAATGATAAACACACAGACAGAAGAAAAACGAGAACGTGAGACCTCAGAGAAGAAGGCGAGCAACACAGAGGCGAGCCTTTCTAACAGAATCCAAGAGACGGAAGAACGAATTTCTGGTCTAGAAGATACAATCACAGATCTTGAAGCAACCATTAAAGATAATGCCAAATCTGGAAAACTCCTGAAACAAAACATCCAAGAAATTCAGGACACCATGAAAAGAAAAAATCTGAGGATAATAGGCATTGAAGAAAGAGAAGATATCAGACTCCAAGGCCCAGAAACTATTCTCACCAAAATTATAGAAGAAAATTTTCCCAACCTAAAGAAAGAGATACCTATAAACATACAAGAGGCCTACAGAACACCAAATAGAATTGACCAGAAAAGGAAAACTGCCCGTCACATAATAATCAAAACACAAAGCATACAGAACAAAGAAAAAATATTAAAAGCTGCAAGGGAAAAGGGCCAAATAACATTCAATGGCAAACCTATCAGAATTACACCAGACTTCTCAGCAGAGACCATAAAAGCCAGAAGAGCCTGGACAGAGATCCTGCAAACCCTGAGAGACCACAGATGCCAGGCCAGACTACTTTACCCAGCAAAATTATCAATAACCATTGATGGAGAAAACAAAATATTCCATGACAAAAACAAATTCAAACAGTACCTATCCACAAATCCAGCTTTACAGAAGGTACTAGATGGAAGACTCCATCCCAAAGGGTCAAGCTACAACCAAAACTGCTCAGGAAATAGGTAACTATACCAAGGCAAAAACACAACTACACAAACACTCGATTGGAAACAACATCAAAATTAAGACTCTTAACAGTTACTGGTCGTTAATATCTCTCAACATCAATGGTCTTAATTCTCCAATAAAAAGACATAGACTAACTGAATGGGTGCATAAACAAGATCCAACATTCTTCTGCATTCAAGAAACACATCTCACCTATAACGATAGGCATTACCTCAGGGTAAAAGGATGGAAAAAAATATTCCAAGCAAATGGTCACAAGAAGCAAGCAGGCGTAGCCATTTTAATATCAAACAAGATAGACTTTCAACCAAAATTAATCAAAAGGGATGCAGAAGGACACTTCATACTCATCAAAGGTAAAGTCAACCAAGACGACATCACAATTCTGAACATCTATGCTCCCAATACAAGGGCACCCACATTTGTAAAAGATCTGCTAAAAAAACTTAAAACACACATCGATCACCACACAATAATAGTGGGAGACTTCAACACCCCACTCTCACTGAAGGATAAGTCATTGAAACAGAAACTAAGCCGTGAAATAACATCATTAACCAATGCGATGGGTCAAATGGATCTAACAGATATCTATAGAACCTTTCACCCAAACAAGAAAGAATATACCTTCTTCTCTGCACCCCATGGAACCTTCTCCAAAATTGATCACATCGTAGGTCACAAAGCAAGCCTCAACAGATACAAGAGGATTGAAATAATACCTTGTATCCTAGCAGATCACCATGCTCTTAGGCTGCAATTCAACAACAACAGAAACAACAAAAAGCCTACACGTACGTGGAAACTAAACAACTCTCTGCTAAATGACACATGGGTCAGGGAAGAAATAAAGAAAGAAATCAAGGAGTTTCTGAAATTCAATGAAAATGAGGGAACAACATACCCAAATTTGTGGGATACATTGAAAGCAGTGTTAAGAGGAAAACTCATAGCACTAAGTGCCTTTAAAAAGAAATTGGAAACATCGCACATAAGCAACTTAACAAAACAGTTGGAAGCCCTAGAAAAAAAAGAAGCAGAAACACCAAAAAGGAGTAGACGTCTGGAAATAATCAAACTCAGGGCTGAAATTAACAAATTAGAAACTAAGAAAACAGTCCAAAGAATCAACAAAACCAAGAGCTGGTTCTTTGAGAAAATCAATAAGATAGACAGACCGTTAGCCAAACTAACTAAAAGGCAGAGAGACAGTATTGAAATCAACAGAATCAGAAATGAAAAGGGAGACATTACAACAGACACTGAAGAAATACAAAGAATCATAAGATCCTACTTTGAAGGCATATATGCCACAAAATTTGAAAATCTAAGGGAAATGGATGACTTTCTTGATCAATTTCACTTGCCCAAATTGAGTGAAGAACAGATAAACAAGCTAAATAGTCCCATTTCCCCTACAGAAATAGAAGCAATCATTGATAGTCTCCCAAACAAAAAAAGCCCAGGGCCAGATGGTTTCAGTGCAGAGTTCTACCAGACCTTCAAAGGCGAGCTAATACCGATACTCTTCAAGCTACTCCAAAACATAGAATTGGATGGAACATTACCAAATTCATTCTATGAGGCCATAGTCACGTTGATACCTAAGCCTCACAAAGACTCAACAAAGAAAGAGAATTTCAGACCAATTTCTCTTATGAACATCGATGCAAAAATACTAAATAAAATTCTTGCAAAACGAATACAAGAACACATAAAGGATATCATTCATCATGACCAAGTAGGCTTCATTCCAGGCATGCAGGGATGGTTTAATATACGGAAATCCATCAATGTAATCCACCATATAAACAAACTGAAAATAAAAAACCACATGATCATCTCTTTAGATGCAGAGAAAGCATTTGATAAAATCCAACACCCATTCATGTTTAAAGTTTTAGAGAGATCGGGGATACAAGGCACTTTCCTCAACATAATAAAGGCTATCTACAGCAAGCCAATAGCCAAAATCAAAGTAAATGGTGAGATACTCAAGGAAATTCCTCTAAAATCGGGAACAAGGCAAGGATGCCCACTCTCTCCATATCTCTTCAATATAGTACTCGAAGTTCTAGCCAGCGCAATAAGACAACAAAAGGAGATCAAGGGTATCCAAATGGGAAAGGAGGAAGTCAAACTATCTCTATTTGCAGATGATATGATAGTGTACATAAGTGACTCTCAAAATTCCACCAGAGAACTCCTACAGCTGATAAATACTTTCAGCAATTTGGCTGGATACAAAATTAACTCAAAAAAGTCTGTAGCCTTCCTATACACAAATGACAAGCTTGCAGAGGAAGAAATTAGGAAAGCCACACCCTTCACATTAGCCACAAGCAATATAAAATATCTAGGAGTTACTTTAACTAAGCAAGTGAAGGACTTGTTTGAAAAAAATTTCAAAACTCTGAAGAAGGAGATTGAAGATGACATGAGAAGATGGAAGGATCTTCCTTGCTCATGGATAGGGAGAATTAACATAGTAAAAATGTCCATCCTACCAAAAGCAATCTACAGAATCAATGCAATCCCTATCAAAATACCTACACAATTTTTTAAAGACATTGAAAGTTCAATTCTGAACTTCATATGGAAAAACAAAAAACCCAGAATAGCAAAAACGATCTTGTACAATAAAAGGTGCTGTGGAGGAATCTCCATACCTGATTTCAAATTATACTATAAAGCAATTGTAATTAAAACAGCATGGTACTGGCACAGCAACAGGCTGGTTGACCAGTGGAATCGTATTGAAGACCCAGATATGAATCCAGACACATATGGTCACTTGATTTTTGACAAAGAAGCCAATTCCATTCAATGGAAAAAGGATAGCATCTTCAACAAATGGTGCTGGTCTAACTGGATGTCTATGTGTAAAAAAATGCAACTGGACCCATATTTGTCACCTTGCACAAAACTCAAATCCAAGTGGATTAAAGACCTCAACATAAAACCAGAGACACTAAGTCAGTTAGAAGAAAAAGTGGGGAAGAGCCTGGAACATATTGGCACAGGAGACAACTTCCTGAACAGAACACCAACAGCCCAGGCCTTAATGTCAACAATTAATAAATGGGACCTCATGAGGCTGAGAAGCTTCTGTAAGGCTAGAGACACGGTCAAGAGAACAAAGCGACAGCCTACAAACTGGGAAAAGATCTTCACCAACCCTACATCTGACAAAGGTCTAATATCCAAAATATATAAAGAACTCAAGAAATTAAACACTACCAAACCAAATAACCCAATTGAGAAATGGGGCTTGGAACTAAACAGAGAATTCTCAACAGAAGAATATCAAATGGCTGAGAAACACTTAAAGAAATGCTCAACCTCCTTAGTCATCAGGGAAATGCAAATCAAAACAACTCTGAGATTCCATCTTACACCCATCAGAATGGCTAAGATCAAAAACTCAAGCGACACCACATGCTGGAGAGGATGTGGGGAGAGAGGAACACTCCTTCATTGCTGGTGGGAATGCAAACTAGTACAACCACTTTGGAAATCTATCTGGTGCTATCTCAGAAAACTGGGAATAGGGCTTCCTCAAGACCCAGCTATTCCACTACTTGGAATATACCCAGAAGATGCACCAGCACACAGCAAGAAAATTTGCTCAACCATGTTCATAGCAGCCTTATTCATAATAGCCAGATCATGGAAACAGCCCAAATGTCCCTCAGTAGAAGAATGGATAAAGAAACTGTGGTACATATACACTATGGAATACTACTCAACTATTAAAAACAAGGAATTCCCGAAATTTGTGGACAAATGGATTGAGCTAGAGATGATCATAATGAGTGAGTTAACCCAGAAGCAGAAAGACTCAAATTGTATATACTCACTTATATCTGCATACTAGCCCAATGGGCATGTCCCATGAAAGCCTTCCCTTACCAGGAAACTGGGACAGAGGGGAGGACATCCTATTGGGACTCTAGATGAGAGAACAATGGGAGAATAGCAATGTAAAAGGATCCAGTAGGTCCTAGAATCCTACAAGTAGAACATTATGATAGGCAGATTTGGGTCATGGGGTCCCACTCAAACTAAGGCCCTAGCCAAGGACAATACTGGCGGTCAAATTTAAACCCCTACCCTGATCTAGCCCATGGACAGGACAGTCTCCACACTTGAGTGGAGAGAGGGATTTGACTTTCTCAAGTACTCTGGTGCCTCACATTTGACTATGTCCCCTGGCAGGGGACACCTAGTGGCACTCAGAAGAAGGACAGCAGGTCACTGAGAAGAGACTTGATACCCTATGAGCATATACAGGGGGAGGTAATCCCTCTGAGGAACAGTCATAGGGGAGGGGAATAAGGGGAAAATGGGAGGGAGGGGAGAATGGGAGGTTACAAGGGATGGGATAACCATAGAGATGTAACAAGAATAAATTAATTAAAAAAATAAAAATTAAAAAAAAAAAAGACAAAAAAAAAAAAAATTTTAATAAACACAAGATAGGAACATGAAGAATATAACTGGCTGAAAGATTTTAATGGACAAAGGTCAAGGAAATTTAAATGGCTTCTCTGTATAGATTACTTTTCCCCAAAACAATGAGTAACATATACCAACAGTAAAATTCATATGAAAATTCAGTATTCAGCCTAGACCCTAAAACATAAATAATAAGTAAACTAGATACAAGAAGATAATTTAATAACATTCCTCTACATAATTGTTTTTGCTTTACCATGAGTAGACTACAGAAATCAAAAGGGGCTTGTGCAGAGAGAAACATTTCTACAATGCTCTTGTCCTTGTTTGCTTTCTGTTGCTGTGAAAAAAAAAAAACCCTGACCAAAAACTACTTGAGGAGAGAACAGTTCTATTTGGTTTATGCACACTGTTCACATCCATCATTGAGAGGAGTCAGGGCAGAAACTGATGCAGAGGCCATGGAGGAATGCTTCTTACTGGCTTGCTCCTCAAGGCTCACTGTTCTTAACTTTTTATAGAACCTAGGACTGACTGCCCAGGATGGAACCACCAGTATCAGTCACTACTCAAAAAATGCCTCCTATATGATAAAATATTTTCTTAGTTGGACTTTTCTCTTTCAGGAGACCCTAAGCACAGCAGCTGTGAAAGAATTTACAGTTCCTGGAATCTACAGAAGGAAGATCTGTGGAGAGGGCTGATCTCAAGTGCTCTGCAAGTCACAAAGGCTGACAGAATGGAGCTAATCATATTGTCTTTGTCTGTTCCATTCTGATTGGCATAACCTTGCTGGAAGTCAGCAGGATCTACTCATGACAAACTATCCTCACCTGTGAAAGAGCACATTCCTTCCAGGACGATGAAGTGTGGTTCTGTTAAATCAAACATGAAAAGCCCCCAGCACTGAAGCTATGAACACATTACTGTAGATGAAGTAGAAAAGATCTTTAGCCTAAAGCAAAAGAAATAGATAAATAAGTAAATATTAAATGAAAGCTTTTAAGAGGCATTTACTATATAAATGAGAATAGTATTTTAAAATATGCTTGGCACGCTCAGCAGGATATGAAAGAATCAGTCTTTTTGAAACAGAAGCAGAAAGATCATAAAGATAAAATAAAAGAGGTAAGTACATCTAGCTGCCTAATCAATAGAGAATTATTTAATATTGCAGATGTAAAAGCAGAAGCAATAACCAGTGCAATTGATGTGTTAAAAAAATCAATCATTTCTACTGAATGTGGAACATTAGCTAGTGTGGAAACCCTTTATCTCTTACTCTGAACATAAAATAAGTTGTTACATTACATTGATAAAATATAACCAAAAATATGTACATTTGAAACAAAGTTCAAAACAAAAAGAGGCAATACATAGTGCTAAAAAAGAAGATATTTGGTAAACTGGGATATATAAAACAAATGTTCTATAAACATCTGTATTTGGCATGTCAAGATTGCTGTGTTGAAGACAATTTTCTTAAGATGTTTTACTGCCCACAGACCTATTGGGAGATAGGAATGAGTTTCTTAAATGAAAAATAAAGAGGGTAAAGTTATGTTTCCATTCTCAAGTTCTCTAAAATTTGTGATATGAATTTGTGATGTGGACCCCAGTGTCTCTCGTCTCCATGGTCAAGTGACCTGAAGAAAATATAAAATGCAAACTTGAAGTTACCATGTGTGAATTTTCCATTTTTCTAATGTGGGAGACATGAAACCAAGATATTATCCTAAAAACTTGAAAAGCACTCTTTCCATTCAGGCCACTTAGTCGTCCACTAGGGAGAAACTCTCACTGTGATGAGCTGGCAGGACACATTTCAGCACTCACTGATAAACAGATCAACTGTTATCTGGAAGATGGGGGGGGAAAAAAGGAAACTCCTACATCTCATCAATCATTTTATATAAACCAAAGAGTATATCAAAAGCATATTGAAACCATTCACAGATGAAAGTCATATAACCCTAATTTAGAAAAGTCAATGAATAGACACAAAAAAGCAGAACCTAGGTACATTCATGATTAAATGATGGGTTTCATCATTTACTACCAAAGTTTAATGTGTTGTGCTGAAGTGGCTAAGAGGAAACTGATAAAATAATAGATAACTGTAAAGAAATCACCAACTGTGCAACATAGGCAGATAAATGGAATGGAAAATGTGAGTGTTCGGATATAAAGTATGATATGACCTCATTTATTTTAACAGAGTTCTACAATGAACTTCCAAAAAATTAAAGATAAGAAGTACTTGAGAAGACAGAGATGAATAACTTCTCAGACTTGAAGAAAGTATGCGTACTCAGATTAGAAACCCTGTCAAACCTTCAGTAGGATAATTTGGGAAATAATCACATGTAGACTAGTCATATCACAATTAAATCTTGTAACATCACAGATGATAATGAAATGCTATAAATTTAAGAGGATATAGCTGTTCCAAGTGAGGACCAGTGATTGTCAGCTGAGCTCTTGAGAGCAAGAACATTCCCTCCTGAACCAGACACATGTGTTGACATCTCCTCATTGTTGAAAAGAAATAGCATCATCCTTCTCTTCAAAACTCATTGCCGTTTAAAAGAAAAGATAAGAATCACCATATCTTCAGGTAAACAAACATAGTAAGAGAATGTAGGTTTACAGAAAGAACCATTGCAGAAGGGTGTGCTGCCTACAACAGACAAGGACAGTCTCCTCTGGGGTAAATATGTGATATAGCATAATATTAATCCTGTTAGACATGTGAACACAACAGCTAAACTGGTGGTATTTGCTCCTCTGCAGGGGAAACTTTATTCTTCAAAGGCTGAAGACACTTCTGGTTTGAGGGGAGAAAGAGCAGGTACTCCTGTCATCCAGTGAAGAGCAGGCAAGTGGGCTGTTAAGTCCCCTAAAATAACAGAACGGTACTCACATCACAAAATTCCTAACCAAAAGCATCACTATTAGGAAATTCTGGTTCCCATAAAGAGCACAGAAAACATAACTTCAAGAAAGAAGAAAATAGGAATGAGTGTCAATAAAGGCATGGGTGCGTCCACAGAAGGAAGACACACCTGTAGAGAGCAAGATGTTAGGAGGGAAATAATTGCCAATTTAAACTAAGTGTGCTTAAAGGGCAGATATTATTACATTGAATAAAATTAAATAAAGTTAATCTACTGATACATTCAGGACTTAATGACACAGAGAATTTCATATACAAGCATGGACATGATGTCACACATTTTAACCCAAGTACCTGAGACTGTTTGGCAAAGGAAGAAGATTGTGAATTTGAGGTACGTTTGAACTACATGGTGAAAATTTTTCCTCAAAATAATAGTTTTCAAAAAATAAAAATTAAACAAATGAATGGACTCATGTTGTAAACCAGGCTGGCCTCTAACTCACAGTGATCCACCAGCTTCTGCTTCCCAAGTGCTGGGATTAAAAGTGTGTACCACCACCGCCCAGCATCTTTAAAGTATCATTATAATGTCTCAGCTGAGAACAGAAAGAACAGTTTTTGTCACTATTACAAAACCATCAGTTGTACTTCAAACAGCAAAGTAGCTGTGAAAACTCTGTTCCTTATGAGCTGGGAGTAGAAGCCAAAGGTTTCTCAGAGCAGATATGTGTGAAATTGTGGTAAACGTTGTAACTGAAAGAAAAAATCTGGCTGTATTCAAAATTATATTCCTTCAAATTTAAATACAAAAAAATACACAAAGGAAAAGTGAAAAGAGAAAAACCTACTAGAAACTCTACAGAATTAATGCTTCAGACCATATTTTCCAAGTGGTATTTACATATGAGACTAAGTTGTAGGATTTTAATGTTGTTTGCTCATGTAGCAGTATCAAGAGAAACATCAGGAATATATTTGCCTTTGAGTCATCGAAAATCCTCATACATTATACTGCATGTTCTACCATTGAAATTATTTTGTGGTTTAATAAAATGTCTTCTTGTTTCATGTTTACTTATGATTTCTACTCTCAAGTGATGTATTCTAGTGCTTTGATACATTACTAATATTTTCCACATACTGAACACTATATTGTAAACTTTGAACTTGCTCCCTTATCAAGTTTGTCTGTCTACCCTGGTACAAAAGATTAAGTATATTTTATTAGTATATTTGTCTTATTTAATAACTATGTTTCAGGAAAGCATTTACTTTGTAGAATATTTAGTATGAAACAATAAGAAAGGTTTATCATATGAGGACAGGGACCAGCAGAGTCCCTCAGGAGAGAAAGGTAACTTCCACCAATCCTAAATATCTGAGTTTGAGTCCCAGGCACCACATGACAACAAAACTGACTCCTGCAAGTTGTCCTATGACCTCAACCCACACAGTTATAAAAACAATTTAAATTACAGGATGATAAGGACTGAATGCAATATAAACAATGTAAAATGGCACATAACAAAATTGTGTTATGATTGTCTTAGTTTGCTTTCTAATGCTGTCATAAAACACTGAACAAAAGTAACTTGGAGGAAAAAGGGAGTTTATTTGGCTTATACTTCTCAATTATAGTCCAACAAAGAAGGAAGCCATGGCAGGAACTAATCACAGAAACCTGGAGGCGTGCTCCGAAGCAGGGATCGGGATCAAATGCCAGATACAGGCTTCTGCTCTCGGGCTTGCTCAGCCTGCTTTCTTAGACACATCTAGGCATATCTAGACACATGCAGACACATCACAAATGAGAGGGATTATGTGGTGTTTGTCTTTCTGCATCTGGGATGCCTCAATCAGAATGATTATTTCTGCTTTTCCATTCATTTACCTGCAAAATTTATAATTTAGTTCTTTATGTAAAAAAAATTCACATGATGTATTTTGATCATGTTCCCCCTTCCCAACTACTCCCAGAGCCTCTGTCCCCTACCCATCTAACTTTGTGCTCACTTTCTCTCTCTCCCTCTCTCTCTCTCTCTCTCTCTCTCTCTCTCTCTCACACACACACACACAGACACACACACACACAGACACACACACACACACACACACACTGAGAGAAACAAAAACAATAAGGCAAAAGGTACCCAAGCAAAACAAAATTTAAAAGTTCATAATACAAAAACCTTGGGTTCATTTATGTTGGTCAAGTCTATTGCATACACGTACCAGATTTTTATTCCATCCATCTGTTGATAAGCATCTAAGCCATTTCCTGGGTTCTGTAAATAAAGCTCTGGGGATCACTGATGGATGCTGGGGCAAGCATTCGTGTTCTTCAGGAATGCACCTCCCAGGAAGCTACCTGTGCTCAGTAGCTGTTCCCACCTCCATGAATATACAGGCAGCACTATTTGGTTTCAGTGGGTTTAAGGAGGGATGAGAGAACACGTGAACTCTTGGGAAAGAATAGTGGTGTAAAGGAAGGGAAGGAATCATATGGCTATTTTGTTATTGTGTCAATGTCATATAAACTCACTCACAGAAACTTGGATTGTCCAAGTCAGTCACCCGCCTGGTGTCTCTCTCCCTGCAATGAGCAGGAAAGGTAAACATGATATGTATGCGGATCCTGCCAATACAGTAATCTATCTTTCATAAGTGGCACAGGTGCAGTCTATAAGAGTAACAGACTGTGTTTTGTGCACCTCTAATTCCAGTATTTAAGAAGCTAAGGCAGAAAGATATAAAATTGCAGGCTATCCTGTGATATATAGCAAGATGCTATCTCAAGAAATGAAAACAAACAAAAATCATAAATTATATAAGCCACTAATATATTATTATATGTTATACATAGTATATGTAGCATGTGTGTGTGTGTTAAAATTCACTATTACAGCTTTCAGAACTAGACCAGACACATTTATATAGACTTGCATTTGACCTTCTTACATATCTGTTTATCTCAACTTAAATAGAGTCATGACACTACATCTGCATTGCAAGACCATCAGATAAGTAGATCCTTCCCACTTTATTATTCTTTGTAAATACTATTTCAGCTATTGTGCTTCATTTGTCTCCCAGCAAATTTTATAATTATCATAAGAACATAGAGAGGGAGCTATATAGATGGTGTTTGGATGGGAATGATATTGCTATTTGTTGTACCAATGTAGGGAGAACTAATACCATTGTCTATTGAATATTGTACTCCCTGGGCACAATGTGTATATTCATTCATTTATTTATTTATTTATTATTACTTATGTGTAGGAAGAGTATATACATATGGTGTATATTTGTGCATGTGTGTGTGCAGGTATTCATGCTCATGCACAGACGCCAGGGAATAATCAGAAGTCCTGCGCCATCACATTCAACCTTATTCTCTTGAGATGGGGTCTCATTTACTCAGAGCTAGACTGGCAACAAGTAAACCCGAAGATCTGTCTCCCATTCTCATGCTTTGGCAGCCAGCATTCTATCGCTGACTCCTAGCCCTGTTTTTATACAAATGTATTTTAACTCTTTCATACGCACTGTGCAAATTCTATCACATAAATCCTAGAAACGGATTTTGGTGGTTTACACTGACATATTTATTTTTTAATTCTCTTTTTTGGACAATTGGGAATGATACATTTTTTAAATTTTGGTGCTCATTGTTACTATATATAAATACAAATAAAAATTCCAACTTATTTGTGAATTGTGATATATGTGATCTCTTATTAAAGGGTTTTGTTTTGCTTTGTTAGTAGTTGTTTTCTTCTTTCCTGGCAGTATCAGATATTTGTTGATATGTTCTGTTGAACATTAATAATGACTTTCATCTTTTCTGTATATCCATTTCTCTCATGAAATGTATCCATTCCTACATCCTTGTGGATGAATCGTACTTTCTGCTTTAGTGCATAATGTTTCTTTAATACTTTTTTCTGTACAAGATTTTTATCATGAATTTACTAGGCATATGTTTGTCTGAAATGTTACTATTTCTCCATAAATTTTAATAGATAACTTTGTTGAAGATAGTACTTTTGAGGGATAGTTAATTCTTTCAGCATTGAAATACAACTTTCTATGCCTTCCTGGCTTTTAAGGTTGATAATGACAACCTTAATGTTATTCTAATATTTTCCATCTTTATATTAGTCAGCATTTTCCTCTCTGTTTTTGTTTTGTTGCTTTGTGTATTTGAAATCTTCACAATGCTGTGTCATAGAGAAGCCCCTCTCTAGGCATAACAATTGGGATTATAAATTATTTCTATGGTGTATATGTCTACTTCTTGGTCTATGCTTGGAAAAGTCTCCCTATAATTCACTGAATAATCTGTTTTACCCTTTTATACATATAATGGGTGCTTAGGTTTGATCTTCTGACTGTATCTAGTCTTCTTGGAACTTTGGATCACATTTGGTTTCTGTTGTTGTTGTTGTTTGTTTTCTTCCGTGTGTGTGTGTGTGTGTATGTGTGTTGGTCCTGTCCTTCCTCTCAGAAGACTGTTCTTCTTGGTCTGAAGGTGATGCCTCTGCTGTTTATTTTATTTGACGATTTCAATTTCCCAATTTCTTTTTGGTTCTTTTTCAGCATTTTTTCTTGCTCATCGAATTTTCTTTCTGTAATTTTTTTTCTTCCTTTCATCTGTTTTGTTCACTTCTGGTTTAAAATTTGAATTTACTCAATAACGTGCGTGTGTGTGTGTGTGTGTGTGTGTGTGTGTGTGTGTGTGTGTGTGTGTATGTGTGTGTTTGGGGCATCTGTTAGAATGTATGTGCCCTCCAGTTTGTAGTGTCCCCGCTACCTTCCCCACTGTTTTTGTTTGTTGGTTGCATTTTCTGTGAGTCCTGTTGCTAGGCTTTATTCACTCTGCTTCATGTTCAAAGGGAAATCCAACTACAGTCAAAACAACAATGGCCTGTTATCACTCTGAGTATTAGCACCAGGAGGAAAAACTGTGCCTCTCACTTGTGTGTCCATATCAGAAGGAGACAAGGACACTGGAGAACTGGCCGGGAAAATGCATATACATGGGCTAAAGTTATCACATTTAAGAAGTGAAGTGCGAGGGGATGAGGAAGGGCCTAAGAATGAGAGGGAAAGCATATGGGTGAGTAGTGTGAAACGCAGTGTACAGAATGTTGAATGTCAAGTTTAGAGAAAAGATGGGAAGACATAATATCCCTTTCCAGAAAATACAAGTTATAACATATCAATAGAGCACTTAAGCACAGAAGTGTACAAAAAGTTTTCAAACTAAAAAACAAAAGATTATAAATGAAAATGCAACATAAGATTTAAAAACTTAAATATGGAAGTGTATATATACATCTATGTAAAATACAAAATGAAATAAAAGATATGGTGTTACTTGTAGAGCCTGTGGCATTTTATACACTGACAATCATCTCATAGGTTAGGATAGATTTGGCTGAAGTTTTTAAAGAAACTGTGCATTTTTTTCTAAGTTGTCAAGCTTAAGTGCACATAGTTATCTTCATCCTTTTTCTTGGAGACTGCAGGATGGGTACTAACATCCCACTTTATTTTGCATGAAGGAAACATGGATCTTCTCTGTTCTGCTCTCTATTTGCATCATACAGGCTTGTCAAGTTTATAAACCTGGGCTGGGAGTCATATTTTTATTTCATTTGTATCTTAGGGTTTCTACTGCTATGAATAGACACCATGACTACAGCAACTCTTTTTTTTTTTTTTTTTTTTTTTAATATTCAAGGACTTTATTTAACTGTAACAGCAACCATTGGTGAGAACTTTTTCCCTAGTTCCAAACACCTGCTAGTTTGGAAGGACAGTAAGAAAATAAACTGGTCATAGAATCACTTACAAGATTGCATTGCTAACAGTGAGGGAGGGAGGTGGTTGGGGCGGAGGCAACTCACCAGGGGAACAGAGGAGAGGACCAAAGAACTCTTATGAAGGGGGGAGTTAATTTGGGCTTGCTCACAGGTTCAGAGGTTTAGTCCATTGTGATCGTGGTGGGAAGCATTGTGGCACACGGGCACACGTGGTACTGGAGAGGTAGCTGAGAGTTCTACATCCAGACTGGCAGGCAGCAGGAACAAAGAGTGACAAGAAGCCTTGGCTTCTGAAACCTCAAAGCTGGTCCCTCATGACATGCTTCATCCAACAAGGTTTCATTTACTCCAACAAGGCCACACCTCCTGATCCTTGCAAATAATCCTAGTCCCTATGAGCCTGACAGGACAGTTTTCATTCAAACTACCACATTTGCTTTTCTTATGTTTCTACTTGCAATATAATTGACTATAATTTTAAGTTTATGGCTTCTTTCATTCTGCTTCCTTCAAGTTTATTGTACATTTCTTTTTTTAAGCTTTTAATGTGTAAGATTATATTTCCAAATTCCTAGCATGTTCATTTAGTAAATTCATTGAACTCTCCTATTAAGTATTGTCTAGCTCTACCACACAAGCTTTAAAATGTTGTCTTTTCACTTTCATGCAGCTCAGTGTTGCATTTTTCCCTCTTAGGGATCTAATATGACTCTTGAATAGTGAAAACTTACTTCATTTTAAGCAATTAGGGAAATCTCTAATCCCTGATACCATTCTGTTACTTATTCTAGTCAAATTCTATTTTGATTTACAGACAATGGCCTGTGTTATTTTATTTATATTAAAATGATTTAAGCTTGCCAGACACTTGAAAGAAATCTAGTCTGTGAATTGTTCTATAAATGCAGATTAGATCTTCTGGGTAATGATATTTTCCATTTATACTATATTATTGTTGAGTCTGTCCTGCTGTTCTGTTGCTTGTTGATAAAGGAGCACCAAAGTCCCTCTACAGCAACAGTGGTGTTTACTTTCATTTGACTTTCCAGTTTGATAAGTTTTTGTTCCACAAGTTTTAAACTCAGTTGCATGCACATAAAGATTGCTTAGCTTGGTTTAGTGGTATATAATTTGCATAGCATGTTTAGGGCTTTGGGATTAGTCCCCAGGAAATAACACAAGAATGCTTATCTTCCAAGAGAACTGTCTTATTACTATACAGCTTCTTTCTCCAAGACAGTGTCTCTTATTAATTTCATATGCTACACCAATAAAGTCTCACTAACATGACTGCTTAACACATCACCTTAATAATAACAGTAGACATGCCAAGAGGTAGGTTACACAAAGAACAAAAGTGCACCAAGTGCCATGCAATCTGAACTATCATGAGCTATATGAATCTCCAACCCTTAGAAGGTGGCTGATCACAGCATTAATCCCTCATCAAATGCAAGTTGTAAATATGCGATCAAATCCAAGCAGCTCCTGAAGGCCCAAGTAAGTCATAAAAATTTGAGAAATGTTCAATGATGCCTACTCCTATGATAGAGCATTCCGTTCCCCAGCATGCATCTCTGGCCTTATGGGGTGTTATTTATTATCAGTTGACTGAAGAAAAAATGCTAAGGTCTTATTTGCATATAGCATTGTATACAGGGAGTAACAAGAAGCAGACAGCTCCAGAATGTCAGCTTCTTTCCCAGGACAATATATGAACGCTACATACTTTCGAATGGACAAAATATATTTGTTTCCCATGTTAAAGCTCATTAAAAACTATCAGAGGAGCAGTTGAATAAACAATAGATAGGATGATTCCTTTTATATAGAGAAATCAAGTTCTTTTTCCAGCCATTGTTGTCATAGTTCAACAAAGCTGTGAATAAAATAGCAGCTATGTCAGCGATGGAGGTTAAACATGGGCTCAGCAGCATGAACTTGCACTTACCTTGCTGATCTTTTTACATCTGCTGATGACTTCCAACTATGCCAGCAACAGAGACCAGCAATGAGCCCCTGGTAGGTCGCCTTTCCTCAGGGCGACCTTGGTAGTAGATTGACTATATTTGACTACTTTTACCAGGGAAATAACAGAATTTTGTTCTTACTAAAATAGATATTTGTTCTGAAAATGGATTTTCCTTATTGCATATAATGCACCATCTGAAACTACCATCCATGGACTTACTTACCACTGTCATGGTATGTCACACATTGTTTATGACCAATAAACTCATTTTACAGCTAAACAAGTGTGTCAAGGGGCCCTTGCTCTAGGAATTCGGTAGTCTTACCCTATTCCTCATCCTGGAGCTCTATAGAATGGTGGACTGGCCTTTTTAAAACAATATTTTTATTAATTGCTTGAGAATTTCATACAATACACTTTGATTATACCATCCCCCGACTCTTCAAGATCTCCATTTTCCTATTTACTCAATTTCATGTGTAATTTAAAAACTCTTATTAAGTCTAACTTTTGCTTTTCAATTTTTCTTGGTATGGGGCCAATCTGGAGGAAGAGTTTTCAATTTCCTGGGGTTTTTGCTTTGAAAGAAAGCTTAGTATCCCTCTCCCAGGAGCTGTCAGTTGCCAAGCGCTCTTCAGTTAGGGTGAGACTGTGCCCATTTCCCCCATCATGTTTGGGTTTTATCTGGTTTAGGCTTGCATGGGTTTGGTGCATGCTGCCAAAACCACTGTGGATTCACATGTGTAACTGCCCTCTTGTTTATAAAAACAGCTTTTTGTAGTCAAAAAGGGGCTTTTCATGCCTAGTGTTGGAAGTTTTGTTAGATGGTCTATAGCTTTCAAAGGGAACATTGTCACACCAAAATGGGAAATTACACACACACACACACACACGCGCGCGCGCGCGCGCGTCTATACGCATCGTATGTGTGTGTCTGTGTGCCTGTGTGTGTGCACATGAGCACACACACACCACTGTCAGTTTTATGTAGAGAGTTAATAGTATGATTCCTTAGGATGGTTTCAGACATCCTTACTGTTATTTTACCCTTCTCTCTCTCCTTCCATATTTATATCCTTCGCCATAATTAGAGCTACTTTTCAAAATTAGAGCCCCATATTTTCCTTTCCCTTCTTCTGATCACCTATTCCTTGTTATCGTCTTCTCTATTACTCATCCCACTCCACACTTCCACAATGGTCCTTTGTTTTTCTTTCCTAGTCTGCGCAATTACGACAGGTTATATATTCACACCTGAATATTTGAAATTAGTAACCTCAGATGAGAGGGGTCAGGTAACCTCATAAAAGAATTGCCATCACTCGTTATTTTATGTTAGGTATGGTGGTAGCCCAGTCTGCTATTTCTCTTTCACCTGGGTTTTTAATTCTTCCTTTCCAACAAACACTAGTTGGTCATAAGATGTAGGTTATATTTCTGTTCCCTTTAATGCTTGAAAAATAATGTGATGCCTCTGGTCTTTGTAGTTCCTGCAAGATTCTGCTTTTATGACTTTTTTTTTCCTTTTTAGGTAAAATGCCATTTTTTCCTTTCAGCTTTTTCACTTGTCTTAATTCTTACCTGTTTTATTGTAACATATCTCTTAAATATTTCTTTGTGTTTTTCATCATGATTGAAACTCACTGTTTCATGAATCCCTAAGCTTATGTATATAACAAACAGAAAAGTTGAAACTGTTGTTTCTTTGAGTACCATTTCAATGCTTTTCTTTCTGACAGTGACAATCACATGACATGAATTCTGGGTCCCCCTATTCTCCCACTGCTTTTCTAAGAGTCTGTTTATATTTTAAAAATATTTTCCCTGTTAGTAAGATTCAGTAATTGTTATCATCTATCTTATAAATAACTGATTCTTTTCTTTCTCTCATCTATTCTGCTCTCCAGGACTTTTTCTTCCTTTTTTTTTTTAAATTTTTTAAACCCCAACCACAGTTTTCCTCTTCCTCTTCTCCTAGTCCCTTTCCCCCACCTTTCCGTGCATCTACTGCTCCTCCATTTCTCCTTAGAAAAGGGCAGGCCTGCCACAGATATCAGCCATCCATGACATATCAAGTTGCAGTAGGATGAAAGGGCCCCAAAGACACACTAGAGTTAGAGATAGCCCTTGCTTGCACTGTTAGGAGTTGCACAAGAACACCAAGCTACATAACTGTAACATATATGCAGAGGGTCGAGGTCAGTCCCATACAGGCTCCCTAGATGGTATTTCGCTAATATGAGGCAAGGTTAGTTGATTCTGTGTTTTTTGTTGTGATTTCCTTAACCCTCTGGTTTTTATTATCCTTCCTCTCACTCTTCCATAGGATAGCCCAAGCTCCGCCTAACGTTTGGGTGTGTTTCTCTGCATCTACTTCTATCAGTTGCTGGAACTGTCCTGAAGATAATTGGGCTAGGCACCAATCTCGGAGTATAGCAGAATGTCATTAGGAATCATTTCATTGACACACACACCCCAATAGCATGTGGTTCTATCCTAGGACTCTGGGCTATCTAGGCTTTGGGTCCCTGTCCTCCAGTCAGTGCCGTGGATGGCCCCTTCTCATGTCAGGAGTCTCAAGCTGGACCAGTCATTGGCTGTCTACTCTCAGAATTTCCCCACCACCTTTAGTCCAGCATACCTTGTAATCATGACAAATTGTAGGTTGAAGTGTTGAAGGTTGTATGCTTGGATTGGTATCCCAATACAACCGCTGGAAGGCTTCCTGGATACAGGAGACGGCTGATTCAGGATTTGTATCCCCCATTGCTAGGAATCTTAGCCAGTACCCTCATAGATTCCTGGGAGTTTCCATTGTACTAAGTTTCCATAAGTTACTGCATACTTCTATAGTAAATCCCTGTTTGCTACTTCTTTGTGTCTCTTCCGTTTTATTTCTTTGTATGGTATTCTATTTTTATTTCATATATGGTCATTATTGCTTATGAAAGCATTTTATTATGAATGCACTGTCAGATCATGTGATCACTTCATTCATCTTAGTATTGTTACCTGTTACCTACTTCTTTAAACAAGTAACACAGAATAGCATGCCATTTGTAAGATAGTGATAAATGTGCTTGGTTTTACATTTAGCATTTTCTTCTGTCTCTCTGATGTCATTTCCAGTACTATGAAGTGGAAATCAATATTTTGTATCCTTTGCCTCATATCTCCCTAATTTTATCACCAAAATAATTGTCCCAGATTCTGGTAATTAAAATTCTGTATACTGTGTTCTTCAGTTTGACCAACATTGTAGAATGACCCATATGAGTAAGCTCATGCCTTTCTTTGGCTTATTCCACCTAACATAACCTCTTCTATTGATATTGTTGAAAACGATGACATTTCTCCTCTCTTCTTTGATATGGTTGCATATTTTGTCATTTTCACTTTTTTAAGTAATAACTTTCATACATTCCACACATTTATATAATATCTTTTTATTACATCCATTGATCACTACCTCCCTCAAATCCTTATAGTGCCCTTTACCCTTTTTCCCTTCCAATTTTTTCTTTTTTATTAATAACACCCTGAGTCCAACTAGTGCTACTCTGTGTATGCCTGTGAAGCCATCCACTGGGGTATGTGCATCTTAACAATCTTCCAGGGGCTGCATCCTTAAAAAATAGTGACTCCCTCCCTCAGTAACAATCAACTTCCATTAGCTCCTAAGATAAGGGAAGAAAATCCAGGGCTCCCCCCTCATCCATACTAGATTTCTGACTGGACTGATCTCATACATGTCATGGCAGATAACAATATCTCCTATGCACTGGTGTGTGCAATAGCTAGATCATGTCTAAAAGTCAGCAACATTTCAACATTCTCCTCTCTGTCCTCTGTATTTTACATTCTTTCTGCTGCCCTTCCAAAATCTTCCCTGAGCTCTATCTAGGGCAATGTTAATATAGATGAGACATTCAAAACTGAACATTTACAGTTACTTATAATTGGCACTTTGACCAGTTATGAGTTTCTGAATTAACAACTACCCACTGCAAAAAGAAGCCCTTTCTGTCTAAAGTTGAAAACAGCTAAATCTATGGTGTAAAAAATAAGTATTTGAAGGATAACTTGATGGATGACCATTTAGGAAAACAGCAGTTGACTCTCCACTATGGTCTTTGATATCTCGATAAGCCAGTGGTTTTTGACCAGGTTTTTAGTATAAGGCTTGAAATCCTTCCCTTTAAACTGAAGTTTTTATTTGACTTACTGAAGTTTTCATTTCTGGCATCACTTCAGCTTGAGTTTTCTTCAACAATTCTACTCATTGAGTTCTTGAATTATCTTCCTCATTTCATTCATCTCTTTGTTTCTGTTCTCTTGGATAATGTGCATATGTTCTTTTAGTTGTGTGCACATCATTATAATCATTACTTTAAATTCTTTGATGGAACTTCCTCCAAATCATTCTCATTAGTAGTCATTATTATAAGATTAGTAATTTTTGGCATGGGCATGATGTCCTGGATTTTTGTGTTACTTTGTATCTGCACTGGGACTTGTACATTTTAAGTAGTCTGTTGATTAAGCCTTTATTTATTCATTTTACTTTGTTCAAATAATGTGATTTCTTTTAAATAAAATAAGTACAATTATCAAGAGTGGATTACATTGTTAGAAAGTGGGTTGGTAAATGTTGTCAACTTGACACCATCTAGAGACTCTCAGGAGTAAGAAATATCAATAGAAGAATTGTCTACATCAGAAGCATGTCTGCCTATCTGTGGATCATTTGGGGGGTTTTTGATTAATGATTGTTGTGGGAGGGCCCATCTCACTGTAAGCAGTACCATCCCAAATAGTCCTGGGATACATAATAAAACAAGCTGATGAAGCCAGTAAACATCATTTCCCAAGATCTCTGATTCAACTCCACATTCCAGGTTCCTCCGCTGACATCTCTCAATGATCAATTTTTTTTATTGATTTATTCTTGTTACATCTCTATGGTTATCCCATCCCTTGTATCCTCCCATTCTCCCCTCCCTCCCATTTTCCCCTTATTCCCCTCCCCTATGACTGTTCCTCAGAGGGATTACCCCCCTCTGTATATGCTCATAGGGTATCAAGTCTCTTCTCGGTCACCTGCTGTCCTTCCTCTGAGTGCCGCTAGGTCTCCCTCGCCAGGGGACATAGTCAAATGTGAGACACCAGAGTACATGAGAAAGTCAAATCCCTCTCTCCACTCAAGTGTGGACAATGGGAGAATAGCAATGTAGAAGGATCCAGTGGGTCCTAGAAACCTACAAGTAGAACATTATGATAGGCAGATTTGGGTCAAGGGGTCCCGCTCAAACTAAGCCAACTAGCCAATGATCAATTTTGATTCAGACATGTAAGCCAAACAAGACTTTTCCTTCCCAGGTTGATTTTGATCTTTGTGTTTCTCACAAAAAATTGAGTGCAGACTAAGACAGAAGGTTCAAGTGCTTCCCTCTATGGGAATCATATTGAAAGACACAGATTCTTTCCCTATTCTTTTTTTGAATCTTCTGGTCTATATTCAGATGTATTACTTATTGTGCTATTATTCCACAGCACAGCTAGTATTTTGGAGGTGTATAACTGTCTGGGCTAATATTCTCTATACAAAGGAGAACACACCCTTAGCTAGTACTCTGGTGTGGACTCAGATGCCTTCCCTTAAACCAGTTCTGGTGTGACCCTTGCCTCCTCTATCTCTCATACCTATTGTGGTAATCCTCCAGCTTTTCTCTCATATTTCTTTCTCTGGGTCCACACTTTTGGAGCTCTTGATACCTGTGCATCCTTGCTCTTGGTAGTTTGTGGCCTTTACTACCCCAAATTATGACACCACACAGCCCATGTCTCTCTGCCCTGCATCATTTAGCACTATTTTTTAATGACTTGTTTAGACATTTTTTCTATCTTGTGAATTAAAGTTCCTTATGGCTTATGTATGCACAGTAATTTCTTATTCTTGATGCTCTAAATTCTGAGACCTTGCTTATCTGGAAGAATACGCAGAAACAGAAGCCAGCATCCCTCGGTGAATCTTTAATATGAAAACCAATCAATCTCAATTTCATACTTCCTATCCCCCACCACTTTCATCTGATAAGGCCCCTTTAATCATGTGCACACTTCCTCTGGTCAAATCACCACAAAGCCAGATGACATGCAACTGGATATCATCTCCACACCAGAGTTTATACAGTCTTAAATGATTTCTAGTTTGCCTACCCTCCCTTGCTTGTTTCTTCCACAATTAAAGCCAGTGCTTCCCCCTGTCCTACTCCTTTCAGTCCCTGTGAACCACTCATGCTCTCTCCTTTGGGAACTATTTGTAATAAACTTGTTTTCAGGGCAGCTATCAACAGCTTAAAATTATTACACTGAGTTAAAATACTGATACACTTTAAAATATTTTTTTAAAAACCTAGTTGAATTGATGTTTCCTAAGGTGGGTGATGTCTGTGTCAAAAGGACAGTATCACCTTTAAGATGAGATTGAGAAGCCTAAAATTAGGAACTGTGAAATTTAAACTCTGAATGATTTGAATCAGCATAAAGTCTATGTTGTATGCTGGGGACACACATTTTTTTAATCAATTGTGTGACATAAATTGCCAAGAGTCACACAATGTCATAAGAAAATAAGTTATAAATGAAAATGTCAAAGCAAAAATTAAGTGAAAGTCTGAAAAGTGAAATCTGTGACCCTTACTCTGTCTTCCTGTTGAACTCTTACAATGCATACATTCCTAGAGAAAGTTTTAAAAATTATTTGCAGGAAAATTGATCAGTACCAGAGAAATCTAATACCCTTGGCCTCTGAGAAAAACTGAATACATGCATGTACATAGCCTCCCATATGCATGCATGCATGTGCGCGCACATGTGTGTATTAATTGAAATAAAATAAAATTTTAAATTTTGCAAAAAGAATTTGGTGAAATACATTCAGTTCCTTTTCCAAATAAAGAAACATAATACATTAGATTCAGTAAATGGATGTATTGCCTTCCCATTGCTGTAAGAAGCACTAAAAAGTGGAAGAATGTCTCTATTTTAATTAACTCATTGAGGATTTTCTACAATATACTTGACCTATATACTCAAGTTTCTCCCAGATCCCACTTAACGTTGTGTTGTCATTTGTAGAATATAACAAGTACAATGTGTGCTATATACTCATGGGTGTGGAGTCATCCACTGGGGGAAAAAAACAATCTAACCGTACAGAAGACTAGCTGTCTCTTTCCCATGAGATATCAATTATCAATTGCTCCTCAACTAAGGATGGATCTTGATGTCCACCTCTCCTTCCTTGCTGGCATTTTTCTGGCTTATGCTCACACACGTCTTATGCGCACTGTCAAAACCAGAGTGAGACCATGAATAAAGCTGCCCTGTTGTGTCCAGAAGACAATGCTTTCTTATAGCCATCCATGACTCTTGTTCTAATAACTATTTCATTCCCTCTTCCAAGTCACTTTATTCCCTCCTCTATCCTATTTTTTCATCTCCCATCCCAGTTTAACTCATTCTGTTCCATCATTCCTTCTTTCCTCTTTACTTCACTGACTTCTGTATCTTTTACCTTAAAAGCCCCACATGGCTTCTTAGGGATGTCTTGTCCTCTATGGGTATTTAAAATGAAACACACGTACCTAAAGAGTCAAACCAATATCAAAAAAGGAGAGAAAGGAATAAAGGTGTCTCATCTTATTTTTGTTTTGTTTTGTTTTATTTTTTCTCTTATTTTTATTTAAATAATTTATCCAGATTATATCCTGATTGTTATTCCCTCACCTGTATCTTTTTAACAACATATTGTTAACATAGTACTTGACCAATTGGCCCTTTGCTTTGGTTCATGTAGACAACTCACAGTGGGAAAGTGTCTTTCTTTTCTATTATTGTGATAAAACATTACTATTGATACAACTTGCAAAAGAAAATGTTAGCTTGGGCTTACAGTTTCAGAGGGGTTGAATCCATGATGTCTGTTTGCAGTTAGAGTTATTGCTGTGATGAAACATCATGACCAAAGCAACTTGGGGGCGGGGGGGGGAAGGGTTCCTTTCACTGTTCATCATTACAGGAAGCTAGGCAGAAACTCAAACAGGGCAGGAGCCGATACAAAGGCCATGGAGGGGTGCTTCTTATTGGCTTGTTCACCATACCTTGCTCTGCCAGTTTTCTTATTGAACTCAAGACTACCAGCTCAAAGATGGCCCCACTCATCCTTTAACTCTCCCGTTAAAATTATTTTATAAAACTGTGCTTGTTTCTCAGTTTTTCCCTTAACCTGGATATCATACAAACAATTGAGACTCTATTCTATTATCTTAACAAGCTTCACAGCACAAGAACTGAGCAGTTTTAACTCTATTCTTAACCCTCTAAATTAATTTGGCTTCCTCCAGCATGCATCCCAAATATACTTGCACTTTGTACCTTTGTTGTTCCCCCCGCCTCTCTCTCTCTCTCTCTCTCTCTCTCTCTCTCTCTCTCTCTCTCTCTCTCTCTCTCTCTCTCTCTCTCTCTCTCTCTCTCTCTCCCCCTGTCTCTCTCCTGGACCTCACCTGTGGCTGAATCCTTTTCCTACTCTTGCAATTGATTATCCTCTGGCTGGACAGAAGTCCATCCCTATTTTCTCCCCTGCTCAACCACTGGTTGTAAGCTGCTTTATTGGCATATTGGGGGACAATTGGGGAGCAGTGTAACCTCCTATGGGTGGGGTAGAGAAATAAGCATTTGAATCACACAATAACTGTATGCCTACACTCTCTTTCATCAATCACAAATTAAGAAAATGTCTTACAGCCATATCTCATGGAGGCATTTTCTCAATTTTGGTTACCTCCTTCCATATAACCCCAGCTTATGTCAAGTTGACATAAAACTAGATAGCATAATGATAGAGCAAAGGGATAACAGCGGGAATAGCTGATGGCTCACATCTTGATTTTAGAGTAGAAAGCAAGAAATAGAGTATTGAGAATGGCATGAGTCTCTTGAAACCTCAAAGCCTGCCTCCATTGATATACATCCTCAACAAAGGCCACACCTCCACACCACCTTCCCAAACAATTCCACCATCGATGTATTAAAGGCCTGTGGGTGTCACTTTCATTCAAACTACCACAAAAAAAAAACCTAACAACTAACCAACTAACCAACCAACCAAACAAACAAACAAAAAAACCCATGTGCACAACAGCCTGAAACTAAAGGAAAAAAGAAAGATAGGGTCTGAAAGTCCATTTCAAGGGTCTTCCTTCAGTAACTTAAAATGTCCCAGTTTTGTTTTGTTGGGTTTCTTTAGAGAAACTATGGAAAAAGGAAATAGTGGTTAATTGAGAGTACAATAAAATCTACCACAGTGAATCAAAAGTATTAATTTAACCAAGAGGAAAAGCTTATCCAGGTTGCAAAGTAAAATGTTCAACTTATGAGAGACTCATAAATATGATGTAGATTATTTATATGATTTCAAAGTAATGTTTATTTTTAATTCATAGAGAAATGTATTTTATTGATGGACGGAATTAATACTATTAGTAGGTGCTAGTTTGTGTTGGAGGGAAGGTTACTCTTGTTTGAGGATGTGAACACTGTGGAGTTCTAACACACCCCAGTCCATGGCCTCACCCATACATTTACCGGCAGCACTTAGTGGCTTTGGTAGATATAAAAGAGAAGACACGAAGCTGAGAAAAAATATGTTGAGAAAAAATAATAACAAGTCAGAAGAGGAAATAAGTAGTAGAAATCATTACTTTTTGTTCTATGTATGTATAAAATTCTCAAAAATATAAAACATTTAATGTAAGAAAAATTGTAGGTGGATCTATGCACCACAGAGTTTAGTGCATGGGAAACAGTTGTTCCTCCTATTATGGTTATTGCTATTTGTTTCAGGAAGGAAGGTCCCTGGGGCCATCATCCAAGCTTCGTGATACACCAGGAAGCATTCCTTTTATACAAAGAATAATCCAAGGCTTTTGTACTGAGAGATTGAAGCATGGATTTAATCCCTGCTTTGCTTACTACTACCCTGTGCAGGCAGTCAGAGATAAGAAAGATGAAGGAAGAAAGAAAAGACTTTAAAGTAGAGTTTTCTTTCAAGGAAAATACCTTAGAACTCAGAAACATTTCAAGCATGTCAAAAAATGCATACTATTTACTGTTGGCCGAGTATGCTTTTCACTAAAACAATCATGCAGCAATATAAACAGTACCAACATTATATAGAAAACATAACTCTTTTTATCCACAATCTAGAGATGAAGGAATTGAGAAATCAAGCCATTTGCTGAGATTGCAGTCAAATGAAAAGCCTAGTCCGAAAAGCACACAGCCTAGCATTTCCCCATTAATCCACAGAATTCCTTGGAGAACCACCCTGGGGCCTGTCTCTTTCTGTTATTAGACACTGACAAGAGGAAGTGCAACAGAAAAGACAGGTTTGGCCTGAAGCATGTTGAGTATGTCAGGGCTATACTGTACAGGGAGGGAGGGGTGTGAGTGAAAATTAGTAATCTATAGATTCAAAGTGAAGATGACTGCTGGTAAGCTGGCCTGAACAAAAAGTTATATATAAATGTTCTCTCCTCTGAAATCCACAGGCAATCCCTCTACAAGCTGACACCCAGGCTCCCCAAATGTAGCCCTCTACCAGCTAAAGCAGGGAAGGAACATATCAGAGTCAGGTATATAAAATGCATTTTGGACCCCCAAAGTAGGAAAGGTAGATCTAAGGGACTGCACAGTGGATGTTTTAAAACCATCCACGCATGGTCATGCTGTTCGCTCTTCAGCACAGAAAAACTTAAAATGAACAGATCTCAGAAAGCTTGGGCAAAGGTACTGAGAATTTTTAAATGTCTGTGAGCTTTAATGTTGTTTGAAAAGAAAATAAAAAGGGAATTTACAAGAAATGAAAAGAGCAGTTTTTCGAGACCTGAGCGATAGGGACCCTATGAGATCAGGCCTTCTATCCATCAGTTCAGATGTCACAGATTATCAAATGCTGTCCAGTAGCTCGACTGGCGAATCTCTACCTGAGGCAAGTGAGTGTTTCAAGATTCCCTGGAGATGACCTGAGGGCTGCTAACAGAAACCTATTGGAATACAAGGAAGATGTGTCTGTGAAGTGCTGTGTTGCTAAACAGCTTCAATTACTTGTCCCTTCCAGCTGGACTCCTGCCTCTTGGTTGCTGGTAGCAAAAACATGAAAGGCACAGAATGGACTCCCCAGAGAACTGCAGCCACTGCGCCTTGCCTCAGGCAGTGCCACCTTCTAGGAAAGCTTACTGTTAACCCGCGCCTGAGTTACTACACTTGTCTCGTTCTTGCAAAATAAATTAGAAATCGGACAAGAATTGGCCGTTCCTGGCTATTGAATCCGAAGTCTTCTGGGAACCAATGAGTCCTGTTTTAGACTCTCGGGGCAGCCTGAAGGCAAATCTGTCCCTTGGCAGTGATGGTGCCCTGGGACCCAGGAAGGGGAATATCAAAGACCTAGTGCCTCTACCTTGTGTGTTACCCCTCTACCTAGACTTTCTTCCAAAGGTGGCAATCTATTTTTTTTAATGGCTCTTGCTACTGATATTATTAGGGAGAATAATTGGGGAGAAATTCACTATGCTGAAGGAAAGCAGAATCTGAAGAAGACTATGTCTGCCAAAACCTATTTCATACAATAACATGAAAAAAAAAATGAGGGAAGTGTTTTGCCAGGCCTCTGTGAGGAGAGAATGCTAAAGAATGAATTCTCAGGATGTAACAGATCAAAGGACCAATAAACTCTTATGGCGTCATAATGAGAATGTTTTAGGCTGTGAGGTTTTAAATTCCATCACTAAGTTACACAATACAGTGTTGGCTGCTTTGAGTAATTAGAAGACCGTTTTTTTCTACAAGTCCCCATGTGTCTGTAATACAAACATCTGTCCAACATCTGCCCAGAGGAGAAATGCACATTTGAGGAAATTGCTTTTGTTCATAAACAACAAACCTTCTATGACAGTTGGCAGAAAAAGAAAAAAAAAAGTTTTAGTTTGTTGAAATTATGTAATTGATTCCTAACATTACAAAAGAAATATTCAAAATGCAAATTGATTCACATAGTCCAACTAACTGAAGCCAGCTGTGCATAGAAAAACTAGATATCATTTGTTCTGTGCTTCTTTATTTTTCTCTCTCCCATTGCCTCCATGGGGACTTCCCAGCAGTTAGGAAATCCAGACAGAGTCCTAAGTGTCACTAAGATGCGAAAGTAAATACAAATGATTCACATTTATAGATTCCCCCAGAGAAAACATTTCCAGAATTTCACAGAACAGAGTTACAAATTTTAATCTATCAAAATGAACAAATGTAGCTATCCTATAAAATGTGTTTTTGTTAAACTACTGGGTCAACCAGTGTTTTAATAGAGAAGTAGAAGTGTTCTTTTAGATCTTAGAGATTTGACCTCATGAAGTTTTGGCATGAATGTGGCTGTGGGTGAAGCCTGATATACACAGGGCAGTATGGAAGGAGAAAGAAGAGATAACTGACTTCGAGGACAGAAGAATTAACTGGGACATAGAGGCTGAACCTCAAATAACAGGGAAGGATGGAAATCTACATTAATCTTCCACCACCAAACCTCTCACTTGGGTGGTAGTGGTTTTCCCGATAGGGAGCAGGCACATGGCAGCATAGAGCCAAACATTGACCTTTCCCAGAGGTAGGCAAAGCTAACGCAAATGTTCCACCTCTACTCTGTCACCAGACCATCTGGCCATGCTGTTGAGATTAGACCATAAAGAGATCAGGGTGAAACCAATATCAGTTAAATGCCTATGAAGATTATCCAAATGGGAAGTGAGGTAATGTGGACTCAGGAGGTGAAGTTGAAGATGATGAGGTAGCTGGATTCTAAGTATATTTTAAAAGTGATGCTTTTATGCTAGGCTTCTCTGATGTACTACCTCTATGAAGAGGAAGTCAAGGATGACACTCAGTAGTAATTTCTTCCTGAGCAGCTGAGGGAAAGGAAGCCATGGAAGGAGAGATCAGGACTAGAGAACTCAGTCCACTGGACTCAACCACTTACATAGAGATGTCAATGGCCTATGGTTTTTCAGACCAAGTCTTCCCATGTCTAAAAGACAGACTTACTGGAGAAGCATGTGGGCAACATAGCAAGACACTGTATCAAAAACAAGGACATGATATTCAAGCCCACAACTTCAGAGGAAGACTTATGCTTTACTGGAGGCTACCCTTCCTAGGAATCCTAGGGACCAAGCATGTACCCAGAGCCCCAGAGGCCATCCAGTTACTAACCCTGAGGCAACCCTGGTACCCCAAACCACAGAGGGCATGCATGCTCCAAAGACCCCAGCAGAGACACTCCACTGGATCTGAAGACTTACTGGTCACCAGAACCCAAGGACTCCTGGGCAGAATACCAGAGAGGAATCAGAAATGGAAAAAGAAACCAAGGGCAAAATAAATCACACAACTACACAACTCATGGCTGTATGTCCAAAGGATAGTACACCACACCACCAAGACCCTTGCTCATCTATGTTCATAGCATCTTTATTCTTAATAGCCAGAAACTAGAAACAATCTAGATGCCCTTCAAGAAAAGATGGGTAAAGAAAATGTGGTGCTTTTTCACAATGGATTAATATTCCTCTGTTAAAAATGATATCCTAAAAATTGTAGGCAAGATCATACTGAGTGAGGTAACCTAGGCCCAGAAAGACGTGCATAGTATTTATTTACTTATTAGTAGATTTTAGCCATAAAGTAAAGATAACCATGCAACAATCCACAGACCCGTAGAAGTTAAGTAACAAGAAGAGCTCAAGGTGGGATGTGTGAATTTCACTGTGAAGGGAAAATAGTATATATAGAGACTTTGTGGATGGATGAGGGGAGGGGTCCTGTTGGGAGATAGGAACAGAAGGGATCCTGCTGGTGTAGGAGGGAGGGAGCGATAACCAGGAGAGACCAGTGTAATGGGGGGATGGGGATGGGTGACATCTCTGGGATGAATAGAAACATAAGGAAATGGAAACTCCCAGGAATCTATGAGGAGGACATTAAGACTCCTAGCAACTGGCAATTCAAAGCCTAACTGGCCATCCCCTGTAACCAGACAAGATTTCCAGTGGATGGTTTGATACTCCAACCCAGCCACAAAAACTTTGACCTAAAATTTTCCATGCCTGCAAGATATGCTGAAGTAAAGCTCAAACAGACATTGTAAGAGTGGCCAACCAATTACTGGTAAGCTTGAGACCCATGCCATGAGAGGGAGCCCAACTCTAACACTGCCTAGAAGACCAGTAACCAGAGACTGGGTATCCCAGAGACCTGGGATAGAACCAAATAGAACTAGATAAAGAATCAATAAGATGATACTCAATGATATGATATTCTTCTGTACTCATAGATTGGTGTCTGGCCCAATTGTCAGCAGAGAGGCTTCATTCAGCAACGGATGGAAACAGATGCAGAGACCCACAGGCAAACATTAGGTAGAGCTCAGGGAATCCTGTGGAAGAGGGGAAGAAAGGATTGTAGGAGTCAGAGGGCTCAAGGACACCACAAGCACACCCACAGAATCAACTTACCTTGGCTCATAGAGGCTAACAGAGACTGAACCACCAACCAAGACTCTGAATGAGGCTGACCGGAGTGGGCCTTCTGCACAAAGATTACAGTTGTTTAGCTTGGCTTTCTTGTGAGACTCCTAACAGCAGGAGCAGGAGCTGTCTTTGAGTCTATTGCCTGCCTTTGGGACCTTTTCCTCCTGCTAGGTTGCCTAGTCCTATTGTAACTTAATATGCCATAGCTGGTTGATATCCATGGGAAACATGCTCTTTTCCTAAGAGAAAGGAAAGATCACTGTATTGGCAGGGGAAGAAATTGAGAGGATAGGAGGAAGGGATGATAGATAGATAGATAGATAGATAGATAGATAGATAGATAGATGATAGATAGATAGATAGATAGACAGACAGACAGACAGACAGACAGACAGACAGACGACAGACCCACAAACAAGAAAACAGGACATGGCTGTCATTACTGCCAACACTCTGATACCACAGTACAGTGTAGGGTTACTTAATGTTTGTCTTACCCCAAACATAAACACTCATAAAAAATTAAGTAAGATTTAGCTAATTAAGTTTCTTTGAATTTGGTTTTTATAATTTCTCCAAATATGTAAATATGTAGATATAATTTATTTCTTTCAGGTTGTGTTTCTTTAAGGCTTGCATGAGGAAGATGATTGACAAGCCTTGTAAAATCTTGCTCCTACTCTTCTCCAGATCTCTTTCAAGTTTCTGTTTCCCTTCTTGTGAGGTAAACTCACTGAGATGCACTATGGAGAATAAAGGAATGTTAAGCTTTTGGTATTTGGTCCGAGTAATCAAATTGTATAGAAACTGTTCAAGGCTGTAAAACTGAACAGTTAAGTGAACTATAGGTGCTTCATAGGTTCAGATATCCCTCCCTAAACCCATCCTCTGCCCATCCCTCCAGCCCTCTCTCCACTTAAATGGCCATCTCCTTTATTCCAGTTTCCTCTTCATATAACTCCATTATCTTAAGGAGGGATGTTGTGAAAATTGAAAATCGTCTTTTAAAACTACATACCTTTGTTATTTTAATTTTCTGCTATCAATTGCTTTAAATCAATTCATACGCAATGGTTTCCATGAATGTGGAAGATCACCTTATCTTATTTCTCTTTTCTTTGATTTACAGATGCAAGGGACTGTGAGACTATAGAAATCATTAAATATTCTACATGTAACCCTCTAGTGACAAGCATTCAAAAAAAATTGAAGCTTGAACTTTAAATGCCAACAATATATGACTGAAATAATGTCAGTTTCAAGGATAAAGATAAATATATATTTAATCAAGCAGTTTGCTACACTTGTCTGAAAACAATTTCAATAGCAAGTCTGTGTTGTGCTTTTCGCTGCTGGAGAAACCAATGTTTTCCAGTAACTTCAGTTGAAAACAGAGACTCTAGCTATATATACTCGCTCTTTTTCTCTCCCTACCTCTGTCTCCCACTCTGATCACTGAATTTTCTGTAAGTGGCTTTTAATTTAGCCAAAATAGAAATGTTTCCAAATAGTACAAGCAAAGATAGCCTGTTAGTGTGAAGAATTTCCTTGGAGAAACAGTTTCTAATTTTGCTTTCATATTGCTTTCCCAAGTTCACTGCCATTAACAACAATAGTAAATAGACTGACTGATAGTAAAGTTTCTGGTTTCTAAATAAAAATTCAGATATTCTCTTTTTAAAAAGAGTGATTATTTTACAGTGTTCTGCCTGGATGTACACCTGCACACCAGAAGAGGGCACCAGATCTCATTATAGATGGTTGTGGGTCATCATGTGGTTGCTGGGAGTTGAACTCAGGACCTTTAAAAGAGCAGCTAGTGCTCTTAACCTCTAAGCTATCTCTCTAGCCCCCCAGGTATTCTTGATAGTGTTAAATTCATTGGCATTGAAAGTTATAAATTAGTGATTTATTTACCTACCAAATTTTATGACTATGTTTTTAAATTTCTTAAACTATAATAGCTCTAAAGTCACACAATACTCAGTTGTAGCTGGGGTCATGGAGGTACTTGGTGTTTAGTGTGATAGTGCTTATGAGTCACACAGCAGATTGCAGAGTGGCCACTGAGGCATAAAACAACTGTGTAAAACATGATTAATGATCACTAGTGATGCCTGTATAGAAGCTGATTATACTATTCTCATACAGTCAATCATATAATAAATAAGACAATCAGTTCACTTACTTTTATCAATCAACCCCTTCCTTTATAACGGTAAAATCTTTAACTATATAATTGTAATTCTGATATCATAACACCAGTAAAGTAGGAAAATAAACCAATTATCTAGATTCTTTTCAACAATAGAGACCTAGGTTTAAGATTCTTAACCAGGGTTAAGATCCTAAGGGAAAAGGTACTTTGCCTGGCACTGTGAGTGTAGGCATTTAATCAAAGCAATCCTCTGTGATTTCCATACTCGAACTAGATACTGGGACTGGGAAAGACAGAAAGTAACTCATCAGATTTTACAAGGTAAGAGGGACAGAGTTGGGTTCCACCCTAGATCCAAGTCTCCAAACACAGTGTCTAAACTAGACACTAACACTCCAGGAGAATTACTGAAAAAAAAAAGAGTCAACACATTCACCAATAATATTAATGTTTTAACAATGTTATAATTTCAAAAAACAAAAGTCTATTAACATGCTGTTTCAATAAATTTCACCTACAGTGGAAATAGCAATGATATTATCAGCAGATTTGACATTAGCTGGAAAAAAATAAAAAAGAAGAGTGGTGAAAGAATGAATTAGAGAGAAAAAAAAGAGGAAATTTGTAGCAACATTAATCTAAAAATAAACAAGTCAAAGTAAAAAGTGTCAAAGGAAAAAAAAAACATTGTTTCAGGAGCTTCAAGACATAAGATAATCACAAAATGTGTGCATCTAATGTTGTAGCTTCATAATATGTGAAATAAAAATATTAATCTTTAAAAAAAAAAAAGAAAAACAACCTTTAAACGCCTCTTTTACTCTTTGAGACAGCATAGTTCTATAGTGCCCAGACTGGCCTCCAACCCAGCTTATAAAGTGGATGGATTTCAGATGTGTTCTGCCATGCTGACCGAAAAATCTCCTTTATAAATTATAATCAGAGAAGCAAACTTCTGCAAGGCCTGCCCATGCAGTATTGACTTCTCCAAGTCCCTTTGTGCCAACTTCCCTGGTCATTGTGATCTGACATTCTGCTAGCACAAACCATTGCTGCTGCCCCAACTGCCCTGTTTTTCCTGGAAGAAACACAGAATGAAGGAAAAGAACAAACAAGCCCTTTTTCTTAGCAATTAAATTCAAATACCAAATTGACTTGGAAATTCACTGAACACTCTAACCATAAGAGCACTTTCCTTTGTTACACAGGCACATCTCATGTGGTGTTCCTCTTTTCCCATTTCTAAATAAATAAATAAATAAATGTAACTACGGAATGGTTCCTTCTTAGGGGGTGGGATGGTCATTGCTCCAATTGCAGTACACATGTTGCAAAAAATAAAAGGTATTATGCTGTCTTTTTTCTTTTTATCATAGCTTCTGTGAGAAATTTTAATCCAGCAACATGGCTACTCTGGCTAGAATATGGACAGGATTTTAATACCAGGAGAGAGAGGCGTGTAGATCTCTGAGATCAAGGCCCGCTTGGTATAGAGCAAGTTTCAGGTAAAGAAAGTAATATCCACACTAAATGCATAATAGGAACATAATGAAATAATAATCTAGTTAAAGCTGTGGCAATATCGGTATAGTTGACAAAATTAACATGAATCTGGAATTACATATTCATATATTATATAAACAATATATTTGTGTAATTATGAATAATAATGAATTTGTGTATTATAAGTTTATTCTTTAACCAAAGAGAGCAGTAGTGAGAATCTAAACACTTTTCACTGGTTCAATAACTGCTTCACCAGTATCTACCATGTTGCAGCCTGTTCTGCTTTCTTTTAGAAAGAGGTTATTTCCGCCCCCCATGGTGAGTTTATATGCAGACCTAAGATGCATTCATGCAGGTGCACCTCAGGTGGTTAATTTGCCTAACCAAAATTGAAATGAACTGATGAATGTTGAAATGAATTAATTGTCACTTAGCCAGTAATGAGTCACTTATATTCAAGCCATTCATGGCATATTAAGCTGTATTCTGGAATGAATTTATCTCATTCCTTGGAGAAAACAAACTACACTGAAATTTATAAAAGCCGATCATTCAGGATGATGAATAGCCTTTTCTAACCTACCAAATAAAATTTATCATGATGTTGGAAACATGGCTGTCATATTTGAAGGTAACTGACAATTATTCTGAGCGTTTTATCATAGATGGCATGGTACATCATCCACAAGTTTTTCTGATTCTGTGCTATGAGGCAGTATTGCCTCTTAAAATATAAAATATTTTAATATTTTTCTAATAAAGGTATATGGAAAAAAGAAGTATCATTTGTTCACAAATTGTCAGAGAAGGGTTTTCAATAACTGGTAGAAGAAAAGGATACAAGCTGAATGAGCAGAAATGAACTGAAATATCAAATACATTCACATGTAGTCAAATAGGATATTTTGAGTAAGTTTCTGATGCTATGAACATGAAGTTATTAAGTCAGTATAAAAGGTTATATTTCTGTTCATTTGATAAAGAACATAAACATTTTAAAAGCCTAAAATCCCCAAAGAAATATGTGAGAATATGAAAATTAAAATATTCTTAGATTAATTAAAATTGAAGTTGATTTGCTGAAATGAATCAGCAATGTGAGTAAAACTGAATAGAGTCAAGTCCTCATCAACTGTTGTGAATGTTATGAAATCTGACTCCAGCCTCATGGTCACTAGTGAAGACTGTACTGGTCCCCAGAAGTATGGAGGAAGACACTGTCACCTCACCTGTTTGTTGGTGTCCTTGTTCAGCTGACATTTGCTGGGTAACAGTGTTTTAATTTGGGGTGTGTGTGTGTGTGTGTGTGTGTGTGTGTGTGTGTGTGTGTGTGTGTAAGAGCTTTCTATAGCTCATGCACAACATCAAAGGACAACCTGTTGGAGACAATTCTCTGCTTTCCAGGAATTAACCTCAGGGTTTATCAGTAGCAACTTTACTGGCTGAGCCTTCTCTCCAGTCTGCAACAATGCTTTAAGGAAGGAAGAGTTTTACAGAAAATGTTATGGCATTCTAAGGAAACTAACATAAAATGTGTGTACATTTTCTTTATGGATGTAAAGTGTAATAACAAAAATCTGCATTTATTTACATAACCTCTTTTTAAATTTATTATAATTTATTCAGATTACATCTCTATTGTTATCCCCTGGCTTGCATCTTCCCACTCCCACCCTCCTCCCTCTTCTGCCCTATTCCCCTACCCTAGACCTCTGACAGAAGGGAACTTCCTCCTCACTATATATGACCACAGCCTGTCATTTCTCATCCAGATAACCTGCTTCCCCTTCCTCTGTGTGCCCACTGGGCCTCCTCACCAAAGGAAGTGATCAAATTGGGGGGAGGGGGGAGCACCAGAGTTCATGTCATAGGCAGTCCCTGCTGCCCCAACAACTGTGGAAAATGAGCTGTCCATTGGCTGTGTCTGAAAAAAGGGTCTAGGTTAACTATATAATCCCAAATTCCCTAAGAACTACCTTCAATTTATAAAGGACTCAAATGGGAACAGTTGAAATGGAAACAGAAGGGACACTGCTCCCATTAGTTGGTCTTAGGACAGGCATCACCATGGCAATTATCAAAATACTTCTAAAAAAAAAACCTTAAATCAATAAAGTCCCTGAGTCAAGCCTACTTCCTCATGAGCTTACAGAGGACCCTTTCTACCCTGCCAAGCAAGTTAACTTCTTCATACTGCCACCTTCTTCTTCTAGCCCAGCATAAATGATATCATGCTCAAGTTCTCAAAATAATTGGAACCTATGAGATGTGCACTCCTTTGCTTTCCTACCATCGAATCCATTTCTGTGCCCTTTCTCTCCTACCCACCTGTTAGGACCACCAGTGTCTGCAAATGGCCTTGGGCCTGATGCTATCAGATTTCCCTTTTCATAATCCAAAATATTAAATAAATCTCTTGCAGAACCCTCTAGAGACTAACAGCCCCCCTTTAATGTCTCTACACATTATGTTGTGTCACCTTCAATCACAGACCTCCCCTCTCTTGTTAAGTTTCTTCTGTCACTAATCAACTCATTTCTGCACACTCTCATCTCCTTATCAATGAATTCCATTGCTGCTATTATTTCTTCACCTTGGCTGGGTCCACTGTTGTTTTCAACTATGTTTTTTATTGACTGATCATCTCTCTCATCTTCAATTTTTACGTTTGGCTCATTTTAAACAATGTGTCTTATTATTTCTAATTATGTGTCTCGGGGGATAAGTGCATGTGAGCAAATGGGTAAGGAGCCCATGGACCCAGAGGCTTTGGATCCCCCGGAGCTGGTGTTATATAGAAGGTTGTAAGCCATTTGATGAGGGTACTGGGAATCAAACACCAGCCCTTTGAAAGAGCTCCTAACTGCGGATGGCTTTTTGTTAGAAATTCAATGGCCTTGCTAAATGTGTTTCCTTTATTTATTTGCCTGTTGGAAGAGGCTTTGAAATCCTTAACTATTTTTAGAGTTGGAATATTATATTCCACCTCTAGAGTATCAATTATTTCCTCGTCTTTGGTTTCACTTATCAAGACTATTAAGATTTTTAAGACGTCATTGGGATTGCTTTTTCATATTTTTATTTCAATTTTGTAATTTGCACATCTATCATGATGGTAACATCTAGCAGCCCCACCCTCTTTTAAAATCTTTTGAGACAGGGTTTCAAGTAGCCCATGTTAGTTTTAAATTTTCTGTGTTGCTAAGGATGACCTTAAACTCCTAATCATTTAGCCTTCAGCACCAAATAGTGGGAATACAGGTATACACCACCACACTCAATTCATAGATCCTACTTTTTGATAGTTTTTAAAATGTTTTAAATTGGTCGTACCAGTGGGTATCTTTAATTGAGCTTATGTATGTGGGAAATGCAAACAGCAGAAATAGGAAAAATGATTTGAAGTCAAAACTTCCACTAAAATATAGTAAACTAAAATGCTTACCCAGTCACATCCCAATAAGATTATATCTTATAATAACATATTTAAATTTAACTAAAAGCTATAATCAAGAAAAAAGAAAGAAATATTATTGATGAGATGTGAGAGCTTCCCTGGTTTGGGGGCATAGAGATGACTATTTTAAAAGCAATTACAAACTATATTGATTTAGGTCTATGGTAAGAGTTGGTTATCTGCTAGGGCACACGGCCTCTCCAAGCAAGGGTTCTTTGCTAGGTCTGCAGTACCAGGCATGGCTTCCCTCCAACTGAGCCAACTTTAGGTCCAATTAGACAGATATTGGTTGTCTCTGTGATACAAAAGCCACTATTTCACCACTAAGGATATGAATATTCTGCTAGTCCTATCAGTATTGTGGATCGCATGCTTTACAGCTTAATGAAGCTATTAATAACCTCTTTTACTGGCATCTGGCATAGCATTTCTGACACTATGGGAGCCGAGTCACAAAGGAGAAGTCGTAAAGGTCAGTATCAGCTTGATTTCTCCATGTCCGGTGACCAACGTAGATGATGTCATCAGCACTAGGGTCTTCTGTTGATGTTCTAGCAGGCACCCAAGACCAATAGCAATAGCCTATATTGTTTGGGCCATCTCTTGCTCTCTCTTACCTAATAACTTGAAAGGACGTATCCCCTGCCCACACGTTGAATTTTTTGTTAGGTACTTTATGCCTCCTGGTGGACACATTAATGTATTGTATAACATAAGTGCATGAAAACTACACACACACACACACACACACACACACACAATGAATTTTAAGTAGGTCTATAAAATAATCATGTTCACTCTGGCTTGTCTAAATATCCTTAGTGTTGTTTATCCCTCTTCCTCCTCCCTCTGTTAAGTTCTGCCCCTGATTGTCCCTATTTCCTCTTCCTAGCACCTGTGTCCTGCTATCCCTCTCTCTAAAGTTTCTTCTTTGTCTCCCCTTAACCTTCAATTCTCACTTTCTACTTCCTGGGTTTTTGTAGTTGTTCCGCATTATATATTCATATCCAAAAATATGGACTTAGAGTCCACAAATAAGAATGAACAAGCACCTTTCCAGGTCTCAGTTTTGAAGTAAATATTTCTGTGAAGTAGATACATGAATTTTCATAATGTATTAAGTTTTATCTATTTACCTGTGAGTTTTGTGGTTCCATTTTCTCTGCAGATGGATAGAAGTCCATTGTGTTATTTTTTCATTATCCATTCATCTTTTTTTTTTTTTTTTTGCAGCAACTGGAGACTAGTAGAGAGATCAACAACTAGTCAAAAATCAGAGAATAAGTGACGATGGGTTTTCCAACTCTGAATAAGAAATCTCTAACAGAACCTCACATCACAGAACAGGGATGATAAAGGACCAGGATGATTGACACATGATACTTTCTTCTGGACAGGACAGAAATAGTGTCCCAATGAACTCTTAATAATATAGCTGCCTGCACAAGATCCACAGAGAAGTAAGCAGTGGATAAGTTGATATAGATGAAGATAATTTCCCAAATGTCAAACCCCTAGATGAAGACTTACACTCAGTCAATGGCTGCTGCAGGCGGGAGATGCAGTTTTGTTTGCCGTTTCTTTCTTTTGATTTTCATGGATAAGACCACAATCCCAAATGATCACCCCTAAACACAGGTTAAATAGAGGGAATACGAACCTTTCGTTATCATTGAAGGAAGTCAGGGGAGTCACTCAAGGCAGGAACTGAAGGAGGAGTCATGGTGGAGTGCTGTTTAGTCTCTTGTTCCCAATGGCTTGCTCAGCTTTCTTGTAGCAGCCAGGACCATCCTGCCCAGGGGTGCTACTGCTCACCTCGGGCTGGGGCACTCCCACATCGATGAAGAAATTTCCCCAAGGCTTACTCACAAACCAGTTTGGTGGAGGTATTTCCTCAACTGAACTTCCATCTTCCAAAATGACTCTAGCTTACATTGACATAAACTAGCCAGCACATCCTTGGAGTTCTAACAAGTTAGGCCAGAATAAGTTGTCTGCTGTCCAGTCTCCCAGTCCTTAGGTTTTAGGGTGCCATTCACTCTGCCTGCTACAGTCTTGCAGGGCTGTCCTGCTTTCTACACGGGGATTTCAATACCTAAGGTTCTGAGGGCCTGCAATTGCACTTGTGTTAGGTAAGCTCATCTCACCAAGAATCCACATTACCTTCCCACCAGCATCCTTTTGTCTTTCTGAGTATATTCATGTCTGAATTTGTGTCCTAGGCAGGCCCCAGTCGTGATTCCCAGGGCTGTTGCAGAGACATTTGGCATTTGGAGGTGCAATAGTGCAATAGTGACATGTTTCTTTCTGTCCCTTGTGAAGTATTTTGATTTTGCTATTTCTTTCAGAATCATCTTCCTCTTTATCCCCGGCTAAAAAAGTGGACAGAAGAATTGGTCTTTCCCTGTGTCTGATTCATACGGCCTGTGGAACTGCCATTGAAATTGTGCTCATGTAGTGATTGCTTCTTCGCTTCATTTCCCTTTTATTTTTTGCTTGCAACACCAGCGTGTGTGTGTGTGTGTGTGTGTGTGTGTGTGTGTGTGTGTGTGTGTGTGTATGTGTGTGTGACAGTAGAGGTGGAAGGCATTTATCACCTTCTTACAAATTCTTTCGGTGCTTAGTTTGGCTCTGTTGTGTCCTTTACAAACCTAAGGTTCTGCATTGCTGGATTTTTGCATGGTGCCACCACTTACTGCTTCGCATGAGCTCACCATGCCTTTCCAAGCCTCTAAGCCACTTTACAGGCATTATTGGATGTTTCTTTCCCAACTACAGGGGCACAGAAGTCTACTGCTTGTCATTATGCTGCCATCTTCAAGAGTCTGCCATGACTGCTATTTTCCCAAGAGCTGGCTATACAGAGAGAAGATGGCCACGTGGAGACAGAAAAGCTGAAGATAAAAGCAGAGATGGGATTTATCTGGAAATAATATAAGGAACAGCTTGACTACTTACAAGATGAGTGGACACAAACACTTCCCAGGAAGCATGATCTTGCCAAAAATTTGACTTCTAACCTCCGCAATGGTAACTAGAATACATCCTGACAAGTCACGCAGTTTATTGTGTTTGTCACAGCAGCCCTTTTAAGCCAGTAGGAATGTATTTAACAACAACAACCACAACAAATTAAATGAGAAGCAGACACGGTCAGGTCTGGGCAAATGGACGGATGATAGAAACATCTCTGACCGGCTGTCAGTGACCTTTTCATTTTTTCCGTTATGCATGGAGCTTGTTTCATTAATAAAACAGGTGTGAAAAAGATAATGTCAATATGTTCTCCTCCAGGACCTGTACCCACTCACCAAGTAATCAGGATGCTCAAGATGGGGCAGCAGCTCAGGAGCTCCCTGCACAGCGTCCACACAATGGAGAAGGGTAGATTGAGTCCTGAAAATGTTATTTTGAGTAGTTTTACTCCTTGTCTGAAAAGATGTCTTCATGACAGATTTAACACAGCTGAGTGTGGAATAACTAATTCAATATTCAACAATATTCTTGCTTTGTGAAACTTAGCAAGTAATAATAATCCTTTAATCTAAAATTAATCCTTTAATCTAAAAGGATTAAAAGACAAGCTCAGATTATGATGTGTTTTCACCTATTTTGTTTAAAGCATTGAAGAGTTAGGTGCATTTAGTCAGCTGGTGAACCGAAGGCATTTGCTCTGCTCAGTGATTACAACAATGCCAACATTATTATTCCTGCCAATTCATATGACTCCTTAACTACCTCTTATATATTTTCTTTTCCAGTGATGTACCAATAGTCTGATTGGGCGGGATTTAAATTACCCCATACTGGGAAGCCAGAGAAATCTATGAATGCCTGTTATATTTCTCTGAATGACAATAAGCTGCTTCCTTATTGTCGCTCATGAGCCTGAATTCAGATATAATCAAAACCACTTGTTAGATATGAATAATACTACCGTGATTTATGTACTGCAGCATGTTGGCTCAACAACACTACAAAAAGTTCATATTTCTAGCAACACACACCCTTATACTTTAAAGTCAGTGAGAAGAAAGACAGACAAGGGAAAGGTGACTCTATGATATCATAGGTTTTATTTTGTAAAAATCTGGAAGATGAGAGAAGAAAACTAGCTATCTGCTTTCAGGCTATGGTAAATATGGGGCAAGAAAAAAGAAAAAGAAAGATAATGAAGTTTCTTTTCTGTCCCACCATTGGCTGTTGCTAGGAATAACCAGGAAATGATGAATTAAAGAATATCACAGGGTGTGGGAGAGATGGTTCAGTGACTCAGAGCACTGCTGTGTTCCACATGACCTGGAATTAATTCTCAGGCTCTCCATGGGAGCTCATAACCACTTGTACCTACAGTTCTAGGTGAACAGACACCCTTTTCTGGACTTTACTAGGCACCAGACACACACATACGGCACAGACATAGATGCAGGCTAACAATTGTACACATAAAATAAATGAGATTTTAAAGAAATAAAAAGAATATTGGATGACTGACAAGCATCCCTTATGATGACCAGAATGGAAAGGGGTTGTCAATAGACCACAGAGGTCAAAGGTCAAGAACATAAGAAAACAAGTAGCTTTAGTTCTGAAAAACCAATTAATTTCAGAAATTGTCATTGTTTTATCTAAATACAGGAGCTTTACAAAATGGAGGCCCTAGCTGACATTTTTGACTCTCATTTCTGTTAATTAGGCGTGGGTCCCATTGTAGTAATTTTTTTTTTCTGGACAAGAGCAGTGCCCTCCCAAGGGGGACTTGGCAGTCTTTGGTATCTGATACTTTGGAAGAAAAGGATGCTGTTAATATGTCTTTTTATGGTGTGATGGATAACTTAGTCTCTGAAATGCAAAATGGATTAGGCAATTTAAAATACAGGATAGAAAGTTATATCCTTTAAGGTAGGGTCTAAGAAAGCAGATAGGCTCAGTAATGGAGGTCAGCACACAGCTACATGCCAGACAAGCAACCGGGTGGCAGAAGGTTGGAGAGCTTTAAAGAACAAAGGAGAAGGCACAGAGTGTTAGGGAAAGGATGAAAAGTCCATGAGGGAGGGAGTCCTTCCTCACTGGCATCCAGTCCCAATAATGTCCACAGATATATGCAGCTGTGCAAAGAATCGGAATATTTTTGTGCGGTCAGCTAGAATGTTTTATTTAATTTTACTACTAAAAGAAACAATATCTGTGTCGAGTAAAAATGTCAAAGAAAACTCCTTCAGTTGGCCCTTACACAAACCAAATATCTAATTGTAATAAATTTCAAAGTTCAGATACTCTAGACATGCTCTCAGAATAAAATGTTTCTATTACAGGACTACTACTACGTGACCACTCCATCAGCCAAAATAAACTGATACTCTCCTCAAAAGAACAAGGTTATCAAAACGAATAGAAACATATTATTTATGAAATCACTGGTACTCTCCCCCAAGTGGATTGATACAAATACAAGAGAACTTCGTCTTTTTGGGATTATAATACAAGCTTTAAGCGACAATGTGTCTGATTTACATACAGCTTGTTCTTGTTTAAAATTTCTTTATGCAGTCCGCAAAAGTGCTTGGACATTTGGATTGGAGATCTGCATTTGGGAAGCTGAAGGTAACTCCTAGGGCTTTCAAAAGCCATCTTGGCAGGGGTTGACAGATTCCCTCTCACCCAACAATATGATGCAAAATTACCCAAGTGCCAAACCGGAAGCATGAATCTCTGGGTGCTGGGAGGCCATTCATTCATTATTATTCGTCTGAATATCCACATGTATCCTAGCATTGCCTATATTTTTGAATAAGTAATCTGCCTTACAAATAATTTTTCAAGTATGCATGGAATCTATTATGATTAGGATAAAACTAATTTCCTGCAATTGTGTTTATAATAGTTTTTAAAATAATGTTCTCAATTATAAGATTTAAAAGCAATTATACTAATATAACTACACCAGAATATTATACATTTACTTAGAATAAATAAATTCTACACTGAATGATTATATTTTGGAGATTCTTTCAAGTGTGTCATCTTTATTTCCATTTTAGGCCAAAACTTTGTAGTATTAATCACAGAATATTGAATGTAACCAGAAAATTTATTCTTCTAAAGTCAGACTTTACAAAGGACAGTTAGCACAAATACAAATCCTTTTGCCTCAAGTAAAATCCATGTAATATCAGCATCTGTACCACCAATATTCTATGCAAACCTAAATATCCAAAATTTTTTCAAAGTTGTTCTCAAACTATGCTAACTTGAGTTTAGTCATGGGATATTTTCACTGTGAAAATCTCCAAGCATTATAAAATGAGATCTCTGTCCCTACTTCCTAATACCCAGGACAGCTGGTCTATCAACACATCACAGGATACAGAAAGATGAAAAATTATGATTTCACTTTGGCCCTAATGGGCCAGAAAGTTTGTCTCCTTCAAAATCTGTTAAACAGAAAGGCTGAAGAAATGCCTTAGAAGTCAAGAGCACTTCCTAATCGTGCCAAAGCCCATCTACAGTTGCTAGCACCTACATTGCAGCTTACACTGTCTATAAGTATGGTTTCAGGGTATCTGAATCCCATTTCTGTGTTCCATGTGCACCAGACAAGCATGTGGTGTCCATATGTGCATTCAGGTAAAAACTCAAACACATAAAAGTTAAAATAATCTTAAAAAGGAGAAAGTGTTTTTTTAGAAGAGTTATTTAAATATTCATGAAAGTTTACCTGTAGTTTGAGTTCCCTTATCTATACGTTCAATGGACCTTTTCTATAGTCTTCGTAAGTCAAACTTCAAAGCGATCACAGAAAGATCAAAACTTCATTCCTTCAGTTTCCAAATAAACTCAAAAACCTATGCCATACACCATTTTCAAAAATTTATTGCTCTCTATTTTTTAGGCCAAGAAGGCTTCTTTGTCTCAATCATAAAATAAAGACCAATATCTAAAGTAAACAGTTAACCTTGTCCTTTTCTGTGTACATAGTATTGATAGAGTCTTTATTAAGCAGGAGAGCTAATCATCACTGGTGACAATTTTTCCAATATCAACCTTTAAAATCTTTCCAAAAGACAACCCCTTAGTTAGCTATAGAGGAATTTTAATCCACCGACATGGCCCTCTAGCAAAGGATCATATCTAAAGGACTTCTAGGTCTGTGCCATCAGGCTGGAGTACTGACATGCCCTTAGCACACACCTTTATCCCAAACAATGATGTCTAATTGAAGGGCAGACAAAGTGATGGATTAGAGAAAGATTTGACAGAATGAATCAGAAACAGTGTGCACCTGACTCTCCTGAGAACAGAGAAAAAGAGAGGCTACTTATAAACAGTGCAGGGAAAGAAAGAGAATTGAGTTTGATGAGTTAATTCAGTTCCATTCCTTTTGTGCAGTCAGTGCAGTTCAGTTCTAGGAGTTGAGAGGCAGCTTTTCTGAGCAGAGCAATTCAGTCAGAAGGAAGAGAATCCAATTTGAATCAGTCAGCTTGGAGAGAAGTTCGAGCCAGAACAGCTGGTTGAACCAGCCAGCCAGAGTTTAGAAAGAACTAGAAAGAGTTAGTTTATTTAGCAGTAACTCTCATAGGCTAAAGACATTCTAGGCCTAGGTTAGCAGAGGGCGGCTGGAAGCTGAAGCCTTCAAGATCTAATGTCGATGAACATTAACAATGTTAATGTTAAAGAACATTAGATTGTATGGAGGTTAGAAGCTTCTAGACCTAGGCCTATGGATAGCTAGAACACAGAAAGAAACAGTCTGGGTTCAGCCCCAATCATGCATTTGTAAGCTTGGGTATGACTCTCCCCTCAGCCTTTCCTCTGAGGAAATAAAAACTGTATTTACAGTTGACCCAAATTCTTTCATATGGATAAGTTTTTTTTGCCAGAGCCATTAACAATTGGATTCATAACTTTAGAGAATTTTTCTGGTTCTAAATGAATGATATTGTGTGCTTGTTCATCAGAGTATAAGAAAAGCAAATCAGAGATCAGCAGGCTAAATGCACTCAGCAGGGTGTCTCTGTTCATCACTATCTACCATCCACTCACAGTCTCTCCCTTTCTCCCTGCCCTCACCCCCTCTCTCTTTTTCTCTCTCTCCCTCTCTCCATCCCTCCCTCCCTCTCTCTCTCTGACACACACACACACACACACACACACACACACACACACACAC
>OU015751.1:97733469-97748076 GCA_907169655.1 Acomys percivali
ACACACACACACACACACACACACACACACACACACACACACACACACGGAGACTGAGGGAGACAGAGAGACAGAGACATATCAGGCAGAGGCCGTTCCTGCAGAAATGTTAGCAATCCATTTCAGAGGTCATTAAAGAACAAGATCTTTTCAAAGACAAATTATCAAGGTAAGTGAACATAACATGGCAGAAGTGCCAAGTGAAGCAAAACAAAACACTCATTCTACCTGAAGTTCCTCTCCATTTCTCTTCTGTCTTTTCTAGTTGTGAAGATGTGGTTTAATTATCTTCACACTGTGACATCTTGCAGTTCCTGTTCTATGGGATTCTCACATATTTTCCTTTCTTTCTATTTAGGTAATTGTACTTATACAATATGCATTTTTTTCAAGGCACAATACACACAAATTGTTCCTGAGACTATAATCCCTACATTTATCTACAATCCCTCTACTTATAATCCCTTTTACCATATATTCTCTTACACTATTGAGTTTAACCAGTTATCCTAGATCACTATTGTCATTCTACGCTACTCTGTAAGGTTTTGATTTTTTACTTATTCTACCATTATTATTATTATTTACTGATAGCCATATAAAATGGGTTCACATTTACCTTCTCAATAATGTTTTCTATTCTTTGGTATTTCCATTAATTAACATATTGGCTAAATTTTTCAAGATACCTTTAAGCATACACTCTTTATCTCATAAGACTTACGAAAAAAATAAACTATTGGGTTTCCCATATAACAGGAGCAGAGAAAGCCTTTGGGGCCTGCACAATTAGTGCTGGAAATCTCTCTCTGGCTCACCATGACTGAGTCCTAGGAAGCTTTTCACCTCACTCATCATGTTGTAGCTTAAGAAAGAAGACTTTTGAAGGATTTCACACAATTGTAAGAAAAATAACTCATAGGGGCCCACTTTAAGTAATTACTATTTGTTTGCTTATTTATTTATATGTGAGTATGCGTGTAGGCAGGCACATGCCATGGCACACCTGAGAACATTCAACAGTAACCTATATTACTCAGTTCTCTCCTTCTCAACCATAGGCTCTGGGAATTACATGTAGGTTGTTGTGCTTGGTAGTATAGTGCTTTACTAGAAGAGCCATCTGGTCAGTCCAACACTTTAAACAGTAAATCAACATCAACAGTACAGAAAAGGCTTAAGCTACACATTTTCAAAATGACAGTTGAAAAAGTTAATTTCTCTGAGGTCAAATATCTTTAATGATCTAAACTTTCCAGACCAACCTCTGTAATTCCACTTACCCTGATCGAAGTGTGAAACCTAATTTATTTGTCTTGGCTAATTAAATTCTACCTGCAATGGCAAGTGTCACTGCTGCTTGTCTCTAAATTAGAAATGTTAATTATAAGAGAATATTCAGTGTTACCATGCATGCGAAGTCGATTGCTGTAGCTGTGTTTTTTGAAGGCTTAGGCCAAAGTCACTTTGAACTGACAAGTTGTAATCGGTGCTGGAATACCAACGAATGACTCTCTAAACCCAGGACATTTACCTAGCTTTTCTCTACCCCTTACTGAACATCTGTACGTTTCATGCCACACACCATCATACAATAATGTAAGATATGAAAACATTAAAATACATGTCAATGGTGTATAGTTGATACCAGCAATAAGAGGGAAAATAAATAGCAGGTACACAAATGACATATTTAGTTCTAAGTCTTGTAGTTAGACAAAATATATGACATAAATAACTTAGGCTCACGGCTTCAGAGTCTCAGCTCCTAGTTCTTGGCACTATCAAGTCTAGCTCCACTGTGAGTCAGATATCATGGTCGTAGAGGCATGTAGCAAAAACTGTTCACCTCCTGCCAGAGGAAAGGAACTGAGAACCATTGATAGCCTTCAAAGCTGGGTCTCAACTGACCTACTTCCTCAAGCTGGGCCTCCACTCCTAATGTTCCCAGAGGCTCCCCAGATAACACCACCAGCTAAGGACCACATGTTTCATTTGTAAACCTATGGGGGGTTCCTTTTGAATCCATAACAGTATGCTTCCTGTGCAAAATGATAATGAAATTGCCCCATGTTTTTAATAGACACCTTTGCTTCCTGTTCCAGAGCTGTCTTACCTTATTTGATGATGTAAATCAAGAATAAGTTCTAAGAAATTGAAGCCAGTCATAGTTTGTAAAGTAAACATTTAAAAATGCATATGCTGAAGTCCAATGATAAATGCACAGGTATTTGAAGATGAGACCTTGAAAGATGTTATATCACCAGAGCAACTATGAAGAAGTCTTTCTTCCTCACAAATACAACCAAAGACATTTAAAAAGAGATGCAAAAATTGTCCCTCTGTGTCTCTGTACTCTGCTAGGACAGGATGCAAGGAGTTAGGAAAGGATTCAAGGAAAAGATGGCCACCTCTAAGTCAGGTCACATGCCCTCACCAGAGACAGGCTCTGTCAGTGCCTTGATCCTGGACATTCCAGCTCTGAGCCTGTGGTAGTGCTAAAATGTCCTGAAATGTTTTAGCCACACACCAACCCCAACCCCTATGCAGCAGTTATTATACTAGAAGTTACTCTAGTTGGGCACTGGATGGCATCTTGGCAGTAAAATGTTATAGTAAAAGATGCTGTCCTTTTCCAAGAAATAACAAGTTGTTTCTGGGCTTCTCTGGGAGATGTTTCTTTAAAACTAACAAAAATGTGCTAGCAGAGATTGCACATTTGTATTCTTTCTTAAGCTACCAGGAGAAGATTTAGTGTGCAGCTCATTTTATACGCATAGTTCATGATATGTACTTTCTTAATTTTATAATGGTACAAAAGAGAACTTAGTGCATAGCTGTCATACAACATGAGTGAGGTCAGCCTGAAATTGGCTTGATGCTAGATTTTCAGAACTGAAACACTGGGAAGTCTATTCTAATATTGTACAGAATTCATCAAGCTCTAACCCAAACTCTCTCTTAACATTGTTTTAACTGAGATTACTGGAAATGGGAGAAGGAGAGAGAGAGAGAGAGAGAGAGAGAGAGAGAGAGAGAGAGAGAGAGAGAGAGAGAGAGAGAGAGAAAGAGAGAGAGAGAGAGAGAGAGAGAAACAAATTTTCTTTAATAATTAATGGTAAATTTTCTTGCAAAAATATTCAGGAGAATATTCAAAGAGAATGCAGTCAGTAAACACGGAGATGTAAAATATTCTCCAAAAAAAGCATTTTTGTGGAAATATATATTTTGCAACAACTGTATGACATATGCCACAAAGTAACTCAGTGAGTTCAAATCGCCAATGATATGCAATCTATGCAAACAGTTACATCTTCCTGCTAGCCTTACTTTATTTCCATGTTAATTCTAATTGATACTGAGGAATTTACAGAGAGGATATGCCAAAAGATAAAATATTTTATTACTGGTGGATAATTTGTCAAGCAAAGAGAAAGAAGATGAGTAGAGAAAGAAAGAAAGGGGACAGAGAATCGAGAAGCTTGGTAAATGCTGCGGTAGACATGTCAAATAACTAACTTCTCTAGGATTCTTGATGCTGATGCGTAATAGAAACTTTTTAAAAAGCAAGTAGCACAGAATTTCTTATACTTACCTCACTTGCAGACCTTTATACTGGCAGGAGTTATAGAAAAAAATTTATATTCTTACTATATCAAAACTAAATGTAAGGATATCGCACATAATTTTCTCTGTAGAGTTCACATGACAAAATTTAGACTGATTGGTGTAATGAGTATGTTTAAACTCGCCACAGTAGCAATGTTCTCTTCCGTGCTTTACCAGATACACAGCTAGCTTCCCCAGATCTGCTCTCAAGTGCTGCCTGTCATTTTATTCACATAGGGAATGCTGTGTGGTGGAAAGGTGGGGGAATGTAGAAACAGTGCTTTAGGTGAACACTCCATCCACATGCCTCCATGAACCCAGAAGGCTGGTTAAAAAATCTAATCAATGTTTATTACCACAGCTTAACCCAAAGCCATCACTCCATCAATAAATGTTTGCTCCGCTTTGGTCATGGTAGCTTGGGGTTAGTAATGCACATTCCGTAGTGAGGAGCCTGCAAGGCTCCTTCTTCCTTCACTTTATTAGATTCTGGTAAATACTCGTAGGTTCTAAACTAGAAAATAGATGCCAAGGAAATTTCTTTACAAGCTGTTATCAAGCCATTGAATGTGGAAAGTCTCGGTTATGTGCCATATATGAGGAAAAATTATAAATTTATGTTTCAATAATTCAGTCAACTGTAAAAATGAGTAAATGTTAAGCAGGCACCTCCTAGAGTGTTCGCATGAGTCTTTGTACTCTCATGAGCCCCATAGCTACCTAGTGTAATCTGATTATGAAGATGAAATTGAATCTAATTAGATAGTTACTGTGAGGATGTTATACCTAGTATGTTTCCCTAAAGTCTTTAACCTTTGTGTAACTTCTCTTGAAGTCTCTTCTCTTTTGAACACATCTAGGAACATATTAATCTCTTCATTGCTCTGCCATTTCCCAGTGAACTCTAACCCTGTCCTAATACTGGGGCTCTTCTAGACATGAGTATCAATGAAGCATACACTAAGTACCAGTGACACACCAGATTCTGCTTTTTAACTTCAAGAAGCTTTGAGTCATGGAACCTTTCACCTATCTGTGACAGAGATTGACAGATGCTTGATTCTTGTGATGATAAGTACAGAAAGCAGAAAATTCTTGTCATTAATTATTATCTGATAGAAATTATAGCAAAGACAGTTATTCTTTTTTCACTTTCTGATTATTATTTTATGTGTTTTGAGTAGACATACACATAGGCATGCCCATGAAGATCAGGAGATGGTAGTGAATTCTCTAGAATTGAAGTTATGAACACTCGTAAGCCCCCATATGGGTTCTGGGAATCAAACCCAAGTCCTTTGCAAGAAAAATAAGGGCTTTTAATCTCTGAACCACCTCCCCAACTCCAAGATAGGTCTCCTTACTTCTGCAAGGGTTATTTATTTTAAGTCAAGGGAACACACCCTGAGACTCTATCCATGGGATCTCTATCAAGGGTAGCATAATTAATCATTTGTACAAAGGAACTATTCCATGTAGTATTTCTAAGGCTTTGTTATGTATATTCATTATTATAAAATTTAAAAGGCATTAAATTTGGCAAACAGACATTGAATGTAGACTGCTTTTAGATTACATGTCCTGGAGAATGGGATAGAAGATGGTGAGAGATGATAAAGGAAAAATAAATGTGAAAGTTAAGGAGTAGCATCTGAGAACTAGGGAAACTTACAAAGCCATTGGAAGGAAATATCATGTTAGCAGGTTATAGTAGTTGATGATCAAGTAAAAAGAATTAAGAAGGCAGAGGTATTAAAGAAGAATGGGAGCCAAGACTTTGTAGATGGCCTTCAACTCACAAGAGGCTACATCCTGCTATCCCCTTAGGGTGTGTTTAAGATACTCAACCTAGAAAGGACCAGAACTGAGTTGAGCCTACCTAAAATTTGCTCAGAACATTAGCCTATAGGTGAAGAAAGCCATCTAACACAATGCCTTTCTTATTATAAAATATTGAATATCATACGTGAATTAGGAACACTCTTCTGAAGCATAGACTTCTGTGTTGGGGGATGGTCTGATGTACTTTTATGCTAATTGCTATTTGTTGTCTGATCCACCTTTTGTTTAATAAAAAGTCATCCCGCCTGAGCAGGGCATAGGAGATAGGTGGGGTATGAGAGAGAGGGAAGAAGAAGGACTGCCAGGAGGAGAAAGTGGAGAGAACTGAAGGGAAGAGAGGAAGGCTGCCATGGGTTAGATGGAGGAGAAGCACGTGGCCAGCATGGATGGAGAATCTGGCCCAGATAAAGAACACGAGCAAGTATAGGGGATTATAGATGAGAGGTAGCTTGATAGAAGTTATTAGAAACAGTTATTAGAAACAGATGGCATGGGACTGAGACAGGGATCCCCTCCCTGAGGCCCTACTATGGAAAGTAGTTCAGAGGATTGATATCTGCCCTGCCCCAGGTTAACTAAGGCTATTTTAAATTATAACAAGTGCCTGTGTCTTGATTGACTGCTAGCCAGGCCTACAGATAATACATGTAATTTTTAAAAACAATATTTCTGCATCATTATAAGTCAATAAAGCCCAAGTCATGGACCATGGAGATAACATAAACAGAATTTTAGCTAAGTATTGAGACAAAGAGGCTGATTCTATTACAGGTTAAAGAAGAGAAAAATCCTATCTTCCACCTTTAGATTTTAGTCTGACACTCTTCTAAAGCCTAGCTTTGCCATTCCTTTTGGCAGACAGCATCCTTATACCACTGACTGGGTCATGGATTTATGGCCCTTAATACTTAGAAGGTTATCAGGAAATGAGCTACTTTCAAGAGCAATCTTTCTAGCCTATAATGGGATTTGGGGAAAATCTACCTGTCATGAAGGTTATTTGACTCTAAATTTATGTGCATTTATAGATGCTTAGATGACAAACTCATTCTACATGGGTTAGTAAATACAATCCATATATCAAGTGTTATAGCTGGAAAAGCATGCGAACCATCATATAGGCCAAATGTCTTGAATTAGAAGTGAGAATTAAAAGGAGAGCAGCACAATTACTGAAGGTCACACTGGGGTTATTGTAGAATCGGTGACAGAAAATCAGGACTGCTCTTGAGCAAATGTTCTCTTTCCATCATTCCTGCTATCCTGGATCTCCTTGGATTTGCTACTGGGGAAGAATTCTCAGTCACTATGCCACCTGGCTCCATGGAAGGAGCTTTTGTTTGGGTGTCTAACTGACCCTCTATTTGTGGGAATTCTTAATGTATAAAGAAAGGGCTCACATCATTCACTGGAAACTTTCCCCATAAATCCAAAATCGGTTTCCCACAGCACCCTTGTTGGCTTTTTTTTTTCAACTATTTTACTGTCAAAATGAATATGCTTTATGCACAAATTAGCATCTGTCTTGTTCACGCTGAATCTGTGTAATCAGTACACTAATGGGAGAAATGACTCGTAATTTTTGCCTTGTGTTTTTTTCAATTTGATAAATTAAAAAGAAACGCCAAATTGCAGTAATGAAGATGCAGCTGAGAAGGACGTTTAATTGCTGTAGCCTCACAGTCTTTGTGGAAGAGAAACCACATCTCCATCAGCTGTAAGCTTTTTCAGAAATGGTAATACTCATGGGAAAAACACCCATCCAGGAATTCAGTGTTTTATGAACCAAACCAAACCGAAAAACTAATCAACATATCCTTTCAAAGAAATGCTAGTTTCTGCAGTCTATGTTGTATTTATGGATAGGACAAATTATCCTAATTTCAAGCTATTTAATCCATTTTATTTTTTATTAATATGCTTAAATATTAACAGTCCCCAACGTTTCTACAAAGAAGTTTTGATACTATATCATCTGACTTCTATGTTTAGGTTGTATAATTATTTCTGTTATTTAATTTTGGAAAGTGGTAAAAATATTTATGGCCTAACATGTTAACACGCAGTATTGATATGTAATAGTTTGAGGGCAGACAACTTGGCCTATGGTTAGTACTACAACTATTTATATAAAATTACATTGTAACTTTTATTGCTAAGCATATGTCCCAAGGCCAGTGACATCATCTTCTGCTAAGAAGTATAGAGACCAGAAAGATACATGAAGCCTGCAAAAACACTTGAAAATAAAAAATTTAACTCAGAATGCTAAAGCACTAGTATGTTTCTCTATAAATTATGCAGATATTTGTAATTTATTATTGCACAATGACCTAAAATGCCATATAAGATTTCAAGTTCTATATGCCAAATATACAATGTGTTCTTAAATGAAAAAAATGTGTAAAGTAAGTGTGAAAAGTATTTTACTTCAGTCATAGGCCACATTACTGAGAGTATAGTGTCCAGAGATAAAGGGGGTTTGAGTTCTACTCTCCTCATAACAAATGAGGAAAGGGAAAGTTTTGTATAGAATAGCAGCCAAGGAATCTTAAGGGAAAGGATAAAAGCAGGAATGCTGCATTGCCAGTTTCATAACAGATGTGTGGCCACTGTGGATATCGGTTTGGTAGTTCTTCAGGATGATAGGAATAAAATTACTTCAAGAACCAGATAAATCACTCTTAGACATATGGCAAAAGGGTAGAGATACTTGTTTAACCATGTTCACTGCTACTCTATTACTAATAGCCAGAAATTTAAAACAGCATGAATGTCTAGCAATAGATAGATAGATAAATAAATAAATAAATAAATAAATAAATAAATAAATGTGGTACATTCACACATGGAAAAATCCTGAGCTGTTTAGAAAAAGAAGAAACCATGAATTTGTCTAATAAGTTTACAGAGCTAAAAAAATGTCATTCTGAATGAAGTAACACAGACCCAGAAAAACAAATACAGAATGTGTTTGTTTATATGTAGATGGTACCTGTGATAAGCAGACCACAATATGTATAACAACACAGGCTAGATACAGTGTAAAGGACTAGAGGGGAGAGAGTGGTCTCTCTGGGAAGAAGAAATTGAACAGAGAGTTATGAATGGATGGGAGCTAGGGGACTAATATGAGTGGATGAAGGTTAGGGGACTATAATGAGAATATATATACATACATATATATATGTATATATATACATATATATATGAATGACATCTAAGTTGCAATCACTAACTAACAAAATAGCATGAGAAACAAAGCCAATGTTAGACACTTCTTGCCAACAAATGAAAATTCCAACACCAGGAATGGCTTATATGTAAATAAAGTTTTGCCCCATAGAAATACTCAAACAACCACAAACTGATGGTAAAGCCCTAGTGCTGAAAACAACTCCTACACAACTCATTGAGCACAGAGAAATTAAACTTGTACCTTATTAGAGCCTTCACCCCTACTGACTAGTATCTATGCTATAGGAAAGATACTCTTCACACGACTAGAGGTAAAAGGTAAATACCAACCCAACTTCCAAACATGTGATCTACGACAGAGATCTAATTTCAAAATATCTTGGTGTAATAGTGGCACGAAATGGGAGTAACCAACCACTCTTTGATTATATTTAAGGCTCGCTTCATGAGATGTAACCCATGCCCAATACTGCCCAAGTGGCCAAGAACCTGAACCTAATTAGGTTATAGACCTTGGGGCAAAACCAAATACTACTGTTCTGCTAAAGGAACATAGTTATAAAAATCGCTCTTAATAATGTTCTGCTATACCATAGATCAGCGTCTTGCTTAGCTATCATCAGAGAAGCTTCCTTTTGTAGTAAATGGGAACAAACAGAGTTCCACAACAGGACGATGTGCAGAGGGTGAGAGACGCTGGAACACTCAGTCATCACTGGGATGTCTCTCGGTCAGATTCTTGCTCAGGAAACTTTGTGAAAGTGGGGGAGGAAAGATGATAAAAGCCAGTGAGTATGGAAGACAACAAGGAAACAGTGTCTTCCTGACACATCAGAACTGATACACATAAGAACCTGCATAGGGCCTGCACAAGTCTAAGCCAGACAGGGTCCTAGTGCTTAGAGAGGAAGTAAGCACAAGCCTTAATTCCTATTCAGAAGCTGTCTTCAGTGATAACTGCTTGTAAAGGGAAAATTAGTTTTCCCCAATGGAATCTCACTCGGTAATAAAACTACATTTAGGGGCAGGCCCCACACCCAGCAGTAAATGGCCAACATAAAGTAAACTCAGTCAATTTTGTCTTGGCATTTCTCATTAAATATTAGTCAACTTTTATTATTTTATTGTTTATTAAAAGCTGAAATGATTTTAATGTGGTCTGACTTAACAATTTTTAATAGTATGACTTATGGAAAATTTACAACTCTTAAGGTAATAAGACAGAGAGCACTGTCGAAGAAGAAGACACCGGACATTCTTTCATAGTCTCTGCACATGTGTACATAGGGACATGCATACATGCATATTGAGGTTCATATCACACACATACACACACACATACACACACCCACACACTCACACACACACACACCCACAGTGCCTACAGGACTGGTAAAATGACTAAGTATGCAACAGCACCTGCCGCCAAGAATAGCAATTTGATTTTGAACTATGGCTCTCACACAGAAAGAGAAAACTGACTCTGGTAAGTTGTCTTCTGTTTCCACATGAATACCATGGGATGCATGTACATGCACTCATAAATAAATAAATAAATATTCCTAAAATTAAAAAAAATATGTTTAAATGACTGTTAAATCTATAGTTAGTAAGACTGTAATTTTAAAGGGGCATAGAGAAAAGCAATATGAAAGTGAGATATTTGGAGTCATCAACTTTGCGTGGCTTCTCTAAGCACCCCATAGAGTAGCATTCCCACCATTTCACTCCTCCATACTCCTTATACAATCCCCAAATGTTGCTATGCTCCCACTTTCTAAGAGCAAACCATATTTTAAATATCCAAATGATTCTCTGTACCCAAAACTGTACCATGGAGCCAGACAAATCAGGAACAAATCTGGATCACCTATGGTATTTTATGTTCCATCACCAAGTCATAAGAAAAGAGAAGCAGAACGAGATGTACACTGTACAGGACCCTTATCCTATCCTTGGACACAGATAGTAGAAAAACGTTGATTTTTCTGTTAATTTGTATGAGGTAGATCCAGGACCCGGTGAGAACATTCGGTAAACCCACCAACATAGAACCAGTGAGAACCTCATTGTAAGGATTAGGATGGAAACTTTTAAAGAGAGCTACCCGGGACATATAAAACACACAAAAAGGCACTATTCTGCTCTGACCATCACCCAGGATAGACCTGAGAAAAAGAAATGAGAAAGAGAAAAAAAACAGCCCAAATGGCTTTGTTTAATATATATATATATATATTTGTTTAATATATATATATATATATGAAACAAAAAGCAGTGAAATTTAACCATACATTTATATACATATATGTAAACATATATGTTGTAGTAGTCCCTATATATGGAATTGTATGGACCAGGTTTAACTGGTAGGAAATTCATCAAATTGAACTGTACTCTCTATACACTAAGTACTGTGAAGACAATAATTACCTTTAGCATAATTGCATACAATGAAACTTCAAGCACTATAATGGACACTTTGTAATGATTTCCTAAATCTTTAGTGGTAAGTGGTTTAATTGGGCCCTGTCAATACAAACTTGGCTTCTTGCCTTCTATTTCTCAGCTTCCCACTCACCAGCAATCCAAGAGAATTATGTTGGTTGCTCCTTTCTTCTCATTACCTGAAATTGCATTTGCTTTGAAATCACTCTGCACAGGTATTTTCCCACACTGTAATAAGCACTCTATCACAAGCCCACAATAATACACAACAATACTCCTCTCTTGGTACATGTGGTGTTGACACTTTCTTTTCCTACTATTAGAATTTTACTGTCATCCACAAGGCGACATGGTAAGAGACTAAGCATAGACTTTACACTATTAGAATTCTGTGTATGAACTTTAAGATACAGCACACCTACTAGGGAGCACTGTCTTGTGTCACTTTTGTTCATGCTGAAATCAGGATGAGGTTAGGTTCCCTCTATGCAGGCAGCAAAACACCACATGATGATGCGCTGGTCACTATGGAAACCAGCCTGCTTTCAAGGACTCTTCTATCTTTTAAGAGGTAAAGCCTTATTTAAAAAAAAATGAGGAATTGCAATCCCCCCTCTGTCTGTTTCTCTCTCTCCTTCTCTCTCTATCTCTTTCCTCTCCCTCTCTAAATCCCTCCTTTTCTCCATCCCTCTCTCTCAACTTCTTTCTCCCCTCTTTCTTTCTACCTCCCTCTCTCACTCCTTTTCTTTTAATGTTTTAATGACTCCTATGAGGTGGAGAAGCTTCCTTTATCGTGTATACCTACTAGGATATACAGTGTTGCAGAAGCCAAAAGCAATGGGCCCAACTGCTCAGGGGATGAAACTGTGAATCAAAATGTCTTTCTTCTTTTTAACTTGACTGTCATGGGTATTTTATCAGAGTGACACAATGCTGACATAATGTGCATAAGTAGCTTCTTTATGTTATGTGCATGTGATGGTGCAAAAAAAAAAATACGTAATATTTTAGACCGGGATAACTACAAACAGTTTCAGGCTGAAGATGTAGCCATTCCTGAAGAATAGATTCCACCACAGCCCACACACCTTTACCAAATGTTTTCCCTGGGATGTTAGATGAAGACACAGAGAGAGTTCTGTGTTCTGTTATGTGTTTGTTTGTTCTGAAAACAAGGTGAGTGCCCTACCAGGAAGACTATAAAACAGCAGATGCCTTGCTCTACTCTCTGTGGACACCTGAGAGGAACGACTCGCCCCAGCACAGCTGAATGCAGACTCCAACTGCCCTCTCTCCTTTACAGTACTCTAATTTTTCAATGTACAGTGAGGAAATTTTCTACATGAATACTGTGTATTATATTTACATTTCCACCTCTGGCTCCTCAAGCTCCTCCTGGGTCACCTCTACTCCCTTTCAAATTTATATGACCTCTTCTACTATAATTATCATTGTTACACACACACACACACACACACACACACACACACACACACAAAGGTCTTATGAAATCACCTTCATCCACATTGCCGTGTCTACTAGAATGGCCATTACGTACATTTGGTTCAGATAACTATATTACTGAGATTTCAGGGGTGCGGCACCCCTGTTATATCTACAAGACCCTATTTCACAGCCACCTCTGGCTCTTACGATCTTCCTGGCACCTCTTCTTAATGTTCCCTGATGCTTAGGTATAGAAGAACCTATTAGTGTTGAGCACCCTATGGTCTGCTGTTCTCTGCATTTTAACCAATTGTGGATCTTGGTAACACCCTCCATCTGCTGCACTAAGGAGCATCTTTCATAAAGAATGAGAGTTACAGTTATCTGCAAGTATAAGGATCAGTACTTAGTATAAAGTATGAAACTATATTTTTAGGAAAATAATTGAAGCAAGTTCTCCTCTAGGGACTAGGACTTCTCCATCCATATGTGTTTGGCTAGGTTTATGGTGCTAGACATGGAGTGGGCCTTAAGTCAAATTAGGCAGCTATTGGTTACTGCCATGATACAGTTATTATCATCAGGCCACTGGGGACATCTTGCCAAGCTAATGATTGCTGTGATTTCCAGGCGTTACACTTGGGCAGGACTATTGATAGCTCTCCTTCACTGACAGCTTGTGTAGCACGTGGTGTAATCACGGTGAGATCCAGTACTCAAGGAAGAAGCTTCCTGGTCATTTCCAGGTTGATTAGTCCAAGTCTTGAGACGAAAGAGTACGGTATCTTCAGCAATAGACTTACCTTCAAGGATCTTTTGTACTTACATATAAATCATAGGAATTTTTTCCCGAACTCTTTGAAGAATGCTATGGAAATTTTAAGTGGTATATGTAAATTGCTTTGGTGGGATGATCTTTTAATAAGACTATTTCAGTCAATCCATAAGCATGTGAATTCTTTCCATCTTCTAGTGTCTTCCTCAATCTCTTTATTCACAAATGTGAAGTTTCATTGCAGGTGTACTTTCATGTACATTCACGCCTTTCTCTTGGTTTATTTCTAGATATGTGTTTTTAAAACTGTTGTGGCTAAAAGTGCTTCTATGATTCCCATCCGCTCGGGGCTTGTTGCTGGTATATAGAAAATTCATTGGTCTTGTATCCTTTTCCAAAAGTGTTGATTATTTTTAGTTTTCAGGTTGAATCTGGAGATATCTTATGTTTAACATCATATCATCTGCAAGTGGAAATAATTTAAACTTTTCCCCCATTTGTACCCCTTTAATTTCCTTCTCTTGTCTGTTTACATGATCCATCTCTTCTGGGTTTAACGTATCTGGTCTAGATGAGTCTAGACACTCATTCGTCTCTTTTATGTTATCGAATGTAATGGAGAATAGGTTTTTAAGTATTTCCTGATAATATCCTGAATTTCTTTGATGTTTTCTGTAATGTTTCCATATGTGTTTAAGTTTTGTTAATTTTAGTGATCTCTTATGTTCTTTTGGTTGATATGGCTAAGAATCTGTGGCCTTGGTTATATTTTTAAAGAACCAGCTCTTAGAATCATTTAGTCTTTATATTGCTTTTGGTGTGTGTTTGTTTGTTTGTATAGGTATTTCTATTTTATTTATTTCTGCCTTAGCATTTATTATTTCTTCCCAAATACTGAATTTTGGTTTGGTTGGCTCTTGTTTTTCCCAATGTGTATTTTATCATTGAGTTATTTAGTTAGCTATAACTTATTTTGTAATAAAAAGTATTCTTTCTGTTCTTATTTTTAATGTAAAACTGCTTCTTATGTGTCTCAGAGGGTTTTGTGAATAGGATTTTCACTTTGATTATTTGTAAGAAAGTTTTGATTTCCTCTTTGACTGATTGAGCATTCAGGAGTCTGTTTTTTAGTAACCATAAATTCATATAATTTATAGAGGTTCTTTTCTGTTGCTTTCAAGCTTTATTGCATTGTTTTTTCTATAATATGTCATGTAAAGTTTCTTCTTTGGTCCTATTTGAGTGTGTGTGTGTGTGTGTGTGTGTGTGTGTGTGTGTGTGTGTGTGTG
>OU015751.1:97766001-97777336 GCA_907169655.1 Acomys percivali
TTATTATTATTATTATTATTATTATTATTATTATTATTATTATTATTTATATTATTATTATTATTATTAACCTACCCACATGGGTTATATTAGAGGCACCATGCAACTGAAGGCAGTTTAGGGCTTGTTTTGTGGCAAAGTGCCTAAGCAAAAATCAAATAGCTAAGTTGTGATTTATAATTAATGCTAAGCCATGGACACATATTTTTATATGATGCTAAACCAAGAACCAGAACAAAGAGCAAGTGGAACTATATTCACTTAGGTGTCTATAATAGGATTGATATGAATAAATTTAGGTGGATTCACTTAGGAAATGACACACATATTAAAATCAAGCATTAAGCTTCTCTTTAATAAATAGAATAGATATATCTTTGAACACCTGATAATAACAGCTTCAACAGTGTCCAAAGAACTTCAAAGCACTTAATTTTAATATTCAATCTGTGTTTGTGTGTGTGTGCATGTGTGTGTGCCCGTTTGCTCACAAAGCAGCTAGAGGATAACATCAGATAGCATGATTAGTCTTTTTTACATGGGCTTTGGGAATTTGAACTCAGGTCTTTGTACTCACTAAGTTATCTCCTCAGTGCCCAACTAAGGTGCTTTTTTTCTTTCTTTCTTTTTCTTTTCTTTGTTTAAATTAATTTATTCAGATTACAACTCAATTGTTATCTCATCACTGGTATCCTCCCATTCTTCCCTCTCTCCCACTTTCACCCTATTCCCCTCCCCTAGGGCTATGACTGAGAGGCATCTTCTCCCCCACTTTATGGTCATAGGCTGTCAAGTCTCATTTTGGTAGCCTGCTTATTCTTTCTTTGAGTGTCACCAGGGCTCCCCACCAAAGGGAGGTCATCAAATATGGGGCACCAGAGTTCATGTCAGGGCAAATAGGTACTTTTTTTTATAGAGTACAAGAAGAAAGAAAAGCAACAGTTTTGAAGGAAAAACAAAGCAAATTCATCATTTAGCTCTTTTATTTTTGAAGTTTCTATTTGTGGCATTGAATTCAATTAATCTTTAGATACATCATCTCATGGAGCTCATCACAGAGCAACCAGGCTATTGTCATTAAGTCCGATGAGCACTAAACCTTAATGTACTTCTTCTTTCCAATGCATTACCAATCAGAAAATTAAGTCTTATATCTGAGAAAGAAAGCTGCCCCTCACTGTAGCAAGATTTGCACACCATTGTCTACTATAATTTTTTAAAGGGTGTCAGATCCCCTAGAACAGGAGTTACAGACCATGGTGAGTGACTCTAGGGGTGCTGGGAAATGCACCCAGATCTTCTGGAAGATCATCCAGTGCTCTTAACTGCTGAGCCATCTCTCCAGCACCATCTACTATATTTTTAAGGACTGTCTCTAGACTCAATGACTTTAATACATAAATGATGTTAATTTTACCTCTCTTGAAAGTTATGTTCCCATACTTTATCCCATTCACTATTAAGGTTTTGGGGCAGAATTTTTAGTGATTAATGTATCTATTTCTGCATATAACTCATATAGCTCCCATTAACAGAACAGTGTAAGTCATAACCAGGATTTTATAATGTGCCTCATGAGATCTTCTACTAAAGTGATTTCACTCACAGAGAAGATCAAAAAGTCTTATACACTATGATCAATGCCTGAGGCTTTTCAGTTGTGAGCAACTTTAACTTTTTTACTGGTTAACTTCTTACCCTGCCATCTCCTACACTTTTCAATCATGCAAGTTTTCCTTTAGGCAACTATTAACATTTTATAGAACTCAGATACTGCATAGAGCACATCTTGGGAAGTAACACTGGCAAGCATAAAGCAGCACTTCACACGCCTAAAATTCACCTATAAAGAATAAAGCATAAACTGGGAAGCACAAGCAGGTGTCTAGGGTACAGAGAGGAAATCATGCAGGCAATGACAAGAGTATAATAAAATGAGATCATTTACAACAGGAGAAAGGGTGCTGCCTGAGCCAAAAGACTGGGGTGTATCATACATTAAAAGACAAAGAGATTCATATGAATGATAATAATGGTGATGCCAATTATTGGAGAGGATGTCCTGTTGGCTGTATCACTTCCAAGTGGACATGACAGTGTCAAGAATGCTTCAGAAACATTCTTCTGAAAAGCAGATTTAAAACTTTTGCCATTTAAGAAAATTTACTGCTATACAGTAATGTAATAAGAATGATATAAGAAATGTTTCTTTAAAATGTTATAGCACTCAGCAGTTAAGAGCGCTGGCTATTCCTCCAGAGGATCTCAGTTCAATTCCCAGCACCCACATGATAGCTCACAGCTGTCTGGAACTCCAAGATCTGACACCCTCATGCAGACATACATGCAGACAAAACACCAATGCACATAAAATTTAAAAATATTATAATGATTCTTTGATCCTGAAAAAGTAACTACAAGAGTCATGCTCAGCATACTTAGAAGTAAATCATGAGTAAAATTGATTTAAAGCACACTGCTGTATAGAATTAAGTTAGAAAAAAATTGTGCGCTTATCCATGGGTGCTGTGCCAAAATACACTTGTTTCCAGGCTTTCGGTCTTGTATTCTTGAACAAGAGGGTAAACCCAGGAAGAAGCCAATTCATGCCTATTTCTTCTTCTGTGAACTACCTCAAGAGTTACAATAGCTTGATTTGGCAAACAAAATACATGATGATCATTTGTTTCCTTCAAGATCCTCTGAAAGCTGAATCATAGCAAACATATTTTCACATTGGTCCTGCTATTAATATACCATAAATATTTTAACTGCATAGAAGTATATCTCCAAGCTCATAGACCCAACCTTGGAGAAGATAAACAAATTTGGACTCTTTCACATAGAAGTAAAAAAAAAGAGGCACTATAAATATACTGTTATTGGTTATTAGCCAATACTCATAAAAATGTTTTTTGGTGAGACTATATATCTAAATGTAACTGTTATGTCCTCAGCACTCTTTGCCAGGGACCTGAAGATAATTCAGTTATCATTTCAGAAGTGTGAGTATGCTGTCTGAGTCTACACTGATATCTGTGATGTTAAGCATTTTCTACAAAATCCATGTCCATTGGTGGATTAATGTAATTATGGAGTGACCTCCTCTTTATTTTTTAAAAAATCATGAGATTAATCTTGTTCTACTTCTGTCTGCACCCTCCTCATTCTCTCTCCCTAACCCCCATGTTTTCTCTCATGAAATGACCCAATAGGACAGCTTTGCAGCAAATGTTACCTCCTTTATGTTGGATATTCTGGTCTTCAGAACTATGGACAATTCATTTCTTTTATGTATAAACTATTCAGTCCCATTTAGCTATAATTTTCTAGGGGTGGTCTCTAGTTCATGAATCTCTATCCTGTGGCCCACTATGGAGAAAGGGCACCATTTTCTTCCTTCTTGCAATAAGTGCACCTCTGCTTTGACTGCATATGGAACTGCTCAGTTTATCCACTCAGGCATGGTAGAGTTACTAGAGACAGGTAGACACTTTTATGATTTTGAGACAAAACTGACATAAGCTAAGAAATCAAAGCCAAAATGTCTGGAATTGGAAGAAGCAATCAAAATGGATCCCAAAGAGAGATTGAGCAGAAATGTTAATATCTGATACTTTGCCCTTTGGTAGAAATTGTTCTTATACCACTCATGTCTCTACATCTCTTCTGGAAACACAGTACAGTCATTTGACTTAGCTACTAAAATCATCAATATTATTTAGAGTGGGTTTATCATACAACTGTGCTTATCTGCACTGGGCCTTCAGTAAATGTCACTCATTTCCACTATAAGATTTTTACCCTGCTTCACTCCACTCAGCATGGACTGTTTATAAGAAGGAAGACAAGCTGTCCAATGCCAGAAAGTCACCTGCAGTATCAGCAGCATTGGAGAATTTCTTACTCTGGCAGATTGAAGCCTCTGATGTTTTCAGAAGCATTTACTCAGACAATGGTCTAGATTCTCAAACATTTTTAAAACCTCAGACATGTCTAATTCAGTGTTGTAACTAACTAGTGCCTGGGTCATTGTGCCATGCAAAAATAATCTTTAACCAAGAAATATTCCAAGAATTGAATGCCAAGGAAGGGTCAGAATTAGGTTGTAGGTTTGAATTGCTGTTGGATACAGGCTTCCGGGAAAGATTTGTATGTGTCAAAGGTCACCATATTTAGTTGACATCCATTAAGGTTGAATAAATAGCATGACCTCTATTCATTTTATGGTCTTGAAAAGCCTTTCATTAAACATTGCCTGACAGTATTTAAAACTAATTAGGAGTCATAAATAAGTTAATGGACATTCCATGATCCTCTTTTCCTTCCATATTCTCATTATCTGATAGACATAATTCCAAATCGAGACCTAATCATTGAAGTACCTCATTGATATAGAAGGTCAAGCCTTTACTCACGCTATTTCCAGCACTCTATTATTCACTTAGATTGGCAGTTCTCTTAATTAACACATTTTCTCTATTTACTGTGAAAGTTCAAAGTTGATGCTAATGCCAAGAGCATATGTAGTGCCTGCGAAGTGAATTTTCCATGTTGAAAATAAATGGCTTTGTCTAAGACACTGGAGCAACAATGTCTTAAAAACTCAAGAGAATTATATTTTCTGATTATTAATTATCAACTGATTTATTGATTTTCAACCTGATAATAAGGAAGAGGAGCGTATTATTTCATTTTAAACTTTATAAAGTAATTTGGGGTGTCCATGCATGCTGCAGTGTGTGTAGAGGACAACTTGCAGGAAGGAGTCTATTCACTCTTCCTACCATGTGGGGTCCAGAGTTCGGTCTTCCACTGTCGGATTTATTGGTAAATGTTCCTTTTGGTTGAGCTATGCTGCCAGCCTAAGTTTATCTTTTCTTGTTTATATAAACACAAAGGCCAACAGATCAATATGAACTCTTCATTGTTAAAATAGGATGCATCAGAGTCAAGAAAGGTACCAGTATTATTTATAATAATTATTAGCTACCTAAAATACATAAAACAGATACTTCATAGTTAGTATATAGTTCCATTTTTAAAAATCAAGTTGAGTAACTGTAGTACTTGCAGTAAATTTCATAGAATGCTTCTCTTGAGCCACTAATATAATAAATTCTGAGCCACACATGCATAGAAGGAGGACCAACCAGCAGTAGCCTACGCACAAACAACTGGAAATGCATTTTCCCCTTCTCTGCTGGTTTCCTTCCATAGGATATTCACACCTCAGTGCTGCCCCCTGAACTCTCCCGTAGTCAAACATGCCAATTTCCCCTCAAGCAGAAAGGTATTAATGGGTTTGTGATAGCAGTAATTGGTATGATTGATGACAGAAAGCAGAGCAATGTCAGGAGTCTGACAAGGTTATTTTGCACACTGACATTTTATTGTTTTGTTTATCACTTATTAATTACTGCCAACTACCATAATAGAATATTCTACTTCAATAACATATTTAATCAAGTATTCTCTTCTTCTTTAATATACCTAATTTTCTTCTCTTCCTTTTTAGTTGAAAATTAATACAATAAGTTCTGATCACAATTTCCCTTACCCCACCAGAGAGTGGTTGCATTACTCCTGAAACGTTTCTAATACTATAGAACAAGTGTATCATGCAGTATACCATAAATTTCTTTAGTATTTCTCACTCAGCCATTTGAGTGTCATCCTTTGAGAACTCTCTGTTTAATTCTGTACTTCGTTTAAACTATTTGTTTTGTTGAAATTTTTCATTTGTTTGTTTGTATTATTTTAGTTCTTTATATTTTTTAGATATTAACTTTCTACCAGACATAATTAGTAAAGATCTTTTTTTGTAAAGATCTTTTTTTATTCATGCTTTATTCTGCTGTTTTGATCAAATAATGATATCCTTTGCCCTACTGAGGTTCTAAGTTTCATGAGGTCCTTTTTATTGGTTTTTGGTAATACTGTCTGTGCTACCAGTGTCCCGTTCAGAAAGTCTCTTCCTGTATCAGTGAGATCAAGACTGTTCTGCGTTATCTCTTCTATCAGATTCAGATCATCTAATCTTATGTTGAGGTGCTCGTCGAAGAGTTGGTGTCCCTAAGTGTGTGAGCTTATGTCTGGTTCTTCAGTTCAATTCAATTCTATTGATTAACATGTCTGCTTATATGCCAATACCATGCTGTATTTACTACTATAGCTATTTAGTGCATTTTCATTTGGGGATGGTGATAACCTACAGAAATTAGTTTATTCTTCAGAATTGTTTTAGCTATTCGGAGTTTTTGTTCTTCTAAAAGAAGCTGAAATTTTTCTTTTCAGTAAGTGGGAAGAATTATGTTGGAATTTTGGTGAGGATTGCACTAAACATGTGCAATGAATTCTGCTATACCATAGATCTCACTCAGCCATCATCAGACATGCCTTCCTCTTGAAGTAGATAGGAACTAATGCAGAGACTAACAGAAAGACAATGTGCACTGCATGAGAGATTTGGGGACTCCTCCCTTCAGGGCTCAGAGAGCTATGCAAAGAAAAGCAGAAGGATTGTAAGAGCCACAGGGTATGGGTGAAACCAAGGAAACAGTATTATAGCCATTTTTTACTATATTAATTTTACTGATGCATGAACAAGGGAGCTTTTTACAACCTCTTGTTTCATATTCACCTTGTTTCTTTGATGTCTTAATGTTTTTGTTATACAAGACTTTCACATGCTTGGGTAGAGTTATCCCAAGATATATTTTTAGGTGATTGTGAAATACACTGTTTACACGAATTCTTTCTCAATCATTTGTATATAGGAAAGCTACTAGTTTTTGTGTGTTAATTTTCTTACTTCCTTAAAATATTTTGTAGCTGTAGGAGTTTCCCTACAGTAGGGTTTTTATATATAAAATATCATCTGAAAGTGAACATATTTTTACTTTGCTCTTTTTTAGTTATATCCCCTTGATCTCCTTCAGTTATTTTATTACTTTAGCTAAGACTCCAAGAATTGTATTTGATAGCTATAGCAATAATGGGCCTCCTTGTCATGTGCCTGTTCAGGCTGATGTTGGCTGTGGGCTTGCTGTAGATTGTCTTTATTATGTTTAGATATGTCGCTGTATCCCTAGTCTCTCCGGGACTTTTGTCATGAAAGGATGTTGGATTTTGTCAAAGGTCTTCTCTGCATCTGATGAGATTATCATGTGCTTTTTCTTGGATTTTAGCCTGTTTATATGGTGGCTGATTTTTATCAGTTTATATATGTTGAACAATCTCTGCATCTCTATAATGTAGCCTACTTGATCATGGTGTATTATCTTTCTGATGTCTTCTTAGATTCTGTTTGCACATGCTTTATTGAAAATATTTACATCTATGTATGTAAAGGAAATTGGTGTTTAATTTTCTCTTTACTGGATCTTTGTGTTCTTTAGGTATCAGGGTAATTTTGGTCTCATAAAATGAATTAGGTAATGTTCATTCAGCTTCTATTTTGCAGAATAATTTGGGGAGTACTGATGTTAATTCTTCTTTGAAGGTCTGGTAGAATTCTGCACTTATTCCATCTGACTTTGGGCTTGTTATTGTTGTTGTTGTTGTTGTTGTTGTTGTTGTTGTTGTTAAGAGACTTTTAATTACTGCCGATATTTGACAAAGGGTTGTGGGTCTGTTAAAATTAGTTAATTGATCCTGATTTAACTTAAATAGGTTTTATATATTAATACATTTATCCACCTCTTTTAGCTCTTTTGAGTTTGGTGGAATTCAGATTTTAAAGTATGTTCTTATGGATCTCTTGATTTCCTCACTGGCTTGTTGTGCCCTCCTTTTAGTCTTCAATTTTATCAGTTTGGCTCTTCTACATCTTTTAGTTAATCTGGCTAACAGTTTATCAATTGTATTGATTTTCTCAAAGAACCAACTCTTTGCTTCATTGATTCTTTGTATTTTCTTCTGGTCTATTTTATTGATTTCAATCCTGAGTTTGATTATTTCTTGCTGTCTATTCCTTTTGGGTGTTATTTTCCCTTTTTGTTCTAGAGCTTTCAAGTATACCATTAAGTTATGAACATGGTTTTTAATGCAGTCATTTATTTCTATGAACTTTCCTCTTAAACTGCCTCCATTGTGCCCCATAAGTTTTGGTATGTTAGATGTTCATTTTCGTTCAATGTTAAAATTTTTAAAATTTCCTTCTTAATGTCTGTCTTGACCCATTTTTATTTACTATTTATTTATCAACACGAATTTGAAAGCTTTTTTTTCTTTCTGTTGTTGATAATATCCAGCAATATCCTGTTGCCCTGGATTAATACATCAGAGAGGATGCAGGCTGTTAATTCCATTTTTTAATTTTTATTTTTATTTCTTTTTTTTTTTTTTTGTATTTGTGTAAACTTGCCTTGTCTCTCAATGTAAGTGATCAATTCTGGAGAAAGTTTTATGAGCTGCTGAGAAGAAGGTATAGTCTTTTCAGTTTAGATGAAAAGTTCTAAAAATATGTGCTAGGTACATTTGATTAATTGTATCATTTAACTGCTCCATTTATCTGTTTAGGTTTTGTCTAGATGACTATATGTTTGTAAGAGTAGAGTGTTGAAGTCTCCATCGATCACTGTGCGAGAGTAGATATGTGTAGCATCTGTAGTTGTGTTCAGCTGTAGTGCTAGCTACAGTGTTAGTTACAGTGTTGGCTTTAGGAGTGTTTCTTTGATAAACTTGGCCACCCCTGTGTTTAGAATTGTTATATTGTCCTAGAAAATTTTTTCCATCAATGAGTATATTGTGTCCTTCCTTCTCTTATGGCTAGTTTTTGTTTGAAATCTATATTGACCAATATTAAAATGACTACACCTGCTTGCTTCTTGGCTCTTTTCTCTTGGAATTTCTTTTTCTTTCCTTTACCCTGAAGATATGTCTATCCTTGGTAACTATCCTTTTTTTTTTTTTTCATGTTCAGCAAAAGTGGGATCCTGCCTTCTAATCCAATGTGTTAGTCTGCATCATTTAAAATTGGAATTGAGACCATTAATATTGAGATCTATCAAATATCAGTGTTATTTTATTGTTATGATGCAGGGTTTCCCCCTCTTTTGATTTACTGATCTGGGATTATTTATTCCTTTTGTTTGACCTCTTCAAGCTGAATTTTTCCTTCTAGTGCCTTCTGTAGAGCTGGAGTTTTAAACAGAGTCTGCTTAAATTTGATCTTATCATGGAAGGTTTTTCTTTCTCTGTCTGTTGTGATTGATAGTTTTGTTGAATATAGAATTCTAGACTGGTATCTGAGGTCATTTAGAGTTTATAGAACATCTGTTCAGGTCCTTTTGTCTTTAGTCTCCACTGGAAAGGCAATTGTTATTCTAATGGGTCTGCCTTTATATGTACCTTGGTATTTTTCCCTTGCAGATATTAATATTCTTTCTTTTGTATATTTAGTGTTTCGGTTATTTTATGCAATGGTGAATTTCTTTTTTCATTCAGCCTATTTGGAGTTTTTTATGTTTCTTGTAACTTGGTAGTCACTTTCTTCTTTAGATTAAGAAAAATTTATTTTATCATTTTGTCCAAAATATTTTCTGTGCCTTTGACTTGGGTTTCTTCTCCTTCCTCAGATTCAATTATTCATAGATTTAATCTTTTCTAGTGTCCCAGATTTCCTGCATGTTTGGGCACGGATCTTTTTATATTTAGCATTTTCTTTAACTGAGGTGTCCATTTCTTTTACCTAGTATTCAACACTTGAGGTTCTCACTTCCAAGTTTGTACTCTCCTGGTGAGGCTTACCTACGTTCAAAATATAGTTCAGGAATGGAGTCATGTGAGGAGAATTCTGAGTGCTTGTTAGAACACTCTAAGAAAACAAGACAAGAGTCTTGTGACCTCCATTTCTTCAAAAATTGTTCCTGGACTGTTTTTTGTTTTTGTTTTGTTTTTTGTTTGTTTGTTTGTTCGTTTTTTTGCCCTTCCCTGGTATAGCACATAGGTGTGGATTTATTTAAAATAACTCATTATTGCTTGCTGTTATGCAATCCATAAACATGTTATTCAAGTGTTTAAACTATCCTATATATTCATATATGAAGAAAATATGTTTTGCCACAAGTAGATTATCCTTGAGATTGTATGGAGCTTGAATTCATGAGAACTTTACTCAGTTGGTCTTTCTTAGCCATCAGAGTATAAATTGTCTGAAGCTCTGAGTGAAGTTGTCTATTGCATAAGATTTACTCCACCTTGTTTTCAGGCTCCTTTCTCCTTGGTCTCACCACCTCTAGAGTGGTGAAACCCTCTGAGGTTTTTGCTTGGCTTCCTAAATTTTCATATTCAGATTAGACTCAATTTAGGTTTCCTTTAGTGATTTTATTACTACTTTCTTGTCTAGAATTGTTTTCATTATCTCATCCCATTCTCTTTTGTGTGTCTGTTTTCACAGCCTTCATTGAAGGATTTATTCATATCCTCTTTAAGGTCTTGAAACATACTCATAACTGCCATTTTGAGGTCCTTGCCCTGTGCTTTGACTATACTATATTTCTTTGGACCTACTGTAGTATGGTTACTGGATTCTATTAGAGACATATTATCTTGGCTATTACTGTTTGTGGTTTTGCACTGGTGCCTAGTCATCTGGAGTTGGGATGATTGAAGGGGTTCTAACTGCAGATATCTGGTCTTGTCTTAGCTGGGTGGGTGTTCCATTCCTTGTTTTCGTTTGCCATCTCTGGATCTTAGGAAATTGTGGTGCCTGGAGGTTGCCTGGTTGAGAGTGCTTCCGCTTCAGCGGTAGAGATGAATAGAGATGGGCCAGGAGAAAAAGCTGAATGACCCGAAGGAAAGAACTAGGGGAACTCTGTCCACTCCATAAATCAGGATTCCTAAAGAATTAGAGGTATAGTGAAAGGAGGGACCCTGGAAAACAGGATGCATTAAAGCCAAGAATAATCTAGAGAGATGGGGATGAAAGGGCCAATGGGACTCTCAGTCTGTACCAATAGTTGGAGTCTCCAGTGAATTGAGTCAGGGTGGAAGGAGTGGCACCTCCAAGTAGGCGGCTACAAGGCTCAGGTGAAGAGTCCAGAAATGACAACTCAGGACAGGAAGGAGAGTGAAAATCACTTGCCTGTGTCCAGATATGGTGTGGCCACTGAAGTGCCAGACAGAAGTGTTTCTATGTATCTGTGGCTGATGCAAAGAAATGATAATGATGTAGAAAGGAGGGAAGACTGGTCCACAGGAAAGAGGAAAGATGGGTTGGCACCGAGGGTCAGCATAGTCTTCAGATAGACTCTCTCCTTTTGTGCTTGTCTTATTTTAATGTGTGTGTGTGTGTGTGTGTGTGTGTGTGTGTGTGTGTGTGTGTGTGTGT
>OU015751.1:97786545-97815632 GCA_907169655.1 Acomys percivali
GTTGGTTGGTTGGTTGGTTGGTTGGTTGGTTGGTTGGTTGGTTGGTTGGTTTTGTTTTTGGGTTTGGGGTTTTTGCTTTGTTTTTTGAGATGGGGTTTCTCTGTATAGCCTTGGCTATCCCGGACTCACTTTGTAGACCAGCCTGGCCTCAAACTCACAGAGATCCACCTGCCTCTGTCTTCCAAGTGCTGGAATTAAAGGCATGCACCCCCACCAACACCACCATCACCCCTGGCTTAAGGTGTGTTTTAAACCACATGATATAAATAAAGAGTATTAATGACATTATCTTTAGCTACCAGAGATGTTCAGTTGTATAACACAAACATCAGTGTAGGAGAGATAAACATGTTTTTGTGTTGATCCCAAGTGTGGGATTGGGAACAGACTTGTGAGAGAGCTGGATGTTTATCCCCTTAGAAGTCGAACAACTTTATGGGGGAGCTTGGATGTTGCCAGCTGGAAACATCCTAGTAGAGACTGTGAGAGGATATATATATATATCCTTATATTTTCATTTATTATGTTCTTTAATATCCTTTCCTATTGTTTGTGTTAGTCAGGTTGTAAGTGAGGTATGCTCTGTTAGTGAATTCATAATAAAGTATAATTGTTAAGAAAATTGAGCCTACACATCAGACAGGGGTGGTTCTTACAAGTGAGCAATCCATTTTCAGTTAACTACAAGTAGGAAGAGATTATTCATGCTTTAATGCCTTCTAAGACTCTTCCATTCATTTTCTCAATGAGAACATTTCCATAAAATACTGATATATATTATATAACTAACAACTCTAAGTAAGAGATGTGTGTGAAAATGTTCCAAGGATAAGAAAGAACATGTGCAAAGGCTCCGTGGTGAAAAGGAGACTGGCATTTTCAATGAACTGAAAGTTGGTAACTAGCATGGGTATTCTATAGCAAGGCGAAACAGGACATCACCAACGGCTCAGGCAAGTTATGTCTTTTAAGCAGCATCCCAGGGGCCTTAAGAAGTCATAGCAGATTTTCAAGTATGAAACTCTGTTTTATGAGTTTTCATGAAAAATAACTCTTTAATTTTACATCATAGTCCATAAAGCAAGAATTCCCCTAGATTTCACCAACAAACCCAATACCATGGTAGGCACACATAGGAAAAATAATAATGAGGTATTTTTAAATGCTTGCAAGAGTCTCAACTGACAAGGATACCCAGGAACTGCAAAGCATATCTTGCTTGCAAATAAGAAAATGAAATATAGTAATTAGTAAGTATAGTCCCATCTCACATATGGCTTACAGTGGGTTCATAACCATTGGTCCATTATGTGAATATATGATCAGTATCTGTACACTGAGTAGTTGGCAGTAATGCTGCATTGATATAAGTGACCACTTGGGTAGAAAATTCTAGAGTTACCAAACCAAGAGGCAACTTTCAGAACTGACTCACATCCCCAACCAACATCATAATCAAAGCAACACTAGCACAGTGAATATTGACAGAGAGGAGTACCACCACCAAGAACTGAAGAACCCAGAATGGCAGCCATCACCCATCACAATTATTTTGTAAAGTATTTCTCACCTCCAAGCCACCTATTTACCCTTGCTTCGCTTTGTGATTCTGCAGCTGTTTCTCTACAAATCACATTTATCTACTAATAAGTTTTTATTTCATTTGCCTCCATCTTTTCTGCCTACAAAATCATAAAAAGACTACAAGGCTGTTCCCCGTGAACTATTTTTTAATCACAAGTTAACATCTGGAGATGAGGTAGTAACAAAACAGGTAGACAGATTGCTACAGCTAACTGATGTCAACCAACTTCTGTCGCTAGCCTCTCTGTTCTGCTCATGGCTCATGGATGAAGTACCTCTGGGATCAGGGAAAGAGATGCTACAGGAATATAGCAGGATGAGATTCAATTCACCAAGAATAACCTAGATCATCCTACTGTGAAATATTCAATGAAATACCAGCATAAATCAACCCTAAGCCCTCAATACATTATCACTCCTAAAGCTATTTGATTGCAAGTTAGCACAGACTGTTTCTGAAAGAAAATTAAATTTTCTTGTCTAGACCTAGCACATATGTTGGGCATGAATTTGCTTTTTTGCACACAAGACATTAGCCTATATTTCTATCTGGAGTTTTATAACGTATATCATGTATCGTCACCACCAAGGACCCACTTTATAGAAATATGTTATTGGCCATTAATGTCACAAACCCTAAATCTTCCTGTAACTGCCATTAGGTTTAAGCCTTGTAAAACATGAAGATCATCAGGAAATCTTTCCAAAGCACAGCTAAGGCATCAAAGATGAAACTCTAAGAAGGATGGGACACCATCTATCAAGATAGATTGTTGATCTTACTGCAATGAACATGATATGGTACGTAGGAAGAATATCAGTAGAACCAGTAGCTCAAGGATGAAAGTTAAGAACCCCATTATTTATTATCCCTCCCCGTAATTCAGCTGGGAAAGAGCATTTTAGACTCCAATTTTAAAAGAAAATTTCTTTTTTGTTAATTAATTTATTCAGATTACATCTAAATTTTTATCCCCTCACTTGTATCTTCCCATTCCTCCCTCCCTCTCTCTTTCACCCTTTTCCCCTCCCCTAGGTCTGTGACAGAAGGGGACCTCCTCCCCCACCATATGGTCACAGCCTAGCAAATCTCATCCTGGTAGCCTGCCTAACCTTTCTCTGAGTGCCACCAGACCTCCCCACCAAGGAAAGTGGTCAAATATAGGGCACCAGAGTTCATGTCAGAGTCAGTCCCCACTCTCCTCACAACTGTGGAAAATGTCCTGCCCATTGGCTAGATCTGAATAGGAGTTCAAAGTTTATTGCATGCATTGTCCTTGGTTGGTACTATAGTTTGAGCATACCCCACCAGGGTCCAGATCCACCCATCATGATGTTCTTCTTGTAAGTGTCTAGGACCCTCTGGCTCCTTCTATTTCCCTATTCTCCCATACTTCTCTCACCTACAGTCCCAATAGGAAGTTCTACATCTAACCCAATCTCTTGGTAAGTGAAGACTTTCATGGGACATCCCTTTGGGGCTAGTGTCCAATTATAAGTGAGTATATACTATGTGTGTCTTTCTGGGTCTGTGTTAACTCACTCAGGATGATCATTTCTAGTTCCATCCATTTGCCTGCAAATTTCAGGATTTCCTTGTTTTTAATAGCTGAATATTCTGCCATAGTGTAAATGTACCACAGTTTCTTTATTCATTCTTCAACTCAGGGACAGTTAGGTTGTTTCCAAGTTCTGGCTATTATAAAAAAAAATTCTTTATGAGACAACTTGGTAACATTTCCACTCAACTTCAAGTTGAGCAATAACTGCAGGAGAAATGCTTCAGTGTTCTCAGTTGCAAAATGCAGATTAGTTAGAGTTATAATCTTTATCTCACAGGTGTCTGTGCTTGTGGTTGGATTGGGAAAATATTATCATTGTACTTGACAGAGCATGCTTTTATTTATTACCATTTTATCTGCTGGGGGCTGCGATGTAGAAAAATATGAATTCCTGGGAGCTTGAAATGGCAGGATCTATTGAGCATAGATGCTCAAGACCATCCTGAACAAAATAATAAGACTCCTTCTCAGGAAGGAGAACAGATAAAAAAAAAAAAAGGAGGGAAGGGATAAGGAGGGAAGGAAGAAGGGGAGAGATGAAGAGAGAGGAAAGTAAGGAAGGGGAAGGGGAGAGAAGGGGAAAAAGAGAAGGGAGGGGAGGAGAGGAGAGGGGGGAAAGAGAAGGGAGAGGAGAGGAGGTCCTCATCATCCCCTGCTTTGTGAGGCTTGTTCATTATCCCATCTTGGAGCTAACCTTCTACCTAGAACTGTTGGCACCACTAGAATCAGCCAATACCACAAATCAGGATTGTTTTTTTTTCTCTCTCTCTTTTGAGAAAATGTGTTAAATATTGACCAGGACAGTTTTGGCTTGGTCTTAAAAGAACCATCTCAACCATAGTTAAAAAAAATGAGGGAAGATTTACCAAAAATAAGTTGAGTCATTCGCAGGAAATCAAAATAATTTCTATTTCCTGACTGTCAAAGGTGACAGCATCATTTACTAAATGTCAGGGAACAACATGGCCATGGTACCAATAAATTATAGCTTCTTATCAACTTCTTGGTAGTCCATAGTCTGTCTGGCCAGCATCATCAGACACTGCATAATTCTCCTTATACAGTGTGAATTTAACTGTTCTTGCCAAATCCTTCTTACTAAATCCAGTATTGGATCACTCCTTCAACAACTAGTATAGATAAATTCCTTAACTAGATCGATCCTGTTTGGCTGATTATTACATTTAAGATTTACATGCCTCAGATGTCAAGTAAGGTCAGGGCTCTTCTTTAGACACCCCATAAAGAGTTATTTAAAATATCCTGCAACTTGACTATATTGCTCATCTTGGTGACTCTGAGGGGTGTATGTGTGTGTGTGTGTGTGTGTGTGTGTGTGTGTGTGTGTGTGAGAGAGAGAGAGAGAGAGAGAGAGAGAGAGAGAGAGAGAGAGAGAGAGAGAGAGAGAGAGAGAAAAGGAAGAGGGAGGGGGAGGAAGGGAAAATGGGAGGAAGAGACAGACACAGACACAGTGAGACAAGGAAACCAAGACTGAAAGCAAAAAGACAGTTGAAATATTTTGCCCTACAGGTGTTTCATTTTAATAATCAATAGCAAAACCCTTCAGCCACAAAAATCACAAAACTATAAATCTCTGGCAAGCATTTTCAGAAGAAAGAAAAGTCCCAGGAACAAACTAGAAAAGAACAAAGTCTCATCTTGGATCTTTAGACAGGAATGAGGAAGGGGCTGCCATGGGCTGACTGAGACTCACCAGTGCTCCCCAGGAAACAGATATGGAGCTCTCTGGGGCTGCTGGGCTGAAGCACCAAAGAGGAACCGCCTCCTGTCACCCCCACTGGTGTATGCTATTCTCTGTTACGGGGTTTTATGCTCTCTGAAATAATAATAAAACACATTCCACTCACAGGCAAGAAAGTGAAAACCTGATCACCTCTTATGTCACCTGTTTTCACTTTCTAAATATCAATTAGTGTCAATTAGTTATACCAGACATATTTTATGTGCAAATTAACTTCTACTTAAGAATACCATTGCTGGTGATTTTAGGGGAAGAAGGCAGAACAGTTTTGAAAAGGAAAACACTGTGCACTTATAAACTCTGGAACAGTTTCTCAAACACATTCTATACTCCAGGAAGAGCTTAGTTTCTTCATTACATAATGAATTTTGCTTTTCATCATTCAAATTATAATTTAATATTAAAGCATAAGATTAAATACTGTCACCACAATAAATTATTTCCAAAGTTCCTTTCAGCTGGAGGTATAAGACATTACTGAGTACTTAAAGTCTTTTGTCAGAGATAATAGTTCTTTTTGAAAAAGGAAAAAGTATTACTCTAATAACTATAGTTTCTATGTTTATGGTTCTCTAAATAATTAATCTGATGCATAAATAGGGCACATTCTAGAAAGTTAGCTTCTGTCCTGCAGTGGAATTACTGCGTTTTACACTGTACAAATTGCTAAGTCTACAAGTATTTGCTGGGGTAAGAGTGAAGCAAAAGCAATCTTTTTTAGCATAGATCTTGTTAGAAAGCTTTTTCAAGTAAATGAAATCAACAGAGGAAAGAGAACCAAGAGAAATTGTCCTATGATGTTAACTATGCACATTACTCAAGACACCTGGTAGGTTAAGGTCAGCAGTACGTCTGAGCATGTCTTCCTGTAACTCCTTTCCTCTGCTTCTATGCAGCTTCTCTTCCACTCATTGTATTCGCTTATTCACTCAGTCCCTTCCTGGGGCCAGAGGCAAGTATGGGGGGGGGGCTCTGCAGCTGGAGCCACAAATAGTGAGAGTAAGAGTTAACTGCAGGGCAATGGAGGAAACACAGGGCTCCTTCTCTGTGCAACTCATCTCAGACTAGATCAAACACAGTGACAGGGAGCTTTAAAAAGAGCCTGGATGGGATCTTTCGCTTTGTCTGGAAGTGAAGATAATGCACACACCTGCTTCATTATTCATCTCAAAGGCCGCAGAAGGTGCGTGGGTTGATGATTCCTATCACCAGAAACATAACCCAAAAGGTATGAAAGAGGACAAAGGTCATTTGACCAAACACATTGATGCAGTCCAGAGAAGTAAAGTACCCAAGAGCCGAAAGAACACCAGGCAGGGTATAGAGCAAAGCTAGGGACCCTAAGGTATGCATGGCCTTTATGCAGGACTAATCCATTTGGAGTGCTGGCTTCCTCCTTCAGGGTTCCTGCCCCTACATTTTCTTCCTCTTGAGGGAGGAATTCACTTGGTTCTGTTAAGTGTATAAGAATGACTTCGATGTCTTTGTTCCAGATTGCTTCCTGCAAACTGCCTGCCTGATTCTCCATTACATATTCTCAGGTGAAAATATGTTCAATTAGCATGAAAAACAGAGTCATTAGCTTCTAAGCTTTGGCCTCATGTGATCCAAGATGCACCATTTTTAGTTAACTTTAGGCAGTCAGTAGATTCTTCCAATGTCCTCAAGGCCTTGAGATATTCTTAAAAGTTCAAAGCAATAAACACTTTTCTTTATTTTTTTTCAAGGTTAACTATCTGTCTTTATTTTAAATTGTAAAAGGCTTCTTGTATTGCTGCTTTTGAAAGTGACAAAGTTCTACAGAAATGTCACATACTATTGTTAGTTCATGGGGCTTTCCATGGCACTGCTCAGCTCGAATTTGCATCAAAACATATGTTCATGTTACCACTTAGAATCTGGAAAAATATATAGATCTTAATAGTTGATTTACGTAAAATATTTGACAAGCAGATTAATATTCTCAGCTTGATTTCAATATTATATAGATTTCAAATATTTTCAAATGATAAATCAGAAGAAAGCAGCAAAGCAAGGTTAACTTTAGGCAGTCAGTAGATTCTTCCAATGTCCTCAAGGCCTTGAGATATTCTTAAAAGTTCAAAGCAATAAACACTTTTCAATGCTCACTTCCATTGCACCTACAGTGCCTGCCATCTAAACCCCACTTCCTCTTATTCTCTTTGCTTCTTTTCACAGCTTTCATGCATCCTTACCAATTCCTTTTCCTTCATGGTCACCATGAGTACTCCTGCTTCCCCACATTTGATTATAAGTAAACCCTGGAGATTCTGCCGCCATATCAAAGCCCTTCACCAGAAGTATTCAAATTATCTCTTAACCTTTCCCCTCCCCCAAGCTAAGTGGCTAAGGCTCTGCCTGATGTTAAATCCTAATCTATGACATTGGGAAAACTGCCAACCATCCTGTCTCCAGTATTCTACCTGTAAAATATGGGCAGCATCACTGGCCTTATGAGGTCACTACAGTACTAAAGAAATCAATAACAGTGGTGGAAGCAGAGCCAGTATTGCTTATTAGTAGAAACAATAATGGCAACAATTACAATTAATTAAACACTCATTTGTTTCTAGATTCTGTGCTTTGCATAACCTTGCAAGGTGTATATTCTGTGATAGTCTGGCCCATGAGGAAAACAAAGCTCTGATGCTAAGAAATATGCCAAAGGCTGGCATATCTCTAAGGCAGTGATGAGCCTTCAGCATGCTGTAGTCCAGGAAGCAGTGCCCTTTGCAATTGTTTGCTTCACAAGTGGGCACAATTTCCTCTGTTGCTAAGTCAAAGAGAAAAATAATGGCATTTATACAGTGTCTTACTTTATATAGGCCTGGGGAAGATCCAATCCCCCACCACACAGAGAGGGGTGGGGCAGGGAGAGGGAGGCTGGAAAGAGGGAGAGAGGGAAAGAGAAAGAGACAGGAGACTCACAATAAATACACTAATGTTTAAAAGCCCTATTTGCTCAAACTATTTCATTCCACCTTCCTAGTAATAGTCTTGCTAATAAAGCACAGATGGTTTTCTTTTCTTTCTATATGTGCATAGCTCTAATCACATTCTGTGGCTGAAGTTGAAAAGGATACCTGTCATTTTAAGAGGTGGTGGACTAGAAGCAGTGTTGCAGTTTGAACACTAAAAATGTTTGTTTTAGCAAGAGCAATAGAAAATGAAGCTTCACACCATTACTCAAGCCATTTTACAGGCCAGAAGCTCTGAATCCCCAAACCCAACTATCTCCCTGAATAGAAGCTTGGATTACTTTAAAATACATCACCAGCATACTTTATTTTATTAACCATGTACATGCTGGTTAGATTTTATAAATTACATTATGAAAGATTTTCCAAAACTATCCTGTGGGAAACCTTAAAATGACCAATTTCATTTCTTAGCCAAAGGCAGCTATAGATAATTTACATAGAATATTCCTCCAGGCCATAAACCACTTGAATACTTTTCTAGGGGTAATCTTGCTAATACTGCTTTCTGCTTTAAAGAAAAAATTACATTTGCATGGAATCATTAATCTCAGTGACATTTACATTTCACAAAGCAATTAAGTTCTTTAAAAAGGATAAAAATAAGCTTATTTTAGAATAGGATTAAAGCTCATTGAAGTCTGACATTGTAAAATTTAAAGCCAAAGTAACAGATACTACTAAGATAAGAAATCATGACATTATCCGCCATCCCAAGGAGGCCTGTGGGGAACCCAAGCAGCTTTCAGCTTAGATCTTTCTTCCACCCTCTCTTCACCAACCTGGCCCATCTGATGAGACACAGAAAGCAAACCAACAGAGGTGAGTCCGGCACGGGGCAAAACCCACATTGATCACCTTACTGAGGAGGTGTAACTCTAACAAAGCAAGTGAAAGACTTATATGGAAAAAAATCTTCAAGTCTCTGAAAAAATAAATTGAAGAAGATATCAGATAGAAAGATCTCTCATGCTCATGGATTCATAGGATCAACACAGGAAAAATGGCTATCTTACCAAAAGCAATCTACAGATTCAATGCAATTTCCATCAAAATGCCAACAAAATTCATTAAAGACCTTGAAAGAACAATTCTCAATTTCCTATGGTAAAACAAAAAAAACCTGAATAGGTAATAAAATCCTATACAAGAAAGGACCTTCTGGAGGTATCTCCATCCTGATCTCAAGCAATATACACTATAGAGCAACAATAATAAAAACTGCATGGTACTAGCATAGAAACAGACACATAGGTCAATGGAATTGAATCAAAGATATGGAAATAAATCCACAAATCTACAGACACTTGATTTTTGACTACAACAACAACAAAAAAAAAGCCAAAACTATACAATGGAAAAAAGATAGCGTCTTCAACCAATGGTGTTGGTCTAACTGGATATCTACATGTAGAAAAATGGAAACAGACCCCTATTTATTACCCTGAACAAAACTAGCATCCAAGTGGAAATAAAAATTAAATTACATTTAAAACACACACATATATTGCCCCATTTATAATCTGGCAAACCTAGTAAACATTTGTTTATATTTTATTTAATTTGTGAAATAGCCTCTACAACCTTTAAACTAGTAATTATTTGAATTATTTTTCCCAAACCATAAATTGAGGGGTATTTTTAGGGGTACTGTGTACACCAGGCTGGCTCAGCCTTACCATGCAGTAGAGGATGGCCCCGAGCTTCTGGTCTTTCAAACTTCACCCCTATAATCTTTTGTTTAATATATTTTATTGATTTATTCATATTACATCTCAGTTGTTATCCCATCCCTTGTATTCTCCCATTCCTCCCTCCCTCCCATTTTCCCCTTACTCCCTTCCCCTATGACTGTGACTGAGAGGGACCTCTTCCCCCTGTATGTGCTCATAGGGTATTAAGTCTCTTCTTGGTAGCCTGCTATCCTTCCTCTGAGTGCCACTGAAGATGTACACTACCATATCTGGTGTCTGTCGTGCTGGGGAGCCAACCCAGAGTTTCCAGCAAGCTACACAAGCAATCTAGCAACTGATCCACTTCCCCAAGTATATCTAAGTATTGTCAAATTTTAAACTAATGTTTTCAAAATTAACTTCTCCTAAGGACACTGGCAACCTAATTTCCCAGTTATGATTTTAGGCACAAATTGGGAACAGAAAAAAAATTTTTTTTAATTACTCTAAGGCTCATCATTTTCTTGTTTGCAGTATGAATACTGTGTCTTAGTTAGGGTTACTATTGCTGCAGCAATACCCCATGACCAAAAAGCAAGTAGGTAAATTCTAGAATTACAGGAATACTGATCTGCCATGATACCCAGATTAGAATAAGTTCTTAACAAGTAACTCTTTCTAGGCTATCGACAGAATCCTGGCACTGAGGCAAACAGAAATGAGAGGTTAAAAGAAATCTTTAGCTACCTGTGTCCTTGTGCGTCTAGCACGTCAACTAGTCTACAACAAGTTTTGAACAGAAAATCTGGTTCTAAATGTGCACTCTAGAGGATTTCAGTACTTTAAACAAAAAAGACGTGAAATTGGCACTGCTCCCCCCAAGGTGGAGACTTCAGAGTGTGTTTTGTGTGGAGGTGTGAGCAGCTGTGACATAGCCTTTGGCCTATGTGCTAAGACAGTGTCCATGAGTTCTGCATCCTCGCTGGATCTACACTGTTTCTACAAAAGTTCAGTTTTATATTAATTCTATACTGATTCTTTGTGAGTTTTACATCAGGCACCCCCATTTTACTCACCTCCTCATCCCTTTCTACCTGCGGTCTGCCCTTGCAACCTCCCCCCAAAAAGAATATAAAAAAATATAAATGAAATAAAACATAAAATTAAAAATTAAAAACCTCCTCATGGAAGCTGTAATGTGTCACAGTATGTCCCACAGTATACCCTTTTGTTTACACATCTTTACATGCAAATGTTCATTGCAATGACTCATTGGTCTGTTTCAGAGCCCCAGACTTCTGCTACACTATCAAGTCTGGATCCTCGCCAGTACTCCTTTCAGACATCCTGCTGTTGCCCTGTGTCAGGCAGATCCTGCACCTTTGAATCTGTAGTACTTACCCCTTCACATGCTCCAGCAGTTCAAAATTGAGGTAAACCTGGATGGACTAACTCAAAGGCCTGGATCTTGGGCCTGGGTTGTAGCTGAGTTGGTCAGCCCGCCAGCTCTCCCACACCCACACTACCAGAGTAAGCTGTCTAGCACTGCCCCAGCTATCTCACCCAACGCCAATGCTGCAGCTGCCCGCTGGCAAAGGGCAGCCTGCTCTTCTGCTCTCATGCCCTAGGGGCCAGCTCACCTGAGCTCCTGACACGACTACGGTCAGCAATACTGGGCTGCCCAAAGGAGCCAAAGTAACTTTTTATGTACACAGGTAACATGTGTACCCCAATTCACTCAGCCTGTTCCACCTTGAAGTCTTCCTATTCCTCATCACAAGGACGGACCATTACATACCATTTCCATGGGCTCATGTGATCATCTTTATTGCCCAGACTGTATTAGTTACTATGAATACACATATAAAAAAAGTCTAACTATTGACGTTTCCCTCCTACATGTGTGTAATGCAAGAAGTCAACACAGGACCTTAACTATGTCAAGAACAACTTATAGAAAGTGCCAATATTCCTCATCCACTTCATCCCAAACATGTACAGAATAACTATTGTAATTGCTTACCACACATTCTAAATAATGGAATTATAAAACAAAACAAATAGACAAGGCCTTTTCTTCTACAGAGCTTAGAGAGTAGTAAAAGACTAGTAACATGCAAGAGGAGGCACAACCATAGCTATCATTCAACATACTAATAAAAAAAATCATTCACATACTAATAAAAACAAACCTAATCTACAAATTGCTTTCCCGTGTAACAAAGTGCTCATGAATACTAAATTTTGTAATTATTGAAGCTTGCATTGTTCGGTGTACATCCATGGTCATTCTTTTCCATTCTTCGGGATTTGCTTTTTGTTTTGTTTTGCTTTTACCAATTTGAAGCCATCAGATACTTTCTCTAGCAGGAAACATTTTTTTTTTCTCAGATTCTTACAAAGGCATGGAGCTTAGAAGCTGTGCTCGTGGAGAGCAGTATAAATGGACTTTCTGCTGAACACTTCTTACTTACAAGCACTCAATCCCTTAAACCTCAGACCCTTAGACCCTTAGAACTCAGGGGCTTATTGGGACTTTCAAGGCTGTCTGTGCTGAGATAAACAAACAGAAGCAAATGTCCAGCAGGTCCTTCATGTGACGCTTAGTCACCAGGGACAATTACTGCAACATACAGGGACACATGACACCTGCTGAAGCATGTGTTGTTTTCATGATAAGTTGTGTGGCCGCATGCAACATTGGTGGAGGAGATTTATTTTCAGAGGCTCTTTAATTTTTTGACCACAAACATTGTTTCCTTCCCTTTCCTCCCTCTAAACCCTCTCATATAACCCACCACTCTTCTTCAAACTCATAGGCTTTCTTTTTTGTTTCTTTTTTTTTCTTCTCTCATTTAATACATGCCAAGAACAGTTTCCCCACCCTTTTCTACAGTCTCTCCCCACCATCTCCTCTCTCCCCCAGAAACACACCCCTTCTGTCTCCCTTCAGAAAAGAGCAAGCCTCCCATATCAACCAAACATTTCATAACAAGCTATAATAAGGTCCGGGACATACCATAACATCAAGGCTGGACAAACCAATCTAGTAGGAGGAAAAAGGTCCCACAAGTAGGCAAAAGAGTCAAGGACAGCCCCACATCCACTCTTAGGATTCCCCCAAGAACACCAAATTACTCAGCCATAACATATGTGCAGAAGACCTGTATGAGACTTCTACAGGCTCCCTGATCTCTGTGAGCTCCCATGAGTCCCTGTCAGCTAATTCTGCAAGCTGTGTTCTCACGGTATGTCCCTCACCTCTCTTGTTCCTCAGATTCTTCCCCCTTCCCTCCTCTGTAGGACTCCCTGTGTCCTCTGCCTAATGTTTGACGGTGGAACTCCTTATCTGTTACCATCAGTTGCTGCATGAAGTCTCTCTGGTCTCTTTAATATTAATTCTTCTAGGCTTTTGTCCAAGAAGACTCTGCAGGTAGGACAAACTGTAGGTGGAAGGTTTTACACCTGGAGTGGTGCCTGAACCCCTCCACTTGAGACTTTGCCTGGTGACAAATGATGGCTGCCTCATGCTCCATGTACCCCATTACTTGCAACCTTTTCTAGGGTTGCCCTCTATATTCTATAGTTTCCATTGCCCTAGGTTTCTAACTCACTTTCAAAATAGCCCTCAATTCCAGTCATTTCTCCCAGCTGAATAAATGTACCATTGTGCAAATGTATCACATTTTCTTTTTTCTTTTTTTGTACCACATTTTCTTTACCCATTCTTCAGTTGAAAGACATTTACATTGTATCTAATTTACATACATACATACACACACACACACACACACACACATACACACTCCTACATATGCTCCCATCCATACAATGTTATTTGTATGTGTGTTTTCTAGGGATAACAATGACAACTTGGTACCGAACAACCAATTGTTGCACTCTTCTCTGGGTGATATGGGGCAGGAGATCACCTCTCCAGCTCCCAGATTTCCTTGGGTGCCTATAGCTCTTTGTGGGAGGTGGGGGTTAAGGCCTCTTGGGATTTTCTCCCTCCAATTTGGAATGTTCTTTAGTGTCATTCTTGTTTAGCAATCATGTTATTAAAACTTTATGGGGTTAGTTTCTGACAGTACTAGAAGACACAACCATAGAGTGAATACCTTGACCCTCAGGCTCTTGCCGTCTTCCATCTCCTCTTCTACAATGTTCCCTGATTCTTAGGTATAGGAGTGTTTTCTAGATATATCTACTGGGACTAGGATCCGCCTACTAGAATAGTAGTCACATTTTTCACAACTGCACTCAGAAAGCAAAGAGATGGACTCAACAGAAAAAAAAAAAACACAGAAAACCTAGGTGCTTTGGAGGAGAGAGGGCTCTCAATTTTATTGTTTTAAAATCAAATTTATAAGCCATATTATATTACCAGCTCTGAAACCCAAAATAAGCTACTCAACATCTTTGAACCTCAGTTTTCATACCAATAAAATAGGGGGACATTTTCAGACTTAATTCATGAAGTTGTCCTTCAGAGGTGCAGTGACATCTGTGAATACTCTGCTTTATGTCTAGCCAGGTAGACCAGTAAGCTTTTGCTGTTAGCAGAAAGAACTTAAAAGAAAAAGAAGTCCTTGAGCTACTGAACAACCAAAGTAGTAGACGACATTTTGCAAAGTTTCTTATTTGGATATTCCTATATCTAAACATAGCATTTGCAGGAAATTTTGAGTCGTAATGGAGACCAGACAATCTTTCAAGTTAAGAATTAGAATTGTAAACAAAGAAAGCCACTTTACAAAGGTAGTGACTCATTCTGGAATAGGATAAAATGCATGCTCGCACTTTGCAAGTGGCTTAAATTTGAGAAAGAATGAAAAAGAAGAAGGCTCGTTTCCTTTACATCAATTCTTTTTAATGGAAAAATTAACATGGTTACTCAAACTATCAAGATACCAAAAAGAGAAGCCTATGTATGTATTAATTAATAGAAATATAAGGTCCTTCATTCTCAAGAGTCCTTAGGATGTATAATTGACTCCTTCAGGATACTGTAATTGCTGAAAACTCAGCCTAAATAAAACCTCAGTGTCCAAAAGGGTTTAATACCAACCAGGCATATTTCTTGCAGGCCATTCTGCAATCATATTGTGCTTCTACACTTGTCATCTTTTCTCATCTGTTCACTGACAGCTGTGAAAGTAATGTATAGGAAAGCCCAAGATTAAATACCAGCCTAGTAGCAATGGCATATTAGTACCATGGGCTCAGGGTTCCTGGGACTCTGCCTATTTTCCTAGATTAATTAGATAAATTCATGAATAAGTCAGGGAAGCATCTTCCTAAGAACATGTCAGGCTCTTTGTGCATCAGTCAAGCTATGTTGAAACTACAGTGGAATCATGAGACTTCAGAAATAGAGGACAGGGTATCCAACATTGAACAGACCAGGAACGTGGGTGTCTGCATGCTTGGGACAGGTCAGGGAAGCTGTCCAGGTGCTAGTGAATGCATTAGGTTGTGTCAGCTGCTGCACGGGTATTTTGAGAAACACTTTGAGAAATCACAGCAGGAACCTGACTTTTGTGATTTGATGGGCCAGCTTTGTTGCAGTCGAAAACAGAAATAAAAGGGAAGCGGCATCATTACCCAGCAGGATTTCAGTGTGGCTCTTCCGGGGCCTCTTGCTTTTCAAGCGCTGACATGCTTGCCTCTTTGGCCTTGTTAAAAAATATGTAAGCTTGGCACAATCTGAAACAAATATAAAGCATGGCTGCATCATGGTTAAACCTCTTTTACTGGGAAATGTTTTCATCAAAATATTCTGTTTGGCTGAAAACATGTGTACCTCTTATTTTAAGACACAGAACATTGCCTATTAATGACTTGAAGAGTCATGGTCAGCTGGAGGTGAAGATTGTAGGGAAACAGGACTTCAGTAGGAAGGAAGTCGTACCTCTAACTCATAAATAGCTCGTAATTTTTCATCCTCAAATGATAAATGTTCCCAGCTGTTAGTTCAGGTTTCTATCAGCTTAGGAATTGTTAAAATGAGAAAACAAAACAAAACAGCAGAGAAAGAAATTCTATGTCTTCAAATTTAAAAGCTTGTTGTTCAAAAAATATTCCCTTTTTTCTTTTCAGAAAATGAGTACAATTTCAATGTTTAGTCTTTCACACTATGAGTGGTGAGTCACACAACATGCTCAGGTACAGATGGATCAATAACTGAAAAGAATTTAATCATAGAGTCCCACAAGCCCCTCAAGGAAGAATTATTGCTAATATGCATCAAACTATTCTATAAGATAGAAAAAATATTTTCACACTTATTTTGAAGCCAAAAATCACTCCATTTCCAAAACCAGATAAAGATCCAATTTAAAGAAAAAAAATCATTCAATCTCTCTAATTAACATAGATGCAAACATTCTCAATAAAATATTTGTAAGCCTGATTTAATAACATATCAAGAAGATTATTCACCATGATTAAGTAGGTTTCATCTTAAGGAGTAAGGGATGGTTCAACACATACAAATTAATTAATCTAATCTATCACATAAACACATTCAAGGACAGAAAGCACATGATCATTTCATTAGATACAGAAAAAGCTTTTTACAAAATCCCAGCATTCATTCATGATAGAAGTTCTAGAGGAACTAAGGATACAGAAGACATATATCAAAATAATAAAGGCAACATACAACAAGCCCGTAGCCAGTATCATGTTAAATGGTGAAAAACACAAAGCATTTCCACTAAAATCAAGACAAGACAAGGATGCCTTCTCTCACTTTCATGTTCGGTATCACGCCTAAGGTCTTAACATTAGCAATAAGTCAGCTGAAATAAGGGAATACAGTTGTGGAAAGAAATAAATTATCCTTATTAAAACTGATATGATTGTACTCATAAAGTTCCTAAACACAGCTGATTAATATAAAATTAAGACACAAAAATCAATAGCCTTCTTACCACATCATAAGCAAACACGGCAAGAAAGAAATCAAGGAAACAATTCACAATTCCCTCAAAAAATTATCTTGGCTAAATCCAACTAAGGAAGTGAAAGAATTATATAATAAAAACTTTAAGACATTGAAAAAATTTAAGAAGAAGCAAAAACTAGAAAGACCTCCCATGCTCATGGATTGTCAAAATTAATATTGTAAGAATGGCCATCCTATCAAATATAATTTATAGATTCAATGTAATTTCCCTCCAAAGTTCCAACTCAATTTTCATAGACTTTTTTTAATCTTAAACTTCATTTGGATTTAATAGCTGCATAGTATTCCATAGTGTATATGTACCACAGTTTTTTTATCCATTCTTCTACTGAGGGACATTTAGGCTATTACCAGGTTCTGGCTATATATGAATAAGGCTGCTATGAATATGGTTGAGCATGTGTCCTTGTTGTATGCTGGTGCATCTTCTGCGTATATTCCAAGGAGTGGAATAGCTGGGTCTTGAGGAAGCCTTATTCCCAGTTTTCTGAGAAAGTGCCAGATAGATTTCCAAAGTGGTTGTACAAGTTTGCATTCCCACCAGCAATGAAGGAGTGTTCCTCTCTCTCTACATCCTTGCCAGCATATGGTGTCACTTGAGTTTTTGATCTTAGCCATTATGATGGGTGTAAGATAGAATCTCAGAGTTGTTTTTATTTGCATTTCTCTGATCACTAAAGACGTTGAGCATTTCTTTAAATGTTTCTCAGCTATTTGATATTCCTCTGTTGAAAATTCTCTGTTTAGTTCTGAGCCCCATTTCTTAATTGGTTTATTTGGTTTGATAGTGTATACTTTCTTGAGTTCTTTATATTTTGGAAGTTAAACCTTTGTCAGATGTAGGGTTGGTGAAGATCTTTTCCCAGTCTGTAGGCTGTCGCTTTGTTCTGTAGACAGTGTCTCCTGCCTCACAGAAGCTTCTCAAAATACATATAAACCAAATGCCCAAAACAATTCTGAACAATAAACGAATAGTTGAAGGTATCACCATTCCTAATTTCAAGTTATACTACAGAGCTATCATGATGAAAAGAGGGTACTGGTATAAAAATAGACACATCAATCAATGCCATAGAATTAAGAACCCAGATATAAGTGTACACACATATGACCACCTGACCTTTGACAAAGAAGCCAAAAAATATACATCTTTAACAAATGGTGCTTATCCAACTGGATAGCAGCATGTAGAAGAAGAAAACTAGATCATTTCCTCTGTCTTTATAAAACTCAAGTGGAAATGGACTTTGACATAAGACACAAGACCCTGAATCACTATTAAAGAAGAAAGTAGGAAATCTACTTGAATTTATAAGCACAGGAAAACATTTTTGAACAGGACCCCAATAGCTCAGAGATCAAGGCTAAAAACTAATAAATGGGATCTCATGAAACGAAAATGTTCTGTATGTAAAAGACCCTGTCATCTAAGTGAAGATAGCCTACAGAAACAGCTGGTGGTGAGGTTTTTTTCCTAGTGATACTTATTTTTTAGAAATTACTTTAAAAATAAAACAGTAAGAAAACAAACAATCCAATAAAAAATGGGTCATCAGGGCTGGAAAAAAAGACTCAGTGTTTAAAAACACTGGCTGTTCTTCCAGAGGACCAGAGCTCTATTCCTAGGACCCACATGGTGGCTCACAACTGCCTGTAACTCCAGGCCCAGGGGATCTATCTGATGCTCTCTTCTGTCTTTCACAAGCAAAAGAGACACACGTGGTGCACAGACATACATGCAGAAAAAAAGAACCATGCACATTAAACAGAGAGTTCTCAAAAAATGAAATATAAAGGGCTGAGAAATATTTTTTAATATTCAGCATTTTTAGTTATGGGTATGTGGAAATTAAAACTACTTTGAGAATTCCAATGAAACAAATGACAACAGATGTTAGAATGAATATGGAGAAAGAGAAACATGTACTCACTGCTGGTGGGAATGCAAAATGGTGCAACCACCATGGCAATTCATGTGACCTTTCTTTAAAACCTGAAGATAAATATACCACACAGCCCAGCTAGCGCATATACCCAAAAGGACTTTTTATCTTGCTATGAGGATGGATACCTGCTTATCTTATTCACAAAATTCAGGAAGTGTAAATAGCCTACACATCAATCACCTAGCCAATGGATAAGGAAATGTGGGATATTTACACAGTTGGATATTAATCAACTGTGAAGAAACATTTATTTATGAAATTCACAAGTAAATGAATGGGGCTGGAAACAATCATCCTAACTGAGGGAAGCCATAGCCCAAAAGATAGTATGCATGCTTTCTCTCATTTCTGGATGTTAGCTTTCAATCTTCAGATACATGTATTCCATTTTAGAATACTCACAGAGATTAGAAATTTAGTAAGGCTATTGTGGGAGGGGTCTTACAAGGAGAGGAACGAGCACACAATAGTATGAAATGTTAAAAGTGAAAAAACACAACAAGAAGGGTTAAAGTGGGGTGTGAGATGATAGGACAATCCTTAAGAGGAAATCTAGGAAAGGATAACTAACATGAAAGGCCTTTTGGAAAAGCTATATGGAAACCCACTACCCTAAAGGCTTTATAAAATATAGACACACACATATGTAAAAGAAGACTTCATGTAATTACCCTGCAATTGGAGGGTGCTACTTTAACTAGGCATCTCATATTAACAAACAAAAATCCCAATACCAGGAGTAAGTACATTTTTTTGAGTTGTTGGCCAGTGAAGTCATGTAGACCCCCCCCCCCACACACACACATACAAGCTATTGCCAATACTCATGACTACCTTCTAGAACTTGCCTGTATGTTTGTGCTGATTGTTGAAGATACCATATACTTGAGTCACAGAACATGGAGATGTAAAGCTGGTACTTACTTACAACCCTCATACCTGCATTCTGTCATTCATGATAAAAGCATGATATACATGCTTCCAGAAGAGGTAAGCCTCAGTCTCATATATCTGTGAACCCTTGAATCTATAATGATGGGCCTGGCAATAGAGGACCACTGCACAATAACGGCATGAATGTTACAGAAGTAGCCAACTGCTTTCTGATTGGATCAAAAGCCTTATCCGTGAGATAGAACCCATACCTGGCATTATTAAAAATGTCAACAATATGGGACTGGGTAGGTCATATGCTCTAAGGGAAAACCCAATGTAATTACTTTACTAAATGGACATAGTATAGAAACAACTCCTAATAAATTATTAATATACATAGGTCAGAACATCTGTTTACCTTATCAGAGAAGTTTCTCCTTGCTGTATATAGCAATTCACACCAAGACAACATCCTCCAATTGGCCAACATACATAGAACAAAAGACTGTCGAATGTTCAGTCCCAAATCAGATATTCATATCTCACCCCAAGGCTCAGGTTTATTTGAAGGTAGAGTAGAAAAAAAATGTAAGAGCCAGGGGTGATGAATTAATTTAAAAAGGCAGTGTTCTCCACATATAACAAGACAGATACATATATGAACTCACAATGATTGGGACAAGATGGACAAGACATATCTAAGCTCCAGACAGACAAAATCACAGCAAAGAGAATGGGAAGGTAGATGTGTAATCTGACCACTACCTAAGGACCTGTTAGTATTTGATAGCTGCTGGGAGAGACAAAGTCAGGTTTGCTGCTGCTGTTGTTGTTGTTGTTGAGGAGGAGGAGGAGGAGGTGAAGGCTGTGACCACTGATAGGCTGACCACATACAAGAGCTGGGCAACACAAACTGCATTTGATGAGGAAAGAAAAGTAAAAATAAATCATCTCAAAGTTAGGTGGAAGGAATGGTAGGCTTGAGAGGCAGGGAAAGGGGAGAGTTTAGGAGGGTGAACATGTATGAAACATTCAAATAATTATGTTTTTCATATAGGGGGAATATGAAAGTTCACAAAATCCTAATAAAGCAAATGGCATGTCAGTATAAAAGTGATATCATGTACAAATAAATTACTTAGTCTGTTAACTTAGTTTCCCTATCTGTAGAAGAGGGATAATAACACCCTACTACTGCATTTATATAAGGTTTACATACAGTATTCAACACACACACACACACACACACACACACACACAGACTCACACACACATTTATCAGAACAAAAGCACACCTCTCACTTCAAAGGGGATAAAAGACAGTTTATTCTGGAGCTAAATATAAACAAACACAGATTTGGATTATCTTACACGTCATGCTCCAGTGTGATAATTTGATGACGTTTTTATTGTAGCAGAACAAAGAACATCATAAATCATAGCACTTCTGAAATATGCTGCTGAGAACATTAAGTATGGGGCTCAGCTATAGGCTTCAGATGCTATCCCACTGCAACATCATTGAGGTTTTAGTCAATTACTCAGCCCAGCACTAACAGGTGAGGTTCCTTCCAGGAACTTCACAGTACTTAGAGATTCCTGGCAAATAACAACACTATCAAACATTTGTTAACTACCACAAGCACTTTTGACTTTGTAGTGCTTTGTTGCTTGTGAGAGGGTTTTGCTGTACTGCTCGTGCTGTGCTTTAGCTTGGGATCCTTCTGCATCAGCCTCTGAGAGTGCTGATTCCAGGCATGAGTCGCCATATTTAGGTATTAGGAAGCACAATTCTATACACTTGTGTTATGCGTTCTTTTCTTTTCCCAATGCATGGGATCAATGCAGCCTAGGTGAGAGCTAGTCACAAGATGTGTCTTCATGTAGTTCTTTCTGAATTCCCCTAGCTGATCTTTTAGTCATTTTTCTATGTGAGTTTTAGAATGACAGTTTAAATACGAATACCTTGCATTTTTTGAGTCACAATACAGATATAAGTTAATAGATATATTGTTTATAGTATGGTGTGACAAGGTATCTGTCATACTTGGCCAAATTGTTTGAGCTCTCAGAAGAAATTGGAAGAAGTTTTCATGTAGAATTATCAAGTTGTATAACTTTATTTGTCGTTGTTTTTCAAGACAGAGTCTCTCTGTGTAGCCTTGGCTGTTCTGGAACTCACTCTGAGACCAGGTGTCCTCAAACTCACAAAGATCCACCTGCCTGTCTCCCAAGTGCTGGGATTAAATAAAGGTGTGCACCACCCTTGCCTGGCTAAGTTTTATACTATTTATTCATTTATTTTTTGTTGGTTTTTTAAATCCATACATTTCTATTATGTTTGGTTGGCTCTGTGTGAAACGACTATATACTACATACACACAAGTATTTCTAACCTAGACAGGAGAAATTGTAAGAAATATATTCTCATCTTTTCAGGTGCCTTCCACTGCATTCTTGGCTAAGCAAGTAGACTTTATTACCTTATTTCTCCATCCATTGTTCCCCGTCACTTCTCTACTTTGTATTATTCAGTCCACTAATTTGACTGCTAATTACATTACTTCTCATGGTATTATCTAAATTTGTCCCAGGTGTCTTTAGTACTTCATATATTAAAAGGACTGAACCATCAAAATAAAGGAAGGCATAAAAATGCATGTTAAAAAGCCACATATTTATATATGGGGTTAATTTTTGTGATTCAACCAATGCAGTGAGAAAATAAAGGGAAGCAACTAAGTGAAGGACACAGAAGAGATTCCCCAGACAGACCAGCACAACCAGGGCTACAGTGGTCTATTTCTATTTCTGTTTCTTTCTATCAGCAATAGACATCAGCCTTGCTTCCTCAAAAATTTAAAACAAAAATCAAAAAAAAAAAATCAAAAAACATGTTGGCCCAGAGGTGGGATTAAACACAGAATTCCAGTGTAAAATGCTAAGGAATAAAATTTATAACAAACTACATTTTGTATTTATATATGTAATATTATTTGATTTTCCTATGGTGATATTTGGAGAGGTTGAGAAGCATATTGAAAATAAAGAGTTTCCAATAACACTGAATTTAGCAATAAGAAAAAATTATGTTAGCAAAGAAGAAGACAAAGTTGACTCATAGCCCAGTAATATTAACAAAGATATAAGATTTTCATCCTTTCTGAATCTGGTCCACCCCATAGGCCTGGCTACTGTAAATCAGCAAGTGAGCATCTAGTTTTCCTTAATTATACATAGCAGGAAGCAAAGAAAACATGCCTCTCATTCTATCACATCAGACAAACAGACATGTGCACCAATAAATGTAACTGAATAAATTTTTAGTGTTGATTTCTGTTTATGCTAAGCAAACTCTAAGCTAAGGTTTGATCAAAAGGAAATGGGGGGTACATTTTTTTGAGACAGGCAAAAGGGGCAATTTGACACTAATTGGGAAACAGGCTCCATTCTCTATATCTCACCAGAAAATCTAAAAGAACTTAGGTAATAATAGGTCCAGAATTTTTTGAAAAATTTCAACCTAGTATACATTATCAATCTATTGCTCTTCAGTGTACTTAACTCTATATTTGATATTGCATACATGAAAGCTATAGTGTATCTGAATAGTTTTAAGGACATACTACTTTTCCTTTAAAATATAATTGTGTCCCATTTCATTACATTTTAGAGCCATTTTTATTTCTAAATACTTATAGTATCTGGCACTTCCTGAATTAAGAAATTGAATGTTTGTTAGCTAATTTTTTTTGTTACTAGTCTATTAGTTCCTGCATCATTTATTAGTAAGTTTTATAGTTATTTTAGCCCCAAAACATTTTCTTTAAAAAAAAACATGCATAAACGTCAGGCCTACCTAACAGAGCATGCCTGTGATCCCAGCATTCAATGCTCAGGCAGAAAGATCACAGGCTCAAGGCCAGCTTGGCCTGTGTAGTAATACCCTGTCAGAAAGAAAGGAAGACAGGAAAGAAGAAAGGTGGTGGGAAGAAGGGAAAGAAAGAAGAAAAGAGGGAAGGAAGAAGGACAGAAGGAGGGAGGGAGGGAAGGTCAGAATCTAGTTCATGCAAAACAAATAAAAGATGAAATTGTTTTGATTCACCATCTTCTGAGGATGCTTAGATATTGTTTGTGTGGGAGCTAAGGGAACTTTTCAGTTTGCTAGTTTGAGATAAGAAAATTAGAGCCTAGAGGGCTGGAGAGATGGCTCAGTGGTTAAGAGCACCACCTGCTCTTCCAAAGGTCCTGAGTTCAATTCCCAGCAACCACATGGTGGCTCACAACCATCTATAATGTAACCTGATGCCCTCTTCTGGCCTACAAGCAGACAACACTGTATACATAATAAATAAATATTTAAAAGAAAAACAAAAGAAAAAAAGAAAAAGAAAATTAGAACCTCACCCCATCAAGGGACCAGTAATCAAATCTGGTTGTCCCAAGAAAGAGGGGTCCCCCATAACCTTTTGTAATACAGCTACTTCCTACTGAATTTTTTCCCATGCAGGGTTCAGCTCTCAGGGACAACTTTCAACCTCCCCCACAGCTATAGAATGCAAGTCTTTGTCCTGAATTGAATCCTGCAATGTCGTAGAGTAACCTCTGACTCCACCTCATTCCAATGACATTCCAATGGTATTAGAAATGACAGCATTGATTCTGATTTTTTAAACAATGAACTACCAGAGTAACCATGGAGTAATAAAAGATCAAGAGAGGCTCTGTAAAGATCCCCAGCTAACAAATGCACAGGAATGAAAGACTTGAAAAACGAACATTTCGCACCCTACCACACATCAAAATCACTTTAGACCAGTGGTTCTCAGCCTTCTTAATGCTGCAACGCCTTAATACAATTATTTTATTCATAACCATAATTTTGCTACTGTTATGAATTGTAATGTAAATATCTGGTATACAGGATATTTGATATCCAACCCCCAAAGGGGTCATGATCCACAAGTTGAGAACCACTGTAGACAATGATCATCAGTACATGAAAAATACACTACAGAAAATTCTGAACCAACACTTCATAGTGAAAATATCAGGGTTGATCTGAACTAATAAGAAATTGCTGCATGGTTGAAGAAACAAACAAACAAACGAAAATTCTTGCTTTATAGAAACCAGAGTTACATTGAGACATACCTCATATGGGTGAGTGGGAACAAGTTCTTTAATAGCTCCTTCATTACATAGAGGAAGGAGTCAAGCTTAAGAGACACAATAAACATAAACAGGTGAGAGTTACCTTACTGAGCTCTCTACCTGAACAGTTTAACTATTTTTTAAAGTGGACAATTTTTAAGAAAATCGACAAAAACTAAATTTGTTTCATAATCATTAAATAATATTAGGGGGTTATTTAATAATTGTACTAAGTGTACTATTTTTGTGTGGCTATAGGAAAAAAATTTTATTTTGACATGTAAGTAAAATATGAAATGATTACAAAGCATAGTGGTTTGCATCATTTTAAATGTTCTATGCAAAAGCAATAAAGGGTAAAAATGAAATGGCAGAGGTGAGAAAAGAGAGGAAATATTTATGAATATTTACAAGAGTTATAGTTATATGGTAAGTATAGAGGCACACAGAAAGGTTCATTCTATATGTATTTAATTTTTTTACAAACTAATTTCTGAATATGTACTTTATACATTTCATAATACCATTCCTTCCCATGAGATATAAGAGTCTATAAACACATGTTCAGGATATGTATACACAATGTTTCCTTTATAACACATGTTTTAATTTATTTATAATTAAATAAAGAATAAGTGACAACTGGAAGCTTTCAATACATAAGCAAAGGAGTGTCATTGTTCCTGCTGCTCCTTCCTGGCTGTGGGTCAGTGGTGATGATTCTAAGACTGAGTAAGCATGGAGCAGATGACTGAACACTACATTTACTCTACTTAAATTTCATTATTTTATTTCTGATGAATAGATTATGTCTGAATTCTTCTTCTCAGATGAAACTGTGGGGCTTCACTAAGAATTTGGCCCAGTCAACTTTTTAATATTGAATCTTCATAACTCATTCATTGCATGTTTTTAATAATGAATCTTGTTATATATTTGGGCTAGTTCCTACAAATCTAAGGATATGGTTAAATTTTGCTCTGAGGATGATTTGTGCCTGAACATTTTAGACTTTGGGTAGTGTATCATGGAGTTGACAAGAAATATCAGTGCCGTCAAGTCTGGAGGGAGAATGAAAGATGAAGAGGGGAGACAGGAGTGGAGTCACAGGACCAAGCAGGGGGAAAACGTCACTACCCTGGTCGTTTCACTCAGGGATGAGGAAGCTGTGGGCAGGTTTTCCACTATCTATTTTTTTACTATAATGAGATGACCCTGACTCTTACTACCCTTCCTCAACTCTGGATCCTTTGTAAGATCTCATTTTTGTCCCTGTCTTGGTGTCATCTCCACTCTGAGCACATATTATCACTTAATACCATTTGTCTTCAGTTCTGGGTTTTTTGGGGGGGTTGTTTTAAGTTATGTAATTTGTAATGGCCATGAGGTCTTAATGGAGTTTTATACAATTAGCCTTGAGTATGTTGAGGTTACAGACCATTTTGAATTCGGTGTCAGTCAAGCTCCTGCCTGCTGGCAACAAAAGCCAATATCACCTATTATAAACAGAAGAGTGATCTACTAAAGGATGTTAAGTGGCTCATCAAACACTGTCCTTGGTGAAGAGCAGGATTATGGTTAGACAGGCAAGGACTACGTCTACTCCCCTACTTCCGTAGACTAAGCATGCATATGATGCTTTAGTGCTTGGATTGCTAGGGCTCGGGTGAAAATTGTCGACTTTTTCATGCTCTCGGGACTCGCTCTTGCTTTGATTGTCACCATAGCTGTGGGAACTTTTCCCACATGCCCCACGTTCGTGCCTCTACTTTCAATTATAATTTAGGGAGTTTGGTAAAAGAAGGCATAAGTCTTCATTCCCTACCTGGAAACGGTGACAGGGAGGAAAGATATTTGTTTGCATTTTCAATTTCTATGGTGATGTGTAAACAATATTTATATTAAAAGTCTATCAAGTACTAGGGAGGTAAACAAAAGAATGAATAATTATCTAATGCAAAATATATAATAAATGTCCCATAATTCTCATCAAAAAACCACACAAGTTTTTCATTTATTTTGGATTGGAATTCTTGGACCTTCATGATGTATTTATTTGGCTGCCAGAGAAAAACCAGAATTTGATGGTGGTAGTAGTTGCTATTGAGAAGCAAATTTCAGCCTAGAGCATAAACCCTACCATGGATCAGTTCTAATTTAATTATTTTTATTGTTTGAGAATGTTATAATGTATAATATGTATTTATCAAATCAACCCCAAATTCTGTCCCCTCCTATTCTTCCCCATCTTCAAATCCCGGTGCTCTTTTTACTCTCACAGACTACGCTCAGTGCTCCCTGTGTATTAATGGGTGTGGGATTATGCACCAGAGCATGGGAAGCCTCTCAGTGGCCATGTTTCAGAGGAACAGTTACCCTTTCCCAGAATCCATCCATTGTGATAGCCTCTGAGATACAAGTGGGACACCATAAGCCCCTTTTCCATCAATGCTGGAACTTTGACTGGCTTTATCTTGTACCAGTCTTATGCCTGCAGCCACAGCTTTTGTGAGTTCATGTGCACAATGACCCTGTCATGTGCAGAAAGTAATGCTTCACTGAAGATGTCTAGTGCTACTGGCTGTTAAATTCCTGATACCCTTTTCATGATGATCTCTGAGCCTTATAGGGAAGAAGTGTTGATATAACTATAAAGTGGAACAGTCTATAACCTCTTATTCTACATATTTTAACAATGCATCTCTGTAATCATCACCACCTACTGCAAAAATAAGCTTCGATGATGAGGGTTGAGAGCTGCACAAATCTATAATTATAAAGATAAGGATTTGGAGGATACATTACACATGTATGTTTAGCAGAAAGATAGTCTTGGATTCTTAGAGGTTGTGAGACCCTGTCATGGATTTTTGTCACAATCAGTGATACTGAGCATGAGATTAATGTTTCAAAGTGAGTAAAGCCAATTAGGAAGTGTGGTTATTCCTATTAAATTTATGTCACTACGACACGAGTGCAAATATCTTGCCGTATCAGTCCTTTTTGTGACTTACAGGTTTCACAACTAATAAATAAATATTGCTGCTTACTCTTTTCCCCTGGCAGCATACATAAAAGCTTTCATTTCCATGAAAGATCCAAATATACATACATGAGGTATAACTTATATACCATAATAAGTTGTATGTAAGAAAAGCTATAGGCAAAAAAAAAAGAAAAAAGAAAAAGAAAAAAAATTTTTAAAAAATGCCAAGTAGTAGTGTTGCAGGCCTTTAATCCCAGCACTCGGGAGGCAGAGGCAGGTGGATTACTGTGAGTTCGAGGCCAGCTTGGTCTACAAAGCGAATCCAGGATAGCCAAAGCCACAAAGAGAAACCATGTCTCAAAAAAACAAAAGGAAAAAAGAAAGAAAGAAAGGAAGGAAGGAAGAAAGAAATGCTATAGGCATATGCTAAAATGAAAGGTAATTGTATAAATGACTTCTTTGCTCTATGAGTTTTCTGTCCATAACTTCAATCATCATTTTAATGAAAGAACATTGAAACAAAACTCTGCTGCAGATCACCAACTGCACATGGCTGTGAGTAATACTTGAATGTGGCTGCAGGATTTTTTAATAATATTTTCATTTGGCTATGGCATTTTTAAGAACTCAAAATTCATTATAAGGATAATGAAAAAAACGCTTTTTCCTTTTAGCAATACTTCCAACTCTTCTTGTTTGGTCATATAAATATAAATGTATAATCTAATAAGCAGATGGAAAATGCCCGTTTTAGCCCTCATTACTGGCAGTCTCTACAAAACCATCTGATTTTAATCCCCCCACTTGATTTACCTCATGCCTTAAAAATTCATCCAGCTAATGAGGAGTAAATACAAAACAAAAAGAGTGTTATGGTTTGAGCCATGCCAGAAATTCAAACATGAGCATTTCCTGCTCAGTGTAAAAGTCAAGGTAAGAACTATCCTAATTCTACAACTACAAACACATTCTCCTGCTTTAAAAAACATCGGAAACTTATTTTCCTCTTTGGGGATTTAAAGAAAGCTTGGATTCAGGAAAAACAAAACAAAACAAAACAAAAGAAAAAAACCACATTTCAAGGGAGAGAGGACATAATTTGCTAATAGCTTCATTTTCTTATTCTTGGTTCATTTAGTACAATTATTCATTTTGCCACCAGTACAAATTGGAAAATTTTAAGCCAAAATATAGATATTTACTTCTCGCTGACTTGGGAAGAACTGTATTTTCCACAAAAAGAGTAATGTGTATTAATCAAAGAATACAGATATTTTTCCCTTAAGATAAGCTTGAAAAAAAAAATACATTCAATAGAGACTGAAATCTCTTCATAAGCAACATATATTGATTCAGGCATTTAAAAGAACTATTTTCAAATACCTTGTCTTTATAGTGAAAAACAATTGTAAAATTTACTGAATCTTGGAAGACTGAAGAAGAATGAGCTTATTCAGTACCAATGGACAGCTCTGAAAGGACAGAAAGAAAAGTAACATTATATGAACTAAGCATGTTGAATTTAGTGTGTGTGTGTGTGTGTGTGTGTGTGTGTGTGTGTGTGTGTGTGTG
>OU015751.1:97815642-97826069 GCA_907169655.1 Acomys percivali
GTGTGTGTGTGTGTGTGTGTGTGTGTGTGTGTGTGTGTGTGTGTGTGTATGCCTAGTTTGAAAAAGAAGCCTAGGTGAAAAGTCTTCAGGAAGCCCTCCCTCCCAGTTCAACCTACACCGGTCATCTGCTACATCTGTTCCTATGTGTTGTATCCATCTGGAATGAGGAAGGAAATTCTATTTCAATTGCTTAAAGGCCATGTTCACATCTCTCAGATGATACATCAGGAAAAGGAAGCTAGGACTTGTATTTCCTCATTCTATGGGTTAAAGCAAGACTTCAAACAACACTGTCCAGAAAAGTTTGCTGTTGTCACTTCTATTTTTGTGGAACAGCAATTGTTAGAATTCTGCTTCAGTCTGCCTACCTGTGATGTCAGGTTCAAGAAGAGTGTCAAGCCCAGATACCTCACATGAGGACAGCAACCATTGGCTCCTTCCCCTCTCCTAACCTGGGGCCAGGGACCACTATCAACCCCTGTAAGAATTTACTGCCCTGTGAGGTATCAGGCCTCACTCTTTGTCTGACCTTATAAGGCTTCCCCCTCAGGCCCCTAGCCCCTGAGTATGTGGGGGGGAAGTATCTTTCAACACCCCTGCTCTGACCAATTGTACATGGCCACACAAACCTTCCCCAGAGACCCTGCCCACCTCCCCAGGGGCATAAAGACACCCCCTCTCCCTAATAAACTGACAGGAGTGCCAGGTTTCTCAATGTCACAGTTCCTTCTTCCAGGGGTATTTTTTTTTCTCTATTTCAGGCTTTACATTCTCCCTTTCAAACCTTATTCTGAAAGACTATTAAGACACATGTTAAAGACCGAAAAGGTATGAATGTTATTATCATCTATGTTGGTGTGACTAATCAAGAATGTACATCACTTCTGTATACATAAATTGGCTAATTGACCCGGAGTAAACCAACATTTTAAAAATTAGCTTTCTACCTTTTTAAAAATGTTCTAATTGCTTTTGGAAATTCCTACAGGTCAATGGCCTGTACACTTACCATGGGCATTTCAAGATGTCCTTCAGAACATCTCCCAGTTAACTATTACATCACAGCTTTGCCCAGTCCGCATCAACTATTCATCTTGAAAAGTGCTCTAATCCACATTGTTTCAGATCCCAAACCCTAAACTTAAACCATGCCTGACTTCTTCTTTCTGAGATACCATGAACACTGTAGTAACGGGGTTCTCTATCACCAGCCTAGTTCTAAAACTAGGCTTTGTGTTGTTGCCTGGTTGTCTGGTGTTCTGGGGAGGAATCGAATGAAGTTGGAATGATATTATCTATATTTCTCTGAATTACAGCAGGCATGGAGACACGACGTCTGTGACTTGTTCCCAGTAAAGACAGGCATCAAGTGAATCTACTAGTTTCTTTTCAGAATACCATGTGTGTTTCAAATTTACTGATCTCAGTTACTACTCATTGTGAAAGGTTCTGCTGCACCCAAACTTAAATAACGGAAACCTCATTGTAATTAGACCCAGTGGAGACAACTGATATCCACGGAAGACACTGAGTCTGTTATTCCCTGTTTAAATCAGTACTATATTGGTCTCCTGCTACTGATGGTATGCCCATGCAGGGCCTCTCATACCACCACTTTCAGAGTGGAGGTTGGCGAAGACTTAGTGTGAGACTCAGCAAAACAAAACAAAACATCCCTCTATGCCAGGCAATCCATTGCATTTCCTACATACATACATACAGGGACAGTGGCTCGCCATATATCGCCACTTCTGATCAGCCTTCATACAAGCCAAGGGAAAATGGCAAAATACAATGAATTATAATAACCTTTTCATTTATTTCTTCTTTCCTGTATCCAAGAAATAGCTGAGTGTCACCTGCCCATGACAAAAAGGAATCAATGTACATAAAGTGTTGAGATTTATAGCTTTGGTTCCTAGTCATAATTCATCCTAGCTATGTGTGGAATGCCTCTGTTGTGTTAAAAACAGTACTGCAGTGGCTATGTAATAAAAAGATCAATCTTCACCCAACCTAAGCAGAGGGAAGCTGAACATAAAAAAAGCAATTAGAGGGGGCTGGATAGATGGCTCAGCGGTTAAGAGCACCGACTGCTCTTCCAGAAGTCCTGAGTTCAATTCTCAGCAACCACATGGTGGCTCAAAACCATCTATAATGTGATCTGATGTGCACTGTATACATAATAAATGAACAAATCTTTATAAAAAAAGAAAAAGAAAAAAGAAAGAAAGAAAGAAAGAAAGAAAGAAAGAAAGAAAGAAAGAAAGAAAGAAATTGGACAAGACTAAATTCAGTCTAAGGTGGAGAGGAAGGTATACAAGCAGAAAGAATGTGAGCAACTTGGGTTTAAACATCAAGGAAAGCTTCCTGGAGTAGTAATCCTTGAAGGGTCAGAATCAGAAGAATGTACTGTGCACTGAAACAGTGTAAGTCCAATATGGCAGAATATTTCATGTAAAATAATGTGGGGATACATGATAAAGACTGAGAAGGTGATCATGCAAAATTACTCTGGAGATTTGAGGACTTCTTCTGAAGGAAGAATAATGGAGATATTGATGCCTTTAAACAGGAGTATAATTTCATCAAATCACTCATAGTTGGAGATATTGGAAGGGATTACTTTGAAGGGAACAAACTTAGTAAATGAGACAAAGAAACAAACAAAAACTACTATAACTCAAGTAAAATAATCAAAGCTTCCTGACCTAATGTGGTAGTGGCCACAGTAGGAGAAAAAGATGACACACATCTAAGGAGCAGGGAGAAAATAGATGTGATGGTATATAGTGATTGGCTGAAGGCTAAAATGAACAAGGAAAAAAGGGAAAATCACTCATTCTCTTCAGATTTTCTTCAGATGAGCAGTCCTCATCTCTGAACCCCGCAATGGCCCTCAGACACCCTTAACCCTCTTTGCCCTTCTTTTCTCACTCTTCACAAGGCCTAAGGGAGTCTACAGTCCAGCCAAGTACACCCCTCATCCCATCCTCAGTGCCTGCTACAGCTCACTCTCCCACACACAGCAGTGTTGATATCATTCAGATAATCCGAGCACAGACTTGCCTTACAGGCTTTGCTCTTGCTGTCACTCTGTCCAGAGAAGGATGAGGTCCAAAGGGCTCCATATGATGTTCAACACCTGAGGTAAACTACAAGCACCATCTGTTTTGGATTCTTGAATAACCTCAAGCTGTACTTGAGGTACTTCTCTCAACTTTTTAATTCGGTAAGAATTAACACCCACTTTCAAACTGTACATCGGATTTCATATGAGAGGATTGTGGAAAGTAAAACAACATAGCAGAGGAAAAACAATAAAGTGCTGTTAGATTTGAGGTTAATTGATTAACTTTTATCTCTTGGATGATTTTAAAATCCCATTCAATCAATCAATCATGAATAGTTATTGTTTGGCCATGAATAATTTTTTTAATAAATCTTAACTTTGCAAACTTTAGCATGCATCTGTGCCACCTGGAACGAAGTTGTTATACTACTTTATACATAGAAATGCATATATATATATACATACAAATAGAAACACACATACTACACATGTGTGTGCCAACTGTCAACGTGTGTGTGTGTGTGTGTGTGTGTGTGTGTGTGTGTGTGTGTGTGTGTTACGTTACTGAGCAGAAAATGCAGTAGTTAGATTGAGGGGATCTTGGGAGGAACTCACATTTCTTTAATATTATTATTATTATTATTATTATTATTATTATTATACACTACATTTTGACCACAGTTTTCCTGCCTTCAGTCCTCCCAGCAGCTCCCACCTCTCTTCTCTCCCAGATCCACTCTTCCATTTCCCTTCACAAACAAAGAAAAACAACAAAAAATCAGACCTACAGGTATATCAACTGAACATGGCATAACAAATTACATTAAGACTAGGTACATACCCTCACATCAAGGCTGGATGCTGAAGGAAAAGGGTCTCAAATGCAGGCATCAGAGACCGCCCACTCCTACTACCACTGGTTGGCGTCTACAAGAACGCCAAGTTTTACAACTATGATGTATATGCAGAGGACTTATCTCAGGCCTATACAGAGCCCATGATTGTCACTTCAGCCTCTGTGAGCCTCTAATGAACCCTGCTTAGTTGATTCTGTGGGTCTTGTTCTTACATTGTCCTCAGCCCCTCTGGTTTCTAGAATCCTTACTCTATTGTGTGGCTGTAGATCTCAGCATCTGCTCCCATCAGTGTCTGGTCTATTGTCTCTCTGATGAAAATTGGACTAGGCACTGATGATCTATGAGTAGAGCAAAATATCATTAAGAATCATTTCACTTAATTTTTCCCTTTAGTCATGTTTGGTTCTATCCTAGGCCTCTGGGCTATCCAATCTCAGGTTCCTGGCGATCAAGGAAGTATAATGAGCTACCTCCCATGGTGTCAGTCCTGAATTGGGCCACTCATTAGTTGGCCACTCCTACAAGTTCTGTAGGGGACACTAAAATTTCTAATATTGCATTTTTTTGTTTGTTTTTTGTTTTTTGTTTTTGTTTTTGTTTTTGCTTTTGTTTTTGTTTTTTTGAGACAGGGTTTCTCTGTGTAGCCTTAGTTGTCCTGGACTCGCTTTGTAGATCAGGCCGGCCTGGAACTCACAGTGATCCACCTGCCTCTGCCTCCCGAGTGTTGGGATTAAAGGCATGCACCACCACCACCCAGCAAAGATTTATTTATTATATATGTAATATTCTGCCTGCACATACTCCGGTACAACAGAAGAGGGCATCAGATTTCATCGTTAATGGTTGTGAGCCACCATGTGGTTTCTGGGAATTGAACTCAGGATCTTTGGAAGAACAGACGGTGCTCTCAACCTCTTAGCCATCTCTCCAGCCCTCATTTTTTTAATGCTGCTAGCCCAGGGACCTCATTTTAAAAATGACCTCAGCAAAAATTTTTTGTTTCACCCATGTCTGACAAATTTAGCAAACTCAAATTTTTTTTTCTGTATACAGAAGCAAAACTGCTGATAATTTAATTCTAATTATTTTTTAAATTCCTCTATTTAATGTGTTTTGATTCCTACATACTCAGTAATCTCTCATCCTTTTAGTTCCAATTATTGGAATATTGCTGTTTTTTTAATATTTCTGTTAATAGGACAGGATTGATGCTGTTCATTCCCAGTTGAAGCCTCACATACAGATTGTTTCCTCTCATTCAATTTTTTATTTTCTTCCAACGGTAATCATAAGCTCGTTTCTAATTTGTTTTGTTTTCTGAGGCCTATCATTATGGTAATAGATATTTTGGTAGTGATTGAGTACATGAAATTGTCAAACATTTCTTTTCCTTCTACACGGAGATTACCATCCATCCCACCTTTCAGGCCCTATACAGTTGTCATGGAACTTTCTACCTATGTGGATTCTCCTGATTCCTAATGTCATGGTACTCTGCTTTGTGATTTACATGATTACTCCACTGCTCTTACTTTGCCATGGAGCAAACTTCAAGAACTACTTGTTGCGGCACTGTGGAGGCATGTGCCTTGGATAGTAAAATAGTGCCACACGTATAAAAATCAAGAACCTCATTTGATGTGCTTTACTCAAAGCCTTCTTCAGAGGAGCCTGTCCTAACAAAGCCTGCAGAATTCAAAACTTTGTTGGTTGAGCAAATGATTAATTTAAACTATAGGAACTTAAACTTTTTTCAGTATAATCCATATAGGTGTAGAAAATTATTGTGCCTATAAACATATTAAAGTCCTCCCCATAACCTCAAACTCTCTTTTTATGAATTAGAATGTTTTCATAGAATATAGCAGAGGGCAAATTACCATGAATTGTCCAGATAAAATGGTTAGATCTCAGTGTGTCAGTGTGACCTTTTTCTGCCGTAATATATAAAAAAAAAAAATAAGAAAATTACATCATCCACTGATTATTCTTTATTAACGATTGAATTTTCCTGATGGTGGGTACAAGGTTGAGAGCAGTGTCTCAGCATCCCTACTGATGCCAACACGGATGACCTGGAAATTACGTACCAGCCCCACAAGGAATCCAGGAAGGTTATCAGGAGGGTCTGTTTCTTGAACGACATCACATCACATCACCGTTCATAGCTCGCTTCCTCTCTCCATTGGCCCTAACGTACTTGCAAAACCTGAAGTAGTCAGTGCTTAAAAATAAGACAAACAGCTCTGTCTAGTGGCAAATTTTATAATTGCAACCTAAGTCATGAATCGTCTCTTTTTTTTAATCTAAAATTTGGCAAGCAGAGCTAGTGGGGCATGGCTGTTGTAATGCCTGCTCATTGAACACAGTGGATTAGCATTTACAGGTGTCAGTCATGTTTCTCCGTCAGGGACAGCGCTTGAGCTAATTAAGAGAGAGGTAGGTGTGAAACCCACTTCAAAACGGAATGCACCTAGACGAAACCCACGTAAAATGAAATGTAAAAGAGTTTTACAATTCTAAGTTAAAAATGCGAAATGTTGCTTTTCAAGCAAGCTTCAGTCTTCCTTCCTTAATATTACACAGTGAGTTGGCATAAAAAAAGACAGGCTTCAGCCTCCCTCCCTTTCTTATTTCTCGCTTCTTCTGCCAGTAAGAAAACTGGAGTTCAAAGTCAGAACTCTTGCATTCTTCACAGGGCAGATAAAAGCCACCCAAGGGTAGTTGGGGTCCACGGCTTTGCACAAAGCTCTCCAGAATCTGCATAGAACATTGCATGTCCAAAATTAATAATAGACGCAATGTCCTCCCAGCTCCACCATGAAGCACTCCAACACCCAGCACTTCTTTTGCCCAAAAAGCATGGTGCGTCAAGACAAACTGACTTCTACACACTATACTGTGAAGCACTGTATGATGCATTCAAAGAGAAAACGAACTCAAGATTGGTGAACAGTCTAAGTGAAGGCTGAAAGCAGGGCCGATTAGATTTCTGGCTAAGTCCAACGGGAAGGATGTTTGCAAATTGAATCAAAACTTACTGACAGAGAAAATAAAGACGGGATCACTTTTCCTTTCTGGTGCTGGAATTGAACCTAAGGCCTTACATGTACTAGACAAGATGTCCTACCAACAAACCACAGACCACATAAGCTAATTTTTACCACATAATAATCACAAGATATTAAGTGTTTGGCTGTATCCAAAAAATAATAATGACTATAACTTTACAGCATTGCATTTGTTTGCTAATGATAATAGAACAAGGATACTTAATTTAGTCATGTAGTTAGTTAAAATTAATATGTCCAAGGAATGTTTTGGTGCAAAAGAATTTTCTTTTGAAAAATAAATGCATAACATAGTTGTTTGAAGACAAAATTTAAGTGGAGAAAAATAAAGAAAATGTTTTTGTTCTCAAATAAACCATATAATACTAGATATGTAAGCAAGACTGCTATTTTCTGGAGTATATCCTTTAAGATTTCAACTCTGTGAAGCTGAGACAGTGATAGTCTTTTGCTTGCAATTAAAGTTACAATTTTATACAGAAATGTCTTCAAACAGATTATAAAAACAGAGACTGTAGGGAAAAAAAGGCTGATTCAGTAGGAAACTGCAACCATTTTTCTTTTCTAATTTAATGTTTTTGGAGTAGACTTCATATATGAGGGTCTATGTCATTCTTGCCTTTTCTTCCTACCTATCAAACTTCTCCCACATCCACTCACATTAATTCATGATTATATCTTAATTATTATTGTTATGCATACACAAATATATGTGTCCATGGCAGAAACCAATTCTCACTGTTGGCAGCCATTAACTATAGCTTTTCATATAGGTGTGGAACCTTATGGGATTTCCCCTGTGTGAGTTGGAATGTTAACGTGTTTTCATTACACTTCTGTGTTCAGCCAACCACACAGTTGAGAGTTGCTGGGTGCATTTTTCCAGTCCTGTGTTGGGGACAAGATCTAGCAGCAGGCACCTTGAACATCTGGCTCTTATGGTAGTTCTACCCAGTGTTCCTTGATATAACCTGTCAGGTTTGCTTGCCAAGTTTTAGGCAGGTGTTTAAAGCACATTTTAGGAAAAAACAAAACATGCCTTTTAGATGTATCGCAAGGATAAATCTGTGAAGAAAATTTACAGTGTGAGATCCAAGAAGTAACTTTAGAGACCCAAATATGGCAGGGACACAAATGCTGCCCATTTCATAGTTACACTGAGGCTGGGGGGAGGAGATGTGTTTTCAAATGTCCCTACATCTTAGTTTGTAAGTTGTAAGATGGTCACAATACCATAGAAGCAACAATCCCAGAGTTCTAGGAATCCTGAATGCAATTTAGTGACATAATCAACAAAACCTCCCCAAGGCTAACAGGACCCTTATCTATGTCATGCAGAATTAGAGCGGTATTACACATCAGGTTGGCATAAATGCCAAATGATTGCTCAGATGACTGAAACTAGCATTGTTTCACAAACTGCATTTCTAGGGTCAGTTAAAAAAGAAGAATAACAAGACAGGCTAAAAAGATGCTTTAATATTTATCCAGAAGGGGAAAAAAACCTAGCAGCTGGTCTCTCTAGTCCTCTGGGGACATTTCAGTATTAAGGAGTAAAAAAAAAAAAAAAAAAAAAAAATCCAGGTTCTGTGGCTCATATCTGTCACCCTGAGACATGAAAGAGATGGAGAATAAGACCAAAACTTTGAAGCCAGTTTGAGTTGAAATTAGTAGAAAGGGGGGCGGGCAGTGAGTAAGGAAGGAATGGGGCACTGAAAGAAAAGGTAATACATTTTGCAAAGGCACCATAGACCAAATTTTGTAGCTCCTGTTTTGTGTGTGCATGTGTGTGTGTGTGTGTGTGTGTGTGTGTGTGTGTGTGTGTGTGTTTCTCATCCCAAAATTTTAAGAATATTACAGGAAATTAACTCTGAAAGTCCAATAGCTGGAAGGTTCTATCACTTATGCTATGGGGAAAGAGATGGACATTCTCATGTCCAGACCTCTAGAGAATCTGGAGACAGCTGGCCTTGGCCTAAATGACACAACTCATGCCTATTTTACATTTTGTCTGTAATTTCAATATTAGTACATGCCTTGTAGTCCACTTCTTGCATGTGTAGTTTTAATAAAAATATTCCCCACAAAGAAAAAACGAGGCTGTAAAAGCTAGTTTTCTAAGAGCATCTATGTAGCTCCAATCCAGAAACCAACATGAGAAATCCAATTTTGTCTAAAAACGTCATGTGCTTCCACTATACACAGACACTCATTAACTACTGAATTTTTCTTCCTTCCCCTCCTATCATCTCAGAAGCCCAAAGAAATTCTTGTAACCCAGATTCCACAGGCTTCTCTCTGCCTTCTTGTCTGAAATTCATAGACAAGAGGAGAAAATTAACCAGCTACTAGAAAGTTCTCAATCAGAGGCATTTTGAAATGCCTAGTGGCATTTTTTTTTTTTTGGTCATAACTGAGGAATCAGAACATGAGATAATGGTATCCAGTGAGCATAGGTCAGGGATGCTGATAAACTTTCCACAGTTCATGACACAATTCCGCTGCAAAGAACCAACCCCTCTAACGTGTGCGCCACACGTGCTGGGGCTGTGATACCTTGAGCCCTCTGTATCTCGTCACATCGTGACCCTCACTAGCAGGGCCCTGAGCTAACTGATCTGTTCTTATTTTTTTGCCAGGCTGTTGGCAACCTGTGCTTTAACATCCTAAATTTAAACATGGACTCTAGGAGAGCTGGTTCAAAGCCTTTCCTCAATTCTTATTGTGCTCAAAAATGAAAAGCTCACTTTTAAATAAGTTCAAACTAGAGCCTTACTAAATAGTCGGAGGTATAACTCTTCAGCCTGTGTTTCATATCTCCCTACAGAGTACTGAAGTGCCTGTAAACTAGCCTTTAATGTTCTAAATAAAGGCTAATAGCAGACAGCAGTTGAACTGTAACTTTTCTGCAAAAAATACTAAGAAAGATCAAAATGCAGAGTTTAGTACAAATTCTTGACCTGAGAAGATATATCCCAGACTCTCATCATATGATTAAATAACTTCTTCAACCAAGAAGTGAACTGTGACACTGCACAATATGGGTGGCTGGGGAGGACACTTCTCTTCAGTTTGTCTGCCCCTTTGTCTCCCAGACTCCTCTCTGTTAGCCAGACATACATAATCTGCCAGCACAGAAAAGTCTCCTGCTTCAGTCAGTCCTGAGTGAATGGAGAGATGTCTTAGAAACAAGAAGGGGAAAGATGTGAAAATTAACAAGGATGCACCAAAGAGTAAAAAGATGTATCCTTTAATCAAAGGAGAAAACGCCCATCAAGTTACCTATCTCCAAGCACTAAGGTCACCTCCATGCAGTGTCCACACTTGTCAGAGGGCATAAGAATGTCCTGATTGAAGGACAGGTTGACTTGTCACTATTTGGCTCCTTCCCATCACTGACTACAGTAAATAGGAAACCTCATGAGC
>OU015751.1:97835073-97851279 GCA_907169655.1 Acomys percivali
GTGTGTGTGTGTGTGTGTGTGTGTGTGTGTGTGTGTGTGTGTGTGTGCCCAAAACAAGAGGCTTGGCTTTTTGGTTTTGGCATTGCTTCTTGTTGTTTGGCTGTTCAACACTCCACTTCCAGATGCTTCTAGAAAAAATTGTTCCAGAGAATGTTTCAAGAATCTGGGTTCTGCCTGCTGCTCTAGACTCAGGCTGCTCGGTTACAGTCACCTTAGCTGAATTTCTAGCTTGCTGTTTAGCAGGTCTGCTGGAATCCTGACTACAACTGCTCGAAGGAATTGAGTCTCAAAAGGTCTACTTCTCCTGTTCCCATTAACCTCTTTTCTCTCCTGTCTATGGTAAGTAGGTTGGAAGGTATAGGCATTTAAAAAACTCCAAATAAAGTAGGCTTGAAAAAGTTCAAAGCCTACTGAAGCCTACTGAATTTTTATTTGATCTATATAAATGAAAAATTTCTTAAAGAAAGGCAACATTGGATCATGGCAAAAGGAAATCTCAGCCTGTGAATCAATTTCCAGACTTGAGTAAGTTTGCAAACCCAGAGTGCCTTGAATGACACCCAGATTCTCCTGAGGAAGTTTTAGTATTATCCTTTTTCCAGGCCTTCCCCCAGAGGGATGTGTGTTCTTTTTCAAAGGCAACTGTACAATGGGAGAAAGAAAATAATGAGACATTCTCGGGCCTATTGGATATTGGTTTTGAATTGATGCTGGTTCCAGGAGATTCCAGGAAACATTGTGGCCCTTCGGTTAAAGTAGAGGCTTACAGAAATCAGGTAATGATTAATGGAGTTTGGGCTGAATTATTACTCACAGTAGGTTCAATGGGTCCCTGAACTTATCCTATGGTTATTTGCCTAGTCTCAGAATATATAAGTGGGATGAATGTACTTAGAAATTGGCAGAATTCTCACATTGCCTCCCTGACCTGTGGAGTAAGGGCTATTATGGTTCAAAAGGCTAAATGGAAACCTTTAGAGTCGCCTCTGCTGAAGAAAACAGTTAACAAAAAACAGTATCACATTTTTGGAGGAAGTGCAGAAATTAGTGCCACATCAAGGACATCAAAAGTGCTGTGATAGTGGTTGTCACCACAGCTCCCTTTAACTCTGCTATCTGGCCAGTGCAGAAGACAGACTGATCATGGAGAATGACAGTTGACTATTAAGAACTCAATCAAGCAGTGACTCCAATTGCCACTGCCATACCAGATGTAGTGTCCTTACTAGAGCAGATTAACACATCTCCTGGTATATAGCATGCAGCTACTGGTATAGCAAATGCCCTTTTCTCAGTACCATTCCATAGGGACCACCAGAACCAGTTTGCTGTCTGTTGGCAAGCACAGCAGTATACCTTTACAGTTTTACCTCAACTATATATTAACTCTCCAGCCCTATGTCATAACTTAGAAGGGATTTTGATCCTCTGTCTCTTCCATGAAGTATCACATGGCTGCACTACATTAATGACATTATGCTAATTGTACTAAGTGAGGAGGAGGCAGCAACCACTTTGTGAAAGGAGCGTTGGGTCAGCACAGAACACACGTAGAAAGCAAATCCTCAACACAAAGAAGATTTATTACCACAGAGGAACAAGTAAGGGGAGGGTGAGGTTGTCTCTGGATCAGACAGGAGCAATTGTCTTGGCAGAAGTGGTTTTTAAAGAGGAAATAGGGGAAATCTGTGTTAGGATAACTTAGTTAACCCTGATTGGACATGTTAGCTAGTGTAGCCAAATAATAAAATTTTGATTGCTGGACACTGGTGTTTTGATACCTGGACCTTGGAGTTTGTCAGGCATAAGGAAGTGGCCAAATACAGGAAAGGGCCTTAGTGGTTAGCTTTAGAAATGCAATCTAATGGTTTAGAAAGGGAGAAGCAAGGCAGGTGGGCAAGACCTGCCAGCACCGTATTTGCAGTTCTTCGAACTGTTAGAGAGCCCTTCAAGTTATACTTATTGGTAAGACATATGCACATCAAAGGATGGAAGATAAATCTAAACATAGTTCAAGGGCCTTTCACGTCAGTGAAATCCTTAGGAATCCAGTGGTGCGGGGCAAGCAGAGATATTCCTTCTAAGGTGAAGGATAAGTTATTGCACCTGAACTTTCCTACCACCAAGAAAAAAAAATCATAACATTTAGTGGGCATATTCATTCTGAAGGCAACACATTCCTTGCTTGGGTATATTATTACATTCCAGATAGCAAGGGACTTAAAAATGCTACCCTTTGTGCGGGGCCTTCAATAGGTACAGGCTGCTAGGCAGGTTGTTTTACTGTATGATGCAGCAGATCTGACAGAACTTAAGGTGTCAGTGACTGATAAGGGATACTGTTTGTAGCCTTTGCCAGGCTCCTATTGGTGAATCAAGGAGAGACCTTGGGGATTTTGGAACATCTGCAGACAACTATTCTCCCTTTGAAAGAGAGCTTTTGTCCTGACTTTGGGCCCCAGTGGAAACAGTGTTTGACAATGGGCCACAAAGTGACATGTGAACTGAGCTATCCATTATGATCTGGTGTTATCTGACCCACCACGTCATGAATAGAATGTACACAGCATCGATCTATTATCAAAAAGAAGTAGCATATGTATGGTTGGGCCAAGTCTGATCCTGAATGCACAAGCAAGTTACTTGAAGAAGTTGCCCAAATGCCTATGGTTTCTACTCCTCTTACAGTGCTGTCTGCTGCCAAGGAGGCACCTCATGGAGTATTCCCTATGATTAGCTGACTGAGAAAGAGAAGACCAGGGCTTGTGGTTTACTGATGACTCTGCATGGTATGCAGGCACCACCAGAAGAGGACAGTTCAGTGTTACAAGCCTTCCTGGGACACCATTGAAGGAAAATATTCACAGTGGGCAGAACTTTGGGCACTATACATGATATCACATTTTGTTTGGAAGTAGAAATGCCCAGGTGTGTGACTATTCACTGATTCATAGTCAATGGATCAGAAGGATGATCAGGGACTTAGAAAGAACATAATTGGAAATTTTGTGAAAAAGACATCTGGGAAAGAAGTATGTGGATTTGTCTCTCCAAGTGGGTGAAGGATGTGAAGATGCTTGTGTTCCACATAAAATTTGTTTATTAAAAGACAATTTCAGCTGAAGAGTTGCTTAACAATATGATAGATAAAATGACCAATTCTGTGGACATTCAGCCTCTTCTCCAGGCATTTCTATCATTGCCCATTGCCCAGTGTGCCGATGAAACAAGTAGCCATGATAGCAGAGATAGAAGTTTTGAATGGGCTCAATAAATGAACTTCCATTCACCAAGGCTGACCTGGGTGCAGCTGCTGCTGAGTACCAGATCTGCCAACAGCAGAGACCAAGACTGAAGCCCAGATATGGCACCATTCCCTGGGGTGACCAGCCAGTGACCTGCTGACAGGGTGACTACATTGGGCCATTTATTCCATGGAAAAGACAATGCTTTGTACATATGAGAGTAGATATTTATTCTGGTTATGGATTCCTTTTCTATGTATGTAATGCTCTGTCAAAACCACCACCCACCAACTTAGAGAATGCATTATGCCCTGTCATAGTATTCCACACAGTATTGTTTCTGACCAAGGGAGTCACTCCATAGCTAGAAATGTGTCACAGTAAGACCATGATAAAAAAATTAAATCCACTGGTCTTACTATGTTTCCCTCCATTCTAATAGAAAGATGAGATGATGTTTTGAAGATGCAGTTACAGTGCCAAATAGATGGTAGCAGCCTGGAGATCTAGAGCAGTTTTCTTCAGAAGGCAGTATATGTTTTTGAATTAGTGTCCCATATACTGTAGTTTCTGTCATTGGCAGGATCCACAGGTGCAGGAATCAAGGAGTGGGAAAGAAATTGTTCCATGCACCCTCACCCCTAGTGATTGACTAAGAAAATATTGTCCTGGCCTAGAAGTTTGGTCTGCAGAGAGGAGAATGTTTCTGCCAGGAGCCACAACCAACAATCCGTTGAACTAGAAACTCAGACTAGCTGCTTTGAGCTTCTGATGCCCTTAAGACAACAGGCCAAGACAGGAATAACAGTGTTAGGAGGAGTGATTGATCCAGATTACCATGGGAATAATGACTTGCTTCTCCACAAAGAGGTAAGAAAGATTGTCTGGAGTACAGGAGATCCATTAGGCCAGCTCTTGGTGCTACCATGTCCTGTGATTAAAGTCAATGGGAAACTATAATAGCCTGATCCAGGCAGGATGACAAAGGGCACAGACATATCTCTAATAAAGGTATGGGTTACTTCTCCAGGAAAAGAACCAAGACCTGCTGTGGTGCTTGATAAGGGTGGAGGAAAAAAATAGGTACATAACTGAAGAGGACCATTGCCAGTAGTGTTCTAACACTCTGGATACAACATGAACATAATGACCAAGGATCTTTGCCATATTCAATATGCACCATATGTCACACACAAAAGTCAAAATGTATAAAATTACTGTTAAATGAAATTCTTGTAAGAAACAATTTACTAAGAAAATATAGTAAGGTCCTTCTGGTCCATGTTATTTCTTCAAAGCATATTAGATTCTGTCTTTTCAAATGAATCTCTTATTTTCTTTATTGCTCATGAAGGTCACAGATGACATAATAGCCAGGACTTGTGATTTTTGTAATTTATATACCATGAACATTGTTGCTGTCTGTGAAGTGGCTGTTTTTTAAATAGTGAATAATTCTTGGTAAATTTCTGAATAAAAGGGTATAATTGTTACTGGATTAATATTAAATTCTGAGAAGACTGGTTTAATAGTAACACCTTATGAAAAATACTTTGCATTAATATGTGGAATTAATTCTTCATTTAGATTATTTTAAATAGTTGTTTGACATTGATAAGCTTCAGTGTGGAAGAAGGACAGCCATTCGGAACATCTGGGAAGTCATTCTGAGCATATCAAGCTGCCTTACGAGATGGTCTTGTGCATTGTTGGCATGAGCCCCACTGTCCATTCCCACCTATTACATGCTAGCTCTCTCTTCTACAATAACCAAAATAACTACCATCAATTTCAAAAGCACCCCCTGGGGGGCACTATAGCCCTGCTGAGAAACACAGTTGCAGCTCCAGTGTGAAATCCAAATCCATTTTAAATCATTTTAAATCTAAAGCCATTTTAAATCATTTTTTTCCTGCTACAGAGCATGCTTTCCCGTTTTTGTTTTGCTTTGTTTTTTGTCTCTTTCAGTTGAACCTACATCTTAAGTTTGAGTTATCTCTAACCCACTACACACTTTTTACAGATTTACCATTCTGAATAAAAGGACTTCTGCTCAGGACATTATATGATTTCACCTGGAAAATCACTCTCCACCTCATCCCTCTACCTCAAAAATCACAAATATACAGTCCAAGTTTTTGAAAATATAAACTCACTGTAATAAACAAATAGCTCTAGAACGAAGAATAAGTATAGCAAAATACAAGGACGCAAATAGTAGCTCGGGACTTGAAAATAGGCACAGAATCTTCAGCATTACATGACAGCAGAGATGGAGGTAGCAGCCATTATGGGCAAGCTGAGCACACAGAAAAATAGTTTCAAACCTGATAGTCCTTCCATGAAGTTTCCTTATCTATTAACCAATGTCAGTCCATTGTTACTGTCGTGGCTTCTAAATACACATTCCTTAAAGCAGACAGAAAAAGCAATAGTATCTGTATAAAACTTCCTAATGATTTTTTCTTGATACACCAATGAAAGATTTTCTTTGAATGGAGGTGATGCAGGCACACCACACACAGGAGGAAGGGAAGGTGGGAAGGAACAAATGGGCAATTTCCATGTAAGACAGGCTCATACACTGGAATTCTAGAGTAAGTGGGGGCAGAATAATGAAAAAGAGCCAATTAATATTTTCATGACCTCTTCTTCCTTAAACTTTACACACACACACATACACACACACATACACACACACACACACACACACACACACACATATATATATATATATATAAATACAAGGTGCTGAGTCTATTTAGTGCTGCTTATGCTTATATTTACATATATTTATTGGTGACCACTTGATATTGGATGTACACTATAAGAGGCCTCATCATGGAGAAGACACATTCTTCTCTCAGCCTGTAGTTCCTCATCTAGGGGTGGAGCCTTATGCTACCCTTCCATTCACAATGGCATATCAACTGGCACTGTCATTGTGCAGGTCTTGTTCAAGCAACTATGTTGTTGATATTTCATAGGTTCACCTTCCCCATCATAAATACAGGACACTGTATGGAAGAAGACACAGTCCTCTGGCTCCTACAATCTTTCTGCCTTCTTTTCCATAATGAGAATGCAGAGCCTTAGGTGTACATGTTGTATTTTAGATAAATCAATTGGGATTGGGCACCCTTGGTCAATTGTTCTTTAAATGTGACCAGTTATGGATTTCTGTAATTGTCTCCATCTTCTGGAAAAAGAGGCTTCTTTGATGAGGGATGAGAGCTAGACATGTAAATATTTGGAGCTACAATCCACAAATGAAAAAGCACACTATCAGCAAAACAAAGGAGTTGACACACAAACTCCATTCCAGAAAAGTTGGTGAGAAAATGCAACAATATCCTATCTTCAGATTCCACAAGTACTCTCCCACTATTAATCTACAACATATTTTATAGATAGGCGTCTGAGCTGGAATCTGTGGGCAGTCATTTGGGCTTAGTTTTAGAAAGACATAAGTAATAGTTTGGGGATGTTCTAGGGAAGCTCAAGTCTACCCCTATTGTATTAATGCCATGGTCTCGAGATGATCCCACTGGACCTAAGTGCCCATTTATAGTCCAGCTGAACAAAAGACAAATGAGAAAGCACCATAAAACTAAAAGTATGCATGCCCTTGTGTGTTTCACATGACAGGGTAACCACATCTACCCCTGAGAAGACTGGATTGAACTGAGATAAGAGCTGGTATGTCCCAAAGAACTGAGAGTTACCACCAAAAAGACCAGAAAAAAAATATCAATCTTCTGTAAAACCACAGTCATTGACTGAGATTCAAGGGCAGAGTGCAAGCCTGGGCACTGAGGAGGGGGATGAGTAGCAATAATATAGAGAAATGCAAAATGACCAAATTCTACTATGAGAGGCCTAATGTGGAGCCCAAGGCCATCACACATCAGTCAGTTTCATTGAGTTTTTCTTGATGTTGTTAGTTCGTTATGGGCTTTATACAATGTCTTTATTCATATTCACATATACCCAAATATCTTCCAATTCCCTTCCCCCTCCAGCCCCTAGGAACCCAATTTTTTTTTTAGCGTATTGTATTTTTTATTTCTCCCAAGTTTTTCAGGCAATAATAAGACAATTTGCTTTTTCATTCTGTAGAGATGCATTACCTAAAATAAAATGACTTACATTATCAAATCCTTTAATGTCATCTTACCATATTAGGTTGACCTGTGTCTTTACCCCCTAGAGACTCTTACTCTATTATACTCTTAGAAACACTGATTTTTAGAGACCAGTCAACAAGCCACCCAATTTTGTGTCACATTTTTTTCTTTGAATCTTGCAAGACCAATTTGTGTTGCTCAAGTATTCATGGATGTGTGCTCTCCTGAACCACTCCTGGAGAGGTCAACTTACCAAGAACTATAGTCTCAGAGAAAATTGCCATTCCCCCAGGGAGCATCTAACAACTGTCAATAGCTCCATGGTTAGGGTTGGGATTGTGTTGTGTGCTCAACTCCTCCTCTTGTCTTGTTGGACTTCACCAAGCTTGCCTTTGCACAGTTTTTTTTACATGTTGTTGCAACCACTATGAGTTCATGTGTACAGTTATCATGATTGTTCAGAAGATAAAGCATCCTTTCATGCATCTATTGTCGCAGACTCTTACCCTCTTTCTCCCTCCGCTTCCCTATTCCACAATGATTGCTGAGCCCTGGGAGCAGGTTGCATTTTATGTGTATGTATGTATGTACGTATGTATGTATGTATGTTTGTATGTATGTATGTATGTTTGTATGTATATTATAGGAGTGACCATTCCACATTCTCTTTTTCTCTGTACCTTGTCCAGGTGTAGATCTCTGTGCTAATCACTATCTACTGCAAATAAAATCTTCTCAAGTGAGGAATGAGAGAGTCATTAATCTATGGGAATAATGGTTCCTTAGGAGTCAATTTAATACTATGTCCATTCAACACCATAGTAGTAGTAGGCTTTCCTCTAGGGCCCATGACTTGTCTAGCCACAGTGTCTTAGTCCAAGGATGATGCTAGGTTGTGGTTATATCATGTGTAATGGGGCTTAGATCCAATCAAAAAGTGAATGTTTATTTCCATGTTGTCCATGCCACTATTGCCCAGTGGGCATGTTTTTCCAAGGCAGTCATTATTATAGCTCACAGAGTTCACATCTACATAGGATTGATAATTACTTTTCTCCTCAAGTAGCTTGCATAATAACACCCAGCACTGTGAAAGCTAGTCAGTAGCTTGATTGGTTCTTGATGAACCAGACTGAGTTCTTCATCTTCTATAAATGAAGCATGTAGTGTCTTCAGCAATAGACTTTTAACTTCAAGTTCCAGAAGATAATCAGGAACAATGACAATAGGCTGTAGTGTTTGGGGGGTCTAAGTGATCCCCATTAAACAACAATTTCTGAAGGAGTAACTCATATCCGGTAGTGGGCTTTTTATTTGTTAGTCTCTAGGTATAGTTGCCCTTTTATAGGTTAACCCCATTTTAAATATCTGTGTGTGCACATGTGTTTGCATATGTGCATGTGCATGTTATGCAAGTGCATGTGTGCATGTGTGTGTGTGCATGTGTGTGTAAGAAACTTCTACAAGTAAAGTTTTATCTACTGGGCCTGGAGAGATGGCTCGGGAGATAAGAGCACTGGCTGCTCTTCCAGAGGACCTGGGTTCAATTCCCAGCACCCACATGGCCTCTCACAGCTGTCTGTACCTCTAGTTCCAGAGGATGCGACTCCCTCACACAGATACATAAAGACAAAACAAATAATGCACATAAAATAAAAATATATACATGCTTTTAATCCCAGCACTTGGCAGGCAGAGGCAGGCGAATCTCTGAGTTCAAGACCAGCCTGGTCTACAGAGTGAGTTCCAGGACAACCAAAGCTACACAGAGAAACCCTGTCTTGAAAAACCAACATATATTCATAAAGGCATTCTGTGTTATTAATGTCTCTCCACAGTCCTTCCTCTTAACTTCCCCCTGCTGCCCCACTCCAGTATGACCTTTCTTGTCCTATTACCCCCCTCTTTATCACCTCATATTAGTACATTCTACTTTCTCTCCCAAGAAAACCTCTTCCCCGTGGCTTCTTATTAATTTCCTGGCCTCTGTGAGTATTCTAAATGAAAACACATATCTTAAGATTCACAGATGAAAAACATTTCACATTTATCTTTCTGGGCTATCATTTTCTGCTCTGTCTACTTAACCTGTGAATTTCATATTTTCACTTCTCTTAACAGATAAATAGCATTCATTTTTGTAAGTAAAACACATTTTTATTATTCACTCATCTTCTTATTGATATGTAAGCTGTTTCCATTTCCTGACTTCTGTGAGTAGAGTACCAATAAATATTAATGAGCAAATATCTCTACAGTAGAATATGAAGTCCTTTAGGTACATACCCAAGAGTAGTATAGCTAGGTCGTGTGGCAAATTTATATTTTAGCTTTTCGAAGAACCTGCACATTGATTTCCATAGTGGCTGTGCCAGCTTGAGTTCCCACTAACAGTGAATAAGTGTTCCCCTTCCTCAACATCGATGCAAGAATTTGTCATTATTTTTATTGTTCCCATTGTTTTGGTGTTTGTTTGTTTGTTTGTGTGAGGCAGGGCATTACTGCATAACTGGGTGTTCTAAAATTGGAAATAACTATGTAGACCAGGCTGCCCTCAAACTCACAGACATTTGTCTGCCTTTTCCTCCAAAGTGCTGCGATTATAGGCATGCACCACCACACCCAGCCACCATTTTTTTTTAAACCTTAGTCATTTTTACTAGAATGAAAATAAATCTTAAAGCAGTTTGAATCTACATTTCCCTGCTGGCTAAGAATGTTGAACACTTTTACTTGTTCTCTCAACAAGAAAGGAGTTGGACATATAGTTCCAACCACAGCTATGGAGATATTGGCAATTGTAAGGTACTAAAAGAGAAGGAAACAGTTTTTTGTTTGGTTGGTTTTTTTTTTCCTGAAATCGTAGCCTCCAGTAAGACCATTCTTGGGTAGGGCAACACAGAGCGAAGAATATTTATGTATCACAAATTTGTCATGAGAATTTTTTGAAGGACACAGTACTGAATGGATAGGAAAAGGAGTCAAAAATTGGGGAAGAGTTGGAGATAAGGGGTGAATATGATTTGATTTATTTTTATTATTCAAAACATTTAGTAAAACTCTCACAGAACTAATAAAATAAAGTATAACTTATCAGAAAAATAAGGTTCTTATTCTACAGCTTTTCAGATATCTAAAATGAGCCTAGAACCACCATGTGACGCCTGAGTTCATATATCAAATTAGTTTAAGAGCCAATCATAGAAATCAGGTCATCCAATTACTACTTTGTTGTGGAGTTTGTTTTCAATGTTTTATGTTCGTACTTTTTAAAACAATATATAGACTTTCAACATAGGCATATCCAATTGAATATAACAAGTATCACAAACAATTGTAACAGTCTTAAAATCCAAAACATATTTTTATTCTATTTGAGTTCAAGGAACCCTGCCCACATTGGGCTTTCAGGAGTTGCTATTGGTTTATTTGTCCTCAGCTTTAATTCATTTTTATAAAATCTTGTTTCTTGATTATCATATTTAATCTGATGAAATTATAATTTTGATCACCTAGTTTAACATTTGCAAAAAAATAGCATTCACTTTCTCCTTCCATGTTTCTTCTACTTAATATTGATCAATATTATGTGGGGAATATTTGAAACTGCTAAATTGCACAGGTCTCTAGATTCACGTCAAACAATCAAGAAAACTCCCATAAAAAGTCAACAAGAGAGGACATTGGAGGAGTAAGACAGGGGACAGCTGTAGGAACCAGGCCCAACGGGGCTGCCTGCCTGTCTTGCTGTTTCATGTCCTGTTTCTAGCAGCTTCCATGTTTGTGTTTATCTTGGTTAGCTAGTCATGTTTACTGCTCTGAGAACGCGCCCCTCCCTTCTTCGAGACTTGTCCTCCTGTGTGCAATCACCTCTTGAGGGATTTCACCTGGGAGGAGGATTCCTGTTTTGCTGCCTATAAGAAGGCTCTTTGGAACTCTGGGAAAAATAATAAACTACTGCTGCGGCTGCTGCTCTGTTAGCACGAAGGACCCGCTGTATTATTGTGTGTGTGCGCGTATGTGTGTGTGCATGAGTTAAATCCTCAGTCCCTTGCCCTTGACTCTGTACCGCGGTGGCCCGGGCGCCACAAGTGGAGGTTCCACCGAGATCAGGGAAAGAAGGGAGGAAGCTGACTGATTGCCCAGGGAAGCTGGCCAGCGCCTCAAAGAGGTAGAAAATGGGCATATTGGAAATAGGTGCCACAGGTTCGTCCACGGTTCTGGTGGACTAGTAATTAAGGCACCGGGATTAAGCATAAGAGTGTTACAGATTTTATAAAAACAATAGAATTGAGTAGTCCTTGGTTTATGGTATCGGGAGAGCTAAATATCCAAGATTGGGATCAGGTGAAGTCTGATCTCCAGAGGACTTTACGAAATGAAGGGTCCAACAGTGTTCCTATCGCTACCTTTTCGTTATGGCGTCTTGTTAGAGATGCGCTTAGTAGCGAGGACGAGAAAATGAGAGCAGCTAGGAAGTTTGGAACGTGCCCTAAATGAAGTGCAGGAGGAGCAATCTGTAAAATCTTTGGCCTCATCTGAGATTGCCTCTGATATATCTTCTTCTAATTCTGAGGAGGAAGAGGCAACTTTAACCTCTGAGATACGGGCCTTAAAGGAGTTGTTGAGGGAGTGTAAGATTGAAGGAAAAGAAACTAGAGGAGTGTGGTCCCAGCGTATAACCCAGATTATCAAGGTCAATTATCTTTGGCAAAGCCTTCTGCTCCCTCTCGGGGAGTAGTCTTTCCAGTAGTTGAAGTGCCTCACCCAACTAACCCAGGGCAAATGCAGAGACAGCATGAAGCCCTCCAGTTTAAAGACATAAAACAGCTTAAGAAGGCAGTTATGGCCTATGGTCCACCTGCTCCTTTTACGATTGCCATTTTTTAATCCTTCACAGGACAATTCTTAACACCTAGTGATTGGCAACAAATGTGTAGAGCAGTCCTCAGTGGGGGTGATTATTTGCTTTGGCGCAGTGATTATCAAGAACAGTGTATTCAGACTGCCACACGTAATGCAGCTGCTGGGGTTCCACAGAGAAACGTGGATATGCTAGCAGGCATGGGTTTGTATACTGAACTTAGTGCCCAGATACAATATGACCCAGCTGTGTATGCACAGATTGCACCTTGCGCCATGAGGGCTTGGAAGTCCTTGCCTAATAAGGGGGCAGGAGAACAGCTGTCTAAAGTGGTCCAGGGACCCTTGGAGCCCTTCTAGGAATTTGTTGATCACCTTATGCAATTGGCAGGAAGGATTTTTGGAGATGTGGAAGGAGCCATGCCTATTATTAAAAAATTGGCCTTTGAAAATGCTAATAAATATTGTCAGGAAGCCCTTAGGCTTTATACATATAAAAGTGTGAATGACTACCTGAAAATGTGCCGAAGTATAGATACTACTCACATAATGGGGCAAGTATTAGCTTCTGCTGTTCAGGGACGGTCACCTTCTGGGGGAGTCCGGCCGAAAACATGTTTCAGATGTGGCCAGATAGGACACCTTAAGAGAGAATGTACTCAAAGGGAGACTGGACAAGCTCGAGGTAGAGTTGATCGTACTAAGCCAGATTTGTGTCCTTGTTGCCAACGAGGGTATCATTGGGGGAATCAGCGCCGCTCTAAGACAAATAGGCAAGGAAGGCCATTGCAGGCAAACAGGCCCTGGGGTCAGCTCCCGGCCCCGTCAAGACAGGTGTGCGGATCATTGCAGACACTGCCCTTCAAATGATTCTATCTGTGCATTCTATCCTCCAAAGAAACCCAGTATGGCTATATTTGAGTAATTGCAGCCTGGGCACGGCTGCTATGCCTGAGGATCTCGAAAGGAGTAAAAATATAAGTTCAGCTATCTGTGCTGTAGCACCTTTCCTTGTTGTTGTTACTAATGAATCCCTTGAGGGGGAGACTTTAAATTGTTCCCTGCAGGTTTGCCACTTAAGAAGTTGCTGGAATGATGAGAAAACTGCCGTGGTGGCACGGACACCTGGAGTGGTTCCCTTTCCTGTGACGCATGACGGCTGGCAAGGCTTGGTGATCTATCGTGAAAGGAGAGATTTCGGAAGTACTGCCGTTGTTATTGTCACCATTGCTGTAGCAGCTACTGTGGCCACTGATGCTGCGGGCATTGCCATTTCTCAGTCTGTTAACTACTGTGCACACGATGGATAAACTCTCAGGAGAGATGGCCAGTGCGTTGGTTACTCAGAATTCTCTAAATTCTATGATACAATTGGCTATCTAAAATCTTAATCAGTGAAGCCTTATTACAGGAGACTAGAGTTCCACCCATTACGGGGGACGCCTTTATAATGGGCCTACAGATGTGAGAAGCTTGCTAAAAAGCTGAAGTGATGCTATCGCGCTAGGAATCCTGCTATGTGGCTTAGGAGGTTTTCTGTTCTGGAGCCTCTGCGGCATAAGAACGCAACAGGCATTTCAACAGTTCCATGCACAACAGGTCCTCGTGCCTTTGGCAGAGGATAACCCCATTGCCCTGGCTTGGCTGAGCCTTGATAAATGAGTATCCAATGACGGGTAAGAGCATGGAGGTACCTATTGACCTAAGACAGGAGGGTTTGAAGTACAAAATCTTTCCAATGACAGGTAAGATAGGAAACCAATGTCCTGGCAACCTGAGACAGGAGCTCATTTGTATTTTATATAAAGAGGGGGACCTGTAGGAACCAGGCCCAACTGGGCTGCCTGCCTGTCTTGCTGTTTCATGTCCTGTTCCTAGTAGCTTCCATGTTTGTGTTTATCTTGGTTAGCTAGTCATGTTTACTGCTCTGAGAATGCGCCCCTCCCTTCCTCGAGACTTGTCCTCCTGTGTGCAATCACCTCTTGAGTGATTTCACCTGGGAGGAGGATTCCTGTTTTGCTGCCTATAAGAAGGCTCTTTGGAACTCTGGGAAAAATAATAAACTGATGCCGCGGCTGCTGCTGCGGCTGCTGCTCTCTTAGCACGAAGGACCCGCTGTGTTATTGGGTTAGTGTGCGTATGTGTGTGTGCATGAGTTAAATCCGCAGTCCCTCGCCCTCGACTCTGTACCGTGGTGGCGTGGGCACCACAGGCAGCAAGCAAAAAATTCAGCCAGCAGGTAAAGTTCTTATAGGATTCCTTTACCAGGAGTTAAAATACCAGTGTATCACAAAAGACAGAATGGCAAAGGAACAAAGGAAAAAAAGGTAAGAGGAGGAGGAAGGAGAAGAAGAGGGAGAAGAAGAGGACGAAGAAGGAGAGATTTGTCAATGTGCCCAGATAAATATTTTCATTCAACCCTCACTTGCGCAGTTTAGAGTGGCAGTGTGCTACATTCTTTTCACCAAGATCCCAAGTCCTCAATCTCACTACAGCCATATGATTTGGCATGTGCTTTTGCTATGGTTTCCCCACTGTGATTGTGAGCTCACACACGTGATTTGCTCCAGACAACAGAATAATCTACCTATCCAAGCATCTTCACATTTCTATTTCTTGTCACTGTACTTCTCTGTAGAAAGCCCTCTATCCATATGAAGAAGTCGGTGATGCAGAGCTATGCTACCTGGTGTTCCTTAATCAAACCCAGCTTTGTCTAGGCTGGAAAAGTCTCAGCCAATGTTATACACATTATAGTAAACAATATGCATGTAAGCTCAGCCGAACTCAAAGGCACTCCAAAGACTCTGGCCCTGATCAACTGGACCCCAGAGCACAACATAGGCCATTCTGTTTATCTAGTTATTATTTTCATTTAAGTCATTTCTTTTGAGATTATAATTATGCCACTTCTACCTTCCAATTCCTCCATCCAAACCCACATGCCTTCTTTCTTTTTCATGGTCCTTTTATTAAATTGTTGATATACATATATCATATATATGATATGCATCAAACATTTATCATATACATGTATATATACTTTTAGTATATCTAATGTTATTTTTATGTATATGTTCTCAAAACCAGATTTCATGGTACCATAAGGTGCCCTGCAAGATTCAAAATGAAAGAAGTAGCCAACAGCTCTACTGAGTCTGATGCCTATGAACCACCACCACAGCAAGGAAGGTATGATAACCTTAATGATGTAGGAGTCGGATGCAGTAACCAATAACTCCTAATTCCACTTGTACCTGCTAAACAAGAGGTAAATCATGCCTAATACTGGAACCTTAGACAAATATTTAGTCATGGATCATAAAGGGAAACCTATGACTGCCACTTTTCTAAACCAGCATAATCAGTAACTACATTCTAAATATGTGTCCTTCTAGGCACAGATAAATGTAGTCCTCAACCCTTATCAAGGAAACTTCTTTCCGCAATAAGTGGAGACCATTTCAGAAAACCACAAACAATCAAACTGCAGAGTTGTGGAGCTCCAGTAGATATATCTACAACACAACTTCACCTAAAGCTCAGGGATCACTGATAAAGAGAGGGCAGAAAGATTGTAAGAGCCAGAGGATTTGAAAATGTGCCATGAGACTTTCTCCTAGAAATGTTAGAATCTGTACCTATAAATTCTCACCAACATGGCTGGCTAAACATGGCCTGAACAATAACTCCAATAGAAATGTTAATGTTTCTTTATTCTCAATGAACCAAAGCTATCTATCTCAGTAACCTATAAGAAAGGCTGGTAGCCAGGGATTGTAGTGTACTCCTGTAATCCCAGCACTCAGGGAGGCAGAAGCAGGAAGATCTCTGTGAGTACAAAACCAGGCTGATCTACAAAGTGAGTCCAGGAAAGCCAAGGCTACACAGAGAAACTATGTCTCAAAAATGAAAGGAAAGAAAGAAAGAAAGAAAGAAAGAAAGAAAGAAAGAAAGAAAGAAAGAAAGAA
>OU015751.1:97851289-97866771 GCA_907169655.1 Acomys percivali
GAAAGAAAGAAAGAAAGAAAGAAAGAAAGAAAGAAAGAAAGAAAGAAGAAAAGAAAGGAAAGATTGGTATCTTATGGCAGGCACAGGAAACATACTGAGAAAGTCTTTGTTTCCTTAGAACTGTAATGCTGCAATACTCCATTTGCGCTTTTCCCTGCCTTAAGCTCTGACTTAGTAACTGAAAGTGTAACAGCTATTCTGTAGTCAAGAGTAGAGTAAAGTAAAAATGTGAGAGAAGGTGTGCCAGGAAGAGGGAACATGCTGGGATGTCTGATGGCACTGTAGGACAAAGTTGCAGTCCTCGTTTGTCCAACTGTGAATTTCTTGCCCTCTGAACTAAGTGAGATAGTACTGATTTTTTTGAGCAACAGTATTCAGATTTTTAAAGTATATGGAAAAAGTCATTCTGAAATAAGAACCAAAGCATAGCCACCTGTAGGGTTGGGTGGATAGTAAAAAGCAAATGGAAAGAGAAACCTCATTAAAAAACAATGAGCCAAAGATTGAATGGGGGAGCAGGGTATCCCAGCACAAGACCATAGAAACCATCCCAGGGCCCATCATTTCCAGTTTTCAATGATGTGATTGTCTCAAGGAAAGAAATTAACTGGGTTGAAATTTTCAACATGGCTGGGAGAAACTGAATGAAATAAGTATACTAATGTTAAAAGGATTAGTTAGGCTCACTGGCCAATCAACTATCTGAAACTTTACCCTTTTCCACTGTTCCTTTTCTTTCTTGTTCTCTTCTTTCCTTCTTGTCTTAGTTAGGCTTTGCCATTGCTATGATGAAACAGCATAACCAAAGAGCAAGATGGGGAGGAAAGTGTTTATTTGGCCTGCAGCACTTCCACATCAGTGTTCATGATCAAAGGAAGTCAGGGCAAGAACTCAAACATGGCAGGAACCTGAAAGCAGGAGTTGATACAGAGGCCATGGGGGAGTGCTGCTTACTGGCTTGCTCTCCATGGCTTACTCACCTGCTTCATATAGAACTCAGGACCACCAGCCTAGGGGTGACCCCCACTGACAATGGGCCTGGTTCTCCTCCATTAGTCACTAATTAAGAAACTACCCTACAGATTTTCCTACAGCTAGGATTTATGGAGATACTTTATCAATTGAGGCTTGATCCCGGCTGATGACTATAGTTTGTGTCAAGTTGACATGAAACTAATCAGCATACCCCCTTTTTTCCATTACCTTTATCCCTTTGGTGGTATGGCTTACTTGAAATTTTTTAGTTATAAATCAAATTATCATCTGTGATGTCCCTTCCTTTGTACTTAAGAACTGTGTTTTACAAATATAATTACATTTTTTGGTAGCACAGAAACAACAAGGTATGTTTTATAATAATTATCAAAATTATAATTTGTAGAAAACCAAGTAAAAAGATCTTTCTAAAATTGGCTGAAATTTCACAGAAAATATTTCTACAACTTATACCACAAATGAATAGTTATAAGATTCTTAAACAAATATTAAGAAAGTTCCAATTTAGTATGAAGATGTGAAAACACCAGTTAAATATAACAACTGTCCGAGAAATGTAAAGCTGTTACTGTCCCCTTTGTCAGTATACTTCCCTGAAGCTCACTGGCCCTGGGCTGTAGACAGGAGCTCTGACATTCAAATTTCTTCAACATGTCAACATTAATCAATAAATATGATCATTGGAAAGAAAGAAACAATACAAAGAGAGAAGGAGGAAAGGGGAACAAAAAGGAAAATGAAAACATATCAATTGTTGTTTCCTTGCTTTGTTTACATTTAGTGATTAAGAAAAAGAAAACATATTGAATATTACCATAAGCATCTGAGATACTACCTATCAAAATAGCAAGAAGGCTAAACTTCACATATTCTACCCAATTTCTTCTTACTGCCTGAGACAATGAGGCATTTGAGAACAGTAACATATATAATGTATATACAAAGGAATTTCTACACAGGTAAGTGAATATATTAATTATGTGTCTTTGGATGCAGCCCTCAGAAAGTAAATTCTTGGTAAGTTAGAAGAGGGACAAAAGAATCACTAGTAGTCTGAAAGTTCAAAACATTTAAGAAAAGCTATAGAATGGGTTTAAAAAGCTCTGGGGAGCTCCAGAATTCTTAGTAGTAAAATTTAATGTGCCATTTCTTGAGAGTTTTAATACCAAGAATAAATCTGTCTCAGATGGCTTTCCTCCAGCAAGAGAGAACCCAATGCCTAGCAGAAGACTAAAGCCCTAGCAAGAGGATTCTGCCAGTCCCCCAAGGAAAACCAAGGTATGTGTTGGAAGTATTCATGAATGTTGGGACTGTCAATAATGTTCACCACATTGATAAAATTACAAAATCTAAAGTTCTATTTTCCTGGGTAGACCATGATATTTAATGAGGGAAATCAACTTTTTAGAATACTCCTGGCTAAATTAGAGTTTGTTCTGTTCTCTTTCTATTTCATTGCTCTTAATACAAAAGACAGGAAGTAAAGGAAAAGTCAGACTTAACACTTTGTAATGAACACAAACCATCTTGGTGAGAAAGGGGGTACAAGTTGGGTTTCTTGAATTGTTTTACTTTGGAAGAAAAATTGTATTTTGTAAAACTTCCCTCCATTGAACACCAAATAATCCTGACTTTCACATAGGAAAGCTTAATGTTATTACATTCTCTGATTCAAAAGATTGTGTCAGCAGTCAACTTTCAAAAGCAAAAGCAAGATTTCAAAGTGGGTTACTTTTTATAAATTAAAGTTATTTCATATCATTAAACTGATGAGATAATCAAAGACAGAGATTAAGACAATTATAATCAATTAATAACTTTAATAGTCTTATGTCTCTAAATCAGTAGTTTCATGTAATAACAGTGAACTGTAAGTACAATCATTTATTGAATGCCAAGTCAATTAGTCATGTCAGAGATAATGATTTAAATGACAAAAAATGAATATGACCTTTCATTTATCAAGAACTGTTGGCATTTTCAAAAGAAAGGATTTAATAAAAAAAACATTGTCCTAATTATACTTCAAGACTCTAAGAAATCATTTGAACTTGTTTCTCTCAACAATAAACACTCCTAAATGCAATACTACAAAGAGCTAAATGTCGTCATGCAGGAACATTTAAATATTCCCCCACATAGACAAATCCCATTAACATACAAAAGCTGGGCTGCATATGGTCTGGTCTTCACTTTGTACATGAAATTATGCCTCTAACTACAATATAATTTAAAATTCTGAGTCTTCTGATTTTACTTTTAAGCCAGAGGTGAAGGCCCACTAAAGTCTATTACCAGGGACTGTGGAGACCAAATACATGCTAAAGAAGAGAAAGTGGGATAAAACTTTGGCCCTGAAGACATTTCACCTCAACATTCAAGCCTATGAATATGATGAGTTGTGACATCTGTCTTATGTTATCTTATATGATAAAAGAATTTTACAGAAATAGTTAAAGTTACCAAATCAGGTGACTTTGAGTTAATGAAAAGTAGGTGGACTTCAGATATCCAAACAAACAACTGAAAAAAATAGAATTTTGTCTGTTTGGTTGGAGAAGAGGAGGCCAGAGAGACTCAAAGTTAGAAAGGTTTGATGTTGAGTCCCAGCCACGAAGGTAGAGAAGACACACTAGAGTCAAAGGCTGGAGAAAGACTGCTAGAGGGAAGGCCACCCAGGCAGGTCACAAAGAATGACTCTGCCAACAATGTGAATGATATGGAAAACTGGCTGTGCCTCAGCTCACAAGGAAAAGCCAGGTGTGACAGGTACTGTCACTGTGAGGCCTCCACAGAGGACCCATTCAAGTCATCTGAGATGTATGTAGTTGTGAGATGTTGAACTGCTGTTGCTTTACTTTGCTAAACCTACAGTAACCTGTTATACAGTAGTTGGCACCTGTATGTGACCTGGGGTGACAAGCATCCTTTACCAACCAGAGCAGGAAACTCTCAGCATAACTAATCTCTGAATTCATGCCAAAGTCCTGGGGCAAAGAAATGAAGGAAGGCAGAAAGGAAGGACGGTACAAGAAGAAAGAAAAAGAAAAACTTTTAAGAAATTTGCTCTAAAAACAAAATGTATAAAGCTTTTCAGTTTTAAGTAGAGCCCTTATTTATTGACATAAATTCAATTGGAGAGAGATTTTCAAACTATATGTAAAATTGGAATTTGGGAAAAGTATGTTTTCTACCATCTTTCATCTTTTTCACCCCAAAATATATTTTGATTTATAGCAACCATATGAAGAATTTTTAGTAGCCAACTGGATAGTAATCATTGAATTTTTCACCCATAACCCTAGAGACAGAATGGGAGAGAGGGGAGAAAAAGAAAGAGAGACTGTACCCAAAAAGTGCTCATTTGCTGGTTTCCATGGTGTCAAGTCTCTCTCTGTGACTCACTTCAAGATACAAACAGGATTTCTAAAAAGTTAACAATCAGCTCTTACAAGTCAGTACAGGCCAGTTTCAGGAAATAAACTGAAGAAAAAGAACTTTTGAGCCAACAAAACTGAATAACTCAGAATGTCAGCATCTTAGTGATCTGATTCTGCATTTAGGGCACATGGTTTACTGCATAACTACTCTTTTATCTCTTTCATATTCTACTCAATTATGTTTTCCCTTAGGCAAAAGAAAAAAAAGACCCATTCCCTTTTTACTATCAGATCTCAGAGAGAGAGACAGAGAGTAAAATATAATTGCACAGGAAAAATTCAACTGCAGAACAGTAATTGCAGAATGAAATCAGACATTAAATATTTGAAGGGCTCCTAGTTACAGGTGGTAACTAGGTGTCTGAGCTGGTGTTTTACTGCGAAGTCCACAATAGCCATGGTCTGCATGGCTCGGCTCTGCTCTGAGCTCTTTAAGCTGTAGCTCAGAAATGCAATGTGAATGTTGTACTGGGGCTTTTCCTTCTAAAGCAGACAGCAGTCTCTGGGGAAAGTGAAGTGTGAGTGGTCCTTTAGCCAAAGTCGCAGCCTCAGAAGCTACAAAAGGCTTTGTGTGATTTTCAAATAGAAAAATTAATCTTTTGACAATTTCTTCCCACCTAAAAGTGGCCTGCTTTTAGTTGTGAGACTTCATTTTGTTCCAAATTTATTATACCATCTAAGAAGTACTTTTCAAGTCTTTAAAATAAGATATCAATTCCTAAACACTAATAAATTTGCCTTGTTCAGCTTTATTCACTCTACAAACACACACACACACACACACACACACACACACACACACACACACACATACACACACACACACACAAAGCAGCCACATCTAAACAGGCAGAGAAAGCATAATTAAATGCATATTGCCTAGTTAAGTCTTGGTATAACAGAGGAAAGGTCCATTTTCTTTCCATGCACTCATCAAAACATGAACGTCAATGGGACTCGTTTTCTCCTGGCCTTTCCAATTCTCTCATAAACCCACTAAAAGCCTTGCCAAAATCAAAGGAAAGGGGGGAAAAGAAAAAGTAAGTGAAGCACTTTTTTTTTCCGCTCAATAAAGTGAGTTTTTGTTCCGTGTATGTCCCTGTGTCTGAGTGTATGTGAGTGTGTATATGTGTGTAAATGTGTGCTTGTATGTGTAGGTGTATGAGTATATGAGTGTGTGTTTGTATGAGTGTGAGGGAATTGTGAGTAGGCTAGACTGTATGAGAGTGTATGTATGAATGTGGGGGCGTAAGTGCATCCAATTGTAAGGTAGTGTGTGTACATGTGTATATGAGTGGTCTAAGAGTGTGAGTATGTGTGGAAGTGTATGTATGTGTGGGAGTATGTGTGTGTGTGTTATGTGTGTGTGTGAGTGTGTGTAAGGGTATGAGAGTGTGCATATACATATGTGTAAGAGTTTGTATGTTTGTCAGGGTGCTTGCTCCTGCCATTGCACATATGTGGAGAGATTTTTATCAACATAAGGCTTATAATGTAGTAAGGAATTGTGCTAGTCTAGTTACGTGACAATAGTAGATCATTTTCAAAAGTCCATGACCTCACTACACTCAGGAAGCTGGCTAGGTTTTCAGTACCAGGCATGATTTCCCTCCTGTTTAGTGGGGTTTAAGTCCAATTAGGCGACTGTTGGCTGCCACCAAGATGTGACTTTCCACTTCTTGCTACCTTGATGGGTACCCTGCCATGATAGTAATTGCTGTGGTTCATAGCTGTTGCAGCTGGGTAGGACTGTTAAATTTCTTCCTTCCCTCTCTTGACAGCTTGCATGGGAATACCATGAAAGCTAGACTGCAGGCAAGAGGCTTTCAAGTGAGATCCAGCTCAAGTCCTCTGAGTTGTGTCCTAAGTATGTTGTGCCTTCAGCAATAGGTGCTCACCCTCAACCTTTTAGATGCAACCAAAGACTATATCCATAATTTACATTGTTTTGGAAGTCACTTGAACTACCCTGACAAACCCTTCAGAAGGAAGTTTCTCATGTCTGGTACTGGGTTTTTCTTAGTCTACGGTTCTTGTGGTGAGAAATAATTTTTAATGCCAAATGTTTACTAGTTATCATGTCTTATTTCATGTATTATATTTCAAGTATTAATTGTTGTCATAAATATAAGAATAGTTAATAATGGTTAGTATAAAATTAGCCTATAATTATTATGGCAGTATTATCTAACTTGTTATCACAACCAATAAGAGACACGGACACCTAATAGATTTTAGAATAGCCTTATTTCACCTGGGGCACGACAGACATTACCTCCTAAGCTGTCTTTACCTCCCAAGCCCTCATACTACACCAACTGCTCTAATAATTTCTATCTGGGCTGCCTCCAATCCATAATTCCAAGAATATTTGCTTATTATCTCATCTAGGTCACTTTCCTCCATCCACGCAGATCCAGCCATGTGCTCCTCTCCATACCAACCCATCTTGGCCCCTATGCTTTCCCAGTACCTCTCCTCCTCCTCCTCAGGATCCCTCTCTTCCCAAAGGCTGCAAACCTTCACCACCACCTACCTCATTTCTGCCCTGTCCAGGTGTAGGCCATTTTTATTAACCAACTAACTTTAAATAGGTAGAAGAAGGCCAGTTCAAGCTCCATATTACCCATTGCTAGGCTTCTTAGCTAGGGTCACCCTCACAGATTCCAGGGAGTTTTTAATGCGCTTGATTTCTAGCTTGTCCCTGAGATGGCCCCCAACTCCAATTGGCTCTCCTGATACTCTCTCCCTCTATCCTCCCCACACCTGATTCTTCCTGTCCCTTTGCCTGATCCCTATACGCCCCGCCCCAACCCCATCCACAATGTCTATTCTATTTCCCCCTCCCAGGAAGATTAAATCTCCCACCCCTCACCTTTGAGTTTGTGGGTTATAGCATGACTACCCTTTACTTTACAGCTGATATCCACTTATAAATTAGTATATATACAAGGTTTGTCTTTCTGGCTCTGGGTTACATCACTCAGGATGATATTTTCTATTTCCATTTACTTGTCTTCAACTTTCATGATGTCATTGTTTTTAACAACTGAATAGTACTCCACTTTGTAAATGTGCACATTTTCTTTATCCATTCTAGTTGAGGGGCATCTAGATTGTTTCCAGTTTCTGGCTATTATGAATAAATCTGCTATGAATATAGATGAGGAGTGTCCTTGTAGAATGGAGCATCCTTTGCGTATATGCCCAAGAGTGGTACAGCTAGGTCTTGAGGTAGACCTATTCACAATTTTTTGAGAAACAACAGTATTGATTGCCAAAGTGACTGTACAAGTCTGAACACCCAACAGCAAGGGAGGCATGTTCCTCTTGCTCCACATCCTTGTCAGCATGTGCTGTCACTTGAGTTTTTTATCTTAGCCATTCCGACAGGTTGTCGAACATTTCTTTAAATGCTTCTCAGTAATTTCAGAGTCCACTGTTAACAATTCTCTGTTCAGAACTATACTGCACTTTTAATTGGATTATTTAGTTTGTTGATGTCTACTTTCTTGTGTTCTTCATTTATTTTGGAAATAAGCCCTCTCTTTGATATAGGCTCGGTGATGATCTTTTTCTATTCTGTATGGTACCATTTTGTCCTATTGATGATGTTGTTTGTATTACAGATGCTTCTCAGTTTCATGAGTTTCCATTTAGTAATTGTTAATATTAGTGCCTGTGCTATTGGTGTTCTGTTCAGAAAGTTGTCTCCAGTACCAATGAGTTCCAAGTGATCTCCCACTTTCTCTTCTATTAGATTCAGTGTTTCTACTTTTATGTTGAGGTCTTTGATCCACTTGGACTTTAGTTTTGTGCAGAGTGATAAGTATGGATCTATTTGCATTCTTTTACATGCAGATATCCAGTTAGACCAATACCATGTGTTGAAGATGCTTTCTTTGTTTCCATTATATAATTTTGGCTTCTTTTTAAAAAATCAGGTGTCCGCGGATGTGTGCATTTACATCTTGGTCTTTGTTTCAATTCCATGGATCCCCCAATCTGTTTTTGTGCTATATTATGCAGTTTTTATTACTATAGCTGTGTTGTAGAGCTTGAAATTAGGGGTAGTGATACCTCCAGAAGTTCTTTTATTATACAGAATTGTACAATAGGTTTTTTGTTTGTCTATATGAAGTTGTATATTGTTCTTTCAAGGTCTGTGAATAACTGATTTGAAGTTTTGATGGGGATTGCATTGAATCTAGATTGCTTTTGGTAAAATGGTCATTTTTTACTATGTTATTCCTAGTAATTAATGAGCATCACCTTTGATATCTTATCCAATTTCTTTCTTCAAAGATTTGAAATTCTAGTCATATAGATCTTTTACTTGTTTGGTTGGAGTTACATTAAGATATTTTATACTGTTTGTGGCTATTGTGAAGGATGTTGTTGCCCTGAAATCTTTCTTAGCACATTTTTAAAAGTTAATCTTATATCCAGCCACTTTGCTAAAGGTATTTATCAACTTTAGGAGTTTCCTGGTAAAAAAAAATTGGGGGTATCTTATATATACTATCACATCATCAACAAATAGAAGTAAGTTGACTTCTTCCTTTCCAATTTGTATCCCTTTAATCTCCTTTAGTTGTCTTATTGTTTTAAGACTTCAATTAGTGTATTGAATAGATATGGAGAGAGTAGATAGTTTTGACTTGTTCCAGATTTTAGTGGAATTGCTTTAGCTTTATCTCCATTTAATTTGATGTTGGCTATGGGCTTGCTATATATATATTCTTTATTATGTATGTATGTCCCTTGTATAATAATTTCTCCGAGACTTATCATGAAGGGGTGTTGAATTTTTTCAACAAGTTTTTCTGCATCTAATGAGTTGGTCATGGGTTTTTTCTTCTTTCATTTTGTTCATATGGTAGATTATATTGACATATTTTTGTATGTTGAACCATTCCTGTATCTCTGGGGTGAAGCCTACTTGATAATGGTGGCTGATCTTTTTTGGTGTCCTCTTGGATTTGATTTGCAAGTATTTTGCTGAGCATTTCTACATCTGTGTTCATAAGGAAATTTGGTTTGTAATTCTTTCTTTGTTGAGTCTGTGTGGGTATCAGGGTGATTGTGGCCTCATAAAATGAACTTGGAAGTGTTCCTTTTGTTTCTTTTTGTGGAATATTTGAGGAGTATTAATATTCTTTAAAAGTCTGATAAAATTCTTCCTGTTCTAAAATCATATGGCCCTGAGGTGTTCTTATTTTGTTTTGTTTTGTTTTGTTTGGGGGGTTGGGGAGACTTTTAATGACTGTTTCTATTTTACTAGGGATTATAGGCCTATCTGATCTTGATTTAACTTTGGTAAGTGGTATATATAGAGAAAAGTGTCCATTTGTTTTAGATTTTTCAATTTATTTAGAGTACAGGTTTTTGAAGTATGACCTAATGATTCTCCTTGGATTTCCTTCATGTGTGTTGTTTGGTTCCCCCTTTTTGTTCCTGATTTTGAATATTCTCTCTGTCTTTCAGCAGTTTGAAACTGAGTTTGTGAGTGCTTATGTGCTCAATTTTGGAGAGGAGATGCTAAGAAGAAAGTATTTTTTTATGTTTGGGTAAAATCTTCCAGTATTGATGCAGTAGCAGAAGTCAGAGGCCTCATTTGCAAGCATAGAGGTGTGGACAAAAGGGTGTACTGTGGGGAGGGCATGAAAAAATGGAGGGTAGGTATGAGGGGAGGGAGAGATAAGTGAGATTGGAGTGCATGATATAAAATTTACAACACCAATAAAAAGTTTAAAGACTTATCAATTGAATATTTCTTGAATGAACGAGTAAGCATAAACAGCACATGGGACAGGGCTGGACCTTGGCGAGGAGAAGGGTTCTGTTCTCATTCACTGGTTGCTTGATTAGGTTTATTGTTTTTTCTGGAATGATTGATAAGCTATTCATCAATGAAAGTACACTTTATGAAGAATTATGACCCCCAAAGTACCCCAAAATATAAACTAAACTTACTGTTTTAAAACTTGTAAGAAATAATTTGGATTTTTAGAGATTATATTTAGAGAAAGGAAAGGATGAATTATAAGAAACTGAACAGATCATGTACTTTCTATTGTCCTGTCAAACAGGGTAGTTTGTTATTTACATAGTGCTCTGTGTTAAATCTGATTTATTTTCCCCTAATTCTCAATGATACCATTGCCAGGAGATAGCACTCTGTTGTTGAGCTGAGACTTAGATAGAAAAACATAATTTGGTAGCATGGATCATTTTAGGACTTTATTAAGACTCAGAAACAGAAATGTAAGAAAAACCTCAGGGCAACACAAATCTCAAAGGTTTTTCTGAAGATCCAGTAGGAACTTGAAAATGGTTTGGATACCAGCCCACGCATGGTTAACACTGGAGTTAAACACTGGGCTGAGAGGTGTTCTCTTTCATGTCTATTCACCAGAAAATTCTCTATGGAAGAAAGAGAAGAGAGGACTGCTAGAGGGTGAGCTTAAGGATGAGGTGCCTCCAGGTGTAGAAGGCAGAAGGCAGAATGCAGGTCTATACATAGGAGTGAGCAGCTCGTTACAGGATTGCACTCCTAAAGGCAGTTCAGTGCTACCATTGAGCCTTAAAGCAAATTGTTCTTAAAGAGAATGAGAAATTGCCTCTTACAATGACTGAACAGAACACATTGGCACTCATGTACTAGGCCCTCTGTTTTAGATAAATCATATATTCCTGTTTGCGTCCAATTGTTTCAGAAGAGGAGACTGAATTAGCTCACTAATGAGTTTCCCCCAGTGCAGCTCCTCTTCATTAGAAACAGCCATAGGATGCCTTCTATGAGAAGTAACCATGTCCCTCCTCAGCATGTCTGTTGTTGGATGTTGCGCTGTATTAAATTGCGGAGATTACATCATCTCCCAGAAGGTGGCAGACCCCTCATCCTTCCAGCTGGCACGAAGATACCAAAAATGCTCTCAAATAGGCCTGGCATTAATCAGTAGCCTATTCTATCATTTCACTTACACTACAATCTTGGCTTCTAAAACACGAGCTTGATTTACCCTTCTTCCAAGAGCTGGCCTGACATTACCTAAGACTGAGCCAAGCAGGTTCTAATTACAAGAGTTTTTAATGCCTTGAAAGACGAACCCTTCAAAGAGCTCAGGTTTTTCTAACATCAGACTACAATAGGCCTTGGGGCTATTTTAGACTAAGCCTCTCTGTTTAGGTGAATATCAGAAAATTATTTGTCCAAAGTCACACCCTTTGCTAATAGCAAAGGAGAGGCCAAATCTTAGCCTTCTGTTTCATGGGTTTCATAATTATGTGTTAAAACTAATACAGTTGAACTCAAGGGAGTCCTGGTCCAAACCTGTACAAACATTAGAATCACCAAAAGAGCTTTAAAGTGAAATTCCAAAAACTCACTCCAAATAATTTGATCAGTGATTAATAGAGCTGAGTTCTATATGTTGTTAAAGTTTCCAGGCAATTGTTATATGGAAGCAGTTCAATACCAACTAGTTCCAGAATTCTCTTTCTCCAGTGGATTCTTGGTGTGTGCCTATTGTCCTAGGTCTAATTATTAGTGGAAATCTTTCTATTTTTTCCTGATATGCATGATGACAAACAACATCCTATGTTTACTTTGTCGGACTTACAGGCATTGGAAAAGCAGCCATGATATCAAATATAAAAATTTTTGAGTAAGAGGAAAATGGGAGGGAGGGATGAGATAACAATTGAGATGTAATATGTATAAATTAATAAACTATATTAAAAAAATTTTGAAAGCATTAAAAAAAATTACAGAGTGATCATAGTGTTAAAAGACAAGTTAACCTACTCTATTCTGGCATTCACCCCTTAAGAGACCTTGTCATTTCCATTTCCATACTAGCATGTGGCTTCCTCAGCTTATCAAAATGATGTGGCCAAGTCATAGAATACTGTGGAAAGTTCATTTTGCTGTCATCTGCCTAAACATAGCCTTCTGAGTTCCCTCTTTTTAGGTCAGAAAAACAATTTATGGAAGTTGGCTACAAAAACAGTGAGAAGAGGGCTGGTGAGTTGGTTCAGAACTTTTTAAGAGTGCTTTCCCCAAGCCCAACAGCCTGAGTTAAGTCACCAGAATACATATGGCAAAAGGAGAGAACCGACCCACACAAGTTGTCCTCTGACCTCCACACAACCCTCTCCGAATAAACAAATAAACATAAACAAAAACAAAAATACTACCAAAATTGCAAAGAAAAATGTCTGTCTGTAAGAAAAATTGAGGAAACAAATGTAATAAAAGGATTGCCATACGTTCTTATAAAACCTTCATTCAATTTTTGCTGCTCCTAATTTATGTTAGAATATTTCCAGCTGCAAAGAAACATGAAGACAATTCAAATGAGAGGGGAAAGTCAATATGTAAATATATGAACATACGAAAAAAAGAAATGGTATCCAATGTTAAGCACAAGTAAATATGTGACCATCTAGAGCCTTCCTCTCAGGTGTTAGTTGTGTCATCTGAGGGTACACCTCATTCTCCCTCATAAGCAGAGTGGAGGACAGTTGCCAGTAACCTGAGATCTTATCCTTCTGCTCAGGAGACCATTGAAATAAGAGACGAATTTCCACTCTATTCCAACAGAAATGGCCCAAGAAGACTAATCTACTAGGTGATATCCTTAAACTACCTTTGAACTCATGTGTTGGGGCCCTTAAGAGTCAGGGTAAAGCAAAACAAAAAAAGCAATGTCCTTGGATGTACATGAACTTTCACCTCATCCTCCCTGAAACCCTCTTTTTGTTTAGCTTGGTAAGCTTTACTAGAGATTCTGATAGACAAAGAGACCACTGTGTAGTTTAGTCTATGCCATATGTTTCTGTGCGACCTTGCTATTACCTCAGTGGCCTTCCCTTCCTCCACATCCAGGCCGACTTTTGAATTGTACCTTAGGGTTTTAAAATAAACAATGAAAGTATGTGTTAACATATATGGGAGACAAAGAAACAAATATATAAAAGCTCTATTTTAATGTACCCTCAGAATTTTATTTTGAACAGGAGTTCAACTGAGACTGATAACATAATTAAAAGTTGTTTTCCCAAAGAAGTCTCCATTTCCCATCTCCTTCACCAGAACTCAAAATACACATGTATGTTTACGGAATACAGGGTGATGAGTTTGTGGAAATGAGTGCTTCTAATGTCTAAGACTCACTCACTCACACACACACATACACACACACACACACACACACACACACACATACAAAATGATGTTGCTGAAAAGGCACAGAAGATGTTGGGATTTTTTTTCTTTTTTTTTTACATATACATTTATAATCTTACACATAAATACAATAAACTGCATACAGCAAGAAGAACCATGAAACAATGAGGAATTATAAAAATGTTACATTCATAATGTTTGGCTGAATTTGGCAACCTTGAAGAAAACATCTTTCCTATTTTGGTGAGTTTAAAATTCTGAATGTAAATCAATATCTATCTTATCTTTATCAAACTCAAATATTTGTCTAGACCTAAAAACATCTTAACTCCTAAACAACAAAGCTTAATTGTAAAACTAAACTATCTGGTCTTCAACCCCATCAGAGACTTGAGATGTTGGAATTTTAAAACAGTATGTACCCCACAGTTATGAACCATCCTCACAATCTCTCAAAAAGCACATGCTCCAATTCAGGAGGTTAGTAGAAGTAACATCACAAAACATGTGAGGGAAAACTTGATTGTTTCTAAATTGATGGCATGCTAGTTGAAAATTTGAAACTTAGGCATTCTCCCAAATCCATGGACAAGCACTGAGTGACCTGTTTCCATGTAAGAACTAACTGCGGCAACTCCATTGGGAAGTTGCTACAGGAATCACAGCAAAGTACCAACAAAGGACTCTTCTTCACTCTGATCAGATTCTGAACACAGATGGAGGAACATTAAGTTACACAGGAAGCATAGAAAAAAAAAAAAAAAAAAGAATGAAACCCAGACTTAAGATGTCCTAACCCTTCCCTGACCCTGAACAAACAAAAACTTTGCAAGCAACATTTCACTGCTCTATAGCCAAGTATCAAGTGGAATCAAGGATTTACGGATTAGTCAGGGCCTAAAGAAAACAGGTCAAAAGAAAGGAGGCACGAGATGTGTGTGTTAATGCTCTTTCTGATCCATTTCAGAATTTATTTCTTAGCCGTTTGTCTCCAGCTGGAACCGCATTCAAATGTGAAATGCATACTGCCTGGACACAGCTGGTGAGCATTTTAATACCTAGAGCCCAAAAGCATGAAGTGCAATTCCAGGAGCTCCCTCAAGTGTAGAGTCTAGTTACAAGCAAATGGTTTAATATATTAATTCCAGTCCAGGAATGAACTTACAGTCCTTTGTAAGTGTGCATGAACCTATCATTGGCTTATAAAGAAAAATAAATAAATAAATAAGGAATTAAGAAGAGCAAAATGTAATAGAGATTAGGAACCAACAGAAGGGGAGTATTGACTGGACAGCACCTTTATGATGTCAGTGAAGACACTGTGTTTCTGAGCTCAATTATTAACTGTTCCTTTCTTGGCCGGAGGGTCAATATTTTGCCAATTCTGAAATGTTCATAGAAATTACACATTGCTTGGCATCAGCCTTGCCATCTTAGTGCTGCTACATCAAGGACCTATTCAGGCATCTTAACCTCACACAGCACCCGTCTCATATAACAGTGAGATACCAACGCTTTCCTTTTGATATCAAGAAAGATGAGAATATTTATTGTCACTTCCTCTACTTGGGGTTCTAGTAGGTGGACTAACCAGTTCTCAAGGAAGGGAACAACAATAAAAAGGTTACACCTGATAAATCCAATTACACTAGAAGGAAAAACTTTCATTATCCAAAAGTACCATCAGTGGCTGCAGGACATCTCAGCAAGAAAGGGGTCTACAGCAAACATTGATGACCTGAGTTCTTTCCCTACCATCCTAATGGTGGAAAGAGTAAGCTGACTCCTGCAAGAAGCTGTCCTCTGACTACACACACACACACACACACACACACACACACACACACACACAC
>OU015751.1:97866781-97885998 GCA_907169655.1 Acomys percivali
GTTGGCCTAAGTGCCACACACTTCCCTAGCCTTATTCTTCAGACATATGGTTCTTTCTTTCTGTTGTCTTTTGTTTTCTTGTCAGACACCCACCTTGTTTTAATATTTTAATTATTGTTATCTTACTTTATGTGTATGGGTGTTTTTCCTGCATATGTGTGTGTGCACCACATGCATGCATACCTGCTATCTATAGAGGCAGAAAATGGCATTAAATTCTTGGAACTGTAGTGACAGACAGCTGTGAACCACCATGTAGGTACTGGGACTCAAAGCCTAGTCCTTGGCAAGTGCAGCTTTTACTAATTCTTTGCTTGATGAGACTTGGCTTCTCTCTAAGGACTGTATACTTTCCCCTTGACCCTACCTCCCCACTTTTAAGATAACTGCCTTTGCTTAAATCCTATAGGCTTGTGTGTAAGAAACCACAGCTGAGGGTGGTTGGAGCATGCCTTTAATCCTAGCACTCAGGACTCTGTGAGTTCGAGGCCAGCCTGGTCTACAAATCGAATCCATGACAGCCAAGGCTATACAGAGAAACCCTGTTTTGAAAAACAAAACCAAATGAAGAAAGAAAGAAAAAAGAAAAGAAACCTGGCCATGTTCTCACATGTACTGCTCTGCAATTTTGCACTTGAAACTTGAAGCTTTTCTATTACTTAGACTCACTAACTCTCATTACTGTTTCTGAAATTGAATTAAATGGTGTTCTGGGGAGGGAACTTCCAAAACTTCTCAGTCTAAACAAACAAAATTAAACAGCATGGGTTCCATTGATTTAGCCACTTTTTGTTTCGAACTGTATCTTTAAAACCATGATAACTACATGCAATGTGGCAGACTAAGAACAAGTCTCAAAGAATGCCTATGCCAAAAATAAAGAAAAAAATAAAGAAAGAATGCCTATGTCTCAAAGAATGGTTGCATTTATGTTACATGATAAACATCATGATAAATGTCATAATCAAAAGCAACTTGAGGAAAAAAGGGCTTAGTTCGTTTTACAGTTACAGGTCCTCAGGGCGACATGAGGGTTATAACTCAAGACAGGAGTTTGAAGAAGAAACCAAGGAGGATGTAAGCTTACCAGTTTGTTCAGAGGCTCATGCTCAGCTACCTTTCTCAAATAGTTCAAGTTCAATTGCCTAAGGGTGATTCCATGCACAGTGGGCTGGGCCCTGCTGCATAAATCAGCAATCAAGAAAATGCCCCACAGATATGGCCACAGGCTGTTCTGATAAAAGCAATTCTTCAGTTGAGGTCCTCTCAGGAACATCAAGTCAAGAGCTAAAGTTATCTATCACAACCTGAAAGAAAATTAGTCACCTGAGTTCCAGGAATTCATACTACCCATCGGGCAGGCTAGTGATAACTAACTTAAAAAGAAGAACTCAAAGAAAAGTTGAGTATCACAGAATATCTTAAGGGGAACGCAAAGAAAAGTTAAGTATTTAAAGAAAACTCTAAATAAAGATTATCTCTTATTTTATCTAAGTTGTAGTCTTATGATTTTTTTTAAGGCAATTTATAGCATCATGCCTATAGCCAGTAAAAAGATACAATTCTGATTTTTTTTTAACTAATAAAGTCTTGCTCTTTCAGTTTCTGGCCTTACAAGCTGATTATGAAGGAGGAGTAGGCACATACTAATAAACATCAAGACTGATAATATCTAACTAAGGAAATAACCCTAACAATGAGATAAGGTGTTTCAGTGACAGACGTTTTGAACTACCTGTGTTCCTGTAGGTAAGTTCATAAATTCATTGGTTCACCAGGTTTTCCTCTGACAGGATCAGTTTATTTAGTCTGTGGTTGGTACCCTATCACCTATGAATAGACATTTGTTCATGTCTCCACAGGACATTGCAATCAATATCAAGAGGTTAAATAAATATTTCCACCTTTTCCAGGATTCGTTGTTGCTGTTTAGAAGTCTGCTACTACTACTAGTCAAAGTTCCTCTCTCTCCCTCTCTTTCTCGCTCTCCCTCTCTACAACTGCTTTCTAATGTCTTTTCCGAGATGCACTGAAGGCCCTGGCATAGGCAAGAGACCCTTGTTTAAATCCATGCCATACACATTTACGGTAAATGGCAGGTGGGCAGAGCCATCAGCATCGCAGTAGGAAACAGATGAAGGAACAGCATCGTTCCCTCAGTCTGGTATCTGATAAGTTCTGAGACCTGATTTTAATGGTGTGTCCATGTGTTTATACAGCCCTGTGATTGCTAGTTCTTAACCTTCAACCTGACACAACCCAGAGTCACCTAAGAGTCTTTTTTTATTAATTTATTCATATTCCATCTCAATTGTTATCCCATCCCTTGCATCCTCCCGTTCCTCCCTCCCTTCTATTTTCCCCTTACTCTCCTCCCCTATGACTGTGACTGAGGGGGACCTCCTCCCCCTGTATATGCTCATAGGGTATCAAGTCTCTTCTTGGTAGCCAGCTATCCTTCCTCTGAGTCTTAACTGAGGATGTGTCTATGTCAGGTTGGCCTGTGGGGATGACTTGTTGGATTGTCTTCACTGTTGATTGTTGTGAGAAGACTCAGCCCACTGTGGCAGTACCATAGGCAGGACCTCTAATCTTGGGGTCCTGAACTGTTTAAGAGAGGAAACAAGCAAAAAATTGATGCATTTATGTCTCTTTTCTCTTGACTGTGACTAGCTTTTTGAAGGTCCTGGCTTGACTCCCAGTAATGGACTATAACCTGAAATTGTAAGCCAAAGAAAATCTCTTTCACTAAGGTGCTTTTTATCAGGATATTTCATCACAGTTATAGGAATATACACTAAACCATGCTCTGATTTAACTCAAGAAATGTATAAAGTGATGCCCTTTCTACTCCCAGGAACAAGTTGTGCAGCAGTCTGTGGTGTGTACCTGCTAGCAGACAGATGGGGATGATTACATGTCCCTCCCTGGTGCACAGGGGTCCTCCATTTTCAAAATTCCACCGAAAATTGCTTGTAAAATGGAGTCCCCCCATCCACCCCAGGATGTGGGGAGAGAAGTGCCAGGTGGTTTGGGAAAGGCCTGGATGTTGATGTGGTTAAAATACAGATCCAGCTAATGGGCAGAATATTCTCCACAGTTGAGTGGAGAGTGGGATATGACTTTCAAAAGTACTCTGGTGCCTCATATTTGACCATGTCCCCTGGAGGGCGAGACCTGATGGCACTCAGAGGAAGGACAGCAGGTTACCAAGAAGAGACTTGATACCCTATGAGCATATACAGGGGGAGGTAATCCCCCTCAGGAACAGTCATAGGGGAGGGGAATAAGGGGAAAATGTGAGGGAGGGAAGAATGGGAGGATACAAGGGAGGGGATAACCATTGAGATGTAACAAGAATAAATTAATAAAAAATTTTTTAAAAATAAATAAAATAAAATACACTCTGTGCATAAATGAAATTCTCAGAGAGTGAATAATAATAAGAGGGAAAAAAAGGAACCTCTCAGGGCAAGGCCCATTCTGAAAAGAAGCGACTGTTTCACAGAGCATGGAGTAAGCAGCTGAGGGAAGAGCACAGCTCAAGCTCAACCTTAGAAAGCGGCGTCCATGACCCCTGAGAGCAATCACAAAGCTCGAGCCTCTAGCACAGTGGGTAACACGGAACCATCCGTTCATATGAAGGACTCTGCCACTTTATTGTGAATAAAAAGCACCTCAATTGTTTAAAGGGGACTAGAAATGATTGCTTTGCCTAGAGATAAATATTTGAGTTTGGCAACGGACCTCAATGAATTATTCCCTTAAATGTTTCAAGGCAGTTGATACAGAAAGCTTATCCATCATACTTTGCTATTTTCAAAGAGAATATATGATTTAAGTGATTGATTGACTGTAACCAAAACCCAGTATATATAATATATATATTTCTAGCTAATTGCTGCCAGTTAATTTTGTTTTCTTAGCAGTATTTCTCTCTTAGTGTAGTAAAACTCGGTATTTAGAATAAGACATGATCTTACTCATTATTTCAGAAGTGAATTTTTAAAATGGAGGATTAAAGAAACCTCACAAATCCAGCCCTCTAAGTGGAAGTTGCATCTGTGTCACAAACTTCACTCAGGATATTCAGAAACCATGATTTGAAAAGCAGAAACCAAATACTTGCAAAAGCTATGGTCCATTTGTCAGAACATTTCCACATACATGCTGTAATTTGCCCCCTCTGCATAATAAAAGATATTTACATATGTTTGGCAGAAGCAAATCCCATATTAATAGGTTCTTTTCTCCTGTGTTTTCCCTTCCTTCTTTCCAAGAAAGCAGACTGGCTCTTTTTTAATATCTTTCCTTCCATGTGGTAGCCACTGCCAGAGCTGCCCACAGGAAAAACCATGAACATACTTCAATGGGAAACTCAGATAAGGAACTCTCCTCAAACTACCAAAGCAACAATTTTACATGCTGGAATGCAAAATGTTGGTGTGGTTCACGTGGCTTCCTAGCAAAGAGTTCATATCCTTCTGTGGACAAACATTCGTCTCTTGCGGATATACCTAGAAATGTTAAAGGCAGTGAGCTGCCTCCAATATGGTGGGTAACTTCCTCTGCACGGGCTCCCAACATCCTAAGGTTGGGGTCCTTCTATTAGACAGAAGGCTTGCTGGGAATCGTCGTGCCTAGTTACTAATCCCATGTCTTCTTGTATTTATTTATATTCTACCTTGAAACAGAACTAGCAGTAAACAGTCTTATAATTCTGACCCCTTCCCAAGCATGAACTAGCCTTCATTATTTGGTGTCTTATGAATATTTGCAGGACCAAGAACAAAAGACTTTTCAAACATAATCTTTTCGGAAGGCCGATGCTCACTAAAGATTATTATGCTTATCGTCTTGGAGTGTCCTTAAGAGCACACATGTGAGTCTGTGTCTGCCCTGAGGAGTGAAACGTGAAGAAAAGGGGAAAGAATTTTATAAAACCTTTATCCTGCTCCCCACAAAGCCTCAGGGATATGGCAAGTTTGTAGAAGGGATTTGTTGTACATGCAGCATTGAAACACAGAGTCTGTGTTTCCTTGTACCATGAAGTGGATTAGAGGCTGAGATGTGCTGTATAGTCCCAGAGCCACATGTACTCTGTATTCCTGTATAATCCCAGAGGGATAAAAAGTTGTCATTCAGGGTTATACTGCATTTCCCTTCTGAGAATAGACAAATCAGATTAGAGCTTAAATTAATTTAAAGAAAATTAAGTATGAATTATTTCTTAGATACGTATGTGGTTTAGTATTTACTATATATAATATAAGTTTATAATTTACCTTTCAAATTGAGAAAATTTACAAAATAATTTTGAAACACATATATCCAAAGGCACCCTCATTTTATTTCTCTCTTGGATACATAGATGATAAATAAATAGTTAGATAGATATAGAGACATGAGGATATAGAGATCATATAGGAGGTAATCCCCTCTGAGGAACAGTCATAGGGGAGGGGAATAAGGGGAAAATGGGAGGGAGGGGAGAATGGGAGGATACAAGGGATGGGATAACCATAGAGATGTAACAAGAATAAATTAATTAAAAAATAATAATTAAAAAAAAGAAATAGATGACATAGATATTGATATAAAAATATATAATTTCCTATGGTATCAAATTCAGTGTTATTTCTCTGTGGTTGTCAACCAAGCTCATCCCTTACTCTTTCTCTTTCTTTGGAAGAAAGGCTTTCTGAGTTTGTTATAAACATTTATCTTTCCTGAATTAAAACCTTAAATATTTAACCAATGAATTGAAAAGACATAGACTTCTATTGCATTAAGTTTAGTAGTCAATTGAAAGAAAAAAATATATTCAATTTTAATAAAAATTGGGGAATGAGGTATTTTCATCATGAAATATAGACAAAAATGCCTGTACTCAAAAAGAAAGAAGCAGAAGAACAAGAAGTACTAAATATTTGAGAAAGAAATGAATGGAGAACTAATGCTGTGGGAGGCAAGAAAAAAAGTGACATCAGGATGCCTTGGGAAAGAAGGGACATTTCAAAATTAGAATAAGAAAAATTACTAAACACACAGAAATGTTGTTTCAAAACAAATAAGAATTATTGGGTTGTATAACACTCTCTCTCACTGTTCCCAGTAGAACAGAAGATGTGAATGAAACTGAAGTGTAACAAACTGGATGACTGGAAGTAGCTGGTCTAGGATGTTCTTTGTAAGTAATGCTAGTAACCAAAATACAGCAACTAAAACAATAATAATGACATTATGATATAATAGTTGTGATTCTCTCCTTAGTTCCTACAGTTACCTTGGTTTTCATCATGCATTTCCACCTTCTTCAGTTGTCATTCTTCCATGGCCTTTCTTCTGCCTACCCCCAGAATCCGTTCATCTGGTCTACCTACTGCTACCTCTGTGCTCTTTTCTCTCTTCCTTTTCCTTTCCTGACCAAAAAGTCCAGCTGTTTGGGTTGACCTAGAGCTACCATGTATTCAAATGTTTATTGCTTGTCCCCGAAGTTGCTTACTGTCCTATGAGCAAATTCTCATGTTTCCAAAATGACATTGTATGAAACTAGCCTCTTAAATTATCACTGATTACCTAATAAAATTGCCTACAACCTGGGCTGGGCAGAAGAGAGGTAGGTAGCATGAAGGTTCATGGGCTTGTTGGGTCACAGAAGGACCAAGATGGGACAGGGGAAGAAGGAAGAAAGAAAGAAGTGACCATGGGTTAGCTTAACCAGGAGCATATGCCCAAGAGCAGTTTGCTCTGACAATTGGCCTAATGAGGTAGGAGCAGCTCAAGTGGAACATGTACAAGTATTTATGGGGATTTTGGATGGAAAGAAGACAAGATACCTTAGAGGGGTTATTTCTACCCAGCCATGGTGTTTTAAGGCTTATTATAAATCTAACAAGTTTCTGTGCCTTTTATTTATAAAGTAGCAACTTTAATATTAATAGAATATTTAATTCCCTTTACAGCCAGCTGCACTGATTGATTTCTTTAGTGTATAAAACTCCCTTCTCGCTTTCTTACAATGTTTCACATTCATTTTTTACACCTGTGCTTTCTCCCACATTCAACTCTAAACCTACACTTTACCTTTGCTTTACTGGTTTTTTTTTCCCTCTTTATTAGGTTGAGAATTGTTATTTCACTAAGGGTTTCCTTCCATCTTCCATTTCGTGTTCCTCAGTTCAGCAGTGCATCAGAACACTCATCTACTTGAGTGCCCCATCTTATGGTTCTGAAGATAAACCCACTCTTGTCATCACCTCCTTCTTCCTACAGTAACTATAAGTTTTAAACAGGAACCTTAAGATTGTGAGGGTGGTACTGTGGTGGTTAACATTGATTGTCAATTTAGGGGAACACAGAATCATCTGGGAGACAGGCCTCCGGGCATTATCTAGGATTATCTGGTTTATGTTAACCAGGCTGGGAAGACCTGCCCACTGTGGGTGGTGCCATTTCTTGTTTGGAGTCTTGAAGAAGGAGAGAAGAGAGCGGAGAAGCAACATGTCTTCTTGTTCCGTTCTAACTTCAGATGTCATGTGACCAGCTGTTTCATACTCTTGTTGAACTGTATCTTGAACTGTGAGCTAAAATAATGCCCTCCTTCTTTAAGTTGCCTTTGTTGGGGTATTCTATCACAGCAACAGGAAAAGAAACCAATACAGGAACACCCCCTGTAGTCCTGGCACTAAGGAAGCTGAAGCAAGCAAAACACAGTTCCAAGCCAGCCTGAGCTAAAAGGCAATGCCCTGTCCAAAACAAAATGGACATTTTTAAAGCTAGTCTGCCCTTTCTTTCATAGACAAAGCTCAACACTTGATTGACAACTAAGTAACTTCTTCAGTCTCAGTAAAAAAAAAATATATATATATATATATATGGATTCTTTTAAGATTTATTTTTTTATTTTGTGTGTATATGTGTCGTTCTGTTTGTGTGCATGCATGTGTGTGTGTGTGTGTGTGTGTGTGTGTGTGTATAGTTGCCTGTTGAGATCAGAAGAGAACATCAGATGTCTCTGGAGCCGGAGTTAGAGGCAGTTGTGAGCTTCCTGATGTGCTAGGAACTGAATTAAATCCCCTGAAAGTACAAGTACTTGTCATCCATGACCCATCTCTCCAGCTCTAAGACTATTTTAATCTGAAACATTTCAGCCCTCAAATACGTCATATTATCTACCCCTTCATCTTTCCTGAGACTACTTTTTTCTTTTGTTTTTAAACAGCCAGCAGGTCCTGTACTCAGCTTTTCTATCCTAAAGACAAAGAGTAATCTCTACTCTTGGTTGACCGAGTATATTGCATCATCTGTTTCTGGCATACTATAATTCCCTCATCCCTAAAACCAGAGGAGAAAAACCATAAACCCCAATCTTCAACAAAGTTGTGTTTGTGGCGTCTGCACTAAATGCTTCTTTCTCCATGGGCCAAATGAAAGATGGTATAAAATTCTCTGAAGGGCCCCCATTGCAAAGATGGAATAATACTCTCAATTTTTTAATGCTGTGATGACTTTGAGCAGTACCATGTGGCGAAGTCATTCTGCCTCAGTTCCTGGGCCTAGGCTCTAGACACCGAGTTTCCACTATTCCTCTCTTAGGAGGTTTGCTCTTGGCTACTGTAGCTACTGTGATGGAGAAATCAACTGGAAGGGCCCAACTGAGCCAAGCTTTCTAGTTAGCTTACCAGAGCCACAGATATGTTAGGAAAGCCTACAGGGCAGACAGGCCACCAGTTCCACAATCCTGGGCAGATACAGTCAACACTATGCAGAGCACACTAGTTGCCAACCCACTTGCCTAAAGTCCAAAAGGACAAATGGGTAGCATACATAAAATTATTGTCTGAATGTAGAGTGGTTTGGGACAAGTTTGTATGCAGTAGTAGATAAATCAGCAAGAATTCCATAGATACACCCAATCACCACTTGTACACAGTTAGATGAAGTTCATTGTCAGTTGATAGCTTTGGAATGTATTGCCATTTTTTAAGATTTATTTTTATTTATATGTATGTATGTATGTATATGTGTATGGCATACATGCACGTTTGGGTGCCTGTGGAGGCCGGAAGCAAGAATCAGATCTCCAGGAGTTGCAGACAATTATGATCTTCTTTACATGCATGGGTTCTGGGAACTGAACGCTGGTCCTCCGGAAAAGTAAGATATCTTAACCTCTAACTCTTTTCCCTAGACCCCATATTACCATTTTTGCACATAGATAACGTAGTGATAGAACTACAAGGGCAGTATAATAAGGCTTAAGAATCAGACTGATACCATCCCTTCCTAACCTCTCACCCCTTACACTCATCCCTGTATCCCAGCTTCCAACTCTAGCAGGCACATCCTGCTCAACCACAGACCAAGCCTGCCAATAATACAGGTAAGGGGGCTACCCACAGACTTTCTCTTTTCTCTGTTTTCCTAAACTCAAGCCCTCAGTCTCATTCCAAGTACTGCAACAGATTGCCAGCTGCAGCCTTCCTTCCCTGCTAAACACATCTGTGGTGGATCCCCCCAGACCATCCCCTACTAACCTCCCATACACACACACTCATCACTATAAACCACAGGCCATGGTTGCCAGACCGTCTCCTCTCTCACTGTTCCCTTAGGGCCAATTCCCCAGTCTCACGTATTAATGACTGTCTATATCCAGGCCTTAATATTTCTATTTTCCCTTTGCTCCTGAGACAATGTCCCATATCCTAGCTGCTGCATAGGTACCTTTTGAAGTGGCCAAGTTGGATTCAGAAGTCTTGTGACATTTGTTACATTGGCTCCCATATCCATTAAGCCTTTGATTTTATTCTCATCATATAATCTTGGTCTCTTATCTTCTATAGCAGTTTGTTAAAATACTTGGATTTTTGTTTTTGTTTTTGTTTTTTACTTTCCTGAATTTTCTGACCTATCTATTAAAGCATTGCTGGCTTTGATATCTGTGCTATGGAGGTCTTTATATAGAGTAGTGTTGTTTAATTGTTCTGCGGATGAGTTGTTCTGCTGTTGAACTGAGATGACTGACTTGACTTTGGTATTGGGGCTTCCTGGGGCGTTTCTTGACAAGCAGTCACCTTGTTGATGTTGATCTCCATTCTTTATTCCAGTGTTGGCCTTTGCCACACCTTTTGCATAATGCAGAAGGTTGGGGTCTTGTTCTTGGATTATGTTTCTAGGTATGTCATGGCTACAATGCCTTTTTAAATGATTTTGTTTACCACAATTAAAACATATGAGAGTCTGAACTGTCTCAAACTCATTAGTGATAACTCCTCCTATTAAGGTCATATTAGGCCAGTGAGGTCTGATGTCAACTGTATTTCTAATCCATCTATTGACGCTAATCTTTATCTTTTTTCTTTTTTATATTATTACACATATATACAATAAACTACTACAGCAAGAAGAACCACAAAACAATCAGGAATTATATAAATGTTACATTCATAGTGGTTTGGCTATTTGTATTTGGAAGCCTTGAAGAGAACATCTTTACTATCTTGGTGCATCTAAAATTCTGACTGTAAATCAATATCTATCATAGCTCATCTTTAGCAACTTGAAACATCTATCTAGACCTAAGAACATCTTACCCCCTAAACAACTAAGCTTAACTTTGAAAATAAACTATCTGGTCTTCACCCCCATCAGAGACTTGAGAAATAATAAAACTTTATTATCTGATTGAATCAGAAGTGCAGGGTAACAACTTCTAAAATGAAAAAATGACAATTTGTTGCCTGAACAGTCACCCAACACTCTATAATATTGGAGCATCATCTTCAGCCTTCTGGCCCAATATATCTGACAGACATATTCATGAGGCAGGAACTATTGAGGACTTGCTTATCCTGTTTTGGCAGAATTTGGCCGTCGACTCTGCCTGCATCCAAGCTTGCTCATTTTTAGACAGAATTTTGTCTGTGTCCTAAACAGGGACATTTTTCCCAGTGGCTTTTTTGCCACATGTGAAACCATCTCCATAAGGAGGTTATATGATGCTCATCATCTTCTTTGAGGTAAGCTGGGTGTTGCCAGGAGTTAACCTGTCTTATTGTCAAAGAATCCTCAAAATAATAAAAATATTTTTAAATGCCATATTCTGTGGCCAGCAGACAAATAATTGAGACTCTATTATATTATTTTAGCAACCTTCACAGAACAAGAACTGAGCAGATATTAATCTATTCTCAACCCTCTAAGCTAATCTGGCTTCCTTCCAGAGTAAATGCCCCCAGATACTTGCACTTTATGGCTTTTCCTGCTACAGCTCCTCTCCTGGCTCAATCCGCTGGCTGAATTCCCTACTTCCTCCTCTAACACACTTCCACAGCTGTCAGGAAGAGCAGCCCTATTCTCTCCCCAGCTCAGCAATTGGCTGTAAGCTCCCTTATTGGCATATCAAGGGACAATTAGAGAGCAGTGTTACACAATGTTGAAACAATAGATTCTCAGAACAAGGAATGCAACTAGATATGGGGGTACAGAAATCAGCATTAACCTTATGCCTACATCCAATGGATGAGTATTGTCGGCTGGTCTCTGTTGTATACTAACTAGGTAAGCTAAACATTTATTTTTTATCAACCTTTGTCTGTCTTTCGTTATTTTTATCTTTTGTATATGCCTGAGCATTTTCTTTATTTAATATTCTAAGCTTTGCTGTTAAGGTATATGCCCATATTTCATACCTATCTCTCTTTTGTCATTTTGTTCTGTAAGTTCTTAGATGTTTTGTTTCCAACTTTTTTTCTTTAAATTGTTCTAGATGTTCTCTGTGTTGTTCCAGTATCTTCCCTAAAGCCTTGTTCTAGGTCTTTGTTGTTCATTCTGTTGTATGTTATTCAATCTCTTGTTTTACACCTTGCTTCCAAATTTTTTCTTTATGTTGCTCTAGTATCTTCTCTAAAGCCTTTGCCCTTGAAAAGACATAAAAAGCTAATCTAATTATTAAAGCTAAAATAAGGATTAATACTGTAACCATAATCATGATTTATAATCTTTCTTTTATTTCTATCTCAGAACCAAGAGGGCATCAGAAATATCCAAGAAGCTTATCTTGTCTCTACCATCTTATTAGCCTTATTTCCTCAAAATTAATTATTTCAATGTATTTATACATAACTATAATGTCTTATATCTATTTCTTTAACTTTCTTAATAAAGAAAAAGCAGAAACCTTACCCTTTTTGAAGCTGCTTGTATCTCATTCAGAATTCACATTGTTGCACAGAGGGTGGGAGAGTGTAATGGCTAAAAAAGCTACCAGAAGAGGCCATGGACCAGATCAGTCCTCCCTAGAAACCCATGTAGGTCCACACAGTATGTGGGAGAGTGTAATGGCTAAGAGAGCTACCAGCAGAGGCCATGGACCAGATCAGTCCTCCCGTGTAGGTCCAGCCAGTCTTTCACTACATGAATATGAATTTTAATGGTATGTATAATGTGTCCTATGTTGGGTGTCAATTGTTGAACACCAACATCTTTTATCTCTTGGTGAAGAAAATCCTAAGCCTCAGGGTTGCCTTTAAACCATATAAATAAACATGTCAAACCCTTTAAAAATTTTCAAAACTTAGGCCTTAGCTAGGAAGATCTCAACTCTATCACCTAAGTTAACCCATCCACCATGGCTCACCCAGCCACAGGGCCAGCTATCTTACCAGGTTCATGAACATATCTGTCTTCCTGCATGTCTCCTGGAGAAAGGCTTTTTTCTTTTCCCTTCTCAGAGTTCCTTTCTCCCTACCAGGAAGTCCTGACTTCCACTTCCTGTCCTTATGCCAAGCTAATTGGCCAATCAGATTTTTGTTGACAACTGCTACATCCACATAAGATGTTCCTCTACAATTTTGAGCCAGAAAAGCTGAATTGAACCAAAGATTAAAAAGAACTAGAAAGGATGAGCTTATTCAGCAGTAAGCCTCTGAGACAACAATTGCAACTGGTGACTAAAAGTTACTTTTACAGAATTCTATCAATTTTAAAGAAGAGTTAGTGCCAATACTCCTCAAATTATTCCACAAAATAGACACAGAAGAAAGATTGCCAAATTCATTTTATGAGACCACAGTTACCCAGATACTCAAACCACACAAAGACTCAACAAAGAAAAAGTATTAGAGACCAATTTCCCTTATGAACATTAATGTAAAAATAATAAAATATTTTCAAACTGAATCCAAGAATACATCAAAAACATCACCCATCATGATCAAGTAGGCTTTATCCCAGAGATGCAGGGATGGTTCAACATGTGAAAATCAATCAATGATTCATTTTCCACCATATTAACAAAGTGGAAGAAAACACAAAATTATCTAATTAGGTACAGAAATGTCTTGGTCAAAGTCCAGCACCTCTTCATGATGAAATTCCTGAAAAGATTAGGGATACAAGGGACTTACCTAAACATAATAGAAGTACCATATACCAAGCCTATAACCAACATCAGATTAAATGGAGAGAAACTCAAAGCAGTTCTACCCAAATCAGGAACAAGACAAAGTTGTCCATTCTTTCCATATATACTTGATATAGAACTTGATGTCTTATCTAAAGTAATCAAAGTACTTAAGGAGATCAAGGGGATACAAATTGGAAAGGAAGAAGTCAAGGCATTGTTATTTGCAGATGATATGATAGTATACATAAGTGCCCCCAAAATGTCATCAGGGAATTTCTACAGCTGATAAACTCTTTCATTAAAATGGATACAATAATAACTCAAAAAAATTCAGTAGCCCTCCTATATACAAATGACAGACTAAAAAACAAAATCAGGGAAACAGCACCTTTCACAAAAGCCTCAAATAAAATAACGTTTGGGGGGCAACTCTGACCAAGCAATTGAAAGACTTTTATGATAAAACTTCAAGTCTTTAAAGAAATGAAGATATCAGATAATTAAAAGATCTCCCATGCTTATGAATCAGTATGATTAACAAAGTAAAAATGGCCATCCTACCAAACCAATCTCCAGATTCAATGCAATCCCCATCAAAATTCCAACACAATTCTGTACAGACCTTGAAAGGGCAAGTCTCAACTTCATATGGAAAAACAAAAGCCCAAGATGGCTAAAACAAATCCTGAACAATAAAAGAACTGCTGGAGGTATCATCATTGCTGATTTCAAGTTGGACTACGGAGCTATAGTAATAAAAACCACATGGTATTGGTATTATAAAGACAGATAATGTAATTCAATTAAAAACACAGGCATAAATACCTTATTTATAGACACCCTATTTTTTATTTTAAAAAAGAGCCAGAAATGCATACTGGGAAAAAGAACAGCATCTTCAACAAATAGTGCTGGTCAAACTGCATGTCTTCATGTAGAAAAATGGAAATAGATCCATTTGTATCACTCTGCACCAAACTCACATTCAAGTGGATCAATGATCTCGACATAAAGCCAGACAAAGGTTTGCCCACTGCTAACATATAGAGGAACCACATTGCTGAGGACAATATCCACACAACTCAGTGAACATGGAGAGGTTCAGCTGGTGCCTATATGGAGCCTTCACCCCTATAGTCTCTTAGGTTGAGGGGAGGTAGTCTTCGGACTTTTTTCCTCCTTTTGGGTTACTGTGTCCAACTTTGATGTGAAAGTTTTTGCTTCATCTTATATTTTATTTTGTCACATTTGGGCCTTTTTTTCTTTTCTTCTCTAATGAGAGACAGAAAGGGAGTGGATCCAGATTGGAGGGGAAGAGAGAGAGGAAACTGTAATCAGAATATATTCTATAAGAGAAGGATCTATTTTCAATAAAAGAAAAAAAAACTCTCTAAAAAAATCAGATTGGAATTGTCACTTACCAGTTATTTAGTATACTAAAGGTGCATGAGCTCCCCATGCTGCCCTGGCACATTATCCTGTGCACTGTAAGTAGGAGAGATCTGCTCTGATTTCCAGGGGGTGCTCCCTCCTGGTGCTCCTCAAGAGAGGATGCAATGTACAAGTAAGAACTGTAATAAAAAATAGACCAGTAATTGACATGACCATGATTTGATCAACTAACAATTAACTTGTATAACATATTTATCCTAAACATTCTGCAATAGCACTTTCAAAGTATTGGAAGTAAACCTTGTATTATAATTGAGTTATATGTGTACAATACTTCATATAGGAGTAGAAATATATATATATAGTGTGTGTGAAGAATAATTTTAAATTTGAATTCTACCACTGTATCTAAAATTAAACTTATTTTGCATATATATACATTTGGGAGGCCACTAACCTGCACTCCTTGTATCCTCAGGTAATCGATTTTATCGATTTTATTCCTTCTCAAGTCTCTGATAGAGTTGAAGACCGAAGACCAGATAGCTTAGTTTTACAATTAAGCTTAGTCTTTTAGGACTAGATAAATGTTTTAACTTGATAAAGACAAGATATGATAGATATTGATTTACATTCAGAATTTTAGATGCACCAACATAGGAAAGATGTTTTCTTCAAGGCTGTCAAATACAAATAGCCAAAACACTAAGAATGGAACATTTATATAATTCCTGATTGTGTCATGGTTCTTCTTGCTGTAGGGAGTTCATTGTATATATGTATAATAATATAAATGTATATGAATAATAAAAATATTTAATAAAAAATAATAAATAAATCTTTTTGAAATTTTTAAGTAAGAACTGTACTCTTTTGACCAGAGCAACTATCCCTTTCTATGTTTTTGCCTATTAGGCATCCAGACCAAATTTCCTTAGAGAAGTATGGCTGCTAAAAATAAAATACTAAATTATAATTCTGGTCTCCAAAGCTATGATTTCAAGTGGCAAAAATACCAAGAACAGTGACTGTTGCCTGAAATTCTATCCCCGTCTCTTTATCAACCCTGTCCATCTTTCACTCACTCCCCAGGCAAGTTCCCACTTACTCAGAAATACTTTCTATGTCATTTCCAACTGTTGAGCAAACTACTTGCTGCTACATCTCATCAGTCCAAGCTGCATGTTTGTTCTGAAAATAGAGTGCACCCTTTACATATAACATTACCAGCCGGATAGAACTCATGACAAATGAATGAAAGCATGCTGCCAGAAACCATAAGGAAATAAAAAAGGACATCGATGCACCTGAGACTCACTGAAATACTGGTTCATCAGTATAACTGAATGCTTAGATGTTTGCCTCAGACTCAACCAGAAGCTACAACAAGAGAGCCTCACTCCTATCCACTATCACACCTCTTATTGCTAAAACAAAATACATTCTTCATATTTGTGAGGATGTCTAAGTAGATATTACTTCCTGTTTTATGAATGAAGTTGATTAAATGTCTAAACAGAAAACAATAAAAGCAATTCTACCTTTTTGTCATTAAACCTTGCATTTTCAATGGGTACAAATCTTTTAAAAACACATTTACTTTTATGGTAGTTTAGCATCTTACAAAATTATTATGCATTAAAAATTCTATTTTAAAACTCAGCTTTAACTTGAAGAGATCACCGTTAAAGGAACTCTGAATCATGAAGTGTTATTCTGTGTGGAACACAAGGACTAAGGATGTGTGGTAGAGTCATCTGTAACATGTAACATATTACTCACAGTGGAGGAGATGCCCTTGCATCATAATCAAAAGTATGAAAGGGGAAGTGATTCTTTAGCCAATATTAATTAACAATGAAGTAATGAGAACCAAAACTTCACAAGCCATAGTGTACTAACTGATTCAGGAAAACATCATCAAGGATTATAAAAACAATGGCTTGTAAGTCTGTGAAAGAAGATTACATCCATCAGTCTCAAGTATCCTCCCTACAAAGTCCCTAATAGCTTTAGAAAGAAGCATGGATCTTTATAATGTAAAAGTCTTTTCACAATCTTAAGCAGGAAAGGAAACAGTATACCAATAATGAGAAACTTAAAGATATTTGTCCCTTAACCTAATAGAATAAACAACTGAAAGCTTTCACATAATACCCTGGACAAAAAAAAAAAAAATTGCTTTCATGGCAGGAAAACTTTAAGCACAAAATGAGCAAAAGATGTGTTTCTCTTTCACTAGTCATTTACAACAACGTTTAGGATTTGGTAGTTGTATATATTTTCTTCTTAAAATACAGTAACATCTGAAAATACTTGCTTTCTCATAATTCATTACCTGCAAATTGTTTATTCATTGTTATCTGCATATATGCTTTAGGAAAGACATTCAGAAAATGAGAAATCTACTTGGTCCTGAACTAGACACTTTCACTTCAATAAATAACAGATAATCAACAATTGATATTATTTACCTCAAATTACAGTATCTATATTTAAATGATGAGTGTGTTCATTGTAGATTCAATGACAGAAAAGTTAAGTAATTTTAGTAATTCTTTTTCTAGAAAGTCCCATTATTGCAAAGATGAATCAAGTAATTTTATAGCATTTTGTAGCACAGATAACAGCTGGGAAAAAATAAATACATGTACGATCTCTATGGACTCTGTTTTATGAATAAATAAAACTACATGTAAACTGTTATTTTTATGTCAACTATTACTGATGGAAACAGCATTTATTAATCTGTTTTAGTGCCCCAATACTCTATATAACTTTAGCTAAACTCATTGTCTTTCCATTCCATGAGGTCTTGCCTTGTGGCCAACACTTAGAATTTAGAGTCATCAAAAAGGACCTGATAGAGTTTTTACAAGCAGAAGTCAAACCCAAGTCATTTCAGCTAATGAAGCGAAATTAAGAAGCAAATAATGGGGCAATCTAGAATCCAGTCCATATAGTGAACAAGAATAGAAGTGCTAAACCAGAACAGTAATTTTCCACCTGAACTCATCAATTATTTTGTTCCAGTTTGTACAGATGAACTTGGGGCTATGGACTTTCACCATCATAGAAAATCTTATCACAATAATAATTACCAGGACTATTTGATATTAGCACAATTCAGCATAAACAAAGTAGAATAATGCAGTGTAAAGTCGTGTAGTGTAGAATGGCATAAACAGTATAAAAGAAATTGGGAAAGTAGGGGTTAAAATCTATCAGGTTTTAAGGTCTCAACCCAGTTTTAAGCTTTATTTCTATAAAGTCCTAGGTACATATCTAATCTTTGTTATCTATATAACCCATGTGATATTGTTTCTAATTCAGCTGAATAAGCTTCAGGGCATCCACACAGAAAGGGCGGGCAGCAGATTATACAAGGTAATCATGGCATCACAGCTTTAGGTAATAAGGGACTTTTTTCAGTTCAGACTCAAACAGTAGATTTCTTTCTCATCACAAAGTAAATGAAATGAAGCCCCTTGCACCACACATGCTGCACGTGATGACAATTAGAGAGTATTCAAAGAGAAGCCAAAAGCTGCAGACCAGCAAATGCAAATGGAAGCCATGTCCAAGGGAATAACTAAGTGAGAGGAGGTGCTTAACAGAGGGCACTGGAAGAAACTCATCACTCTTACAGATAGCTGATAATGCTTCTGTGTTCACAATGAAGCCAGAGCAACAACAAATGGCTTAAAAAGGAAAACAAGAAAACAAAATCCAAAACAGGTAAAAGAAAACTCTAAGCCGGGAGTAGTGGCACATGCCTGTGATCCAAGCACTCAGGGGAGGCAGAGGCAGATGGATCTCTGTGAGTTCGAGGCCAGCCTAGTCTACAAAGTGAGTTCAGAACAGCCACACAGAAAAACCCTGTCTCAATAAACCAAAAAGTTTAATAATAATAATAAAATAAATTTTTAAAAAATAAAAGAAAGAAGGAAGAAAGGAAAGAAACAAACAAACAAAGGAAGAAAGAAAAATCTAATTTTTCTTAAATCCCAAATTCCAGCATAAGTTTCTTATCATGAGCAGGTACAGGGCAGGAGAAGCAAATAACAACATGACAATACAAGAAGAGAAAGCCAGATCAGAATTAAGTCTTTCACTTTGCTCATTTTGAAGAACCAGCAATGAGTTAAAAAAGAAAGACGCAAATAATAACTTCAGAATTAGTTCATTATTGATGTTGTGATTCGCAGGATGTGTAATTCTCATTTGAAATAGGGGCTTAGTAATTTTCAATTTTTGTTGTGAAAAGTTTCCAAGATAAGAATCATCCATCACGAGGATGAATGAATAGAGTATAAGAAAGGACAAGGAGAGGCTAACACCAAGGATGGTTGAAAAAAATATGGAAACTTAATTGTGTGTGTGTGTGTGTGTGTGTGTGTGTGTGTGTGTGTGT
>OU015751.1:97899930-97936705 GCA_907169655.1 Acomys percivali
TGTGTGTGTGTGTGTGTGTGTGTGTGTGTGTGTGTGTGTGTGTGTGTTTTAACTAACATATGTCATTGATTGGCAGACAACCTCCTTCTGCTTCCTCCTAAGGAAAATGTCAATGCATCTCTTGCTTTCATGGATGAAACTGAATAGGTGTGTGTTAGTGCTCATTGACAACATACTGCTTTGAAGTTCAGTGCATGGTCTTGTTGATTGTTAAGATAAATGTTCTTATTTCTTAACTTCTTAGAAGTTTTCAAATACTACCTCGTGATGAAGTGTCACTTTGCAGAGAAGTCCTATTGTTTGTATGTCCTCTTAGTTAGCTTCCTTCTTTCTGTGCTCTCATGAAATGCCTTGGATATACTGATACAGCCTGTATCTCTGCCTGAGGTTCATGTGCCTACCTTCCATCTATCTTATTATGTTATTAGGAGAATTGTATTAGTCAGCATTCTAGAGAAACAGACCTGATAGAATGATAACAAATTCCATGCACACACGCAAGCGCAAACACACACACACATACACACACGACTTATTAGAATGGCTTACAGGCTGTCGTCTAATTATTCTAACAATGTTTATCTTATGATGAATAATTTAAGAATCCAGTTGTTCAGTTCATGAGGCTGGATGTCTCAGGTGGTCTTCAGTCATATGCTTGAATCTTACCTCCTCCTCACCACAAAAAGGTGGACTCTAATACCATTGAAGGAACTAACTTGCCAGTAAAAGAGAAGGCAAGCAAGGAAAATGAAGGTACTCCTTCTTCCATGTCTTTTATATAGGCTGCCGCCAGATGGGTGGTCCAGATTTAAGGTGGATCTGCCCACCTGGATGATATTTATTTAGGGTGGGTCCTCCCACCTCAAATGATGTAATCGAGAAAGATTCCTTTATAAGTGTACATAGATGCTTGGGTTTTAGCTAATTCTAGATGCAGTCTAGTTGACAACAAGAACAGCCATCACAGAGAGGATAATTCTTCTGATATGTATGCCACTAAAATCGTAATAATATTTACTGAACAAATGTCAGCAAGGCATATCAAATACCTATGATTTGAAGCATTACAATCTACTTTTGAGTTTTTTCCACTACCCAGAAAAATTGCAAATAAGCAAGCATGGTTCTCTCTCTCCTCTCTCTCCTTTTTTATTCACATATTATTTCTAAGTTTAAAACAGCGTATACAATGTGGTTGTGCTCATATGAATCTCTGAATTTCATTTGCTCCTCAAAAGGTCATGACTGCACTTGGGTTGAATTTCCATATGGGATCAATCAATTTCTACTGAGTAAAAGTTGTCTCTTATGCATGGTTTATACTCTGCAACTTCCCACAATCCCTACTGTTCCCTACAATATCCCTGAGACCTTACTAAAAGTTAGTTATCCTTGCTACTTGTACTGCTTTTCTATTGGCATAAATATTTTTCTATGTCTTTCTTTCATTATTGTTTAGTTGTGTAACTAAAGACAAAAGAAAAAAATAAAACCAAAGACAATATAGAGGGCTACACATTTTTTTAAATCTACCAATCTGTTTTATTAATCTATTCGCCTGATCTATCTTAATAATTTGTTCAGTACACTCAAGTGTGTGTCTAATTGATCCTCTTAGCTTTATCTTCCTGTAATCCATCCACTCATCACTGATGCTGCCACTATCCTTTTTGAAAATATCCAATGTCAATTGTAATAATAGTAGTAGCTATAATAATGGCGACAGTTAGTATCTGTTACTTATCAGTAGCTGTCCCAAACTGTTCTATTGACTCTGTTTGATATCTTATTTTCATGGCAATCAGGTAAAGTAGATTCCCTGCTGCTGCTAGTTCTGTAACCTCTGAGAAATATAAATAAATAAATAAATAAATATATTATACAATATATGATTTATATAATACTAATATATACAATAATACACAATCATATATTATATTATATATAAATTATATAATTATGTCATACAATTTATTATATAACTATTATGCTTTTAAAGATCACTGAGGTTAATTAGCATTGTTCATGCATGTATGGCTGCAGGGTCATCCCTGGGGCATGAACATTGTACGAGGGGGCACTTCCTTAAAGAAAACTGATTTCTCCTCTTCCAAGAGCCATCAACTAACAATATAGGATCTCATGAGCCCCTCTCCATCTATTCTGAAATGTTGACTGGCTTGATTCTATGCTGGTCTTGTGCAGGCAAGCTCAGCTGCTGTGAGTTCATGAGTACATCTGTCCTATCACATCCAGAAATGATCATTTTGCCGCAGTTCTCCCCAGTCCCTGGTTCTTACCGTCTTTCCACTCACTCTTCCATGACTTTCCCGAAGCTTTACGGAGTGGAGGAATGTGGATACAGATGTCCCATCTATTCCTGAAGATTCCACAGACACTTATTCTCTGTACTTTAATGTGTTCTGAGTCTTTGTATTAAGCACAGTCCACTGCAAAAGCAGCTTTTCCCATAAGAATGGATACTATCCATATTTTTGCTTGCAAAAGATAGAAATGTGAATTTATATTAGTGGACTAGATTAGACGAATAGAGGAATAGTTCCCATGTCAGGGGGAGGGGTTAAAACAGGGTCTGGGTAAAACTAACCAGTGATCTGTTCCTCTCACATTTTCATGTGCACTCCTACCTCTGCTCTCACTGAGACATCAGCTTCAATGTCAGGTCCAACATCTCTTACACAGGTTGGGCCATGCAGGCAAGAGTTCCCAGCGTACGTTTCTCATAGCCCTCACATTGATGGAGACTGGTTCCATTCTCTAAACTTCTGTTTTGAGAGTTCTCAAAGAAAGACTCTAACTGTTCTAGTTTAGGAATCAGGGAGGAGAGGGAAGGTAGTCACTAACTCACTGCAAGAAGAAGCTGAAGATTGTTCTGCATTCGTCCCCTCTGATCCTGAACAGGATCATGTGGTAATTAGAAGACCATGCAGCCCAGGGGGAAGTTCATGCCCACTCTGTGTCCAGTACAAAGTGCCAGCTCTGAATTCTTCACAGACATACGCGCCTGAGCCTATTTTACCATGAAGCAAGCATAATAAAGTCCATCGTGAGCAAGAAAAGATCTTTTAAGAGAGTAGCATGCAATAGGATTCAACTGGCCTAAAGCAATATCCCCATAACATAAGAAAATATTTGTGTGCCTTTATGTCCTTGTTAGCATTTGTTTGTGTTTATTTTATCTTCCATTTAGGTTCAAATACTCCCTAAGGGGAAGGACAGTGTTATTTCTCTTCTTTGTGGTCTTAGCCCTGGTATATTATCCAGCACATTGGAGCAGAGTAAATATTTGTTGAAAGAGTAGCTTCAAGCATACTCACTAAAGTGCACTGATTTTCATTTGTCTACTGTTAGTACTTAGAAGGAAATGACTAGCCCTTTTTCATATTCAAGCAAAGGTAAGCTTTCCTCAATTATTTTGTGAGGGAAAAGTTCTTCCTCTCCCAAAATGTAGAAAAAGACTTTCATAGTTAGTATTGTTGAAAATAATTGAAAAATAAAAAGAACAAAACTCTCTTTTGCCAGAAAGAATTGAATATTAACTCACTGATGTAGTTATTTAGATTTAGGATATATGTTCTGTGTAGTTAATTCCACATGTTCTCCATATGCTGAAATTATAAACATCTTTAAAGCTGGCTCCTTCCCTTCTCCAGCCTCCCTTCAGGTCTGTACCCATGATGCAAGCAGAGACTCTTCATGCGTATTTAATTACATGAAAATGGCTTGTGTATTGCTGTCTATTAATTACAGCACTCCAAAATTTATAAACTATTTCCTCCTCCACCCCATTTGCCATATTCTCACAATATTACTTACACAATCCTGATTTAGCATAGCCAGAGCAAGGAAACATTAAAATGCACAAGTAAGGGGTTTTAACCACATGAATTTTCAGGATTTTAGGTATGAAATTTCTTATTTTCTCAAAATTAAAAACAACTTAAAGAACTTGTATTTTAAGTAAAAACTGATGGTCTTTAAAACCCAAAGAAACGTGTCTGATATGGCATGTTTTATTATGAACAGCTTAAAACAAGTTGGATTTGTGTCTTATGGTTTCTATTGCTGTGACAAAATACCATGACCACAAAGCAAGTTGGGGAGGAAAGGGTTTATTCACCTCACATGTCTACATTGCTGAACTCAGGCAGGAAATCAAACAGGGCAGGATCCTGGAGGCAGGAAATGGTGCCTCCAGCACCATGAAGGGATGCTGCTTACTGGCTTGTTGTACATAGCTTGCTCAGCCTCCTTTCTCCAAAACCTGCGACTATCAGCCCAGCAATGGCACTGCCCACAATGGGCTGAGCCCTACCCCCCTGGATCACTAATTGAGAAAACGCCTTACATCTGGATCTCATGGAGGCATTTCCTCAACTGAGGCTCTTTCCTCTCTGATGACTCTAGCTTGTGTCAAGGTGACACAAACCCAACCAGTATAAGTTTGTTTGTTTGTTTGTTTGTGGTGTTAGAGACTGATTCTAAAACGTGTACAGGTTAGGTAAGTACTCTATGTGGGGTTATATGTCAGCTCCTTAAACCATGCTTTTCTTCACTCCTGTAATGAGTTCACCACAATTTCACCAGTCCCATGCACTCGAAGATGTAAGATACGATAAAGAACTCCCTTCACTATGAATACTTGGGATCAGACTACAAAGCCTGCTGTAACTCACTTGACAGAATTGAAGCAGCATGTGTATCTCTCAGTGTAACCATCAGACTTTTGAAACAATAGATCCTAATGGAATTCCCCCCCCCCCCAAGAACCTCATTCTGGGAGGCAGAAAGGAGATTTCACACACACAGAAAAACAGCAACTTATCAGACCACCCCACAGGATGAAACTGAAGCCCAGACCATGGTGGGCTTCTCACTTTAGGACCTGGAAGATTAGCAGGGTTGGGGACGAGTGTGTTCTGGATCGCCTTATCCTTCTTCCCAAAGTGGCCACAGCAAGTACATCTCCCTTTTCTGTTTCCCACTATTCATTTAGCTCTTTCTATTGGTTCACTGGGGCCATGTGGTTGGACCTGCCCTGGCGCACAGGCTGTGACCTCCATGTTCAATAACACTGCCTGTGCTGCTTAGTTTTTATTAACTTGACACACCAGAGTGAGTAACTTGGGAAAGAGAACCTCAACCTAAGAATTGCTTCCATTAGACTGCTTTCTGGACATGTCTCTGGGAGCAGATCCTGATTCTTGGTTAGTGTAGGGAGGGCTCAGTCCATTGTAGGCAGTGCTATCACTGGGGGTATGGCCCTAGGTTGTATAAGAAGGTAAGCCAAAAGATCCGTGAATAGCAAACCAGTAACCAGTGTTCATCCTGCCGTAGTTAGGCTTTCTATTCCTTGGATGAGACACCATAACCAAAAGCAACTTGGGATGGAAAGCATTTATTTGGCTTATGCTTCCAAGTCACAGTTCATCACTGAAGGACATCAGGACAGGAACTCAAGCAGAGTAGGAACATGGAGGCAGGAGCTGATTTAGAGGCCAGAAAGTAGTGTTACTTATTGACTTGCTCCTCAAGACTTGCTCGGCCTGATTTCTTACAGAACCCTGGATCACCAGCCCAGGGGCGGCACCACCCACAATGGACTGAGCCCTCCCACATCAAATGCTAACAAAAATAAAATAAAATAAAATAAATTTAAATGCCCTATAAACTTGCCTACAGCCCAATCTAATGGAGGCATTTTCTCCACTGAGGCTCCCTCCTCTCTGATCACTCTAGTCTGTGTCATGTTGACATAAAATCACCCAGCACACATCCCTGGTCTCTGTTTCAATTGATTATTACATCCAGGTTCCTGCCTTGCTTCTCTGCCTTGGTTTCCCTTGATGACGGGATGTAACTTGTAGGCTAAGTAAACCCTTTCCTCTCCAAATGGTTTTGGACATTTATAACAGCATTGGAAAGGAATCAGAACATTGCTCAAAGTTGAGGATAAATGGCCAGCTTCCTTTTTTTCATTTTATTAGATCATCCCTTCATCATTTGTAATAATCTAAATATCTGGCTATTGGCATCTTTGGTTGTTGCATCAATATTTCCTTTGAATTAAAATGTTCCCTCCTAGTAGGAGGGAGTTTCGCAAAGCCCTATAAGTGAGAGAAACTTAGAAGACCCAAGAAGCTCCTGAAACTTCGAAGCTTCACAAGGCCCCTCTTTAGGGTCACAAAGGTGACAATGGCTGAGGAGAAGAGACTTTCTTATTTACCCAGATGTCAGCATGTTGTAGAGGAAGTTCTGTGGATGCAACTTTCATCATGAGTCATCACATAGGCTTGGGTGGGATTTTGGTCCTGAAACCTCTCACCCATACTTCCTTAAGCAATCTCAAATCTATTGTTCACTAAGCAAGACTTGAATGGAATAATTTCCTTGATCTGTCATCAATGATCTTTGGGGTGAATCGACATTTCTTCACATCTGCCCTGGAAAAGTCACAGAAGACAACTGGCTTTCAAACAGAGAAAACAGAACCAAAGGTCAGTTAGAGATGAGTGGTTGAATCATCCCTCCATATGTTTCTGAGATACGCAACTAAAGCTGATGTGTGTGAGGGTGAAACATTCAAAGGGAGAGTTCTACCCAGTGTGGTATAAGATGGAGTGTCTCCTTATGATAACAGTGATTGTGTGTTCCTAGGGATGGGTGATTGCACATAAAACCGAGGTTAAGCTTTCTGAAAATGACATGTGTGTTCTTGGGAGAAATCCCAATGAAGTTGTCTTTGTGTACTTAATATATACTTAATATGCTGTGCTAATTACTGTTCTGATGCTATGATTAAATACCGTGTCTGGAGCAATTTATTAAAGGAAAAGTTTATTGGCAGAGAAGAGGCATGGTGGTTGGAGCAGAAAGTTAAGAGCATAAATCTTTATTCTCAAACACAAACAAAGAGAACAAAGTGCCACAACGCATGGTTTTGAAGCCTCAGACTGTCCCTAGTGAAATTCTTCCTCCAGCAAGGACACGATTCCTAAACCTATTCAAGCAGTCTGACTAACTGGAGACACCACAGACTATACGACATCTCATTCAAACTTCCTTGATGAATGTGATTTACAACACAAGCATATGTGTTGTATGCACACACATAACACATAAGAACTTGGATTCCCAATGCCCCATATTTGACCACGTCCCCTGGTGGGGAGGCCCGGTGGCACTCAGAGGAAAGATAGCAGGCTACCAAGAAAAGACTTGATACCCTAGAATCATATGCAGGGGGAGGAGGTCCCCCTCAGTCACAGTCATAGAGGAAGGGAGTAGGCTGAAAATGGGAGGGAGGGAAGAAAGGGAGGATACAAGGGATGGGATAACCATTGAGATGTAATATGAATGAATTAATAAAAAAAAAGAACTGAGATTCATCAGTTGTAAGGCCTTTGTTGTGAATGAGAACACATGTGACTGAGACGCCTCTGTCTTCTAAGAAAGCACCTGTAAGGGAGAAATTACAATGGGAAGAATAACAGATGTTATCCTCTGTATTAGTATCCGACTGGGCAAGAAATAGAGACAAGGGGAAGGATGATAGACAGAGGTGCTGGCTTGCTGGTTCTTACAGCTGACAAACTGCATGGGAAAGGGCATGAGAATTAAAGCAGTCTCTCAAGGGACCCTCTCTGGGATCCAAAATCTTGGAACCTGTAGGAATAATTGAAAGGTGAGAAGGACCAAGCATGTGGTAGTGATGGGACACCTCTCAGGTCTGACCTCTATTCCAATCCGGAAGAAGGGAGAACTCCAGGACTCAGCATGCAAATGGAGGTCTTAGTAATGGCTCATTACAAGAAACGACAATAATCAGCCATTACTCACCATATGAACTCTTTAAATTTGGAAAGACTTTGAAGTAAATACTTTTTTAAAGGCATCTCAAAACCTGATTCCTGAGACATGAGGACATGGAGGCACACAGGAGCAATCTGAATGCTAAACAGGGGAGAAACTGAAAAAAGCAACTATACACTCTTCCTAAAGACACAAATCTTGCTGAATAGCCTGAAGCAACATGAGAGAAAGCAGTCCCTGATGGACGACTGGCTCATACAAGCCATTACAAAGGCAAACTGTTTTCACAATCTGAGGTCCACATGACGATCAACGCCTGGAATACAATAGAAGAACCAGGTGTTGCTGAGAAGTTGGACGTGAGAGGTAGTATTCGATGTCCACATCATCCAGTTGTAGGAATGTGTTCACAGAATAGTTAAGAAAATGTCTAACTCAACAGGACTTCGGGACTGCAAAAGAACTCAGGCTTTTCTGAGCAGTTTGACAGGATCTAATCCTTACCAGGACGCTTCAGTGAGTGGGTGTGGCTTAGACCAGCATGCGCATTGGGCTTCCAAGGGACAGTTAAGTCAGGAGTGAGAAAAAGACAAAAGGAAATGGGTTTGTCTAGGTCACTTGCAGGCAAGTGTAGCAAGATTTGTGTTGAGCCAAAGTCCCTACGGATAAATTAGAGACAGCTAAATGCTATGCTAGTGAGCCTCTGAAAGGCTTTAATGCCTGAGCTACAGTTCATCCAAGACACAAAAATCACAGTACAGTGGGAAAGTGAGATGGTCCTGGAACTGGGGAGTTTTCCCCAGAATCTGCTGCAAGTCCTCGCCTACGTTTCTGTAAATAATCTCTCACCCATGCTGCTTCAGATAATCACAGTAAGATCACTGGTTCACTAAACTCAACTTGGGTGTAATTGTTTCTTTGATCTGTTATCTATGCCCTATAAGGGGCAGGAGAGAGAAGATTTGTTTATATATCCCCAGGAAAAGACACACAATTATGATGTCTCTTGGAAATGACTCAATAGCAAAACATGTAGAAACACAGATGGTTAGAGCTGAAAGAGGTTTAGGCTAAGAAATTCAGTGTCATAATTTTGCACATGAGTAACAGTGTCAAGATAAACTCTGAAATTAGTTGAATCACTCATCCAAGTGTTTGAGTGGGCCAGGTATGGTGGTGCATGCCTTTAATCCTAGCACTGGGATTGCAGAGGCAGGTGGATCTCTGTGAGTTCAAGACCAGCCTGGTCTATATAGCGAGTTCCAAGACAGCCAGGACTACATAGAAAGACCATGTCTCAAAAACAAAACAAAGCAAAACAAAAACAAAGAAAGAAAGAAAACAAAGAAAAAAAAGAGTTTTACTGACTCCTCAAAACACATTTAATGATAGCTGCAGAATAGGATGGGTGCTGTAGTCAAGTTTAAACTTCCATATAATGAAAATTTGAGAGCTGGATGCTTCAGAATTTTATAGAAGAATACTCAAGAAGTAGCTCTTTTCTAAGTTTTGCCTGAGGATTTTAGTATTATTTGCCTCATAAAACCATTGCTTTTAAAGAGATTTGACAGGAAACTTATGTCAACTTATGGCTTTCTGGACAATGGCAGAAATCAAGCCTCCCCCATTCCTTCACACATCACTTGACTATACACATTAATTTGACTTTTAAAACTGATAATATTTGACCTAAGGAGTTGATCCTAACTATTTTCTTATCTCATATATTCCTGCCTTGTCAGATATCAAAATCTTTTCCAAAGTTTAAAAACTTCAGTACATGCTCAAGATAATGACTAAAACCAATCCACAGCAAGTGCTTTTAATAACAATCTTAACATAAGAAATGGGCCATCTATACAGAACTGGCTCAGACAGTTTTGTATTTTAAGAACTGATTAGAAAAACAGAAATTTAATTTAAACTTACTTATATTTTGCCTGCTTTTGAATGATTGGATATAAAACACTCTTTAACTTATCAGACCAGAGATCTGACCTCAACCCTGGATTCTGCCTAACTCAATCCTGGCACATATCCAGTAAACTGGAGGATATTTGAGTAAGTAGATGAATTGATACTGTGGAGTGAATAATTAACCATTTTGAAATAACCAAACCACCAGGAAACTAAAGAAAATCATAATTTAAAATGTTTGTTACTTAATTTATTCATAGTTTTTATTTTTGCCTCTGATTCAGATGCCAGCATGAAGCATAAATAGAAGCATATATCCAAAGCTTAGTTTATTACCAACTCTTATAAAAGAATAGTGTTATGCAGCACATCATTATATCTGACACAGACTATGTTTTGCATTGAGATATATGCCCGATGTGTCTCATAATATGTAATTTCACAATTTTTTCATTATTATGTTTTAAGGAAATATTCCTACATACTACAATTATTGTTCTTGGACATCCAGGGCATAGAGAGATCTTGCCTCAAAAAAATTGTTTTACTGGCCTCTCATAATACTTCTAATGATACTAATAATAGTTCCAGAATAAAATGGGTGGCTGCAGTAATGTTTTAAAATTTCCACAAAATGAAAAATTTGAAAGTTCCTATATACAAACTCATTTCAATATTTCATTCAAAGGTAATGGAAGATATTTAATGAATATCTCCTTCCTGTCTCTTTCCTAGTGGCAGTCATGATAGTCTTTAAACAACTCACTGAGACTTCCAGGGAAAGATGATGGATTGTAGGAGCTGCCCCATGGTGTGGTGAGTGAGGAAAACCAAGACAACTTGGTTTCCTTCTAAGGAAGGAAAGAATATAGGAGCAACAGAAATCCCTAAGAGTGATGGGACCCCTGAAAAGTACAGAGAAAAAGAGGGGCACATGGGGTAAGGATGGCCAAAGTGAGAGCTCAGTTGTACAATGCTTGCCAGAGACTGTGCAAAGATAGATAAATAGATGGTAGATAGATAGATAGATAGATAGATAGATAGATAGATAGATAGATAATAAAATGATGAAGTCAGATGATGGCATGCACTTGGAAGGCCAGGACAGGAGAGTAGAGCCAAGGGAACCACTGAGCTTCATTCACCTTTCAGCCTAGCCTACTTGTCACGTTCTAGGTCATTGAAATACTTGGTCTCACAAACAACAAACAAACAATAAAATAAAAAAAATGTGGTGTTCTTGAGCAACAGCACCCAAGAGTATACTTTGCCACCAACACTTATACACCTCAAGACACATGTTCAATTATGTGCATGAACACACCCACCCAGAGAGAGAGAGACAGAGACAGAAACAGAGACAGAGACAGAGACAGAAACAGAGACAGAGACAGAGACAGAAAAGATAAAAAGAAACTAAGCACATGACTCCAATTGTGTGGCTTCACATTTGGAGGTGAAAGCAGAAACCTCATCCAAGCGGCAAGCCAGACAACTCTTTAAAAAAAAAAAAAAAAAACCTGGCACGCCCACCCATGGTTCAAATCTTGCAAATCTGAAATCTATTTGAGGTTTTGGGGCGACAAGGACAAAGGGACAACTCCTGTCTCATTTTTCCTTTTTGGATATTAGCCCTCTGTCAGATGCGGAGCTAGTAAAAACATATTACTGCTTCCATTTTGTCTAATTGGCAGTACTCTTTGCCTTACGGAGCTTCTTGGTTTCAGGAGGTCCTGTTTATTAATTGTCGATTTTAGTGCCTGTGAAGATGGTGTTCTGTTCAGAAAGTTGTATCCTGTGCCAATGTATTCACGGCTATCCCCCACTTCTCTTCTGTCAGATTCAGTGTTTTTGGTTTTATGTTGAAGGTTTTGATCCATTTGGACTTGAGTTTTGTGCAGGGTGATAAATATGGATCTACTTGCATTATTCTACATGCATACATCCAGTTAGACCAGCATCATTAATTGGAAATGTTTTCTTTTTTTTGATTGTATAATTTTGGTTTCTTCATGAAAAATCAGGTGTCCATAGATGTGCGCATTTATGTCTGGGTCTTTGATTCAATTCCATTGCTCAATGTGTTTGTTTTAATGACAATACCATATAGTTTGTATTACTATAACTTGTAATATAACTTAAAATCAGGAATGGTAAGGCCTCCAGAAGTTCTTTTATTGCACAGAATTATTTTATATATCTTGGTTTTTTTTGTTTTTCCATGGGAAGTTGATTATTGTCTTTTTAAGGTCTATAAAGAATTGTATTGGAATTTTGATGGGAATTGCATTGAATCTATATATTGCTTTTGGTAAGATAGCCATTTTTAGTATGTTAATCCTATGGATCCATGAGCATGGGAGATCTTTCCATCTTATGATACCTTCTCTAATTTCATTCTCCCAAGACTTGAAGTTCTAGTCATACAGGCCAACAACTTATTTGTGGCCATTGTTAAGGGTGTTGTTTCCCTAATTTCTTTCTCACCTCATTTATTTTTTGTATATAGGAGCGCTATTTATTTTTTTGAGTTATTCTTGTATCCAGCCACTTTGATGGAAGTGTTTATCAGCTGTAGGAGTTCTCTGTTGGAATTTTTGGGTCACTTATGTATACTATCATGTCATCTGCAAATATTGATACTTTGCCTTCATCCTTTCCAATTTTTATCCCCTTGATCTCTTTTAATTGACTTACTGGTCTAGCTAAATTTTAATTACTATACTGAAAATGAATATGGAGAGAGAGAACAGCCTCATCTTATCCATGATTTTAGTGGAATTGCTTCAAGTTTCTATTTACTTTGATGTTGGTTTTAGGCTTGCTGTATGTTGTCTTTATTATATTTAGGTATGTGCCTTGTATTCCTGATCTCCCCAAGACTTTTATTGTGAAAGGGTGTTGGATTTTTGCCGAAGGATTTTTCAGCATCTAACGAGATGAGTTTGAGTGTGGGTGTGTTCTTTAAGTTTCTTTATATGGTGGATTACTTAACAGATTTTCATCTCTGGGATGAAGCCTACTTGATGATGGTCGATGACTTTTTTGATGTGTTCTTAGATGCAGCTTGCAAATACTTTATTGAGTATTTTACATGAAGGAAATTGGTCTGTAATTTCTCTTTCTTTGTTTAATCTTTGTGTGACTTTCATATCAGGATGACTGTGGCCTCATAAAATGAATTTGGGAATGTTCCTTCTGTTTCTATTTAGTTGAATAATTTAAGGAGTGTTGGCATTACCTCTTCTTTAAAAGTCTGGTGGAATTATGTACTAAAACCATCTAGCCCTAGGCTTTTGGGGGGCTGGGGGAGGTTGAGAGACTTCTAATGACTGTTTCCATTTCCTTGGGGTTATAGGGCTATCAAATTGTTTATGTGATCTTGATTTAACTTTGGTAAGTGACATCTATTGAGAAAATCATCTACTTTGTTTAGATTTTCAAGTTTTGGGGGTACAGGTTTTTGAGGTATGCCTGGTTTTCAAGGTACTGTGCTGGTCCTCTGGGGTTCAGGATGGTGTTCTGGTCACTGGCGAAGTAGGGGGTTTCCTCTGGAGGTGTGGCCTAGGATATGGTGATGAGAGGAGAGCTAGTTGGAGTTATGCTGAGCAAGCACATTCCAGGCAGGGTGGAGGGGCAGTCTAACCTGGAGTTCAGGATGCTGGCCTGGGCTTGCATCAGAAAATATAGTGATGAGGAGAGGAATGGCAGTTAGGACTTTGCTGAGTGGGTACAAGCAGGGTGGTGGTGGGGGTTGTGAGGGTGGTGGTGGTAGATGGCATAACTGGTTTTCAGCGAGTTGGCATAGCCTCTTCAGGTTAGACATTTCCCCAGAGGTGTGGCCCAGAATATAGTGAGGAGGAGAGCCAGATAAGGCCTCTTATTTCTCTATCTGTGATACCAAGAATCTTAATCATCTTCCTTCTCAGTCACAATGATGCCCTTTCCATCATGCTCTCATAAATGCGTGGAATTCACTTACCTTCCCTTTGTAAACAAAACTTAAAGATTACAGGAATTATCTCTCAGCCAGAGTTTTTAAGTAAAATATTGACTGTACCTAGCCACTAAATGACCTTAGGAAGATTAGCTTCCGAGGCCTTTTAACATGAAAGGCTAGATATGGGTATGTAGGTAGGTAGATGAATGGATGGATAGATAGGTAGAGATAGACAGACAGATGATAGATAGATAGATAGATAGATAGATAGATAGATAGATAGATAGATAGATAACTATACATGTTGATAGTTTATTGTAAGAAGTAAATGAGGTAATATTTGTAAACCACCTGAAGGAATAATATGGAAAATACTATTAAAAAACTTTTAATTATTCAAACCCCTCTCCCATTTATTTATTATTTATTTATTTATTTATTTATTTATTTTGGTTTTTCAAGACAGAGTCTCTCTTTGTTAGCCTTGGCTGTCCTGGACTCCCTTTGTAGATCAAGCCATCTTCAATATCACAGGATCCACTTGCCTCTGCCTCCCAAGTGCTGGGATGAAAGGGGTGTGCCACCACGCCCAGCTCCCTCTCCCATTTTTTTAAGGCATGAATGTAGTTTGCAAATTCATAAAATTTAAACCTACTATTCTATGACTAAAAATATTTGCATATACAAGATGGGATCCTCAGCTTTCTATTATTACTATGATAAAACATCTGAAACTATCAACTTAAAAATTAAAAAGTTTTGCTTAGGTTCAGTCCATGGTTGTTGGGACTTATTTCTTTGGTCCATGGTGCATAGTATATCTTAATGCGCTTATGGCAAACAAAGTCCATTCCCCACATGGCAAATTGGAAGTAAAGAAAAAAGACAAAAAATAGGCTATAGTTCTAATCCCCCCTTTAAGGACTCCTCCTCAGGAACCTAACTTGTTTTCACTAGGGATTACCTCTTGAAGATCCCATAATATTGTCAAGTATTTGAAGAGCAAGTCTCCAAGACATGAGTCCTTGAGATACATTCAAGATCCTAACTGTGCCAGTGTAACTGATAAGCTTGAAGCAGGCCTGCAGAATAGAAAGTGAGGAGAGAGGACACAGTGTCATGGCTAAAGGTTGCCATAGTTGTTGCCCAGGGTGAAGCACATTGCTGTGTCTGAGATCAGAAGCTGGTATTTCTGGATTTCCCAGTTTCATAAGAGAAACTAGAACTCTAAAGTTATATAATCCCAAGGTAAAAAAAAATGTTGACAGTTAATCCAAGCTCTTTTGCAATAATATTTTCTTGAAAAATGTCAGGCCATCAAAATGGGTCAGAGGAAAAAGGTGGTTACCATACAAACCTGACACTCTGAGTTCCATCTCAGTAACCCAATAGAAGATGGAAGGAGAGAAGCCACTGTGCAAAGTGGTCCTCTGCCCTGCACACACGTACACTCACAAATAAATAAAATAAAGCTTTTTAAGAAAACGACCAGCAGTTCTCCCTCTCTCAAACATCAGTTGCCTACTGCCCTTCTTCTAGAAGTAGGGCCTTATGAGACCTTCCCCATTCATGATGACATGCCAACTGGTGTTGTCACACTGTTGTTCAGTTCCTATTTAGGTGATGATATTGTCAAGATTTCACAGCTATCGTTTCTCCAGCCAGCATATGTAGAAAACACTATCTCACAGGACATGTTCAGGTTCTCTGGCTCTTAAAATTATTCTGCCTCCTTTCCTTGATGCTTCTGAGTCTCAGCTGTAGGAGTTATGTTGGAGATGTATCAGTCAACTGGGGTTGAGCATCCCATGGTCAGTTGTCTGCATTTTGACCAGCTGTGGATTTCTGTAATGATCTCTGTGTGCTACAAAAATAAGTTTCTTTAATGATGGATGAGAATTACTTATCTGAGGGTGTAAAGACATGTTTCTTGAATGCAGTTAGGAAGTATATTAGTTTAGTCTTCTTCGGGGTCAGGCCTTCTGATCCCAAGGAGTCAGCCTTGAACACACACACACACACACACACACACACACACACACACCATTAAATGGGCTTAGCAAGGTGTATCTGTCTGTCTGTCTGTCTGTCTGTCAATCTGTCTGTCTATGTCTGTCTGTGTGGTCATGAATTTAAAAGGAAGTGTGGATGCATAAAAGGAGTTGGAGAGAAAAAATGGAGATATGTACAGGACAAAAATAAAGTACATATATAAGAAATTAAAATAAATATAGCAACTTCTCTTTTCCAGATTGTTATCTGCTGACAAATCATTTGAAAACAGTGAAAACAGAATTACTAAAAATTGGCACACCCAAAGATGCACAGAACTGTTCAATAGCTTAACCTATATAAGGTTGATTTATTTGGAGATAGGAAGATAACTCAGTTGGTGATGTGCTTGCCTGGTACGTATAAGGACCTAAGTTTGAACGTTAGAATCCACACTTAAGAGGTTTGATGCAATGGGTGTTCACTTACAAGTCCAGTTCTGGTGAGATGGTGAGCCAGGATGGGTAAATGGCTGAGTCTAGCTACCCAGCCAGCCTGGCCTACTCAACATGTTCCAGAGCAATTAGAGATATGATCTCAAACCACAAGGTAGATGGCATCTGAGGAATGACATCCAAGTTGTCCTCTTGCTTCCATATGCATTTGCATACAACACACACACACACACACACACACACACACACACACATACACACCTTTAATTTCAGAGATAATTGGCATCTTTTTCTGTGGTTTGAATAAGAAATGTTGCCTAAGGATTAATGTATTTGTACACTGTTTTTGAATGCTTAATGACTGTGCTGGTTCTGAAACTTGTGGAACCTGTAGAAGGTGGAGACTCTCCAGAGGAAGTGAGTCACTGGGGACAGTCTTGAAGTTTGTGGAGCCTAGACCTACTTCCTGGCCACTTTGTGCTTCCTGACTATTGCCACAATATAACTAGCCGTGTTATACTCCCATCACCCTGGCTTCTCCACTCAGGACTATATCTCCGTTTAAATTGCAAGCAGAAAATAAATGCTTCTTCTTGAAGTTGCATTTCTCCTTAAGTTGCATTTAGTCAGAGCAACAGGAGAACTAGCTAATGCTTCCTCTTCCTCCCTTGTATCTTTAGCTGGTCTCTTAATGCTAGTGTGCTGTGTTTTCTGCTCCGTTCTCAAGGCCAAGGTGCTGATCCAAGCCACCTTGTCTCTGGTCAGGATGACCTCCTTAACCCTTACACATTCTTCTGCTCTGAGTCCTTCAAGGCTTCTCACTCACAGCAGCAGCACTGGGTCATCACTGCCATTCAATCCTTTGACCTCAACTTGTTTCCTTTGTTCTTCTCTGGCCCCTCTGGCCAGGATGCATCCTGTTAGCTCCATGAACAAACTGTGGTACCCTGAATTCATTAGCCACATTACCTCAGCATTCCGCAGCACTCTATCAAGTATTCTAGACGTGAATAATGGTAGAGAATAGAGAATAGTATCAGCATTCACCTGGAAGTGCTCTTATGAACGTTAAATCAATTAATGCAAAATAAAGGTAAATGATTTAAAATCCTAGTTATTTATTAATATGCCCATACTATCTCTTCTAGACACCAAAATGTCTTTAAAATGGAATTGGTGGATAATGTCCTCTTTCTGAAAAATACTAACAAACATAATGAAGATGAGTAATTGAGGACTCTGAATAATCAAGTAAATAAGCTCATGGACTAGAAATGGAGCCAAAATGAAAAGTTGAGAGTGTATTCATGATTTAGGCTCCAGGGTTGGAAGTAGATGATGACTGTGGAGAATTTGGCTTCTACTGATAAATAGTGATTAAAATGTATCATGTGAATGAAGGGTTAAGTTAGAGGAATCAGAGCCAGGCTCCCTGGATGGGTTTCCCCCAACATGCCAAGTGGGGGGAGGCACTTTTAAGAAGCTACAAGAGCCAGGTGTGGTTACACACACACACACACACACACACACACACACACTGAGAGAGACAGAGAGAGAGATACAGAGACAGAGACAGAGAGAGAGACAGAGAGACACACACAGAGAAAGAGAAAGAGAGAAAGAGAGAGAGAGAGAGAGAGAGAGAGAGAGAGAGAGAGAGAGAGAGAGAGAGAAAATACACCTTTGATCCTAGCACTCGGGAGGCAGAGGCAGGCACATCTTTGATTTTGAAGGCAGCCTGGTACACATTGCCAACAGGCCAGCCAGGTCTTACATAAGGAGACCCTGGCTCAAAAAACAAAGAAACAAACAAAAAAGTTACAAGAAGCACTGAAGTTAAAAAACACAACTAGGATAAGACAGTAAAAAGGAAAAAAATCAACCTCACACACATTGTCAAGAAAAGCACAGTCAAAAATTATAAAATGTCAACAGATTGCTTATTCTTTTTCCTGGGGTGGGGGGAGGACTGATAAAATGTAACTCAAGATGTTCCCATAGAATGCAGTACTAGGGAGAAGAATTTGTTTTATTTTAAATAAAAAGAGTTCTGAAAAGAGGAAATATGAGATTGAGAAGATCCAATATTGTAGAAATTCCAGGTATCAGGGAGCGAGAGACCAGCAACAGCTGCAAAGATGCATTAGCCCTAGCTCTTCCACAAGAGTCTTCCTAAAGGACAGTATCTCAGATTGACAATCAGACAAACAGATAATTCTCCCAGCTACCACCTCATGAAGCACATCAAAACTAAAGAAAAATTAATAAAAATGTGTAGACATTATTTGCAATTATAAAAATGATAGGTTTTTCCTAAAAAAAAAAAAATAGAGCTAAAACGCAAAGCAGCCTTAACTTACATGTTTCCAGAAAATACAGAATTCTATACACCCAAATCTTTGTATTGTTCTTCTAAGCACACCAGAAAATAAATTTCTGATACGTGACAAGACTTTTCCTAGGGAGATGCAACACACACGTGTTTATCTAATCATCCCAGATAGAAAGGCTATGAAAGACCAAAGTATGGGTACCACTAAAGACAAACTTAGTGAACCAGTGAGCTTTGTCGGAATTACATACAGGAATATGGGTGACTGGTTACTTACAAGAGCAGAAATTACTCAAAGACAGCTGTATCACCAAAGCCCACCCTAGCATGGGTGACAACTCACAAAAGTTAGGAACCTGCCCAGCCTGAAGGCATCTCAACAGCTTGGAGAATTTCCTGTCCTGGTGCCTCAGTTGGTCTAAACCTCGTCCAGGCAGCTGGGCTGGATTCTGCTGCTTTCGTGTTGCTGGGCTGGTTTCTGTTTCTTCCTGGCAGCTAAGCTCGGAGGAGAGCTTTTCTTGCACACTCTCCTTGGCTCGTCTACAGTGACTACATCTCAGCAGTCCTTACTGTTTGTTTACTCCTGGGAAGAAGGGAAGCTAGTGACTCTGACCAGTTTTCCGGGACTCTTTGTTAACTTGAGTTGTTTACCTGACAGGTTAAGAAGCTTCCCTGCTGGATAGAATGTTTCAATCTCAGAGGAAAGTGCTACACAACACTCTCAGACTCACAAAAGTTCAGGTCTTCAGTAAAAGAACTTTTCCATTTTTTTTTATTACTGTATGACAAATCAACCACAAGTTTAAGAGCTTCACAGAACATGCACTGGTTATTCCACAACTTTTGTGGGTGTGGTACCAGGCATGACGTAGAATTTCTGTTTCTGGCTTGCATTAAGATGGTCAAGGTAGACATCCTCTGAAGGCTCAAGAGGGAAGTCATCCGCATCCTGCTCTGCATAGCTGTTGCCAGGATCTGCTTGCTTCGGGGCTTTGGGACCGAGAATAATAGGTCCTCACATATTTCTACAGGTCGCCTACGGACTTTGTCTTTCTCAGACGGGTACCAGAGAAGATACTATGCTGCACTGAAGGGAAGATAAAAGTCTGCTCCTAACTCAGAAATTCCCATCTCTTAGAATCTGTTCCTGAATATGAAAACTCCAACACCATTTTATGGAAATCATACTGACCCACAACTCAAAGTTGGCTTAAAATTCTTAATAATACTTGGCATACCTTATAACACAACATCCTTCAAAGAAAGCCACCGCCTCTTAAAATATGATTGCCCTAATAAGCTCCAATATGTGTGTGATACTAGATCTAAAACTTCCTTCTGCTTAAATTCAATCCCCTGGTAACTGAGATAGTGTGGGGATTATCTGTTGTATGTGTGGCTCAATAAAGTACTTTTGCTAAAAAAGTTAATAAAAGTGGAGGGAAACAGGATCCAAAGAACAAACATAAGGAAATATTTGTTTTATACCCATTATACCTGATTGCAGAGTAGCATTTATTTTCTACACCAGTATCCCTCCCATTGAAGATGGATTTCTGAAGCTGATATGATGCTGATATTCTGATAAAGCGACAGAGTGAAATGATCACTAGAGGGCACAGCTGGGTCATCCTCAGATGTATCAATAGAAGGATGTTCCTCCAATTTTATATCCGAAAGGAATTTATAATGTTATTTCTCTTTTGAAACACACAGGTAAATATGTTGATTTTCAAAAGGTAGAATGCCCTTTCCAGCATCCTTGAGACCACTACTTTAGCAGTAGAAGAAAAGAATTCCATCAGCAAATTACGTATTGTTTTATTTCTGTATTATAATGTATTTATGTGTTTTATTTTATTTTTCGGGTCACAAGTCATATCTATTAAGTTTTAACATGTAAACCAAGGTAATATATCTACTCCTTTTAAAGCTATGTTTCGGTGGCTTTGTTTTGTCTTTTTCCTGCTAGCTTGCATTGCAGACACCACTTCCTTGATGGGATCTTTCCATTTCTTTTAAGCTTCAACTAGGAACTAAACTTAGGGGGGAAAACTCCTCGCTATCACAGAAGATCACTGCCATGCTACTATGAACATGAATTCTGGGCTCTCTCTACTTCAGATAGAACTTTCTGTTTTCAATTACATGTCCTGCTCAGTTAAACAAAGCAACAAGAGTTTTCTTCATGGTAGTTTTTTTTTTGCTCACACCCTGACCGATGTGGCATGGAGATGGGATGAAGGTAAGTCTGCTGCCAACCTACCAACATTCACCACCCAGCTGCCTCTACTCCCCACCAACCTCCCCCCTTCCTTGCACACTCCTTTCATGAGTCCTTCTCAGAAATCTAACTAAAAGACTCTTGAATATCTAAGCAATGTGAGGAAGGATAAATAAATTTTAGCAAAATAAAACTCACATTTGAAAAGTACCTTTATAATGTGAATACAAGATGGCTTATTGGGTAAAGGTACTTATTTGCCTGACAACCTTAGTTCAATCCTAGAAACCAAATAGTAGAAGAAGAAAACTAATTTTTTCTTCTGACCCCCACATGTTTGATGTAGCACAAGCAACCTGGCACAGGTATATGCATGCACACAAAATAAATAAATAAATAACGTTAAAACGTTACAAATCTAGCTAGAAAGAAAACCATGAGAGAAGTATTACTAATGAAAGGCTACTTTAGTTGACAACAAAAAGTGTGTGTTTAACAACCTGCGCTGTGAATTCTCACAATGGCATTAATTTTTAAAAGCTGACTCACTTTCTTTTGTAGACTTACTCACTTGGAGGCTGTGCATGTCCCAGAAGATGGCCCCACACCCATGTGCATGTGGGCAGCAGGAGATGAACTCAGGGGGTTATTAATAGCAAGAAAATGCGGACATGATGTTGGGAAAGGATACGGAGGCACTAATGTGAGGTGCAAAGAGGGAGTGGTGGATGGACAAGCTCAACACACATGGTGTATGTGGATGAAACTTTCAAAAAAGAATATTTAAAAAAGAAAATTTGACTTCTTATTACTCCACATGTTAAAATGAGTTTGAGCCTACTGTTAGCTGTGATATCCCTGTGAGTTCTGGTGACACGAATTATAAGCTTTGCAAGCACTCTTTGGTGCTCTGGAATTCACATTCCTTACATGTAAAATATGAGAAGTAATGTGGACCACTTAGAGCTAATGTAAGGGTTATATTTTCTGGGGTAACAAACAGCAACTATTTAGTGACAATGGGTTCTTTCATCATAAGCATCTATTAAATATTTGAAAATGTTTCATTGGAGAATCTCATCACTGAGGCTCCACATCAGATGCTCTGTTAAACATGAGATGGAGAGGAATCATTCACGAACTGTTTGCATGGGTTTATTGTCTAATTTGGATAGTCACATCAGTACTACAGAGATGCAGTTGTCTATCTGCACTATAAGTATACAGATATAAATAATTAGAAATACATAAAGCCTTCAAAACTTGACCATTAGTACTGTAAGTATAGCCATGTCTCACTTAATCACAGTAAATGTTAAGAAAATGTTATATGATTCCTCATTGCAAGAACACCAACAGAGTGCACTTACACAGACCTAAAAGGTATTGTAATACCATCCCAGGCTATATATGCAGCCAGCGTTATACAAACCCAAGTCCACTGCTGACCAAGGCACTGTTACATAGTTCAGGCCTGTACACAAAATTGGCTAATCAGTATGTGGTATTGAAAGAATCTACAGTGGTGATGTAAATTTAAGCATGGAAGACAAAGGACACATAATTCATATTCGTAAGTATTTTACAATCCAGAAGTCAAACATAATGGGGACTTTTTTTTTTCTGGAGAAGATCCTGGATATGTGCTTTGACAAAGAAAAAGCTGTGTTGAAATTCTGGCTCTCCTACCTTCTAGCTGTGCAACACACTTTCTACCTGTCTATGTGTCTGTGTGTCTGTGATCTGTACATACAGACACATCTGTATAGAAATCCTATCATCTACCCTAAGGCTACCTCTTTTTCTTCCCTATAGCTTAAAAGTATTGCTGATTAGATATCTCCTCATACATAGGTTCAGGAATTTTTATTTCTTTTATTGTTGTTCAGACTCTCATTCATGTTTTATACCTAAATTTTAGTATATATGTCTACTCACTTTATATATGTATGATATTCTACTTACTCTTTAAGAATTTCAAAGATGCGTACAATGTATTTTGAAAAAATGTATCCTTCATTCTTCCCTCCAGCTCTCATCAGACCACCCTCCAATACATCTCCCTCCCAATTTCATGGCATCTTCTTGTTTTAATAACCCCCTGAGTCTAATTAGTGGCCATAGGAGTGGAGCCATATACTGCTAAATGCCAACAGGCATGAGGTGCCATTACCTTTCCACTAGGAGGCAGATGGACCCTTCGGACCTGCTATCTATGTTTATGGATTTCTGATTCTGCATATGGTTCTGAATAGTTGCCTTCTATGATAGACTCCATACTAATCCTTTTTTTATGTGAATTGGTGTTTTGTGTACCATATGCATGCAGTGCATACAGGCCAGAAAATGTCATTGCATCACTAAAGCCAGAGTGACACACAGTTATAAGCAGCCACATGAGTGGTAGGAATAGAGGCCTTGTCCTCTGGAAGGGCAGCCAGGCTCTGAACTATGAACTATCACTCTAGCCACAAGTCCATGGGTGTTTTGTTTTGCTTTGCTTTGTTTTGTTTTTTGAATAGAACACGTATCAATTTGCAAATGATTATTTCCATGTAGATTGCATATCCAGTGCATGTAAACAGTGATTTTGTAATACAAAGTATATTTTATGTAACTTAATCAAAGCAAAGTAGGTAAATAACTGAGCAAGTCTGAATCTAGGAATGAGGCTGTCAGCTGATCTGTCTGGATAAGAATGGAAAATCAGCTGGGTGTTGGTGGAGCACACCTTTAACCCCAGCATTTGAGAAGCCCAGATAGACATATCTCTGTGAGTCTGAGATCAGCCTAGTCTACATAATGAGCTCCAGCACAGCCAGGGCTACATAGAGAGACCCTCTCTGGAAAACAAAAACAAAATCAGAATGTAATCTCAGAGAAGCAAAGCATGTGGGAACAAGAGAACACCCATCATATGGAATCAGAATGATCTGTCAGACAATGCAATTTTCTTGTGTATGAAGAACACAAAAAAGCTAGTTAATATTAAACCATTTTGGAAACTGTTGTTGTTGTTGTTGTTTTTAAACAGGAAGTAATAGTTCTATTCCTTTAAACATAGGCCTGTAACAGCACTTTAGATGACTGTAATGTATTCCTTTGTATCTACTCACTGCTTTGCCTACACAATAATATAATGTGACACATTTGGCTCTATTTTTTTTTTACTACCTGTAACAGTAGATAACACTTTTTGACACAAATCTACATATAAATATTTCTGTAGCATAAATTCTGAGAAGAGCTTTCTTTTTGTTTCTTTTAAAGAACATTCACATAAAAACCTCTAGAAAGTTTAAACCAATTTACACTTACCCTAGAAATTGCTTTCAGTCCAGCAATGCTATAAACTCTATAAACTTATCATTCATCAGCCGTTTCATAGTAAGTTAAAGTTCCACTTACAGGACAAGTTACTGCTACAACAATAAGATTGACAAGCAATAAGGACAGCTTTGTGTAAAGCTCTCTTCAAAACATCTTGGTATGATCCCCGACTCCCTCTTCCCTCCCATTCCTGCCCTTGATTCAGTTTTGAGTCTTTCTTTGCGGTATCTCTGCCATCACCCATTGCACTCACCCCACAGGGCCTCAGTGGAGTCTGTGTGCTGAAGGAACAGGCATTAAGCAGGATCTTATTCTATTTTCCCGAAATAATTATAGTGTTATTTGCTTGAATGCCATAGATAGAAACACTCAGAGGTATCTGAAAATGCCACAGCATTAGGACTAGAAGTACCTAGTACCATAGCCAGCTTTTCATAGTTGCAGGGGATTTGAACTTGTATCTTCATGCTTGCAGAACAAGCACGTCATTCATCAAGCCATTTCCCAGCCCCTTCATTCTTCTTTAGTAGTGTCTTCTTTCGCCTTCTTGTCTGTCAGGAAATGCCCCCACAGTTCTACATGTTCCCTTTAAGGCCTCTCAATTTTAGACACTCCCCCTATGCCCTGTGAGCAGATGCAACATCCAGTCTTGATTTACAACACTCCCAACTTTCAGAAAAAGAAATCGGTCCAGGGAGCAGACGTAGGAAAAAGAAGGATTGGGGCTCCTTGTAAGACTAAAATACAAAATTTGGGAGACAGCACATCTCTTCCTGTGCCAACTATGGAGCCTCGGGCTGCTGGCCGCCATCTTCGGCAGCCTCACAGAGAAAGCTGTCCAATGTAGAGAAGAATGAGATGGGCATGACGCAGATACTAAGATGAGCAGACCGATGAGCCGGCCAAACCAGGAGCCTCGCATTGAGCAGTGCTTGGCCTTTAAGCCACAGATGGACTTGTGAGAAAACCGAGACAGTGTTTCAGTGTGTAACTTTGGCTGGCCTGGATTCACTTTGTTCACCAGGCTGGTCTTGAACTCCCAGAGACGTGCCTGTCTTTGCCTCCCAAGGGCTGGGATCAAAGGCATGAACCACCACGCCCAGCTAAACTTTTTTTTTTTTTTTTTTTTTAAAGCTAAGGATAACTCGGTCGGGTCTCTGACTCTAGCAGTGAAGAATCTTTACCAACGTAGTTATAAAAATCAGCTGTATTATCAATAGGTGGTGAGTTCAGCAAAGGGAGGTATACAGTATTAAAATATATAGCAATAGGGTTTGGGGGGGGTTGTTTGCTTTCTTTTCTTTTCTTTTTCTTCAAGGTGTTCAGTACTGTTTGGTGATTGTGTTAGGCCTGAATTACCATGTGTAAAATGGGTGAGGGAGATATACTGAAAGCAGGAGTGAAAATAGTCTCCCCTGACACCAACATGGGAGAACATTCGGGGAGAAGAGAACAAGATACGAAGGCCAGAGCTACAGTGTGAATTTAGAAAGTAACTGACCGTCTCAAGATGGTCACTTTGGTGATGAACCTGCCGAGTAATGAATAAATACACAGTAGCCTCCCATCTTCCCATGTGGATGTCCAGACCCCTCTCCGAACAGTTCTCAATGGAGAGGTGAGACTGCTAGGAAGACACGGAGGGCTTTGTTAGAACCACGTATCGTTGGCCCATAGAATCTTTAAACAATTTTTAATTGTGCACAAATATTATTTTTAATTGGCAGTGGTTTTCACATTAAAATTCAGGGTTCTAGAATTCTCTTAAAGCCAGAATCTCCCTCTGATCATGCTGAGCACACATTTCTCCATGGTAACGACAAACAAACTAAGTAGCAGCTGATACATTTCCTAAGCTTTGGAAGACTTACTGAAGACCTACTTTGCTCAGACCAGTGACCTTCAGCCCCTGTGTGCTTGTGAGTCTGCACCACTGCCTTAGAGCTGGTTTCGCACCGGCCTGCCTACTGTGCTTACACACTCAATGTGGCAAAAACTGAGCTTTCCCAAAAGTGATCCTGCACATGGTAACAAGCTGTGAATTCTGGGTAGGACATAAGCATAAGAGCTTCTCAGATTAGTCTGCGTAGTCAGCTGAATTTCCTCATAAAGCTACAGAAAATGGAAAATTCATTTTCCTTTTTATTAAGGATTAAATGGCTTAATGTAATTTTCAAATGGCAAATTCTAATCCTGAACTCACAAAACATGACTAGAATACAACTTCAATAGTTAAACAAAGAGAACAAAAGTCTAAGAGAAAAAGATTATTTTGAAGAGTCACAACTAATTTTCCGGGAAGAAAATTTACTCCAAGAGACAGACAATTCTTGTCACAGTCTCAAAGAGAGTGAAAGGGATATCGTTTCAATAAAATAGGTATTTTCCAGAGTTAGAAAAACAGTGTGAACACAGGGAATAGTAGCAATCAAATTATTTTTACCTTGACTTTCAGTAAAGTTTGAATTTTAACTTTAGCTTTCTACGCTATGCTATCCACAAGTTTGGAGAAATGTATGCAGCCTTATAAGCACCACAGTGTACAAGGACTTCTCATCAGCCCACATTGTCCGTGCCATCTCTTCTGTAGACAGTCTTGCCTCACATTCAGACCCCTGGGGACCAGTCTCTTTTTTCTATCACTATAGCTTTACCTTTACCATAGGCACATGCTTATGCATTACTTGTTTCTTTTTATATAATGGCTTGGGTTGGTTTTTTTGTTGTTGTTGTTTTGTTTTTTTGGTATTTTACATCTTTAGGTAGTTTGTTTTGTTTCATTGTATGAATGCACTGTAATTTGTTTATCCACCTACCAAATTGTATTTTTGATTGGTGCTCTCTTGCTTCTCTTTTTTAGTTCAGAGCTTCTATGAATAAAGCTTTCTGTGAACTTTTATTCATAGGTCTTTTTAGTAAATTTTTTTCCTTTTGATTAAATTCTCAGACAGGGTAAGCAAGTCCTCAATAGTTCCTGTCTCACAAATATGTCTGTCAGCTATATTAGGGCAGAAGGGTGAAGATGATGCTCCAACGTTATAGAAAGTATTGGGTGACTGTTCAGGCAGTAAACTCTGTCATTTTTTTCTTTTTCTTTTTCTTTTTCTTTTTCCTTCTCATTCTGGAAGCTGCTAACCTGCACTTCCAGTTCACTCAAGTAATTAACTTTCATTCCTTCTCAAGCTTCTGATGGGGTTGAAGTTCTGATAGTTTAGTTTTACAATTAACCTAAGTTGTTTAGGGTTAAGATGTTTTTAGGTATAGAGGTTTTGAGTTGGCAGAGATGAGAGAGGATAGATATTGATTCTCATTCAGAATTTTAGACTCACCAAGATAGGAAAGACGTTTTCTACAAGGTTGCAAAATGTGATTAACCAAAATATCTTGAATGTAACATTCATAGGATCCCTGATTGTTTCGTAGTTCTTCCTGCTGCATGTAATTTTTCCACTTACATGTAACAATATAAATGTATATGCCAAATAAATAAATAAATAGAATTTAAAAAATAAAAATGAAAATAATAAATATGTCATTAGGTCCTAGGACTTGTGTTGACTGCCAAGCATCAGTCATCAAATTTGTGATAGTTTTGGTTACTTAAAACCTTGGTGGGCTGGAGAGATGGCTCAGAGGTTAAGAGCACTGAGCACTAGCTGTTCTTACAAAGGACCTGAATTCAATTTCCAGCAACCACATGGTGGCTCACAACCATCTATAATGAGATCTAATGCCCTTTTCTGGCCTGCAGTTGTTACATGCAGGAGAATATTGTATACATAATAAATAAATAAATCTTTAAAAAAAAACCTTGGTGTTGTCAGGTTCTAAAAGTGCCAGTTGATGTGTACGAGTTTTAATTAGAATTTCCGTATAAAATATTGGTATATATCGATTTGTCTATGCTTATTTTCTATCTCTACATATTTTTATGATTAAATGTTCAAATTATATATCCATTAAAATTTTCCTTGTATCTTGTATGCTTTGTATATATATGCTAAATGAAGCCTCTTCAGCAGGTGTGTATGTTTTATAAAGATTTGTGTGGGTAGCATCAGGTGGTAGAAACGGTTTTGTATAGACTTAAAAGCAAATAACAAATTGCAAAGCAAAGAAGGAATAAGCAAAACTCCATTTGTGTGCAATAGAAAATAAAGTCGATGACTCACAAGGTTCTTCAAGAATCTTCGAGAGCTTAAAGGAAGGTGAAACCTTGCAGCTAGGAACAAAAGATTTTTTTCAAATTATATTTATAATTGAATATCCATGAACTCAAAAAACATGCCATCCTCAAACTGAAAGATACAAAGAGTAATGAATTAAATTAATTTGAAAATAAGAATAAAGGCAGTTGAAAAGGCCCTTTACTTTACTTTATTTTAATTTACTAAAAAGGAAGAAAATGTTAGTCTCAGATGCATCTTTCACAATTCAAATTGTAAAAAAGTAGCATTTTTACAGTTGTTTTTCAAATGTTGGTCAGTTACTGAGTCACAAAATAAACTTAACCATTTCAAGCATAGAGCAGCAAATAAAATTACAATTTAAATATATGTAGCAAAAGCATGTTTGACGTGAGTGTGTGTGTGCAACAACGAAATGATAAATTTGTGGGGAATGGAGTGATTGCTCAGTGTGTCAGGAGCTTCCTGTTCAAGCACGAGGACCTGGAAGTGACCTGGAAACCTCCTCCCTCAGAACTAGTTCTAATCCCATCTGAAAGAGTCATATAAGTTCCCAAGGAAGAAAAACAGTCAGTGGGTCTACTCAGCTGTAAAGCTATGAACCACAGCTGACCAACATGGCAAGACATCTTCAAGAGTGGCACTTACATCTTGCAGGTAACTAATGACAATCTAATTAGACTCTGGGACCACTCAATAGGATGGAATTCATGCTGAGTACTGTAAGCCTAACCAATTACCCATAGTTGGTAAAGTAATGGACCACAGAGGGAAATCTACTAGTGCCACTTTCAACTTGCAGCAAGACTAGGTGCATCTTCTCCCATTGAGGCTAGTAGATGAGGCAACCCAATAGGGGGAAAGGGTCCCAAAGGCAAGCAACAGTATCAGAGACAGCTTCTGTGCCCACAGTTAGGAATTCCACCAGAACACCAAGCTACACCACTGTAACACACATGTAGAGGGCCTAGATCAGTCCATTACATGCTCTCTGGTTGGTGGTTAATTCTCTGTGCTCTCAGGTTAGTTGATTCTGTGAATTTTCTTGTGGTGTCCTTGAACTCTCTGGCTTCTATGATGACTCCTCTCCAAGACTCCTTGGGTCTTCTGCTGAAGTCCCCAAACTCTGTCTAATGTTTTGCTGTGGATCTCTGCATCTGTTTCCATCAGTTGTTGGGTGAAGCCTCTCTGATGATGGTCATTCTAGGCTCCTGTCTGCAAGTATAGCAGAATATCACTAATAGTGTCAGGGGCAGGATCACTTTTATGGCATGGGTCTCAATCTGAAGCAGTCATTGGTTGGCCATTCACTCAACTAATGCTCCATCTTTACTCTTGCACCTCTTATAGGTAGGACAAATTGTAGGTCAAATGTTTTGTGGCTGGGTTGGTGTCCCAACCCCTCCATTTGAAGTCTTGCCTGGTTATAAGAGATGACCAGTTCAGACTTCATATCCCTCATTGCTAGGAGTCTTAGCTATGGTCATCCTTATAAATTCCTGCGAGTTTGCAGTGCCCTAGTTTTCTGGCTTGTCCAAGAGATGCTTTTTGCTGCTTTTGCAGAGGATCAGAGTTCAGTTCTAAGTACACACTAGTTGACTAAGCCTTGTCCTTAACTCTAGCCCACCCACCCCCCATTCCAGTTGCTCTCCCAGTGTTCTCTCCCTCCATCCTTACCCTCATCCCTTCTGTTACCATCCCCCTACTCAGTCCCCTGCCTCTATCCACCCCTGACATCTAATCTATTTCCTCTTCTTTGTGAGATTTACAAATCCTCCCTTAGGCCCTTCTTGTTCGTAGCTTCTTTTGGGTCTAGATAGATAGATAGATAGATAGATAGATAGATAGATAGATAGATAGACAGACAGAGAGACAGATAGATAATTTTTAATAAAAGCGATCATAAACTTGAGAGATGGTAGGACATAGGAAGATTAGAGAAGGTAGAAGGGGAGGTGAAAATGATCTAAATACAGTACACTTATATGAAATTCTCAAACAAAACCAGAAAGAAAGAAATTCAAGCAATGCTCTCCAATAATGCCTGGTCACCACATTTTTTTTACAATGAAGTTTTCCAGTTTTGAAAAAAAAAAGCAGAAGAATATTAAGATACTAAGACAACCTTTAGTAGGTTAAATATTAACCAACTAAAATAACCAGAGTATAAGGAATACTTCAAGATTTTCCTTTGTCTCCAAGTACAGTTCAGTCAGCAATTCCCAAGGAGGAGGCAACGGCAGCAGTGATTCATGCACTGTGACAAGAAAGAAAGTCTGTGATGATTAAGAGCTAGGAAACAAGCTTCCAGGCACTGTGAGGATTACCTAGATTATTTCTGCCCATGTCCAGGAGGCAATACTGTATTATTAGGTTCACTGGGGTAGGAAGACATACCCTAAAGTAGTGGACTTGGACCCTGTACAGAATAAAAAGGAGGAAGCCATCCAAAGATGCAATATGACACCCAGACTTCACCACTATGATTGACTGTATTCTGCAACTCTGAGACAGAACAGACTCTTCCTTCCTTAAGTTACTTTTGTCAAGGTATTTAATCATAACAACAGGAAAAGTGATTGACACAAGGTCCCGCTTATAACAGCCATAATACATAAGGCAAAACACTTCCTCTATTCATAGGTATCTGAGGAAACTCTCTGGATGGTTCCCTGCCCCAACTAATTAGAGTATAATAAGCCTTTCAAAGTATGGCATTAAAAATATCAACTTTAATGTACATTTTGTATAATCATGAAATATGAAGATAGTCAAGACAACTTAGAATACCTGCAAAATATTTGGTGAGCTAAATACCTGGAGTAAATATTGAGCATTAACACACACACAAAGGATATGAACAATTAATGCATGAAATATATGTGAAAAAATATACCCACATACACACATCAGAGCTTGGGGCAGAAACTTAATCTAATTCTATTTATCCTAAGAATTTGAGGATTTTTCAATCCTTCTACAACTCCTTTGACATCCCTAACTAGGTAATATCAATATCTTTATTTACATGAAAGCACTAATGGCTTCTTTGAAGGAATACCATGTGCCTAAGAAATAGTTCATGTTACATTTTCCTCAAGATAAGGTCTAAGGCCAAGTCCCTCAAAAATCACCTAAATTTATTTATCTACACTTTTATGAGCCCTAGCCCAGAATACAGGATGAAAACTAAAGGACTAGGGTATTCCAGTTGGAACTAGTATTGAGTGCAATGAAATGCTTCTGCAGGCTTTGAACTTTTTCAAACCTACTTTATTTGACGTGCTTTAATGCTTGTACCTCCCTTCCAATCCACCTACCCCAGATAGAAGAGAAAATAGGTTAATAGGAACAGAAGAAGTAGACTTTTTAGACTCAGTTCCTTGGAGCAATTTCACTGGCTTAGTTGGCAGGATTCCAATAAGCTAGTTAAACAGCAAACCAGCAATTCAGCGAAGGTGACTGCAACAGCAGCTGCAGGAACCTCAAGCAGCAGCCGGAACCTGGATCCTAAGTGGTTTTGTTTAGGAGTGTCTTGAATTGGAGTGATGAACAGCCAAGACCAAAGAGCCCCACTTCTTGTTTTGGGCATATACATACATACATACATACATACATACATACATACATACATGTGTGTGTGTGTGTGTATCCTCTCAGAGTCCATACTAGGATGTTTATCAGTGGCAAAAGACTGTGCCCCAGCAAGAGGCAGTTCCTCTTCCAGTGGACAAACATCACCTGTTCTCTCACAAGTCTATTTTCAATGGAAAAACACTGCACGCCATTACACAAGTCTGTTTCACATTCCACACTTGGAATCAAGACAAAGACATGTTTACATTCACTACATGCTTCTGCCTCACTCTATATGTACACTTGACTTTGAGAGCTCTGCCCTTCAACCAATAAACATCTGCTTTGTTGTGTAGCTCCTGTAAGGTATTTCCACAAACATTCTCCTGTTCTGTGCTCACATCCAATCTGGGAATCAGCTGTATTTTTAAAAACTGGACACAATATGCCGGGTGGTGGTGGCACACGCCTTTAGTCCCAGCACTCGGGAGGCACAGGCAGGCAGATCACTGTGAGTTTCAGGCCAGCCTTGTCTACAAAGTGAGTCCAAGACAGCCAAGGCTACACAGAGAAACCCTCTCTGGAAAAACAAAACAACCAAACAAACAAAAAACTGGACACAAAATTCAGAGAGATCAATAACATTTAACACAATGTGACTGTAACATCAGCACATGTGATTTTAATTTTTGATTCTCTCATGGCTAATGAGATTGAACACTATAGACATGGACCTGTTTTAGAGCCATTAGAATTTGCTTCCATGTGCATGTGTTCTGTTGTCTTCCCAAGAGTTTGTCACGGTGTCTCCATGATTGGACTGTGTTCTTTGTATGTCTAGACACTAGCCCTTTGCCATTTATATTCATACAAAACATTTCCTCCTATTCTTTTGCTTGTTTGTCCATTCTCTTTGGTATTAGTTTTTTTTTTTTTAGAAAGCATATCTATAATGGAATATATAGATGGGAGGGATGCATTATTATGCATTCTATAGTGTATGTGTACATAATGTATAGTATGACTATATAAGTTAAGACTTACTCTAATGCCTAGAGATCATTGGGAAACAAAGCATCAAGGATGTTTCTTATTGCTATTTCCAATAAATGCTCAACAATGCCTTTTATTTCACATATGTTTTTTAAGAAGGTATCCTTCCATACTTATTTATTTAGTTTGTTAGTTATTATGTATACAGTGTTCTTCCTGTATGTACACCTGCAGGCCAGAAGAGGGCATCAGATCTCATTATAGATGGTTATGAGCCACCCTGTGATTGCTGGGAATTGAACTCAGGAACTTTGGAAGAGCAGTCAGCACGCCTAACCTCCAACCCCCTTACACATATTTTTAAATTACATACTTCTGTGAGTCTTATTTTAGTTTTTGGAATGTCTGGATATTAGAACAAAAAAAGAAAATAACAACTTGGCACAGAAATCAGAAGATGCACAGAAGGATATTCTGAATGTTGTTATTGATTTGTCACTGATTAAAGCAACATATTTTCCAGAAAGTTTGCTTACTGTCAGATCCAGACATCTCTAGCAGATGCACGTAGTACACAGCTATGAAGAAATTTACATTAAAGTGTATTATCATAATTACTTGTTTTAAAACAAAGACTTTCATATTCTGGGCTGAATTTTCTATGCATTGACAGTATATTTAAAGTCTCTTTAAATATGTCACCCACATGGACACCCAGTAAAATGAATCATAAACAAGTAGACAGACTATGTGCCACAAATACTTCTTGCTCTTCCCCCGACTTGCCCCTTTAATCTACCTCTCCCAGCTACCTACATCCTTCAGAGATTATGTGTCTATTTAGTGCTTAAGGAGTTTGTACTACCAGATTTGGTTAGCCGAGAATGGCTGTGGATCTCGATGAGAATGGCAAACTGAGAATAAAATGATAGCTTTTCCCAAGCTCAGAGCCAGGCCAGGGCCAGCTGCAAGGGAAGGACCTTCACTAAGTCTCCAAGCAGGATACCCCACAGCAACACAGGAAGGTGAGGGTTGGTGGGGTGCTTACGTGGCTGTGCCATCCAACTGACCAATGACAGGCTATGCTTCTCCCACCTCAGCCAACCTTTCAGAGTGAACCTTTATGTAGTGGGCACAACATCTCAGCTTCCTCCTCCTCCCTCTTCAAAAGTAAAGTAACTGCTTATTCCTTGTGACTTCCACTCCTGCCTAAATTTCCGAGCAAATCTCTCTTGGCTTATTGCACACCATTTCACTTTGAATGTCCTTGCGTGCTCACCACCTCTCTTTTCCTGTCCTTTCCTCAGTTTATCTTTCCGAGTGCTAACCTTGGAGTGATTTCTTGTCCTTAGCTGTGAGCTTCTGCAGTTCCCATACTCATGGCCTCATGCACCAGGCTCCTTCACAGGCTCAGTGGCCAGTGTTCTGAGACAGGTGTCTTAAGCCCTGTGGCCCTAGAGTAATTAAATATTTCTTTCTCTCTTTTTTCTTTTCCTTTTTCTTTTTCTTTTTTTTTTTTTCTTCTTTCTTTCTGGTTTTTTGAGTCTGGGTTTCTCTGTGTAGTAGACCAGGCTGGCCTCGAACTTACAGAGATCCACCTGCCTCTGCCTCCCGAGTGCTGGGATTAAAGGCATGCACCCCCACCACCAGGCTGTGATACAAGCTTTTACAAATGTCTTTATACACTTGACCACAAAAGTCTCTCTGAAATAGAATTCCCAGATCTAATGAATAGGAATACAGTATCCCTAGTTGTTTGAATTTCACATAACCAGTGTGAGTGATTTTTAGTGTAGTACATCTGATGCAACCTTTCATCTCTATTTTATCTGCCAACCTTACTCCAAAACCAGTTTATTAGTTAAATTAAATAGTCCTCTTAGTCTGTCTTTGCCTTGAAAACCAAGTTCCAATCCTTTAATGGCTTTGGTCTATACAACAGCCCATCAGTTTCAAAACTGGCCATTTTGAGTTGTCTTGAGTCAGTGCAGGAAGCATTTCAAAGTGGTTGCTAGGTGGCAGATCTCCAGTTGAGAAAGCATTTTCCAACTTGATTGTCGCTGCTGGGCAAGAGTATCTTGGTTAGTGTGCCTGAATGTGTATGGCATAGAAAGCTTTACTCCGGTACTATTTTTTTTTTCACCTTTAATTAAAAATCAATGGCAAAGCAGAGCTTGAAAAGTATGTCTAAAAAGCTTTTCTTTTGTATCAAATGCCTGAATGCCTAGGTAAGTGCAGAACTAAATACTCACAGGGCTCAGTTTATCTCAGCTATTCTTTCTCCTGCTGGATTTTTGAGATAGGTAAGACTGGATGTCTTCCAAGCAAATCTGGGCAGGAGAAAACTTGAAAATACCGACCGGTCTTAAGTATCTCTGCATGATTCTTGGTATAACTTTACTTGAAAAAAATGGAATGCACACGTAGAGTTTGGTTTATCTTGAGTTCTTTTGCAAATAGAACTCTTCACACAAAGGAACAGTGTGGCCTATTCAGGTACACCTTCATTCAAATTACTTATCAAAGTTCAAGCAACAAGAGTGGTGACTCTGCACGCTGTTTCATTAAACCAGAGAAAGCTTAGAATACAAGAAATCTCAGAAAATGAAGTGAATGAACACTGGGAAATAATCACCAAAGAAAAAATGATGTTGATGATAAATGACATTCATAAAGAAATGTCCACAGAAGGGACCAGACCTGCTTAGAGGATATTTGTGTGTAATTTCATCATCATGACTCTATGTTAAGTATATCAACATTATACCAAACCCAGGTTGTGTTCAATAAATCATTCAGGTTTTGTCATTTTTAAAAATAAATAAATAAATAAATAAATAAATAAATAAATAAATAAATAATACTTTACCTTCCCTGATACCCTGGGCATAGAAGAAATAAAGCAATGAATTATGGGAAAGAGGAAACCTGAAGGAACTTCACATTTTTTTCCCCTTAATGTATCATATTGTTGTGACTTCTAAGATAACCAGCCTCGTAGACTGAATAACTACTGGATATTCTGTCACGAGACAGTTATTATTGAACTATCTGGACCACAGCCTGCAAGCCAATCTAATAAATTCCAAGGATACATATGCATAGCCCATTTATGTGTATTCTATCAGTTTTGTTCTGTTTAGAGAGCTCTGACTAATTCAGAGGGTGTTGGTTTGTGCTTCAAATATGTGGGGATCTGTGTGCTTCTGGCATCTGCCGTAAGTCTGTAACATAGAGCAAATTGCTTATAGCAGATGCCTCTAAAGGGCCACAAAAGAAACTGCAGGCCAATGAGGAAGGTTTGGCTATTATTGGTTTTGTTTTGTGACAGATGAATACAGAGCCCTAAATGGAACACCTACATCACTCCTTTCAAGACCCAGGGAACGAGACAGAAGAGGTATAAGAGATAGAAGAAGTGTGTTACACATTATTAATAGTTTTCTTTAAGGTAAATCTTTTCTCTTACACTTAATGAGCTCAAAACATCTATAGTAACCTACACAAGACCTGTAGAGCCTGGGCTCTTCAGCATTTTCTCATGGAGGGGAGAGAAGCTGACAAGGCTGCACCACTTTCTGAGGATTTGTATGCAGTTATCCATTGCTTGGGTAGGAAGAAACACTTTCTTCAGTTGTATAACCATTGGTAACTTGCCTATAGAGCTGTAGATAGTAGGCAATCAATTAAGTCACCCCATTGAGTCACCCCTAAAGAAGACCTGACAGTAGAAGGGGAACTAGCTGGATGAGGAAGGGTATCTGTGGAAATGGGAGGGAGGCAAGCGAAGGTAATGGGGACTTGATATCACTAGAATACATTACATACATGTGTGCATGAAAAGATCATAACCAAACCCATTAAGTATAATTAATACCCACTGATAAAGTGCTTAAGTAAATAAAACAAAGCTACAAGAGCATAACTATTTAAAGAGGTGATGGTTCAGATGGGCAGCACTTGGGAGGCAGAGGCAGGCGGATGACTGTGAGT
>OU015751.1:97944817-97957791 GCA_907169655.1 Acomys percivali
AGAGAGAGAGAGAGAGAGAGAGAGAGAGAGAGAGAGAAGATATTTATGGATTATATTGAATAAAAAGTTCTGTGTTTCCCCCCTTCAAGATAGGGTTTCTCTGTGTAACAACCCTGGCTGGCTGTCCTAGACTCACTTTGTAGACCAGGCTGCCCTTGAACTCACAGAGATCCACCTGCCTCTGCCTCCCAAGTGATGGGATTAAACACCAGTCACAACTCCAGAACCAACATGATGTGCAGAGATGTCAACTTCTCACATCATCACTTCCATCTTTTTTATTTCGATCACAATTATACTCTGACCCGTATTAAACCTTCCATTTATCAAGTTCCACACTTGAACTTCCACTCTGAAATTAAATTTACTACATGAAACTAATAGATTACTTATGTAAACATTTTGATGCCATTTCTTCTAGTTCAAAATAAATTTCGCACATCAAAGTTTTTCTTTGTACATGTTATGCCTCATTGTAAGTATAGGAAAATATAAAGAAACAAGATAAACATCACTCTTCCTTTCACAACCCAAAGCAGAAACAAGCACAGCTTTAAACAGTGGCTGCTCACACGAATGCTGAAAGCTTGGAGACTCCCTTGTGTCTCATGTCTTGCTAATAGAACCGAGTCTGTAGGTCTAATCAACTAAAATCACCTGTCTTCTCAGGCTGCCTCATTCCTCCTACATTCCAGGAGTTTCAAGAAGACATAGTCAATTTGGCAACCAACAGCTGAAAGAGGAAGATGACTGGCCCCAATTCCTTTCTCTTATTCATGTACTCACTCAACAGATACCATTTACTGTGTGCATGGACCACAACTTTCTTCAAGATCACAATGCAAAGGCAGAATAGATTAAGCACTAATTCATAAACACACAAGCATACACAGATTTACAGATTTTGATTAGTGTGGAAAGAAAGAGATCAGATGTTTGGAGGAAATAAACAACAGAGCGTCCCAATTCAGGAGGCTTTGTGATGGATGGATGGATGGACAAGCCAGAGGGCCAAGACGCGAAAGCGAAGGCTCTGAAGCTGTGGACTTGAGTTGGCTGAGAACAGCTAGTAGGAAGGAAAACACTAGGCTGTAGCAGTAGGCCCACCTCTAACCAGCCTCTTAATCGCTAATAAAGATTTGGAATTTACTCCCTGCGTGCTATTTTATTCTGCACACGGACTTTCAATTTATGTTATAAACAATTACACACTAATAAGTATTTTGTATTTTGTTTACTTTTACTGTGTAACTTTCAAACGTACACGGCCCACGGATTATGAAATGAAGAGTTGCGTCCCATTTGGCCTCCGAGCCAGTTTTCCTCTGAGTGCACACAAGCAAATCCGTCTATAGACCGCGCGATATTTAAGTAGTGAAATAAGACCCTTGAGTGAGGCTCCGTTTGAAGACCACAAGTGGCACAGTGACGTAGCACACTACCAGGTTCCATCTAGGTTCACCCTTGCAACATCCTCCTCCTAGGCTAGGGGGACCATAAAGTACACCTAGGCACTACTCTCACGATCGTTCCCACGCTGTGCTCAGAGCCGCGACCGCGCCCTCCAGCTGGCCCCTGCGGGCGCCGCCTGCGCTCCTGCATTCCGGTACTGGAGTTTGGCACCCGGCTCAGGTGTGCACGTCCTGTTGGCAGAGTGACCCGAGCGCACTCAGGCCAGGCCGGGGGCGGGAACTCCAACGTTCTTCTGGAAGAGCTTCCCCAGTACTGGGGCGGGGCCAAGGGGGCGGGGCCTAGTGTGGGGGCGTGGCCAGCGCTTGGGCCGCCAGTGCGCTGTGCAGAGCTGTTCCCCTAGCGCTTCGGTGAGGACCCAGGCCACCCACGGGGCGGGGAGCGCTCTTTGGTCTGCCCTCTGGACGCCTGGAAGGGTGAGCGCGCTGGAGGCCGTGCAGCCCGGGGGCCCGGTAGACTGGCGCGCAGCGGGCTGCTAGATGGAGACGCGGGGGAGCGTCCGGAGGCGAGCTGTCCCAGCCAACTGAACTCTTTCCAAGTGTCCTGCGGGTCGGCTACCCGCCGCGAGTAGGTGGCTTGCTCTCTAGGTGCCCGCTGGCTTTGGGCGCGGGAAGGACGCAGAGGAGATCGGATTCAGCCGACCGGCTGCAGCTCGGATCTTTACCCACGGTCGCGCAGTGTGGCGGGCGGTGCTGTGCCCGAGAAAGGGCGGGTAAGTGCGGCTCTGCCTAGTTCCGCGCGACGCCGGTGTGACTACCGGGCTGGAAGCCGGTTTGGCTCTTAGAGGAGACCAGTTGTCCCGAGGCAAAGTTTCTTCCTCCTAGGCAACCTGAGCAGCTCTCCTCTTCTCGGGGCCGGCCCAAAGGCCCCGCTATGGACGGCGAAAGCGAGGTGGATTTTTCCAGCAACGGCGTTACCCCTTTGTGGCGGAGACGGTCCACCCCTCCGCTCCAGCTGCTCGGCCGGAGCAAGCCGCGGCCACAGTCCTACCAGAGCCCCAGCGGGCTGCTGATCACCGACTTTCCGGTGGAGGAATTGGCTGCTCTGCCTCCTCCGCAGACTCCGGCCCGCGTGCCCGCCGGCCCGGATGGCAGAACCGTGTCCAGGAGCCCCCAGCTTCTATGCGCGCATCGGAGGCCAGTAACCAATAGTCGCACCGTGTCCCCGGACTACAGAGCTGCTTCTCCTCGACTCCGACGGCCCAAGTCACCCCTGGTTTCTCAAGCGGCGTCGGGCAGCTCCCTCAAGTCCCCTGCTAATGGCACTGTGTCTTCGCCTCCTGAGCTTTTGTCGCGGGTCTCGCGGACTCCAGACACTCATGCCTCTTGCGACCCCGAGGAGGACCTCACCGGAGTGACTGCCAGTAAGCTACCGTCGCCCATTGCCAATGGCCTTGCCACTAAAATCAACTCACTTGGCTCAGCATCACAAACTGGTCACCCGGCTAGGGACTTGGAGCCTCGCCCCTCTAGACTCTCTCCTACTCCCCAGCCCAGGTCTTCCGAACAAAAACTGCCGCTCCAAAGGCTGCCCTCCCAAGGCAATGAGCTCCCAAACCCTTCCGTGGTTTTGAGTACCAACAGCCCTGCGGCTCTCAAGATGGGAAAGCAGCAGATTATCCCGAAAAGCCTCGCCTCGGAAATTAAGCTGAGTAAATCCAACAGTCAGAATGCGGAGCCCCACAAGAGGCTTCTCAAAGTGCGCAGCATGGTGGAGGGACTGGCAGCACCCCTAGGCCATGAAGGGGAGGAAGGGGAAGTCGATAACGACATGGACAGCCCGGGGTCCCTTCGGCGAGGCTTGAGGTCCACTTCTTACAGAAGGGCAGTGGTCAGCGGCTTTGATTTTGACAGCCCCACCAGCTCAAAGAAAAAGAACAGAATGTCCCAGCCTGTTCTGAAGGCGGTAATGGAAGACAAGGAAAAGTTCTCTAGCTTGGGAAGGATCAAGGTAGGACTGGGCAGGCGCACACGCCATTCATTACATCCAAAGTATTGGGGACAAGTTTTGAATGCTCATGGCACATTTGATAATATCAGCTACTCAAATCATGGAACAGTTTGTTTTAGTCCCTATGCCCCATGTTTGTGTTTTATTATTATTAACCTTTGAGTGTAAACTAAGAGCTTAGAATTTGAGTGAGGGTGTGAGGTATTGTATCCTGATAGCAGCTGCACTTACTAAATATTTTTTTCACCATGCCCTAAAGATAAAGGGACAACCAGAGTAGGATGTTTTGGAGTATGTGCCACCTCCTTAGAAACAAGACACAGTTAAGCAATAGGGCAAAGATTGCCTTTGGCAGTCACATTTATTTATTATTTTCTTGATTAATCAGACAACTGGAACCAGTCTATATAAATGTCGCGTATGTAATACAGAAGCAAGCCTGCTTTACTTTGGAAACACAGTCTTAAAGAAAAGGCATTATATTTTATGTACAACCCCTCCCCCACGCCTCAGCTGTCCAGGGTAGCAGAGTTCAGTTAAACAGTAAGAGTGAATCTCACAGTGAAATGAAGGGACTGCTAGTCATCTGAGGATTCTTAATCTAGTTTAACGGGATGTGGGGACGCTGTACATTTTATTTTAGTGAATCTCCATGGGAGGGGGGGTCTCCGCCTTGTGCTTTTGGAAACCTGAGGAATACAACAGCAACAACAACAAAAAAAAGGGACGTAACCTACAATAGCTGTATTTTCTACTTGGCTCATTCATACGTACTTTGCTTTTCTCTCTCTCTCTCTCCCCTCCCCCCCATTCCCCTTTGTCATCTCTTAGAAAAAAATGCTGAAAGGACAAGGAACATTTGATGGGGAAGGTAAGCATTTAAATTTCCAGATTGTCATTGCGGCTTCAATATGGTATGTCAATTATAAGTTGAAACCTTTGGCAGTAACGAAAACACTTGAGATGGAAAAACACAAATGCCCAACTTTGTCTTGGATTATACAATACAAAGCTGTGTTCACTAAGCTAAATGTTTTTATACATAGGGGCATTTTTATAAGCTGGTAATTTATTAAGTTTACATCTTGGGAGCTTTCATTCTTCTTTTGCCTGCCTCCACCCTGACCTGCCCCAAAACATGGGAGTTAGAGCCAGCTCTGGCTCCTTAGTCAGGGATGGTGAAACCAACGCTTGGCTCTTATGTGCTATTTCCTTAGGCCACATTTTTCTTTCTTAATACTCTTTTCACCATATTTCCATATTTGATTTTCATTTCTGACTTCCTGTTTGTCTACTAAGCTTCACAATTTTAAGACTCTAACCTGTATATTATTTGTTGTTAAGGATTTCACAAACCAAAGCGGCCTCTGCCAGGTGTTCACATGCTAATCAGATTAGTGGACTCTGTAAACAGAAGGGTCAAGTGGCCAACTGGAGGGACATGAAGGCAGGAGCCCCAGCTGCAGCCTGGCTCCTGGGGACAGGGAGTGGACCTACTTTCTGTCATGCTTTGAAATGCTGAGAGCTCCCATCCTTTAGTGAATGATGAAGGAAAGTATGCCTTTCCACAAGAAAAGCTAATGGAAAACTATGCAGATTTAAAACCCATAATTCAGGGGATTGTAAAATAGTTCCTGCATAACCACAATTGAGTAATCAAGTCACTGTACTAATTGTAGAAAATCCAGATATGGGATTTTGACTAGTTGGGATAAATTCATCTCCTTGATTTTATAAGTGGAGGAGAGTTTTAGTAATGGGTAACAGCCTCCCACTTGCCACCAGTGACACCTTTGGCAAAACAAGCTGAGGGACTTAGGGCTGCACTTCAGGTCTTTTGCTGTTTCCTGAGCCATCCTATGAATGTGAAGTCAACAACCCTCCCATTTCCATTTCCTTCAGAGCAGTGGTTCTCAACTTTCCTAATGCTGTGACCCTAAATACAGTTCCTCATGGTGTGGTGACCCCCCTCCCCTCAACCGTGAAATTGTTTTTGTTGGTATTTCATAACTGTAATTTTGCTACTGTTATGAATTGTCATGTAAATATCTGATAGGCAGGATGTCTGGTAAAGGATCATCCGCCCCTGAAGGGCTTGCGATCCACAGGTTGAGAACCTCTGCTTCAGAGGCTGCTTTTTTGCTTCTTAGAATTTGAGTTTCCTTCTGTCTGTGCCTTAAAGGGTTGAACATTTCTAGTGTTTTAGGGTCAGAACAAGCAGTTGTGTGATCTCTCCTAGCAAGAGCTGTTTCTCAGTATCTTCTCTGTTCTTATACATGATGGCGTAGCCACCCATTTTTTTACACATATGTAAGTGAAGAGTGCAAGGTTCATAACGGTTGGTGGCGTGCGAGAGTGCACCTCTGGAAGCAGTGTTATCCAGCTGTGAGAACTTGTCCCAGGTTCTTGATGCTTCTAATCATCAGTTGAGTGACAGGGATGCAAGAAGTGTGCGTCAGCCAGCCCTGTCGCATGTGTGAAATGAGAGCTACCTCATGCAGCCCATTCTTCGTGAGGATGACTGAGAAAGTATTAATGATGTTATACAGATGCTCCGTAACTGAGTTTCATTTACTTATGTTCAAATGTAGAACAATCACAGAATAGGAAAGACTTGTGTACACACTAATGCTACTGTAGATACAGTACACCCAGGGATATCTGTGATTGCTGAGAGAAAAACAAACAAATGAGCAAACAAACAGATGTGGGAAGGCCCAAGTCCTTTCCCAAACTCAGAATCTTCCCCATTACTCCTGAATCTCTTCTGATGTTCCTATCTTCTGCTTTCTGTCTGTGCAGTTGGAAGGTTTTGAAAGCTTATCTTATTTCTCTCTACTTGCACATCCTGTCTGTCACCAGTCTACTCTAAGTGGCACAGCTCAGGTCTCTCTTCCTGTTCATTGATTGATTACTCCACTGGCATCCTAATTAGTTCCCTGGGTAGCCTGTGTTTGACAAGCTCATTGAAATCAATCTGTTTCTGGTGAGTTCCCTTACATTCAGGGTAAAATACAATCACTAAAATGTGAAAGAAATTGAATCTTTTAGAACTTGGAATAAAATCTAATATTTTAACATGGGTTATTTACATTTGGCCTGTGTGGCTCATCTCTGTTTGACCATTGTGCATACCGCCATACAACGGAGCCGTTCGCTAGTGCTTCGAAGTGTTATATTTCCTCTTGCTTCAGAGTTTGTCCATCTGCCTTTTCCTTGAGCTCTGCTGCTTCTCTACATCCAGAGCTCGAATTTTCCTCATTGGTGCCTCTCTGACCCCCAGGCTGTGTCATAACACTGCAGTCCTGTGAGAGAGTCTGTACATATATAACTTCTCTTTTGTCAGTGTATATTTATGTAAGATCATGTGACCTCAACCATTCAATAATTTGTAATCCCAGTTGGAGTGAAAAATCAGGGTCCTTTCAGGGGCACAACAAGATCTGCCCTGTCCTCACTCTCACCTCTAATCTTGGATGATTTGGGCCCCGTCTTGGTATTCCTGCCACATTGGCCTTGCTGCACCTTATTTCTTACATATTAGGTAGACTCCTGCCCCAAGGCATGTGTACTTGTGGGTCACTCTCATGAAATATTCTTTCCTGGAATGGAAGATGGCTCAGCCAAGAAAGTGCTTGGAGCACAAGTATGGGGACCTGAGTATCCAAACCTACATAAAGCCAGATGTGGTAGAGCACATCAAGTGATCCTGTGGTGAGCAACTGTGAATAAGAGTCTGTCTCAAGCAAGGTGGAAAGCGTGACATCAGAAGTTGTCTCCTGACTTCTCAGGCATATTGTTATATGACTGACTTACTGACTGTCTGTCTGTCTGTCTGTCTGTCTGTCTGTCTGTCTGTCTCTCTCTCTCTCTCTCTCTCTCTCTCTCTCTCTCTCTCTCTCTCTCACACACACACACACACACACACACACACACACACACACACACACACGGCACTTTCCCTAGCCCTATAGATGGCTCGCCTTCTTACCTCTTATATCTGGCCTTCATTGTCATTTCTATGAGGCCTTGCTAAACTTACTTTCTTAAAATAAACTTACTTTCTTCCCAGAATTTCCTGCCCCTTTCCATCATGTGTTTTTCTCCATGACAACATAGCCAAGTTGGAAATACTATGAAAGTTGATTGTTTATTTCAGTTTTCTTTCATTTTCATGTCAGCTTCTTCATGAGCGTTGAGACTTCTTATCTTTTTGTCCATTGTCTTCCTAGTTGCTTAGCAGTTGCTGGCATCTAGTGGACTTTTCCAAATGTCAGTTGGATGAATAAATGCATGAGTATGAAATTCACTTCTTTTTTAGTAACTTTTTGGTTCATGAGGGGGTGAGAAGTATCTTTCCCCTTTATTATTAGAAAATAAGATATAATAGATGTAATGCTTGCTAAAATGGGTAAGTGAATGGACAGTGACAGACACTGAAGGAAACTTAACACATGGATTTAATTTAGCCTAAATCACAGTGGGTTGAGGCTGACCATCTTTCATGAATAGTGGACAGAGACATTGAATCTTTGCTTCAATTGGAATGTCATATATTCTTTGGTGAAAAAATATATTTTGTCTTTTTTTTTTTTCTCCAGCTACTAATTAAGCCAGCACCAAACATTGTATGAATGTAGTCTTTTGTTTAGAGCTAGTAGCATAGCTATTAGGGGCAATTAAGTGACCCATCTGACTTGTTTTCTTGAAGAAAATGCAGTCTTGTATCAAAACTACAAAGAAAAGGCCCTTGACAACGACTCTGATGAGGATCCAGAGCCCAAAGAACCGAAGCCAGAGGAGAAAATCGTGATCCACCATAAGCCGCTGCGGTCCACGTGGAGCCAGCTCTCTGCGGTGAGCGTTTACATTCCACTTTCCTATCTGTGGGAGGAAAAGTCCAATTTGTGGAAATCGTGCATGAATGTGGCCTTTATTTATTTATTTATTTATTTTCCACCAATGATCCTGTAATTCTAAGAAAAAAGACTCTTGGGTTGTAAAACGTTTCTGGAAACTCTGCAGACGCTAATAAGAACTTGGAGCTTGATGCTTCTGAGCAGGAAAAGCAGGTCTGATAAAAGGGCATGACATGCCTTGAGACTGACGTACTGTGGACTCAGCTCTCACTCAGCATCTTCCTTTTCCTTTTTAATACAGTGTGCCTGAAGTGATAATATATCCCAAAGGATTTCATAATTGGTTACATATATGTGGATGTGTAGATGCATATGAATGTGTTACGTGGGTATATTTGTATATTTGTGTACTTATATACAATTAGTTCAGTTCTCAGAGTCTTAGGCACTACCAAGCAGAGGCAGCCATGCTGAGTGCTTTGTCGTGATTCTCTTGGGCTTTGGAAAGCCACCAGCATAGGAAACACTTGCATATGTTGGTGCTATACACTCAGCATCATGGAAATGCTATGCTAAAGGTAAGGGGACAAATCTGGCTCAGACAAAAAAAATTAAAAAAAAAATCTGGCTCAGACTCTTTCTCTCCTTGTCTAACTTGTATATAATGTCAAAGTCTAGAATCAAGTCCCTTCTCCCTACCTCTCTCCCCCATATCCTAATAGATATATTTTTTTTCAGACAGGGTATCACTCTGTAACTCTGGCTGACCTGGGATTTTTTATGTAAACTAAGCTTGTTCAATCTGCCTGCCTCTGCCTCTTCTGTGCTGGGATTAAAGGCGTGTGCCACCACACCTGGCTGGCTGCATATTCAGGCTTATTCTGTAACCAATCTATTTCTAGCATTTCCAAGCTGTGCTTCCTATGAAGTTTGCCCGAAGTTACCACGCTAATAGCTGCAGGGCAGTCAATGTGAATGGGTGATGCTGAGGGATGCTGAGCGATGTGTGTGATAAGAAGGAAACAGTGAGGGCTCCAGTAGGCCAGGCTTTTGTAAATGGAACAACTGCTTCTTAGCTCATTGTCACCAGGTCCTCTGAAAAAGAAATCTAGACTTTGATGAGTTTTAGAGCAATGCTCTAGGAAGCCAGCAAAATATCTGTGTGTCAGTCTTAGCCTCTCCACTAACAGTGAGGGGCTTCCATAACATTCTTTGGAGTTTTGGTTTTTGTATGGGGCCAGATGGTAAAATGTGTTCAGAAAGGTGGTATATTAGTACTCTCGTTCTCTAGTATTATGGTCTGATGATAGATATCAAATCAGATACCTGGAAAATGTGGCTACAAATGGCTGTCACTTGAAACGACCTTGTTTTGAATTCTCCCTTGGTGAAGGCAGCTATACTTGTTGTAAACCTAAGTCTTGGAGTTGGCTTTGAACTCTCAGCAGAAATATGGACTTATGTGTCACTTACAATTGGATCCAGCTTAGCTTCAGGAGGCGGCCATGTTTGTGACCTCCTGGCATCTGGCTTTCAGTGAGACGAACAAACACAGATGCAGTTAAACAGTACTGTCTATCCTCCAGTACAGTTTTACATATGAACATGCGTGTTTAACTTGGTCAGGAGAAAATGTGTTGGTACACCTTTAACTTTAGAGTGCATTATCTCAGATCCAAGTGCTCACACATGTGTTCATCATATGGCTTAGCTGCCTCATAATCAACCACCTATATAGCTATGAATCTGCATTTTCTTTGCATCTTTCATATTTCCTTTTCACTCACATTTAACTTTAACATATTATAAAGTTTTATAACATATTATAAAAGTTAAAAAAAAACCACAAGCAGACATTCAGAAAGGTAATAGATCTCCATGTGCCCATCCACTGTACCCACCAGCTATACAGAATCCAGGCTGATATAATTTCACATACATACACATGCACACGCACACACACACACACACACACACACACACACGCACGCACGCACGCACGCACGCACGCACGCAACACACACACACACACACACACACACACACACACACACACACGAGATAGTCCCGTTCAACAACCCCTGCTCTCCTGCAATTTCTTCTGGCCTCTCCAGAGACTCACTGTTCTGAGGGTCTTTGCTTTTTCCATATGGTTTTCCTTTTTCTAAAATACTTTGAAAGATGTGGTCTCAGTGTTCCTCCCAGGCCATCCTCAGCTTGTCCTGTCTTATCTTCATGCTGTGATGACAAGTGCCTACCACCATGCTTACCCAAGATGGGAGTTCTGCCTGGCACAAAGATGAAAGCAGCTTTGGCGCTTAGTAGAGTTAATCGTTTAATACCAAAAAGGAGCCTCTAGGACCTATCTGTTAATAGACTTACAAGTTGCAGTCAGGCCCATAAGTAAGAGGAAGCTTTGTAAGTTACACTGTCAGGATAAGGATGTGCTCCCTCATCTGTCTGCCCTCGTGGCCTGATGCTTTCTTAGAGTGCACAGGCAGTGTTGAAGGTACTTCTCAGAAGACTTCTGTCATCGAGACTAGTGTTGGTATCATCTTGCCATGCTTAACTTTTAGCGGGTTAAGTTAGTGGAGTAACCCTCACCTAACATCCGAGTGGGTACTACTTTTACCCAAAAGCTTTCTAGGGTGTGGCCTTGATCCCTGAAAGAGAGGAAGGTAAGCAGTTTTCTCGCCACCGCTTGGTCTCGGTTTGGCATACCTTTAACTTTTTACTTAAAAGGGTTCTGTGTGAGCATATGTGCCTTGGCCGCTGGTGAGTGTTTATTTTCTAAAAATCTCTTATCTTTGTTGCAAACACCTGTGAGCCTTCCAGTATGATGCAATTTCCTTATCTGTTGACTGTAAGAAGATTGCAGTGTACCAGAGTCTCTTTTGATGTGCAGCAATTTGCAGTAATTTATGCCTGTTATATAAGCTCTTTAAAGCCTTCACCCTGTAGTATAATTTATCTGAGTGTTTTTATTCATATGACTCTTTTGATTTCATTGGCTAACGCCAGGTAGGGAAGTGCTCAGCGGCACAGGTGGCAGGCGGTCCTCATTTACAGGGTCAGGAGAGTGAAATCTGTCACTGTGGTGCTATGATCATTTAAGGAGGAGAGGCTTTAATTGGTCATGTTCCCCCCACCCCCACCCCCACCCCGTGGAATGAGCGTTTAGATTGCACAGACTTAAGTGAACTGGTGGTATATGCATTCATCGGTGATGTCTCAGCCCTCGAGTTCTCCGTGTGGAAGTGGGAGTGTTGTGTTGTCCATCAGAATGCAGCCACATTCCTTCGACTCCTAGGACAGGATAGGCTAGGTCCCTGTTCACTTGAATGTTGAAACATCAGTTCCTCCCTTTAGGGATTTTAGTACCCAGGATTTAGTTGTTTAAATGTGGAGGGGGGTTTGCGGTTTGGGGCTTGTGAGGTTGTTGTGACCTCAAGAAATGATTGTCTGGGACTGTGCCCAGAATCAGGCAACCTGCTGCATGCAGGTGAATGACTCAGTGACTCACTGACATCGACTGCAGTCTGAATCAGATCCAGCAGTTCTTGGGTCTCTGGGAAAAGCTGTGGGTTTAAAGGAAAATAGTGATTGCGTTAGTCAGGGGTGGAACACTGGGTACTTGTTACCCTGAGCGCCAGGTGCACTGCTGGTTGAGTGCTGGCTGGAAGGTGAGCTCTGGTTTCCTTCGAAGTCTTGTCGTCACTGGGATGACAGGACTATCCTAGTCTTCTGTGTGGGCTTTTGCTTTTATCACTAGCCCTCTTTCCCAGGCACATGCTGGGGACGTTTAAGATGTGACTTGTGAAACCAGTGTTTATTCAGTTACCTTCAGTGACAGCACCAATGCAACACTTGCCAGCCAACCCTGACCCCATGGCAGACGGGGTGTGTTTGTATAATTTCTGTTACCTTGAAATGCCAGGTACCTTTGAGAAGGGTGTTCAGGCTCCAGAGGCAGGAGCTGGAACATGCTGGCATATTTTCCACACCTAATATAGTCATCCTCTCCTGGGCTCTTCTACATTTGCTGGCGTGCGGCTTTATCAGTCATCAGACATCAGTTCAGACGTTTCTTCTGTGCGCTTCCGGAATACAAACTCTCTGCTCAGGGATTGGTTTTCAATGTTGTTGTCAGAGCACCTTGGCTGTGTGTTTTGTGCCTGATGGTATAATGTGGAACGCAGAATTAGGGCTCCTATTCTCTGCTGCTTGGAATGTGTACCCTTTGGGAACTTGCAGAAATGAGAAAGGGAAACTGAGATGTTCACAAGAATATTTTTGTTGGGTTAATGATAAGGCATATCTTTTGAGTTTTAGCAGTACAATCTGACGGGACTTGTTCTTTTAGGATTTAGACCATATATATGGCAGAAGATACTGCTTTTGCTTAAAACTGGCAATCAACAAATGTAAAAGACATGAATGTCATTCCTTTTTGCAGAAATGCTTAATATATTTAAAAGCCAAAGAAAACTTCCATTTGGATCTTTTTCATTACTTGCCCACACTTGTTGCTTAAAATAGTAACTTCTGCAGTCCAGTAAATTTTCATTAAGAGTTTTGTAAGATAGCAATCTCATAAAGCTTCTTTTTACCTTAGATGGTAATTAATGCTCTTTACTGTATCTTTTAATCTTCTTCTTCTTCTTCTTCTTCTTCTTCTTCTTCTTCTTCTTCTTC
>OU015751.1:97976608-98030984 GCA_907169655.1 Acomys percivali
ACACACACCCAGGACCTTGTGTAGATCTTGCAGTGATGTTCAGGAATACTATTAAGGTTTCATCTTCTAAGCCCTCAACTTCTGAGCAGTCTTCTAAACGTACATTTGTAGTTGGTGTTATGACAGGGTCGCTTTTCCACCTTCCCTTTCACAATTGCTTTCATGTCTGTTTGATACATGAGAAATTTCTTACTCATCTCAAATCTTTCCGTAGCACCTTGTCCGGAGTTGTAAATCTAGGACCCCGATGACAGTATGACCAGAGTAAGTTTGAAATATTAGTTTTAGTGGAATCTTCTTGGTTAAAGGCATCATGAATCTGCCTCTTAGTGGGAGATGTCATCATAAAAATTTACTTTTTATACTTGATGAGTTAAAATTGTTAGTAGTTATCAAGGTTAGTGGCCCACACCTTTAATCCCAGAACTTGGGAGGCAGAGGCAAATCTCTGTGACTTTGAGGTCAGTCTGGTCTACAGAGTGAGTTCCAGGGCAACCAGAGCCTGTCTTGAAAAACAAAAAATAAACCAACCGAACAAAAAACCTACAAAATGCTATTAATTGTGCTGCCTTGATCATAGGTCGGTAATGACATCTGTGGTAGTTATACACTTCAGAGATTAGAGGGGATTTTAGAAAATTAAACATGAAAAATATCTCTGGTTTCAAAGTTCTCCAGTGGTGGTTAATAGGAGACCTGGACACAAATTTTTATGTTACATCTTGAAATTTTGATGAGAAGTTGACATAAAAATATGATTTCAAGAAGAGAAGAGAACAAGATATACTGTTCACCTGCTAAGAAAATGTGTTTGTGCCAGGCATGGTGGCGCACACCTTTAATCCCAGCACTTGGGAGGCAGAGGCAGGGAGATCGGTGTGAGTTCGAAGCCAGCCTGGTCTACAAAGGAAGTCCAAGACAGCCAAGGCTACACAGAGAAACCCTGTCTTGAAAAACCAAACCAAACCAAAACAAAACAAACAAAAAAACAAAAAACAAGAAAATGTGTTTGTTTTACATGGATGATAGTGGGTATCAAGTAATCACAATTTTCATGTTACTTTGCATGAGTTTTAAAGTTTGAAAATGTAACAATTATCAGACATATCCTTTTAGGTTTTTAAGCTTATGACAAAAGGGATAGGTGTCAGTTTAATAATAGAGAATAATAGAGAAACAGTTCTTAATTGTTTGGGGGAAATAAGACAGCAAAAGGTTTAAAGATGGCTCTGTTTCATTGCTGTAGACCCTCTCCCCACCACCACAAAAAAAAAAACAAAAAAAAAAAGCACACATTCCTTTTTTTGCAGCTGTTCCATGCTCAGGGTGTGACCTTTCTTCTGTAGGACAACCTTCCGTTAAGTGAATCGTTGACTGAAAATCAGGAATATTTCTTACGTTGGCAGAGGTGTTAGGTATATGTGAAGAAAACCAGGTCCCTTGGAGTTCGAGGGCTGGCTTCATTCTTGGGTTTCAAAAGTAAATCCTGATGAATCCTGACAGCAGTCGGAAAGGTGGCTAGTGAACATGAGCATTTCAGCGGCTCAGATGCTGACCCCATGGCTCTATAGCCAGTCCTGGTACTGGCTGGTGCTCTAGCTCTGGAGACCCTGCTGCTTTCACAGAACAGGCAAGCTGGTGGTGTTGCTTGTCAGGTTTAAATGTGCTAAGATCACTGGCCCTTGGTGAGGTGGTGGGAAGAGTTCTCTAAGAACCCTGAGAGTCCACTGGTTAAGTGATGAAGTGATTTCTATATGTAAAAGTGGACAGTTAACTTTCAGATCCATCAATCATCCTAGCACTCAGGGAGGCAAAGGCAGGTGGATCTCTATGAGTTTGACACTGGCCTGGTACACAAAAGTGAGTCCAGAACAGCTAAGGCTACACAGAGAGTCCCTGTCCGGAAAAAAATGAAATAAAATAAAAATAATTTTCTTTGATATCTGATTTTTTCTTTATGACTTGGAGGTAGTTGGATGTCCTGCAAGTAGCCAGAACCAACGACTAAAACAAAACTTTGAACTGATGGCACTGTGTTGTGGTGTTGTTGTTTATACTGAATGATGCTAATTTCACATTTTATGTAATGTTTTAAAATTCAGATTTAAAGAATACGCTTTATGTAGAATGCCAGTTGCTAAAGTCAATAAGATGAAAGTCAATATCATGTTCTGCTTTGCCTTTTCCAGGTGAAAAGGAATGGGCTGTCTCAAACAGTGAGCCAGGAGGAAAGAAAGCGACAAGAGGTATGATCAACACCCAGTGATGTAGGGCTGCATGCACATCTTCTGTTTTCACCTACTGAGTGTGGTGTTTGGAAGCATATTGTGTTCTTTCTATGAACATAGCAAGTTGTATCCTTGAATAAGGCTTCACATATATTAGCCCCTAGAACAGAAAAAATACATGTCTTAGCCTCACTTGCATTGAAACAACAAAGCACAAAGAGGAAGTATGTTGACATACAGCCATTAGATTCTGGGCTGAAAAAGCCACAATATACCCTGCTTATGTAGTGCACACTGCTTGGGTAAAACTGGGACAAGGATGCATGGACTTAGGGAATATCTTTGCTAGTTTTTTGTAAATTAAGTGCACCAAAATGAAATTGACTTTAAAAAAGGCAGATAATAGGACTTTATAACTTGAAATTTAAACTTTTACTCTTTTTATTTCTTCTTCCTCCTCCTCCTCCTCCTCCTTCTCCTCCTCCTCCTCCTCCCCCCCTTCTTCACTTTCTGTATAGCCCTGGCTGTTCCGGAACTCACTATGTAGACCAGACTGGCTTTGAACTCATGGAGATCCACTGCTTTTGTCTCCCAAGTGCTGGGATCAAAGACGTGTACCATCACTTCCTGGCTTTCCTCATTCTTGTAGCGTCGTAAAGCTGTCACTTTCCCTAGTCTTATGCATCTTAGTTTGTACATACACTTGTGCTTTTACACACAGGTCAGTTAATTTGCAACAGATGCACAGGTATCCTTCTACTACTCAAATGGCAAGGAACAAAGGAAAAATACATGGGTACATAATAGTGACACTTTTAAGTTTAAAAACGTTAAAGAATGTAGCATAGCACTTGAGGGCATGGGAGGTGACATTAACACAGCGCATTTCTTTCTTCCTTTTTTTTTTTCCACATTTTTTAAAGACAATAAAACTTGATAAAAATCTTGTATTTTCCTTAATTTAATTCCTTTCTCTCTTCCCCAGAGAGAAGTTTATTTATAAGTTGCTCTATACTCTTCAATATATGTTTTTAAGTGATGTATTCCATATACATACATACATTTACATTAAACGTTAGACTTTATTTTTAACATTCAGTATATTTGAGGGTTTGCCTGTGATGGTCATATTTGTTTTGTTTTTTGTTTTGACACATTTTCTCTGTGTAGCCCTGGCTGTCCTAAAATTCACTCGGCAGACCAAGGGGCCTCAAACTCACAGAGATTGGTTGCATTTGCCTCCAAAGTGATACCTTTGCCTCCCATGTGCTGTGATTAAAAGTGTGCATTGCCACCCTCCCTATGAGGGTCATGTGCTAAGCCTCTGTGTGATGCTCTAGTGTCACCTATATTGGTTTTACGAAGGATTGGTAGAGGACAGGCTTTTCTGTTCTGTTAGTATTATGGAATAAATGATACTTTTCTTTCCTTGTTTATAAATTTAGGAATTTCTCCAGAGTTTGAAGTCTAATGAAAAAAAATCCCTCTTTTAAATCTTATGCATTTGAATTTTATCTATTTCTATTGAATTCTAGAAATGTTTGTTGAGATTTGTGGTAGAAATATCTTGGCAGCTTAAGTCTCATGCTCTTTTTTAAAAAGATATTTTTAATTTATTTACATGTACATGTGTGTATGTATGTATAAGCACATGTCCCTGAGGTTAGGGCCTCCTATGAAGCTGGAGTTACAAGCAGTTGTAAGCTGCCTGTTGTGGGTGCTGGGAATTGAACTCCGGTCTTCTACAAGAATAACACATGTTCTTAACCACTGAGCCATCTCTCCAGCCCCAAGTCTCATGCTCTTATCTCCATTCTCTTCCCCAGGCATGCCCTTTTTTTGCTCTGCAGTAAGAAATGCCCCTTTGGTGATATAGCCAGCCATTATTCCCATAAACTTTTCTGCGTTGGGGCTCTCACTTGCCTTTGCATGTGATCTGTTCAGTATAGTTCATTTGCCTTTTCTCTGTCTTTGTGTTTTTGGGTGTGATGGCAGAAATCTTTGTTGTAAAAAATATTTGAAGTCATCCCAAAGCACAAAAATACATCAACCAACCTATTACTTCTATGTTTGTTCAGGAATGGAAACTTTTCTTTAATTTGTTTTGTATATCTTAGGGAGAGTTGTGTTGATTGCATATAGGTACAGGCTAACTCCTAATGTTTTTACTCTTTAAATTTTAAATAATTAAGTCAGTTATTTCCTTGGAGCTTAGCCGAGACTAGACCAGTATCTTTATACTCAAGGCCCCCAAAACCTTACAGATGTTAAAAAGGTCAGGGAACACTTAGGTTAGTTCTGCTGATTTGATGTGTGAGATATAGTCCAGTCACCAGCAGCTGGGCATCCATCTGCCTGTGTCTGTCCTGCTCCCACCCAGCCTTCATCCTCTGTGCTATTGGGGGAGGGGCTTGAAGGAAACAAGACCTAGAGGTCAAGGTACCTAGGCTTTTAAGAATGTTTACATCTACACTCTGCTTACCCACCCACCCCCAACATGGAGAAATTTTTCTAATATTCCCATTAGTAGAGAATCTAAGTGTGACTTTGTTGAAGAGGTAGATGAATTCTTTACACAGGGCGTTGGTCTCTCTCTAGACATGGCCTGGCATTTCATCATTGATAGTTATCAGAAATCTCTGCGTCTGTCACCAACAGTCTGTGTTGAGGGTGCTTTGTTCCTTCTTGAGACGCTGATGAGTGTAGAGTGGGTGGTTTGTTGAACAGATGGAATTATTTTTGATTGTATGAGTTACATAAAAGAGTTCCTGTGGTTGCTAAGAACCTTCTAAAGGAAGGTGCGGTCATGCCACACAATATTTGCTGCTGTAGACTGCAAATTAGTCATATTAAGACACACAGAGAAAGAACAAACAGAAGAGGGGAGTGGGGGGACTACGTGTGTGATGATCATAAATTCTCATTGTCCCTGAAGCAGTGTGCTCTGAAAGCAGGGCTGGAGGAGGTGACCTCAAAGGTTAATTACTGTCACAGTGAGATTTTATGACAAGCCCTACTTCCTTCCATAGATTGTACCCTGTGGCAAAGGCACGACCTCAGGATGCCATGGAAGGCCATCCTGGTTTTTTCACTTTTCCTCATGTACAGGCGGTAACTGTCCTCAGTTTGAGTACTCATGTCTTTTATAAAGACAATAATTTGGTGACGTATTTTCTGTCTGATTCCTATATATAACAGTGAAAGCTCTACATAATTCTTTAGTTGAAATAATTAACAGAGTATTTATTTCTTTTGCTTTGCCAGGCAATCTTTGAAGTCATATCCTCAGAGCATTCATACTTACTCAGCTTGGAAATCTTAATACGGATGTTTAAAGATTCTAAAGAACTGAGTGACACTATGACTAAAACAGAGAGGCATCACCTTTTCTCCAATATTACAGATGTCTGCGAGGCGAGCAAAAAGTAAGTGGTCTTCAGTGTAGCTGTGGCTAGTCTGAGGCAGTACTTGCCAGGTGACACCTATGTCTTCTGACTAAGGTACTGGTCAGGTTAGGATGTCTGATTGGCTGGTGTCCTCATCCCTTGAAGTCAATTTTAAGATGTGTTTTGAGTTGTTTCTTTAGATGTCTAGCATCTGCAGTTGTTACTTGTCTCGCAGGGAGCTACCTCAGTTCTCGATGCCCTCCCTTTCACTGCCTGCTGCTTGGTTCTTTTCTTTTGTTTACACCAGCAGGAGCCTGTTCTGGGCTGTGCTGTGTGATACTTGTCTGGTTTAGTTTAAAAAAAAAAAAAGGGCTTCTATCTTTGATCTACATATGCAGTATTTTGGTAGGCTCTAACAGTATTTCTAAACAGTTGTTTTTCATTGTTTTGCTTTGAGTTTTGTTGTGAAAAGTTGATGCATTTTTGTAATACATTTTCATACATTCAAAACTTATATATTTAACTTTTTTCCCCCAGATTTGCTTTTTTTTTTCACCTAAATAGGTTCAGGTATACACAGATGATATTTTGCTGATAAGTGCCTCAGTGTTTAATATAGCATTTCTTTACATAATTGCACTTTTCTTTATAATTCTATTCTATTTGAATTTTTTTAAATCTTAGCCTATACTTTTGCTTTTATTTTCTTCTGATTTTTTTTATTTAATTAATTTATTCTTGTTACATCTCAATGGTTATCCCATCCCTTGTATCTTCCCATTCTTCCCTCCCTCCCATTTTCCCCTTATTCCCCTCCCCTATGACTGTTCCTGAGGGGGATTACCTCCCCCTGTATATGCTCATAGGGTATCAAGTCTCTTCTCGATGACCTGCTGTCCTTCCTCTGAGTGCCACCAGGTCTCCCCCTCCAGGGGACATGGTCAAATGTGAGGCACCAGAGTACTTGAGAAAGTCATATCCCACTCTCCACTCAAGTGTGGAGACTGTTCTGACCATTGGCTAGATCTGGGTAGGGGTTTAAAGTTTACCGCCTGTATTGTCCTTGGCTGGTGCCTTAGTTTGAGCGGGACTCCTTGGCCCAAATCTGCCTATCATAATGTTCTACTTGTAGGTTTCTAGGACCCACTGGATCCTTCTACATTGCTATTCTCACATGGTTCTCTCATCTAGAGTCCCAATAGGGTGTCCTCCCCTCTGTCCCAGTTTCCTGGTAAGTGAAGGCTTTCGTGGGACATGCCCATTGGGCTAGTATGCAGATATAAGTGAGTATATACCATTTGAGTCTTTCTGCTTCTGGGTTAACTCACTCATTATGATCATTTCTAGCTCAATGCATTTATCCACAAATTTCAGGAATTCCTTGTTTTTAATAGCTGAGTAGTATTCCATAGTGTATATGTACCACAGTTTCTTTATCCATTCTTCTACTGAGGGAAATTTAGGCTGTTTCCATGATCTGGCTATTATGAATAAGGCTGCTATGAACATGGTTGAGCAAATTTTCTTGTTGTGTGCTGGAGCATCTTCTGGGTATATTCCAAGGAGTGGAATAGCTGGGTCTTGAGGAAGCCCTATTCCCAGTTTTCTGAGATAGCACCAGACAGATTTCCAAAGTGGTTGTACTAGTTTGCATTCCCACCAGCAATGAAGGAGTGTTCCTCTCTCTCCACATCCTCTCCAGCATGTGGTGTCGCTTGAGTTTTTGATCTTAGCCATTCTGATGGGTGTAAGATGGAATCTCAGAGTTGTTTTGCATTTCCCTGATGACTAAGGAGGTTGATGGAATCTCAGAGTTTCTATTTGAATTTTAAAAGATGTGTATAGGTGTATGTGTAATAGGTTCATTCATTTTAAATGCGATGCCACAGAAAGTTATATGGTAAGAATTCCCTGTATGTGTTGGTTGCTTGCCACCTGAAAAGCAGCTAGAACAAACATTTCTTCCTTATGTATCTTACATAGTAGATTATGAGTTATATAAGAAAATGTACTTTTTCTCATTTTGATTTAAATTCTGTAACATTCTGTCGAAAACCACTCTTCCCCCCTTCACCTACATTTTACAAGTCATGGCATGTCTGTACTTAAAAGTGTCTCCTTTTTAAAAAGTACTTTCTCATTGCAAATTGTGTATTGATGTCAGCAGCAGGTCACCAGTCCTGCAGCAGTTCTCAGGGTGCGGAGCAGAGGGGGTGTGGTGTGTGCGTCTCAGATCTGTCAGTTCAGTAAGGCCTGCAGGATGCAGTTTCCCTAATCCACCGGGCTTTGCTCATTGGGTAAGGCATAGTTCTCTAAGGGAAACTATCAGTGTACTTAATTTACTCTCTTTGTTGATGTTTAAGTTTTTGTATATATAATCTTAATAATCTCTCACCATCTTCTTTCTATATAGTACTTCCGGATCACGTTTTTGTAATTCTTGCTCTAGATCTGGATTCAGCTGTTTTTTGTTTGTTTGTTTTGTTTTGTTTGTTGTTGTTGTTGTTGAAGAGCCCTAGTATAATTTTTTTTTTTTTTTTTTTAAGAATTCAGGAGGTGCTCGTTGCTGGATGGTTTTTGACTTTCAATAGATAAAAAAAAAAAAAGTACAAATGCAAACCTACAGAACAAGATATACTTTTTAAAAAAGTGTAGGTATTCTAAGCTTATCAAAATAATACACCAAATGTGCAATTTTGTATGTTAGTTTAAGCTCCATAAAGCTTACACCGTTTTATCAAACCAAGAAATCCATCCTCTATCCCTGTCCCAACTACCCTGCTTCCTCCATATGTGCTTAAATTGTGAACAATTGCTGGGTTTTATCACACTTACTTGGAGGTAGGGCTGCAGTGTGCCATAATGTGGGGGGCCAGAGGACAACTTCAGGAGCAAGTTTTCTTTTCTTTCTTTCTTTTTTTTTTTTTTTTTTTGGTTTTTCGAGACAGGGTTTCTCTGTGTAGCCTTGGCTGTCCTAGACTAACTTTGTAGACCAGGCTGGCCTCGAACTCACATCACTCCACCTGCCTCTGCCTCCCAAGTGCTGGGATTAAAGGCGTGCGCCACCATGCCCAGCTAAGTTTTCTTTTTCACCATGTGAATTCTGAGAATTGAACCCAGGATGTCAGAGTTGGTGGCAAGCGCCCTTAACAGTTGAGTCATCTCATTACCCTTCTCTCAAAAGTTACTCTTTATCTTTGTTTTTAATAGAAGTCCTATAAACACATATATTCTGTATTGCTTCCTTAGGTAATACAAGCATATTCCTTACACTCTTCTCAACCTTTTTTTTTTTTTTCCACAACGAGATGGTTTAGTGATTCCTCCCTAGTCACTTATAAAGATAGTCATTCTTATTTCTGGCTGTATGATTGGCCCCTGAGAGGCCGTGTCCTGCCTTTTTCCTATAGCCACCTACTTAGGGACATAGAATTACTTTAGCAGTTGCATAGGGTTGGTTATGTTTTAGTTATTTTATCTTTGGAAAAAAACTGGAGAGGAATTGCACTATCGAAAGATAAATACGTATGCATTTTTGTTATGTATTGCCAAATTCCCTTCAAAACGTTTGCTGGATAAGCTCCTGAATCTCTACAGCCTTTCCAGCAGTGGGTCTGATAAGCAAGATGTGTTTTCTCAATATAGCTTTAGCATTTCTTCCAAAAGCTTTTTTTTTTTTTTTTTTAAGTAAAGCATTCTGGAGCATTCATTCTATAATTCAACTGATACTTAACCAATGGTGTTCTTCAGCATGTAAGTAGACTGTTCTCAATAGTGAGCATAGGACAGTGAAGCCTTAGGGTCATAGCAAAGGCACTAGTGTGCACTCGTGTGTTGCTTAACAGCCAGGATAAGATCAAAGAAATCCATCACGGGGAGGGGGTTTTGTCATTCTGAACATGCCTAAGATGGAGCGCACTGGCCCAAACCTATATGGTTTAGCCTACTGCACACCTAAGTGATAGTGTACTGGTAGATGATACTGGCACTGTCTCTTTGAGCCATGATTAAACAAAACAGAGTTAAGTAATCATAAGAGAAAATAAGACACAGGAAATATGTGAAACAAGAAGCTGCTACCAGTTTAACATGGCATATGGCTTTTATAAGCTTCTCTTCTTTAAGTAAAGGGAGTCAGAATTCATGCTAAAGGTATAAGAGGGAAACTCATGAACCACTGACATAGTTTTATCACTGTCAAATGTTTGTAGTACTCTGCTTTTGTACAGCTGGCAGCGTCTTAGGTTGGTTTACATCCGCATCACCACAAACATGAGTACAGCATTGTTCTACAGCCACATGGCTGCTATGAAGTGGTTAGGCACTAGAAATTTTTTAGTGGTCCACTGTTGACCAAAAGGTTCTGTGGTGCTCCACAGTACAGTGTTCTGGGTAACCTGCACCACTCATCACTTCAGGCACTCAAAAAAAAAAAAATGGAAGCCAAAACTTCTTGAAAGCTTGCTAAATTCAGTGATGTGAGCTTAATTGAGATATAGGTCTGTAGCAGGAATAATTATGCAGTCAATTAAAAACTTTAGAAGGATGCTTTAAAATATTAATTTCTTCATAGTATATCTAGAATATAAAGTAGATCCAAAGAGGAGAGTTTTCAATTGGTTTAGATTTTAATTATTTGAGAGGTAAAATTTATCAAAATATATAAAGGGTGGGCTGTGGCTATAGCTCAGTTAGCAGAATGCTGTTCCCAGCCTGAGAGCCTGGGCTGTTTCCCAGTAACATGTAAGCTGGCTGTGATGGCCTCCTCCTGAAATCCCAGCTCTTAAGAGATAGAAACAGTTAAGTTTATCATCAATTACATATTGAATTGGAGGCTACCTTGGGCTACACGAGGCCTATCTCAAAAAGAAAAATTAGGCAAAACCAGTCTGATAGATTTATTGTTTTAATTTTTGTAGCTTACTTTGTACATTTCATATCACATTTACATAAACCAAGAAGCCCATGAAAGAAGAAACAACACACGTGACACAAATCATGCATCAAAACTATAAGAGAGACACTGAACAAGTTAATGGCTAACAAACCTATATTTAATTAACCCAGAAGTAAGTCAGATTGTGAAATTATGGGTTAAAATTCCATTTTAATTTTAACTACTTACACGGGTTAAGCATTTCATGAACTTATTAAAAGACTCTTGTTTCTGTAATAGCACATAGTAAATAGCTAATCTGAACAGTAATGCCTGAATTGTATTTAAAAAATAAAAGTCGGGAGTCTGTGGAGGACCCAGATTGAATTCTCAGCATCCATAAGATGGTTCACAACCACCTGTAAGTCAGTTCCTGAAGATCCAGCATCCTCTACTGACTTCTGGGCACACATACAAGCAAATCTAAAACAAAGCATTAAAAAAAAAAACAAACAAACAACTAACTCTGGCACTTCTTAACTTTCTTTGAAGAAATAAAACCAGAAGGATCTTTATTGATGACATTTCTACTTTGCTTCCTTACGTCAGTGCACTGATTTGGATTGCTGCCTGTGCTGTGTGATCTGTATTTCAGCTGAGCTCCTTCTGCCTGATAACTCTGTTTATATTACAATAACTCCAATGGCAAGCATTCATTTGATTAAATTGAAATATCATTTCTTAGACAGAGCCTTTGTGATGTAGCATTCATTCAGTGAACTCCAGCAGTGACTCGTAAGTGAAGATATGAAACATGACACCCGTGAAAGGGTCTTGGTGTAAGCAAATGTAACACCTCGATAAATGTTCATTACTGACAGTGGACAGTGCTGATGAATCAAAGCCACGGCTGTCTGCAAGATTGTTCTTTCATGTAGTGAAAAGTGGTAGCTGTAGGTGATGGCATATATAGTGTAGATTGAGGTCAGAACACTGTTGACATCAGATTGACAGCGTAGCATCTGGTGCCCTTTGTGACACCTCAGGCTCTGTTTTCTAATTAAACCCCAGGTGGCCCTTCCATGCGAGATAGCATTTTTTGCACACAGGGGGCAAGGACAAAGGCTATTCTGATTCTGAGTGTGTACATAGCTGGCTGTCAGTGGTATGATCCTTTTAGATTCTCTTCTATGTGTCCAGTCACTCATTTCAGTCATCCTTACCTCCTGGTCAGCTAGGCTCTGCATTAGCCAGTGTGTGCCTTGTGGATGCTTGTATTATGGGACTGACTGTGGCTGTTAAGAATAACCCCAGCGTATGTGCTGAGGCATCCCACAGCCTAACACATTTCTGGAAACAGGAATGTTTGGGTCACATTAGAGGTCATGGGCTTTGGGCCATGGTGAAGTCAAAGGAGAGGAAGAGAGTATATGGATGGCAAAGGCTCATGTGGGTGGTTTTTTGCTGTTTGTTGAGGAATCTCACACTTAGCATTTGCATAGGGAGATAGTGTTGGTGTTGCAGAGAACAGTGTAGAATCTGCTGTAGACAGACAGAAACAGTCAACAATTGGTGGTGAGAGATTTGAGGCAGTTTCAGTCACAGAGCTAACCAGGATGGGATTGTAGTAAAACAGACAAAGGGGAAGAATTCGAAAGATGTTCAGAATATGGACTCCTGAGGATTTGCTGGAAAGGGAAAATTTTCATTTGCCTCCTAGGTGTCTGCCTGGCTGACTGTGGATGGAGGCACTATAATGTTGGAATTTAGTGAGGGAGATAAAGACTCCAGTATGGGACATGTTAAACTTAGGAATGTGGAAAGTGATGAAAAGGTGTCTAGTTGAAAGGAGGAAATAGGCTAGGTGTGGTGGCCCATGTCTTAAACCCAGCTCTTGGTAGACAGAGGCAGGAAAGTCTTTGTGAGTTCAGTTTGAGGCCAGCCTGGTACACACACACAGTGAGTAAGTTCCAAGACAGCAAAGCTACATAGTGCGACCCTGTCCCAAAGAAACAAAGCAAATGAACAACAACAATGGGGGGAGGGAGGGAAGACAAGGAAAAAAGAAAAAGAAAGGAGAAAAGAGAACTCTAAAGAAGTTTTGACTGGTTCTATAGAATTAAGTCACAAAGTGGTTCCTGTCAGTGTGGGTTTAAATAACTTACCAGCCTTGTAGCAGTGGTCTTTAAAGTGGTGATGATGAAACCATTTACCCCCAAGGCTACTTAGAAGTCTTGTGATTTGGGAGCTTCACTGACATTAGTAGATGAGGTCTGGGTACAATCGGTCATAGTCCTGGACAAATGAGAATGATTGCTTTGCAATGCATAGATGAAGGACAAGAAGATGAATATTGATCCAGAAATGCTTGAGGAGCCTGTGGTTAGAGTAAGTGAGCTAGGTAGGATGAGAAGTACGTAGTGGGTACCAACCTTTAATCCTTTGGTCCTAGAGAATTTGCCTCTCGAAAGCATCTCTCATAGTACTGTGTGCTTGGCAACTGTCTGCTTCCCAACCCTTTGTTAAAAGTCAATATGGAGGGAGAGCCTTGCCTCCTGCTGACTCTGTATGAGTCCCCTCCTCTTAAGAAATGCTACTCTGTTTTTATAAGATAACTAGAGAGAAGCCTGTAAAGTTAAGTGGTCCCAGGATGGCTGTGGGCCAGTCTGTGACTCCAAGCTTAGGTTTCCTTTCTTGAACATTAACTGAGTGGACATCTTGGCTCTGACTCAAATTTGTGAACTACCTAACTCATGGTCTTTTTCTCTTTTAAGGACCAAAAGCTTAATAATGAAAAATGACAATAAAATATATTTTCTATAGTCTTCCATTTAAAAACAAATAGGTTTGTCATAAATAGATAACATACATGGCATGTGCTTTGCCTGTTTAAGTAGTTCTCCTATTTTTGCCCATTTAGATAATGTACATAGAATGGTGCTGTTAGTAGAATGAGATCTATGTTATTATCTTACATCAATTTGCAGTAGTATATATCCAATTCTAATTATTTATAAATTCATAATACTTCCCTATTAAAAGTTGATACTGTCAGCAAGGGAAATTCACTCATTTGCTGCTATGTCTAGGCCATCCTGTTGTTGTCAACATCTGTAAGATCTAAGCAAGGGCTAATTGCATTTGAAAGTTTTCTGAAAAATGAAAATTATGTGACTCTTTGATGTTTTACATGCAATGTATTTTTGCCTCCAATCCTGTGCTTTCATTCTCAATACTATGTCCTGCTTGCATTATTCTGTGCTGTTATTTGTATCCTCTAAAATAGGTAGTGGAGAGCTCTCAAGGGGCTTATTTCTTCTTTTCCTCATTAAAAAAAATGAAAAAAAAAAAAAAGAAATATCAGATTTCTTTGGAAAGCCACATGAAGAAAAAATGATGCCCGTCTTCTGCAGAATACAGTCAGAGTGTCCTTCAATGTGCTTTTGTATCCCGAGGAGGTGATTTTGTTCTTGGCCTGTAATGAGCAGTTCACCCAAGTTCTTCCACTTCCTGCTTTGCTCAGAGAATAAACTATGACAACAATAAACACACTAAACAATACTTTACCTCACTTGCTTGCCCATTTTAATCAGGTTATAGTTAAATTGAGATAAAAGGGGAGATATTAAATACTATTATAAGTACACATGCCTTAGTAAATTGCTTAATAGTAACAAAGAAGGCATTTTGTTTAAATACTGGCAAAGCCTAGATGCATTGTGAAATATGTTTTCTATTTGATATTAAAATTTTAAACTTCAGTGCATTAAGCAAATAACAGTAAACCCCCACAAAGTCTTTTATGGCATTAATATTAACATTTCACCCTTTTAACTGATTCATACAGAGAATCTCTAAAAGAAAATCATATTAATTTAAGTAGGCAAGTGAAGACGAAACTCTTTAGGTTGAGAGACCTGTTTGGTTTCTGCCCTGAAGTAATGACTCCTCTGGTGTTTCTTATTAGCAAATGTTCTTTCTTTCCTCTACATGTAATATAATTTACCAGAGTCTCTTTGGAAAGTAAACCCCTTGCCCTACTTGTCTTTATTAAGCAGAGAAACTCCCCCCTGCCCACCCTTTTCTTGTTTCTAAAACCAATTTCTTCAGCTGACACTTCACAGACAGAAAGATAGAAGAAGTCAATCTTTGTGACTTTTATTGGCTTTTTCGCCACCTGGAAATAGGGGCCCAAGGTGTTTATCTGAAATTCTCTGCAAGTCTTTTACACAAGTGTGAGAGAAGTAACAGCCATAGAAAGACGTCGTCACCTCAAGCAGAAAAATAATGGCTTCCAATGTCTTCATAGACATGGTTCTTCTAGCTAAGGCTGAGGGGAGTGGGTGGGTGAGCTGAGGGTTTGTGAAACAGCAGGCACTGATGCTGGTTAGACATGGCTGATGGGAAACATGTACTCTGTTCTGATGTGCGGATGTGGCTCATCACGTAGTACTCCCATGGGGACAGGTGCCAACAGTGGTGTTTCGGAACCTAGAAACCCCAAACTGGCAGTAAAAGAAGAGAAGAAATAGCCAACCTTAAAGCTGGAATCATATTCCGATGCCTACATTATATGACTTTTCTCTAAAAAGGACAGAAATTGGTGAAGTTGACATGAAGGTATGAGTGAGTTAAGAAGCAGACTTTGTGAAAGAGTAAGAGGCAGTCAGACCTTGACCCTGTCGTTGATTCTACATTTGATTCCTTGATGCCCCTCTAGACCCCAGTGACAAGAAAATAACATAGGTGAACCTTGGAGTGGGTGACACAGGCCATCCCAGGGGTGGACCTAGGACCTTCTGACAGTGGACACTTGGGGCATTTTACTCCTGCTCTTCCTCTAGAGTGCTTCTAGCCTGCCACATGTGGACCCTTTGCCCTTTTCTGTTGAATAGTAATTATCATTTCATAGGTTTGGTATCATTTTACAAACCTCCTCAATAGTATTTATTGTCAGATACGTCATCACTGTTGTCATCATTTTTAGGAAGCAACACATGGGAAATTATAGTTCCTACATGTAATTTTCACATGTCAAAAATACATTCACTTTAGTAACATCTTAGGCAGAACTTACTGATACCAAATCTTAGGATTTTCCCCTTCTATGAAAACAAAAACAAAACAAAACAACAACAACAAAACCAAAAGCGAACAAAACCCACTGTATCTCTAACCTTCTGTGAATTGTTTTGATAATTTAAAAATACATGCAAAGTCTTTGTAAGCACAGCCCCATGTAAGCTATCACATAACAATGCTGCTTCAACTATTTTTAAATATTTTAAAGCATTTATTTAGTAAGGTTGGAGGCATATGTACATATGTGTGGGGGTATGCCTGCCACAGCCTATGTATGGAGTTTGAGAACAACTTGTGGCAGTCTGTTCTTTCCTTCCACTATGTGGGTTCAAGGGATGGAACTTAGACCATCAGACTTGGAGGCAAGCATCCTTACCAGTGGAGGTATGTGAAATAGGTCTGGATTTTGTTTTTCCAACCTTTTTTTTTTTTTTAATTCTCTGTTTAATTGCCTTTCCCAGCATTAGTCAAGAGAAGCCTAAAGAGTTGACCTAGAGTCATCTGAAAGAGAAAGCCTTGGTTGAGAAACTGCCTCCCTGGCTATGGGGTATTTTCTTGAATAATAATTGATACAGGAGGGCCCAGGCCACTGTAGTCAGGGCCACCCTGGGGTAGCGACAGGGTTCTATAAGAAAGCAGATGGAGCAAGCTAGAAAGTAGTGTTTCTCCGTGGCCTGTGCTTCTGCGCCTGCCCTGACTTCCTGCGGGGATAGACTGTGGTGTGGATGTGTAAAATAAACCCTTTCTCCCCCTGCCCCCACCCCCGGTTGGTGTGATCAGTGTTTTAGCACAGCAACAGACGTGTAAATTAAGACACTGCTGGTGGGGCACAACATATTACTTATTATGCCATTTTAGAAATCCTCTTTATTTTGACATTGAATGAAATCAAAGGGCAAGGCAAATGGAAGCCACTGTGATCATACAGAAAATATTAGTTAGGACTTAGTTGGTAACGCAAACCTGAGTGATTTATTTTCTCTTAGGCTGGTGGTTTCCACCATTCATGCCAATGTTTGGCAAAGGCCGGAGAGTGCTCCAGCTGCCAGCTGAGCTGTCCTTTTTGGATTCCTTTGGGACTACTATAACCCCACTGCCACAGCCTTATGCGCTGCTGCCTGCACAAGTCCAAGAGCCTGTGACTTAGGAGTTGCCACATGGCAGATTTAGGTTTAGCTAAAGATCTCAGTCGGAGCCCACCACACTGTCAGCAGCCTAGTCACTGGGATCACCCTTCAACGAGAGTAGAACTCTATGGAAAAAGAAACAGTGGCTGGGGTTTAGTTGCAGCAGTTCATCTGCCTTGCATTTGCAGCTGTGGATTTTAAGGCATTTAGTGGATTTTTTTTTTTTTTTTTTTGACTCTGCCAGTTGTGAGTAAAACAGTCAAGACCACCCAGTTTTTTTTCTTCCTTTCTTGTTTCTTTTTCTTTTTTGGCAGTGGAAAAGATCTTAATGTAAACTTGACAATCTAGCCAAGTTAAATCTAACACTTGGTTTAAGCACAAGAAGGGTGGTTGATAAATGAAGTTGCAAAGGCAACCTGTGGTGGGTGGTATAATTGTTGGCTGCTAACTTTGTGCACCTAAGCATGGATTTCCCAGAGTTCCAACACCTGTCATTTCATCAGACTTGATCCTTTAGGATACTATAAAGTACCATCATTTTACATTTCTGAGTGAAAATATTGAACCCAAAGTAATTACTTGAATCTATTTAAACTCATTCCTTAAATGAGGTTAAAGTAAGTGAGATTTTTTTTATTTTTTCAGATGTATTTACCCTGGACAACCTATCAATATACACATGTGTAGCAGGTAAAAGTTTATTCTCAAGAGCTAAATTTCAACTTAGAATACTAGGGAACACACACATGCGCACATGCCCACATATGCACACTCATGTTGTATATACACACAGACATACACATACAGACACACAGACACAGAGAGAGGGGGGTTGGGGGGGGAGAGGGAGAGAGAGGGAGAGGGAATTACTATAAATTACTTTTTGATGTACATCTTCCAATGGACTCAGAATTGTACAGCTTTTCTTATATCTAGGTGCCTTTGCAGCCTCTGTGACATTCTGTTTTCATTTCCCCATTATGTCCTCGTTGACACTGTAAGCAAGGGGGGAAGGGTGTCTAGTGTCCTCAACTGTAACTGTCTCTGAATGTGCCCATGTGCCCCCCCCATTGCAATGCTACTGTATAATATAAAAATAAGCTAATGGATCACATGAGTGTCTGACAGTTCATAATTCACTGTATCAAAAAGGCATCTCAGTAGCTTAGGTTAAATTCCTTTAACCACTTCAGCAGTGAGTTGAAGAAGAAAAGGAAAGTGTATGTTTGGAAAGTAGTTTGGAACTTAGTTTAGATTTATATAATTTTCTAATACTTAGTATAAAAATATATTTGCAAAATAAACTTTTGTAAAAAGTTTGAAAGGTTCCCAAGATTTAAGTGAAAGAATTCTTTAACTCTTAAGTGATAATGTAAATATTGAGCCATCTGTCATCAAGTTTTATTTTAATTTTTTTTTTTTGAGACAGGGTTTCTCTGTGTAGCCTTGGCTGTCCTGGACTCCCTTTGTAGACCAGGCTGGCTTCGAACTCACAGCGATCCGCCTGCCTCTGCCTCCCGAGTGCTGGGATTAAAGGCGTGCACCACCACCGCCCGGCTTATTTTAATTTTTTAAGATCTCAACTTTATGGAAAAAGCTGTGAAAATACAATTTCCCTTAAAATTCATTTTCTGTATTCTAAAAGGAGAGATGAATAATATCTTAAATATCAACTCAGTATGTTATTACCACTCTACAATTTTTTCAGGCTATGGATTAAATCGTTGTATGTCTAGAAGGATTTTCTGAGGCGCTCATATGTTTAACGAATGATGTTAGGCATAGGTCTTAGCAAAGACTTTATCTACACAGTGTTTTCTTTGGATTTCAAAAAGGTTTCGGGAAATGACTTGGGCTTGGAAAAAAAAATCTGTGGAAAAGTGCCATGGAAATGTCAAGATTGGCTCAGATTGACCCTGTCACTTGTGGGGGATTCAGACAAAGGTCTCTTTGTAACTAGCAAACTGCCTTTGTATTGGGAGCTCATTGGAATGTCTTTTCTGCAGAGGAGACCCATCTGTAGAAGCAGAACCGGGCACAATGGCAGTGTTTGTGCTCGCCTATGGAAGCGGCCCTGCTTCTCCTTCTCTGCATCGTGTGTGCATTTGATGCTCATTTACTTGTATAAGCCAATACAAGTCTGCACTTGTATGACTGTGTGGATCCCTTGAAGAATGTGCAGGAAGCTGGGTGTGGTGGTGCAAGCCTTTAATCCCAGGACTCAGTGAGGCAGAGGCAGGTGGATGGCTGTGAGTTTAAGGCCAACCTGGTCTACAGAGAGTGAGTCCAGGACAGCCAAGGCTCCACAGAGAAACCCTGTCTCAGAACACCCCCTCCCCCCAAAGAAAAGAATGTGCTGGAAGTCACCTTCTAGGATGTCTTCAACTACCCATCTCTGAAGTTGAAATTCTACCCAACTCCATTTTATTGGAAAAATCAAACAACTGAGGCAGTACAATAAATTGCTTTCTTGGATTTTTCTAACATTAAGGTCTTTTAGGAGAGGTAATTTTTTAACCTCTAGGTCACAGGCTTAGCTGTCTTTAACTCTGGAGCGTCTGTTCCTTTTGGGAAGGTTTTAAGCAGCGCTCCTTCTGAGGGAAGGACTGCTTTGTCTTGGTTGCATTCCTACCACCCCTGGTTTGAATTTTGCCTTCCCTTTATCCTTTCCTACCTTTCTGGCCAACATCTGGTTTACTTGTATAGTATTACCTGTGTGATCAGAATGGAGTTAAGTTGACTAAGGTACCCGTACTACCTTACTCATAGACTCACAGCTTGAGAGCTATCTTAGTACTATTTTTGGACAAGCTGATTCCGATTTGTCCTGAAATAAGTTTGAAAAATATGATTTGGATTCAAAACTCTTACCCCCTTACAAGCTGTTGAGCAAAGCATATGAAGAAAATCACGGTTTTTTCCTTTTATATTCTTTAGAGATGTTCCGCGGGGAAGCACTTGCCTCTGCCTATTTTATTTCAGCTTTCTAAGCATGAACTAATGCCCAACTTTGAAGACTGGCTTCTGTTGATTGTACTGCCTTTCTTGATAATGGGCGGAGGAATCTCAGTCTCACGCTTGGACTGGTCGCTTCCCCACTGCTGGCCTATCAGCTGCCCAGTGAGCTTTTCCTCAGCGAGGGGCTGATGTTTATCAGGATAACCACAGGACCCAAAGCCCTGGCTTTTAGGTCTTTGCTGAAGCAACGTTATCACCAGTTCCCACTGGAGACTTCCCTATTACTTGCCAGTGCCTCCCCAAGGCTGTAACTTCTTCCAGTGGTGTGTGGCTCAGAGCAGTGAGCCTTGCAAAGATGACACTGGCAGACTTTACCGAAGGCTCAGATGTGTGTGCATATTAGAGTCTGACAGTTGTAACAGACTTGGGGATGTCTTGAAAAATATAGCTACATGTATCACTATAATATTTTTTTTAATTGGGACAGATTAGTTTGAGAAGGTAAATGATCTGCTAACGTAAAAGTTCTCACCCTTCCTAATGCTGTGACCCTTTAATACAGTTCCTCATGTGTGGGGACCCCCAACCATAAAAGTATTTCATTCCTACTTCATAACTATAATTTTGCTACTGAATCATAATGTAAATATCTGATCTGTAGGATATTTGATTTCCGACCCCCGTGAAAGGGTCCTTTGGCTCCCAAAGGGGTCTCAACCCATAGGTTGAAAACCAATGTCCTATAGGAGATGAGTTTGAAGATTATTTTCTGAGAGTGAACATTGAAGTTTCAAAAAGCGGGTGGGAAGAGACCTTTATACGCAGATCAGAGGGCTTTGCACTTTTTTTACTAGGAAAATATAGCATACTATTTTGATAATTCTAGTTAATGGGTTTCTTGGAAGGGCCTGCATTGACTTGTAGGTCATGTCTGAATTCATGAAGTATGCACTAATCCGAATTACTTTTGATGCATTGGTGGTGCCTGCATCTCCCTTCATAGCTGTGTGCCTCTCCCCCCTCCCTCGGGGCTGGCTCAGCCTTTGCCCATCTGGAGGAGGTTACTCTAGTTACAACTCCAGGAAACAGTGGTTTAGAGGCTTTGCCTTCCACCACTCGAAATAATAGTTGTATACATGAAAAATTGAAATTCTATTGAGGACTATGCAGTGAAAAAATAATTTCCTACTAAAGCAGGTTTGGTCATAGCTTCCAGAGGTACATAGAGAGTTTATGTATGGACGCCAATGACTGTTTGGGTTTATCAGCTAGCCAGAGTTTTACATAAAAGTAACACTCACTATCCTTTCTTCCCTCCCTCCCCAAATATGCTCCACTTTCTCTATTTTCTTCTCTTTAGGAACTTTAAAAAATATTATTTGTTATTTGTGTGTGTGTGTGTGTGTGTGTGTGTGTGTGTGTGTGTGTATGTGTGTGTGTGTATGTGTTTGGTGCAGGAAAACATGCCATGGGGCATATGTCCGTCACAAGACAGGCAACTTTAATCAGTTCTCAGTTCTCCCAGCTTCATGTGGGTTCAGAGGGAATGAACTCAGATCATGAGGCTTGCACTTTTGGTGGCAAGTCCCTTTACCCACTGAACTAGCTGTCCCCACTTTAGGAACTTGTAACAAAAAGCTATGCATTGATAATAGTCATTTCTGTAAATATGGGACTCTTTAAAACATGATATCTTTATCTTTCATAACATATTTAGGCTATAAGGCTTTTTTGTTTTGTTTTGTTTAAGAATTATCTGTTGAGGGCCTACTATGGGCTCAGACCCTAGAAATACAACAGTAAACATGATAGACAAAAATTTGCCTCTTCTATGACTTGGCCAGATAAGCATGCCTGGTACAGGTGCCAGACAGATAGGGAGTTTCAAAGTGGGAGCTGCACCTGGTGCAGGGAACCAGGAAGTGACCCTTCTCACTTCACAGTTACTGTTCCAGCCTTTATTACTCATTGGATTGACTTTAGAAGGTAATGGTCTTCACCCATCTAAAATAATATACTTATCACAGGTTGTTAATTATTTATATTCAAGAATAACTTCATTAAAATTGGACAACTGACATGTGGAACATAGTTTACTTAATAAACCAACATTTCCATGCTGCAAATAAATCAATCATGGAAGCCAGTCACAGTGGTGCACACCTGCAATCCCATCACTCAGGGAGGCAGAAGAAGGCAGATGTCTGTGTGTTCAAGGCCAGCCTGGTCTACAAAGTGAGTCCAGGACAGCCAGGGCTACACAGAGAAACCCTATCTCAAGGGCGGAGGCATAAATTATTCATTGAGCTGTAATATGAACTTTTTTCGTTTTGTTTTGTTTTTGTTTTTAAATAAAACCCAAACCTGAGTCATGCTCCAATTCAAAATACTAAATACAAATCTAGTTTGAATGCATAGTTTTTCAAGTATTTCCTTGCTTCTGGAGGTTTCATACATTTTGAGGGTTTGGTAATGGGCAGTTGATACAACTTAAGGGGAAGGCATCTGGCTTAAGCCAGCCCACTAAAATATCCCTTTACATCATGCCCTCAGGGAATGCTTAGTTTTGTTAAAATTTCTCTAAGTCAAGATTTCACTTTATTTTTAAACTACTCAGCTAACTTATTTGAAATTGGAAGTGTAAATAGCGAAGTCAGCCAGCCGTCTGTGCAGCAGACCTCAAGTTTAACAAAGGCCGTACTCACTGCTGTAAGTTTAGTTCTCATAATAAACCACATGGCACATGTGAGTTCATTTTATTCTTACTCTGTTTTGTGATTAACTTTTTCCATGTGCACGTCTCCAGCCTTTTGAAGTTGAACAAGACAGCACTTTGCCCATATTAACAATTTCTTGACGTTGTGACAAAAGGCAACTTAAGAGGACAGGTTTATTGTGCTCGGCTTGAAGGTACAGTCCATAGTGACTGGGTAGCATTCATGGCTGCAGGAGTGTGTGGCTGAGACTCTGCATGTCTGGGTGGACCAGGGAGCAGACAGAGACAAATGCTGGCCCTTAGCTGGCTGGCTTTCTCTCCCCCACCCACTTTTAATTCAGCTCAAGATCCTAGTTTGTGGAGCAGTGCTGATCATACTCGGGGTGGGTCTTTTTTCTTTGTTGGTCCTTTAAAAACACCTTACGGTCTTCCTCACAGATGACCAGTGAGACTCTCGGTCCACACCAACCATCCCCTAGCTGCTATCTGCTATCATGCCCTTAACTAGGGTCCTGCTGCTGACTTGGTGACATGTTTGTTGCATCTTCATGTTTCAGTTGTGATTTCTGTTACTTAAAATAGTCCAGGCTGGAGTGCTGTCAAGTGTACAGTATTCCATAGCAATAAGAGTGTAGCACAGCTTTGCAGATAAATTTACGCTTGTGTTAACTTGCATTTTTAATGCTGTTGGTATGAGTTGAATGTCAGCAAATCAGCATATTTACATAGTTAAAACTAAAGGTATACTTGTATTAGTGAGTTTATATTAAAGAATCAGATATTTGTGTATTTGTGTCTCTCTATATCTAATAAGGCATATTATCATTAAACAAGGTTATATATTGATTGTTTGATGAAAATACTGTGACTAGAGGCTTCTAGAAGCTTAACCAAGGTCTCTCCTAGCAGCTGATTTGTTCAGAATTCTGTCTTCCTGTGTGGGAAATATAAGTACTGTGGCGATTGAGAATTGATAACAATTATAAAACCAGAAATGTCACACTGCTTGCTAGTACTACTTAGCTTTATTTCTCTTTAGTCTTTCATTATGTCCTAGGGCAAAATAGGAATAACTTAGTTTAGATGTAATAAACAGGAAAACAATTTCACCCTTTTAGTGAAATAACTCAGGACTATTAAAAACTCTTAATTACATTTTAGTTGCTTTGTCTTAAACATTATGTAGACTGACAATTAGAATCTGCTGGTGGTGTCTTAACAGCTTAGCATGGTGGCTAAACATACTCTGGGTCTGCTCTGTTCCAATCTCTGTTTCACCTCCTGTCTTGTGCGGCTGGTGGTAGTCAAGCTGCCTGGCATCCTTGGTATTCATGTATGCTTGTTAAGGAAGATGAAAGCAGAATGCACTTTTTTCAGGTTTTGTAATAAATAGTTAATACATGGGAAGGCCTTTGTTCATACCCATTTTCACTTATATTCTGAAGCCAAGACAAACATTTGAAAACTCACTATTATAGCATGGTTTACCTATTAGAATAGAGTGTGTTCAGCCAGGTGCTGTTAATGTATTTTCATATCTGAAGAAAATTTATCATCAACGTGGCTGTGGACACGTTGCCACACTCTCTTAAAGACTGATTGTGTTGTTGCCTTGGTGTTTTGCCAGAATGATATAAATAATTGGACTTTGCTCTCGTATACTTTATTCTGGCTCATTATGAATACTCATTGACAAGATTTTTCTGCTGATAACAGTCATCAAGAACACATTAGGATTATGAAGAAATGGCTGGGTACACTTTCTCTTTCATTTAACTTGCATCTGTAATTGAACTGTAAAAGTCCCTCAATTAATTAGACGACATACAGAGCAATCAATTGGTAAAATTGCAAACTTCAAAGCCTTTCTAATAAAAGACAAATATCTTACAGGTATACAGCTGTCAAAATGTGATGGTAATTGCAGTAATTAATTCTTGCTCGCAGCTGTCAGATACTAGTGAAGGCACTGCTCTCATTTACATTAGCATGAGAAACCCTTTAGGTGTGGGGCAGGCTGCTTGACATACATGTAGCTCTTTCCGATGAACAAGGTGCTGCTTTTCTGCATAGTTAAATAGAAAGCAGAAGTTGCAAACAAGCGTCTGTTTCTTTCCCCAATCAGAACTGGCGCTTACAGGTTCCTGCCAGGCATAAGTAAAAGCCTAATGAGTCCCTAATAACTACACTTGCTTCTAAATGGAGGAATTGAAATAGATTTCCATAATTGTTTTGGCTTCAATGGAAGGTCTTCACTGGTGTGTCTTATATGCCTAGTCATTTGATGATAATAATGTCAACCGCCATTTATGTAGGTCAGTGTGGGGCTTGCTGGGCTAAGTTCTTTTTACTTTATGTTTCCTAATCTCACCATCACCTAGGGAGGAGGTCAGATCTTTTTAGCAGATGAGAAGCAGAGGTTAAGTTAACAGTCTCCAAGTATTATGACCAGCATTCACACCCCCTTCAGGAGACAGAGCCAGCTAGCAGTCCTGTTCTGGGGAAGCTGTGGTGGGTGTTGGATGGTGCTAAGTGGCAATGGCTGACCATACCCTGACCTGCGAGCTCAGCCTTCACCCACTTTGCCATCGTCACCTCAATGTTGCCAAATATCCTAACTTTACAGGAAAATTAGGAACTATGGATGTGTAGGTGCATCCTTTGATTTTGATGTTGGCAAATAAGCAAGTGATGTGCTTACATACAGCGTGAGTCCTTCTGCCACAGCTTACTAGCCCTGCTGACTCCGTGTTGGTTCTTGTTAGCCACACAAGTGGGAGGAGCTCATACCTGTGTTCCTGGTCATAGTCTCCAAGGTCCTCAGAGACCCTCATACACCCTCAGCTAGAGCTGGAGGGGAAAGGGAAAGTATGTCTTAGAGTAGTTGTGTGAATACTGCCACCGGGCTTTAGACAAGTTCAGCGTAAATGCTTTCCAGCAGACATATCTCTAATATTATGTAATTTGAGACACTAGCAAAATAGAGCTGTGTGATTTTAAGTAATAAAAGAGGCTTACCTTCCTTCATTTCCCCTCTTGGCTCATGTAGAATAGGAACTTTGAGTAATACTTCTCAAGAAGACCATATAAACATACATGCATACATACATACATACATACATACATACATGTGTATGTATGAACAGCTAACATATCAGGTGTACATATATGTATCTATGTATGTATGTATACCCACATTCACTTTTTTTCCTGAGTGAGATTGGGTTGGCCTATCAAAAATATAAAATAGGTACAAAATATTGAAAATTAATGAATTAGAAAAACCATGTATAAAGCACTGGGAGTAGAGGTACATGAGTGTAGTCACATCACTCAAGAGGCCCAAGCAGGAGGATCTTGGATTCCAGGTTGAAGAATAGAGCAAAACCCCATTTCAACAAACAAACAAACAAACAAATTAATTAATTAATTAAAACAAAACCTTGCGTGAACATTGAAAAAAACTAACAGCAAAGAGACCATTTTCTTCTTGCATCTCCAGATATTACATGCTGTGATGCTCCCTTAGCCTGAATGCTATATTTTATCAGTGATGGTGTCCTCTGTTCATTTAAAGCACTGCGTTCACCGCTCTGTCATAGAGTGGAGGGAAAGTCTGAGGGAGAGTGACGCAGGTAGGCACCCCTTTCTTATGGTTTCAAGGCTTCTGTGGACACTGGTGACCTCATGGCAGACCTCTGCCCCTGCACGTGCAGCTGCCTTTTATCAGTGCTGAGGAGAGAACTCCGCAGTCCTAACTGGCAGTCTGGATGGTGTCTAAGAAGCAGCCATTTTGCCCTCTTTTTACCTAAAACAGGATTGTCTCATGGGCTAGAGTGACAGCTCAGTGGTTAAAGGCACTTGCTATTCCTTCAGAGGACTGGAGCTTCATTCCCAGCACCTCACCGTGACTGACAGCTCTCTAAATCCATTTCCAGCATAATCTGATGTCTTCTTCTGGCCTCTGCAGGCACTGCACGTACATAATGCACAGACTTACGTGCTGGCAAAACATCCATACACAAAAAGAATAAATAATTTAAAAATACCAGTGTTATTGAGTTTTCCACAGAAATTAAAGTTTTCTCTTTTATTTTCCCATAAATCCTTAAATCGTCTTTAATAAAAAACTCTTCAAGGAATTAATTTATAGAAACCTGGAGATTTGTAAAAGAAAGCAACTTGTATGCAATTATGTTTTTCAAAATCTAAGATCCTGAAAATCCCTAGTGAAGACAGCTGCTTTCCACTGCTAGTGCATCGCACCAGATGAAGAGGATGAAGAGCCTGTTCTCGGTAGTGAAGGAGGCTGCTAATTCTCTACCCCTAGCCCTGGAGGAAAGTATTCACGTGTTCCATTTAGTTTTGTCTTACTCTGTTTTGTTTGAGAAAGAAATCAGTGAGCGTTTCTTTTGCCTGGTTCTAATGGACTCTAAGGAATACACTTGGAATTGATACAGTTTAACAGCAAGATATGTAAAAACCCACATGAAAAATAAATCACCATAGTTATCAGGTATGATACTATAAGTTAAAGTTCATGCCAGCTTTGTTAGCACAGGTGCCAGGATTTTTCAGAAATCTTCTGTTTGAAAGAAGGAAGAGCTGCCAGCAACTACAGCCTTTATACATGTTAGCAGGAGCTGAATGTCCCCTGGTCCCTTCTACCTCTCTCCTTCCTGAAGGACTCTAGGGCAGCCCTCCTAAGTAAATGTAGGCAGTTTCTTTGATCTTTCTCCATTTCTTACTAAAAGCTGGGACCAGCTCTGCTCCAGTGACACAGAATGAGAATGGAAAGTGCAGTGGGTTTATGTTTTGGTAGAAAAGGGACTAAATGCAAAGTGTATGTTTGTGGGGGAGGGATCAAAACCAATATTTTTCCTTTTTTACTGTATTTTTTAATTTTTCTTTTTTTATATATACATTTATATTATTACACATATATACAATGAACTACCTACAGCAAGGACTGTGAAACAGTCAGGAATTATATTAATGTTACATTCATAGTGATTTGACTATTTGTATTTGGCAGCCTTGAAGAAAACACCTTTCCTATCTTGGAGAGTCTAAAATTCTGAATATAAATCAATATCTATCATATCTCATCATTATCAACTTAAAATAGGTGTCTAGACCTAAAGACACCTTACCCCCTAAACAACTAAGCTTAATTGTAAAACTAAACTCTCTGGTCTTCAACCCCATCATAGATTTGAGAAGGAATAAAATTAATTACCTGAATAGTCAAGAAGTGCAGGTCAGTGGCTTCCAAAATGAGAAAATGACAGAGGCAGTTTGCTGCCTCATCAGTCACCCAAAACTCTTTATAACGTTGGAGCATCATCTTTACAGTGGTTTGTTAACATTAAGTTGTGAGTTGTAGCCGGGCAGCGCACGTCTGTAATTCCAGCACGGTAGGAGGCAGAGGCAGGCAGATCTCTATAAATTCAAGGCCAGCGTTGGTCTACAAAGTGAGTCCAGGACAACAAGGTTACACAGAGAACCCCTGTCTCGAAAAAACAAAAACAAAAATAACCCAAAAGGATGTGAGTTGTAGAAACATCAATACATCAGAGAAATTAGAGAATGGCAAACTGCTTGCAAGGTGTGAATAATCACCTCTCCCTGGACCAAGCCCAAACACTTTGTGTCTTTGCGAATACATCGCTGTGGTGATGTGCTTAGCATCCTTATGATGATATGATTCCATGATGATCTAGGCAGGTCCAGGCATTTATACTGGCCTAAATAAAGCAGCTAAGAGGGCAGAGTAGGAAGGGAGCTGGACAAGGTCTGTGTCCACAGGCCTCACTGGATATATTGTGGTTAGAAACTGGTAGTTAAGGATTTGATTCGCAAACCCAAGTAGTCCTGTTGTTCAGAGGGGAACATTATGACAGGCAGATCTCGGCCCAGGGGTCCTGCTCAAACTATGGCACCAGCCAATGACAATACGTGCAGTAAATGTCGAACCCCTAACCAGATCTAGCCAATGGACAGGACATTCTTCACAGTTGAGTGGAGAGTGGGGTCTGGCTTTCACACGAACTCAGGTGCCCCATATTTGACCACATCTCCTGGATGGGGAGACCTGGTGGCACTCAGAGGAAGGATAGCAGGCTACCAAGAAGAGACTTGATACCCTATGAGCATATACAGGGGGAGGAGGTCCCCCTCAGTCACAGTCATCGGGGGGGGGGGGAGGGAAAAGGGGAGGGAAGGAGGAATGGGAGGATACAAGGGATGGGATAACAACTGAGATGTAATATGAATAAATCAATAAAATATATTTTAAAAAGATTTTAGGAGTCATGGCTTCAGTGGGATTTGGAAGATGAGTCCGAGCAGGAGAATAGAGGACAGGCATAGTAAAAAGGCCCATTGGAGAGTCTGTGTGCTTTGAGATCAGGGTTTAACTAGAGAAGTAAGAGAAGAAAAGGGTTCCCGTACTCTCCAGCATATAAGACAACTAGGCATATTAGATGACTCCCAGCTTTTCCAATTAAAATATAGAGTTTGGAATGCACATCCTGTGCAGCAGACTTGGGCATGTGTCTATTTGCAGACCCCTGACTTTGGCACAAATTTTGGTGTTTAAAAAGTCATCTTATACAACAGAAAATATGGTATATAAGAAACATTATAAAATGAGGTCAGGAAGCAGAAAAATATATATTTAAGAGTATGCATACTAAAGACATACCTCAAATGGAGAAGATAACCTATTTTGCAATTGAGAAACTCACCATAGTTGAAGAATATTAAAAGTTGCTAGGGTTTTGGTTATGGCTAAATACTCCATAAGACTTTGGTCTGTGAAAGAGATTTTTTGAGCACTTTAACCCTTCAATGTTGCCTCCATTGGAGCTCTCAGAAAGCCCATGAGAAGGTGGTTGGGCTGTGTCAGGTTGGAGCGCTGAGGCTGGCTTCCGTGAGGACATACGGTCTCCAGTTCTTGGGTGTGCCAGGGATTTTGGCTGCCTTCCTACAAGCATGCTTGACATTCCCACGTTTCTCAGTGCTATGGATGTGTGGAATGGCTTCAGATTGCATCTCCTGAACCTAAGGGCACTTTTGTGTCTGCCAGTTTGGGTGTCAGAGAAGGCAATTGGGCCTCCTGACTCTGTCTCAAACAGGGCAGCTCTCCGTTACTGCTTGGGATTTCAAAGGTGTCAGTTGCAAGGAGCTGAAGTACACCACATATGCCTTCTGGGTAGCTGAAAGAGCGCTCTCTATATATGAGTGGAATTAGCTGATGTCAGCTCTTGTCCTTCTGTGCACTTACTGGCTCCATTTACTAACGTGCTCACTCTATTGAAAGTAATTGCTATAACACACAAATACCCCATTGCACTTATATAACTCAATAGTTTTTTGTTGTATTTGCAGATAATGCAGCCATTACGATCACTTTCATCTTTTTATTCATTCCTCAGAAAGAAATGCTGTGCCCACTAACATGCGTTCTTCACTTGTTCCAAACTTCCTGAGCTCTAGGCAGCTTCCGGCTTCCCTTCAGTGTGTTTGTCCCTTTTGGGCATTTCATGTTAATCAGGTCACACCATTGTGATCCTCGGTGACTAGCTCTATCTACTAACACAATCTCTTCAAAGTCATCCATCACATGTACCAGTACCTCCTTTTCACTGTTGCTAAATATGTCACATCTTACCTACTCATTCACGAGTTCCAGGTGTTGAGCTGTTTCTCGTTCTGCTACTGTAAATGTGCTGCTGTGAACACCTGTGTGTATTTGTGGTTTAGATTTTCATGTCCCTTGGGTTGTCCATTCCTCAGAATTGAATTCCTTGGGCTCATGGAAACTGTCTAGCATTTTGAGGCGCTCTCTCTTGTGCACCATATGAATGTGGGTAACTTGTCTCCTTGGCTTCTCCTGTGCACCTTGGTTCAGACTTGCCTAGCCTAGCATCCTGCCCTTGACCCTACTGCTAATAGAGTTACCATAATAAAACATCAGAAATCTTGATGGTTCTGTTGCTTAAGAAAGAGTTTAATGAATATCTTTCATACATAGTCATATTCCTTATAATATGAAGCCAGTGTTTTCACAGAAGACCAAAACCAAATTAGAAATAAATTTTACGGATCTAAAATGAAAGAAAGAGAAAGAAAGAAAGAAAGAAAGAAAGAAAGAAAGAAAGAAAGAAAGAAAGAAAGAAAGAGCTGTTTAATGCAGCACTTGAGTATGGATGAAGCCCAGGCTGCATTTGTAATTTATCTTCTAGGTATTTACCAGATTTGCATATCCTTCAGTGATAGATGCTTCGTTATTCAAGCCAGAGGTCCTTGCATTTTTTTATGCTACTACAGACTTTGAATTTTTTTCCAATCTAAAAGCATACATTTAATATCTCATACAAAAATTGTATATTTGTATTGATGCAACAAATACGGCATGCAAGGCTAAAAGTTTATAGTGAAAACAAAAAACAAAAACAAAACAAAAAACAAAAAGTTTATAGTTGCACTGGAGACCACTAGCAAACCTTGATGTTCACCCTCACATTCTTGGGCACAGCATGTGTGCCTTTGTCTCTGATTACACTATTTGTTCACCTTTCCCATTTTCTTCCTGCTTCCTTCTTGGTGGTCACTTAATGTGATAACTCTCCATTAGGGTCTGTTGTAGACCCTGTATTGGTACCTGTAGCAGGGCTCTGAGGAAGTATGAGAGGAAGGAGTCACCTGCAGCACAGGCAGGGAGGATTTTGGAATTGCCCTAGACTGTAGTTTGAATGCATAGATTGGAGCCTGGTGCACAGTAAGTGCAGACAGTCCCTGGATGAGTAGGGGAGGGAATCAGTCAGACTTTCTTTGTTATGACAGAATGCCTGACGAATGCCTGACAAAAAGCTTTAGGGTAGAAGGATTACATTTGCTCAGAGTTTCCAAAGCGTTGGCCCATAGTCATCAAGGCAGCTTCTTCAGAAGCATCTAGACACTTTTCTTTTCTGTCTTCTAGGGGTCATTTGCCTTCCATGCCTTATGACTCTTTTTCCTCAGAGCCAATTATGAAGCATATTCTCTCCTCTCTCACTCCTTCTCCCTGTTCCCGCCTGCCTCTTGTGAAGACTTGTGATTCCATGGAACCAGCTGGGTTACTCGAGATAATGTTTCCCATCTCAATGTTCAGAACTATTTGTGCAGAATTACGTTTAACTGTCTAAGAAGAACACACTCCACAGATACGGACAGTGCCAGGGGCTGTTATCTGCCCATCCATAAAGAGAAGACCTAAGAATAAATGTACCCTTTTTTTTGTTCTTGCTAAGTATGTCTGTACCTTGATTCTCTAAGACCCTCCATTTTAACATGACTCACAACGATTTGGGGGTCCAAGGCCAGGAATCACTATTATTTCTAGGAACTGCTCCCAGCTTCTCAGTAGAGAGGACAGTTGGCTTTCCATGAATGCCAAGGCCTTTGTTTCTCCGTCTGTAACTTACTGTGGAGGAGCCTACATAATAGGACCTGAAAAAGTCTGTGCCAGGTCCTCCTCTATTTTTTTTTTATCATTGATATGTACCTGTTACATTTTTAAAAGTTGCTGAAAAGAAGCTTCAATTAAGGATGGATCTAGTAGATAGTAGGACTCTCTCACTTCTCTTTGGCCCAATTTCATTTCTAGAAATAGAGAAACTAGACTTGCCATCCTTGAACTAAGTGGGCTGTGATCGGAATAGAGCTGGCAGACATCATCCAGAAGACATTTGAGTTCATATGGGAGTTCATATACCTATCTGATAGTATTTAATCCTGAGAACCATATGAAGTCATACCATCATCATTCCATTTTATAAGTGGGGAAATAGTGACACCAAGACCTTGAATAAATTCCTAGGGTTTTATGGTAGTATGGTAGTAAAAGAGGGGTTGGCATTTGAGCCATGTGGTTTGAATTTAGGGCCTGCACTCAAGTAATTAACCTTGCTGAGTTGTAAATGGTGGGTGAACTGTGACATCGCCTTTACCTGGAAACCTTTTCGCTTTCAGGCGTCTGTCCTGTTCATCTCCCACAGTAAGAGGTTCTGGGCATCAGCACCCATAGGAAAGGACAGCATGAAGGCTGGGAGGAGAGAGCAGAATGCCAGAGCTGGGTTTTGAACTGGCGCCTTGTGTGCTCAGCAGACACTATTTCTTCCCACTCCTTTCCAGCAGGCTCTGCTGAGTTCCTGGGTCTCTTCTAGTTGTTTTTTCTACCTCATGGTTGCCAGTTGACCTTTGTGAGCTGATGCCAGGCACAGGCCTGAGGGTTGTTGATTCAGATTTCCGCACTTGGTTGCTTGTTTTGCCTCAATAAGAAATGGAAATTTATTATTTTTCATAAATTATGGCAAGAATTTGCTTTTACCATGAATCCATTTTTTTTTTCCTGGTGCTTTACTAGCCTGCCATAGTAACCATCTAAAAAGAAGGATGTTTAAAGCCTTTGATGAAAGCTGAAGGAGAGGGCTGGCTGTGGGAAATGGGCAAGCAGGAACTGAGTGCCCCTTAGACTGGAGCAGGTCTGAAATGCAGGCAAGACTCGGTCTTCTCTTTCCCTTTTGGAGACAGCATATTATTTTTCCTTCGGGTTTATAGCTCAGGAGTCTCAGTGCCAGTGTTTGAAGACTTGGTTCTATAGGAAGATAGGTTTGGGTATAAAGCATGAAAACTTCAACAAGCAAATCCTCGGAGGTGAATTAACACGTTATTTTTTTTTTAACCTGTTGATATAATTGTGATTTAAGATCCCGTATGTACACCCTCCACAGGGTCTGAATGTAGCGATCAAAGACAATGTGTTCCGTCCTAGGCCGATTTTTATCCCAGAATGACCAACCCACAATAGCAAAGAAGCCATTGGCATGAGGAGCCTTTTTTTTTTTTTAATTTGACTTTGTTCCAGTCTGTTAGCAGTGTTTCCAGGCAGCAAAGAAGAATCTTCATTTGCCTAGTTTGCTTTTAATTTATACCCTGATTGTAGTCCTGAAAAGCTTCAGGCAACTTACAGTCCGTGACATGTGTACAATAAGTCTGTTAAAGTGGGAAATGGAGAATGCAGCAGGGACTTAGCCAGCCCACATGCCAAGCCACCTCTCCCCAGGGAGTTGCCCTGAGTGGGGATTAAACACAGCAGTGTCCTTCCAGGCAGCCAAGGCAAAAAGGTCACAAAGCTGTTTATGTAGCCATCACCCACTAAAAGGAAACAGCCCTTCTCAAGTCATAAACCTTTTCTAGGTTTGGGGATTTTGAGGAATTTTGCTAGTCAAGGAATTAGAACTCTTACGGAAGAGCCTCACCCTTCATCAAAGATGCTGTGTTGGGAGGTAACAGTGAGAACTTTGGATGCTCGCCTGGCCACAGAGGCCCTGCCTCACTCTTCGCCACCCCAGCCTCAAGACGCTCATATTTTACCATAGTTGTTCTGCTATTCCTGATAGGTGGTGGTTGCTTTGGGTGGCTGTTTGCCATTGCTCACCTTGGAAAGTGGCAGCGGGGCAAAGAGGGATTAAAGTGCCTATTTTAAGTCTTTTAGCATGTTCTCTGAGCATTCTTTCCTCTTAGGTCCTGACCTTGCCTGAGACAGGCTTGCTTGGTTGAAGTCTTCGTGTGTGTGTGTGTGTGTGTGTGTGTGTGTGTGTGTGTAGGGAGCAAGGCTTTCCATTTGATGGATATTAATGAGCAAAATCTGAAACTGAAAACCTTCCTAACAACCCAAGGCCACCCAGGCTTCCATCTCTCCTAAGGGCATTTTATTAAGGTTATTACCATGTGCTCCGTGTCCTTCTCACAGTTCATCCTGGTTTCCCGGGGAAATTAGAATATGAATGAGTGGACTGAGTAGCACAGAACACTAGGTGCAAGTATGTAGACAAGTTACCATAGGAACCAATATTTTTGTGTCCACTTTCTCGTGAAGAAGTTTCAGATTAACTCTGAATTCTTGTTTTTAAGTAAGAATTTAGTGGCATTAAGTTTCAAGGACTTTTAAAATAGTGTTTCATTTGTGTGGTCCTGCGTATATTCTGTATATAATAACATAAGTAATCCCTGAGCATATAGACTAAGTATGAGCCTTAACTTCTGTGCGAGCATGGGTACACTTGGGTTTTATGCTCTTTCTTCATCCCTCCTTTTCCAGCCCTAAAGACTTGCAGGCTAGCCAGTCAAGCCAGTGGGTGAGCCCCAGGTACAGCGAGAGATACCGTCTCAAAACTACAGCAGAGAACGATAATGACCCCCAGTGTAGACCTGTGTGGGTGCATACACACACACACACACACACACACACACACACACACACACACGTGCTACACGTACAACACATGCCTACCCACATACACACAAAATAAATCCAATAAAATGAGCGTGTAAGCTACTGGAACAGTTTTATTTTTCAGAACCTTTTCTTATTCTAAACAAATCTTAGCATCAGCTTTATTGTAGTATTATCAGTCCAGAGTCAAAAAAAAGTTGAAACAGAATGTGAGAAGACAGAGAGAAACACAAATACACTCACACACACTCAAGCATGGGGCAGAGTGTGTATCTGTCTATCTGTGCGTCTCTCTGATGAGGAAAAAACTTCTTTAGACCTTCTGATTGAGACATGGCAGCCCTGTGTTCCTGTAGAAGCAGCTCATACTTTCTCAGCCATAGTCTGGTGACAATATGATGAGCTTCATCTTGTCTTTGACTTGGATTGACTGACAAGGACTGCCTAGAGTGCAGGCTGCAGACTGGGCCTCAGTCTCTCAATGTCGGCTCTTGTGGGTTGGTGTTGGCAGTTCTTGCCAGGTGTTTGCTGTACGCAGTTCAGTCTGTTAAAACAAATTGATATGTATCATTACCATATATACCCAAGAATGTTTTTAAGACATATTTTAAAAACATCTCACTTATCCACAGCAGAATATAAACTCACTTTGATGGAGTACCTAATGTTTCGGTAGTGTGGTTAGAGTACTGAGCAGCACATAGGTGTTCAGATATTTCTGTTTAGAGAGGATGTTTTATTATATAACAGCAACTTGGGTATGCGGAGACTGATTTGTTCCATGTTTCCAGCCTGACTGACTATGATCCTGTCTGGTGAGACACTGTCACCAGATGAAAGCGACAGACAACTTAGATTAACAGAAAGCTAGCTCAGTGATGAGAAGAAGTCCAGGAGTGACCTGGCTTTGCTTTAGGCCGATGGATGCTAATGAAGGAAAAGTCCTTTAAAGGATGCCATTTCAAGGCTGCGGGACAGCGCTGACGGTTACCAGAGCTCTGCTTGCTGTTCTTCCAGGGCTGGAGTGCTGAATGCTGGGCTGTCCCGTCTTGCTGGCACCCTTCCTAGACTGGGTGAGGAAGGGCTGGTCCGGCAGGTTTTTCAGAAAGTACAGCTGTCACCTAAGAAACTCAGGCTGCACTGGGTCTCTGTGTTTCTGTTTGACATGCTCACAAAAGCTTGTGTTGGGAGTCTGTCTTCAGGGTGGACAGAACCACAGCTAGTTTTCATCTGTAGTGGTGGCCAACTTGCCCACAGTCAAAAAATATGTGTAACTTGATTTACTAGTGAGAAAACAAGAAAGAGAACTTCCTATTTTCACTTAGCACATTCTTGGTAAAATAACCATAAAACAAAAAAAAAAATTCAACTTTATAATGCTGTCCAATTTAAAATTATACATTACATTTATTCTCCATTTATTTATTTATTTATTTATTTATTTATTTATTTATCAAACATGAACTGTCTTCAAAGTTCAAGTACCTGTTGGCAGGTTCTGTGTATATAACAATGAACACAGCTGTACACCTACCCCTTTGACGCTAGTGATACAGAAGTAAATACAAATTGTGCAGTGTTTAGCTGTGATTACAGTAGGAAGAGGGAAGAATAGTAGCAGGTAGTCTAGTAAAACAATGAGCTGAAACCAACAGAGCTGGGAGAGGCTTCCTGTAGCATAGGGAATGTAATCTGAGCCCTGAGTAGGGGTTCACTGGGGAAGGGGGAGAGCTTCACTGGACAAAATGGAAGGGAAAGAAATGGTTCCTGGGTGATTGCACCGGACACTGTGGGACACAGTGGCCCAATGCTCAAACTTTCTGGCTCAGGACTAGTCCACTGTTGCCTGCAATCCTGATGACCTTTTCTGGAGGCTGAGCATAGCAAGGTGCATACTGCCATGGCTTATGTCTCCTGGAAAGGCCTTTGCTGTCATTGATTGCCTAACACCCTTAGTCAACAGCTGTCCTTGGGAAATAAGAATTCCTTTTAGTCCTAGCTGCTGTCTCTTCCTGAATGTGTGCATTGAGGCTGGCCAGGACTGTCAGGTAGGCAAAATGAGCTTTCTCAGGAGAGCAGAGGCAGCAGGTTTACTGATTTGACCACAGGCTAACACCAGGCACCCATGGTCTTTCTAGCTCCTCTTCCTTGATTTTCCCTGAACCTTGGGGGTACGAGTTGCATTGTGGATGTATTACTTGGGGTTGGGTGTCCAAAAGAATCACTTCCTCTCTGCATTTTGACCAGTTATAGATTTCTGCAATTGTCTCTATTGGAAAAAGTAGCTTCTTTGATGAGGGGTGAAAGCTACACATATCTGTAGGTATAAGTATTTAGAATACAGTAAAGGGGCGGAGAGATGGCTCTGTGGTTAAGAGAACCAGCTGCTCTTCCAGAGGTCCTGAGTTCAACTCCCAGCAACCACATGGTGGCTCACAGCCATCTGTACTGGGATCTGACGCTCTCTTCCGGCATGCAGGTGTACGTGCAGATAGAGCACTCATATACAAAATAACATTAAAAAATAATAATACAGTAAGAAATTATATTGGTTTAGAAGAATGGCAATTAGGCTTTCCCCTCAGATCTATGCCTTCTCCAACCCTGGGTAGCTGGCTTAGTTTACGGTGCTGGGCATAAATTCCCTCCCACGGTGCAGGCCTTAAGTCCAAGATACAAATACCATTTACTTCACTGAGGACCACCCATTGCTTCTTCCCTTGACAGTTTGCTTAGGACCTTCAGGTAGCTAGTCCCTATTAAGATGGCTTTCTGGTCAGTTACAGCTTGAGTCCCCCAAATTCTGTGTCCAGAGTGTGTGGTATCTTAAGCAGGGTCTTACCATGAGTTCTGGGAGGCACCCAAAGGCAGTGGCTCTAGCCCATGTTGTGTTAGGGGAGAGTCATGTATTTTTTTTTTTTTTTAAGATTTATTTATTTATTCTGTACACAGTGCTCTGCCTGCTTGTACCCCTGCAGGGCAGAAGAGGGCATCAGACCACATTATAGATGGTTGTGAGCCACTACGTGGTTGCTGGGAATTGAACTCAGGACCTCTGGAAGAGCAGTCAGTGCTCTTAACCACTGAGCCATCTCTTCAGCCCCTGAGTCAGGTATTCTCAACCATCAGCTAGAAAGGTAGGGAGGTTTTCCATACCTGGCATTGGGGTTTTTGTTTGATAATGCATGACTCTATCACTCCATGTTGTATACTAGCTCCATTAAAATACACACACACACACACACACACACACACACACACACACACACACACACTTTTTAAAATCAAGCTTTTAAAATATAGCCTTATGGCTTTTTCAAACATCCTTGGCTTCATCTCCTTTGCCTTGTATTGCCTCTACCCCCTTTCTCCCAAATTATATGAAGATTCAAAGCTGGGGCCCACAAACAAAAAAGGATCTGTGGTGTTTGTCTTTCTGGGTTTGGGCTGCCTTACTCTTATAATAATTTTCAGTTCTATCCATTTACCTGCAAAACTGAGGGTTTCTTTAAGAAGTCGATCAGTCAGTCATGGGCCGAGGGCCATTGCTACATCACCTTTGTAGTTCTGGTCTACTTATTCTACAGGGGCAAATGGAGCTAGCTTAAGCGCAGGCACCAAGCATCCAGGAAATAGCCACTTTACCCTTGAATTTATTTCCTCCTCAGAAAGATAGCACCACAGCTAAGAATGCAGCCTCTCTTAGATTTGTGCGACTCATTCGCAGACTGAGGAATGTCTGGCCCCTGTGCTTCTGGGAATTGTCGAGGGATGGGTTACGCACCACAAGTGTGTTCTACATCAGACTTTTTTTTTTCAAACAGATTCTTCAGTTGAGTTCTTTGGATCTCCCACCCACTGAAAGGTCTTTGGTGATCTGGATGTTGGCTGAGGCTCTCGCCTGGAAAGGTGGCCATTTCTGCAAGCACTAGAGGAATGTGGCAGGATGAACAGCTGTGGTGATGCTGTGCTAATAGCCACACAAGCCAGCCAGCGAGGGTTTCTGGTTAGGGAGGTGTTCCAAGGCGAGCCTTCTGGCCCCCTGATATCTTTCATGATGTAGACAGTTAGTGTGGTTAGTGCTGGTGGCAGGGTGGCGGCTGTACAGCTTGGTTGGTTGGAAGCAGTCTGGCTGGTGGTGCTCATAGGGAGGGAGGGGAGAATTTGGTATTGCAAAGGGAAGAGCCTTTATATAGCCAAAGTCCGAATTTCCATTTCAGAGTTGTCTGCAAGATTGCTTCTTAGAGTCAGTCCAATTTTATTCAGAACCTCAGTGCTTCCCTTTGGCTGCACAGTTGATTTGAATCACCTACCCTTTTTGGCTACTGAGATGACATCTTCTTCAGAAATATATTGGTCTTTTTGCAGCTCAGCTTTATTAGCAAATTATTGAAATAACCAACAGATCTTTTAATTTTGAAAGCTTTAAATTATGCCTTTATTATGCTAATGCCAAAATAAAGGGCATATAGCTTGGTTTATATTGTATTAAAGTAAGGTGCATGAACAGATATTTCACTAGAACCTTCTTTCAACCCTTTCTTTTGGCAAGCATTCTGAAGCAATAAATGAAAATTTCCTTTTTACTATGGAAAGCAAAGTTACTGTTGTTTTGTTTATATAGTTGTATTTTTTAGGTGGTTAACAGTTGCTAAAGTCAAGAAGCTAATAAAGAATATTAACCTGTTAAAGTTTACATTCTGGATTTACATGTGATTGCTTATAGTAGCTTCTTTTTATCATTTTCTTTGAAACTTGCATTAAAATACTTGGATTCGAATCAATTATAAATATTTGCATTTATGAGAAGTCTTATTGAGAATGAACTAGTTCTCACTGTGCTCTGCCTGGCATTCCAGGGCCTCTGAATTCTCACAGATGTGTGTTTTCAACTGTCCGTTAGACATCATCCAGGCAGAATGAATGGCTTCCTTACAACTTCTACTCCTTCCTCCTGAAGCCCCGTCTCCATTCAGGGTTTAACAACCCACCTGCTCTGCATATGGAGCCCTTGCTCAATAACTCTAGCATTTTTCTTGAGTTTCTCAATTCTATTCATTTTACCCCCAAATTGTTGCCCAATCTCTGTTCCCTCTCTGTATTGTCTTGCATCCACCTTCCTGGCCTGCTGACCATCTGTTTGTCCCTTCTCTCTGTCCCACTTCTCTCTATGATTGATGACTTCAGTTTCTGGTGCTTCTTGCGGGTCACACAGCCAAACCTTTGCAGTGTAGCTCCCATCTGTTCTGCGGGCTCTTCCGGCTGCCTATTTAGTCTGTGGTTTGCATTTCAGCCTCATACACTCCACATTTCCTGAATTCAGGCTCTCTCTCTTCTACTTCCACTGGACCATCCTATTTCATGGCTGCCTCCTCCAGCTCATGACCTCCTCACCCACACTTACTGTGTGGTTAGTCACATGACCCTTGGAGTTATCACTGGGACTGCAATTATCGTTACTCCTGTCCTAATTAGCTACCAAGTCGGAGGTTCCTTCAATACTGCTGTTTCTTGTTGGCTGGTTTCTAGAGCCGCCCACAGAACGCAAAGGGGCATTTTTTCTTATTATCGATAGCTCATTAAGAAGGAAGGCATTTCAGGGAGGGCCAGCTGGAGAGTTACTTAGTGCATGGGGTGGGGCAGGTGACGCAGAGCCCCCATACCCTCTCCAGGCCTGTCACTCACCCAGCCAGCCAGCACTTCCACATGTTCAATCCTCTCTGAAGCCTGTTGTTTAATGTGAGACTATTCAGTCATGGTAGTCAAAAGAGCCATCAAAAACGATGGTGAAACCCAATGGTTATGCTTGAGTGTGCAGTGTATGTAATAACTAAATCAGCATACCTAAATTACTGTTCATCTGTCTCATAGACAGAATTCTGATTACTCTGAATTGCAGCCTCATTAAATTGTGAACATATTAACTACTGTGCATGTTAATATATTTAAAATAATGTTTTTATTTTGCAAGGGCATGTGAGATTGGACTCTTTTCAGATTCGTTTTGTCAGCATTAACTTGGGTGCTTTGCCTGTGTACGTTTCTAACTCTTGTGTATTTCAGAGACGGGTCCTCACTACGTTTCAGAGGCTAGCCTAGGACCTGCTGTGCAGCCCAGGCTACACTCACACTCCTGGTTTGCCTGCCTCTCCCTCCTCAGTGTTAGGGTTACAAACATGCATGACCCTACTTCTCCTGTACACGGCAAGGCAATCTATAAACATGACCCCTCCTTCCTTCATCAGCGCTCTTAAGAAATAGGAAAATCTGTTTATTTTTTTAAAAGTCCAAAGGCAGAGAAATATCCAGGATTACCAATGTTTTAAGATAAACACTTAAAGCAATAATGTATATAACAATTTAAGATTAGACAAATTTTTCCATGTTGTTTTTTTCTTTGTGAAGGGTATTGTTTTGTTTTTGCTTTCTAAAAATAAAAAAATCTTTTAAATATTGAAAACCCTGTAGTGTTATTACTTTTAAGCCCTACATAGGGATAATTATTATCTATTAAAGTTTATGAAAGAAGTATAAATGTGGTTCCTTTTTTTTTCTAGATTCTTTACAGAGTTGGAAGCCAGACATCAGAATAACATCTTTATCGATGATATCAGTGACATTGTAGAAAAGCACACGACGTCTACATTTGATCCCTATGTGAAATACTGTACCAATGAAGTCTACCAACAGAGAACGCTACAGAAGTTGTTGTAAGCAGTGTCAAATGCTTCGGGATTTGGATCCCCTAACTCACTTTTGATTACAGCGCATTGATCTTTATTACGGACATAACTGTGCCCCCTAGGAGACACTTTCCTCCTTGGGAGAAGTGGAAGCAGGTGACGTTTAGGAGGACGTTGGGTCCAGAGAGTTTTCTCTCTAATCATTCAGAAAATTAAAATTAAAGTGTGTTGAAGTTGTTGTCTTGCCCCAGCCCCGCCCCTTTCTTCCTCATGCCTCACCACCACTCAAGCCCCCAGTTTTCTAAGCAAGGAACCGGCCATTAAGTGGTTTGCCAGAGGGCCAGAGGAGGTTCCTAAGTAGACCAGTGCTAGACACCAGGACCCAGGGCTTCCTTTCCTATTCTAACCTCTGTAAGCTGTTTACAGGAACTGCAGGATCCCATCCCCCTCCCTGGGTACATAGGGGTGAGTTGCTGTCGGAGGGTTTAAAAGAACAGAAGAAAAAAGCCAAGCATGGCGATTTTTAATTATGCCACAAGAAGGAGTCAAGCATTCTGTTTCTCTCTACACTTCTTTTTTTTTTAGGTTATTGAGAGTTTGGAGGTACAGGCCCATCTTCATCTTTGAAAGACTCAACAGTTGAGCAGTTTATGTACTGTTTTATTTTTATAGGCTCCACTTGTCATAAGTAGCTAATTATTTATTCTGTAGTTGCCGACCATAAACCCAGTTTGGGGCTTCCTGGCTATTGTTAGTCTCACTCTTTCCTTGGAGTAGTGGCATTTATGGAGCCTCTTCTAGTCATTTCAGGTTAGGTGTGTGGTCTTTGGAGAGGCTGAGGGGATGGTGACAGTGTGCCAGGAGAACAGGGACCCAGATACTGAACCGCTAAGATTAACACACGGAAAAAGCTAGTTGGGAGAGGAAGGCTGGAAACCGTCCCACCTGGGTTTCTTGTGGCAAGCATGAACAATAAGAACAGCTCTTCAGAGACAGACTTGGAAGAAGCTGCTGTTACATAAATGTCCTACCCAAGAGTCGTGCCCCTGGAGACTCAACACTTCTGGGCTAGTTCCCACTCACCCACTCCAACGCTTGGGAGCACTTTCCATTTCATAATAAGCTGTTTGTATTTCTGTCTGTAAGCATATCCCTGGTGGAACTGTTTTCCCTAGAATCAGGTCCCCTCTGAACCCAGATCCCCGGCTCAGCACTTCAAAGCATGTCTTACCCAGACACTGCACCCACCTGTTTATCATTCAGCGCCTACTCAACCTGCATTTCAAAAAGCATTACTTCCAGCTTGGGGTCCGGGGGCGCTGTGGCACACGCCTTTAATCCCATCACTCGGGAGGCAGAGGCAGAGGCAGAGGCAGGCGGATCTCTGTGAGTTCGAAGTCAGCCTGGTCTATAAAGGGAGTCCAGGACAGCCAGGGCTACACAGAGAGACCCTGTCTTGAAAAACCAAAAACAATAGCCAAAAGCATTACTTCCTGTCTTTCTCTTCCCCATCTTCTAGCTGCCCTTTTCATTTGCTTCCCCCTGGTATTTTTCTCTCAAACTCTTAACAGTTGTCCCTGAACTTCCTTCTGAGTCTATTTGTAAATTCTTTTCTTACTGAGACTAAGATCCCGAAGGCAGTCTCAGTTTCCCTGCCTTGAATTAGAGAGAACGTTATTTCTCATTTTATTTTGCAGGATTTAAAAAAAAAAAAAAGTGAACAGTTACTGCTATGTATTATGTGGTTCTTAAAAATAGATTTTGTCTAGATTCCTTTAATCAAACCATCATGGGAGCTTTTACAAGGAAGTCAGCGTTTGTGTCTTTAGGGGCATTCAAGGTTAGAACTGTGACTGACTTTCTACGTCAGCCACATGTTAGAACCCCCTAGACACCCTCAAAGCCCAGCCAGCAAAGATGCTCAAGTTCATCACAGACTTTTTAATCAGAACCCTCTGGGGATGGGAGGAGCCTGGGGCCTGTGAGATTTAAATATGCAACCTACATGCATTTTGTTTTTAATTTTCTAAAAACCTTGTTGAAACTGTTGAGGAGCGAGGGGCGGGGCGCAACCGAAGGACTGGGGATGACATGACACATGACAAAGCAAGAAAGGAAAAACTGCTGAGAAAAAGATACCTAAAACTTCCCAGTGTGAGGAAATGAAAATGAGACATTTCAGTGTAGTTTCTCTTAATTTGATATTCTGGACGTTTCCCACTTTATTTTTAGAAGTATTGAACCACATCGTCTAAATTTCCAAATGACGTATTTTATTAAATGATCATCATGATCACTGTCCTGCTTCCTGGTTCTGAAGAGCCCAGTGGCTCCGCTACCTTCCCTTCCCATGGGACATGAGGGCTGTGGGTGGGTGCTGCAGACCTCCGTAGGAGCAAAGGAAGGAGACTTGGCTTCCTTCTGCTATGGTTGCTAAGTGAGTGGCAAGGCAAGAGTCTTCGACAGCTCTCGGCTCTTAGAACCTCCACCTCATCCCCCTTGAAGGCTCTATAGACAGCTCCACTGAAATTCTGTACCAGAGTGTCTGGCAACACTACATGGATACATGCCAGTGTCATGGCCATTTTCAAGTCAGTAGGAGATGAAGAGAAATATCTTGGCCAATGTGGCTGAAAGGTTTCCTGGCTAGACATACCTGTAATCCTAGGACTCGGGAGGATCTCAAGCTGGAAGCCAGCCTGGCGAGCACCCCTCTCCAGAAAACTAAAACCCCCAAACAATGAAGCAAACACCACAAAAGTTTTCTTTGTTAGAAAGAAGATCTTTGGAAAGTTCAAAATAACCCTTAATAATCTTCCCTAAGCGATATTTCTTTCTTGGGCCTGGCCAGGGCCAGAGCAATGGTACCGAGCATGACTATTGTGTTGGAGTGTGTTTGTATACAGTCAAGTATGAGTTCTGTTCATGCCAACTCATAATTGACATGCTCTTCATTACAGTGTGTGTCCCTCTTGTTTACACCCCACTCTTACAAATGCCTAGTTCACATGGGTATTTTGTTTTGGTTTTTTGAGACAGGGTTTCTCTGTATAACAGCTCTGGCTGTCCTGGAACTTGCTTTGTAGTCCAGGGTGGCCTCGAACTCACAGAAATCTGCCTGCCTCTGCCTCCCAAGTGGTGGGATTAAAGGCATGCGCCACTACCGCCTGGTGAGTTCACATGTTTTATTTTATAAATATTATTATAGGGCACTGCACTTATGTTTAGCATTAAATATAAAAGACAGGAAAACCACCTGTGTTTTCCAATGTATTATGGTGTATGTTGGTTTATATACTTACAAATTATTTGTAAGTATTTGGTAATTTGTTTCTATTTGCTTTGAAGGTTACAAAGGACATATTTTGAAGCTTCTTTCTGCTTTGTCTCCCTCACAGAGCCACCAACCCTTCCTTTAAGGAAGTGTTGTTCCGGATTGAGTCCCATGAAGACTGCAGGAACTTACCTATGATTTCTTTTCTCATTCTCCCCATGCAGAGAGTGACTCGTCTTCCCCTGTTGATGGATGTAAGGCATAATTTGGTGGCTTTGTCCTCTCAATATCAGCTGCTATAAAGTCTGACTAAGTTCTCTGAAATTTCTCTTTAATTTAGACTTGTGTGGTCCCTCTGGGGATGCTTGCTTACTTTACACACTTTTTTGTGGGGATGGGAATGATATTGGCTTCTTGAGGTCAAAAGACTTAGGTTCCATCTTTGTCTGAGGCCTTGGACAAGTCTCTTTGTTTTAGATTCCTTCCATCTCGAGTGTTTCTAGATGCTTTGCACCCAGTTTCACTTGGAAATGTGATTCTTGTAGTCTTCACCATGCGTTGTGTAAAGTGGCTTCAGAATCCCAGCGTCCTTTTGGAATTAGGTAACCGTCCTAATGGAAGCAAGAGTTTGACTTTGAATAATGACAAGACATGCTGAGGGAAGGGCACAGATACCATCTGCCTGTGATAGGGCCTGCTTAGCCAGTGGGCAGAGAGTGTCTTCTGATCTAATTAGGACAGATTGCCACAGAGGTACTTTAAAATTGGGCTGTTATTTTGGCATGGTACCAGTTTTTATGTCTTTGATTTTACAGACCAAAACACAGAGTGAAAATTCATCAGAAATACATAATTGGGAAAAGCTGCAAAAATATATTTCATTTTCTATATTCCATTGTAAATTCTGAGATACTCTTAAGCAACAGTGAAAATCTGAAGGACAGCAAAGTATGTGATAAATGTCACTTCCTTACTGTGTCACAGTTGGATGACAGCTTTATCAGTATTTCAGAATTCTTATTCATGAACTCTTCTTTCTCCTCTCTTGTCACCTCAGTCTACCATATTTACCTCCTCCTTCTCCCCATCACCTGTAATTTCATAAACATGGTCACAGTTGGTTAACGATGGAGACACATCCTGAGAATGCATGGCTAGCAATGCCAGTGCCATGTGGCATCACTGATCATGTTTGTACGAATCCAACCTCAGCATCTCTGGGAAAAGTAATCTTGGTGTGCGGTCCATAATTGGCCCAATGAGTAACTTGAAGTTAAAAAATTTGATTGATTTTCAAAGATTAGTATTTACCCTGTCTAAAGACAGAATGCATTAATACTTGGTTAAACAGAATGGAAATCCTATTTCCAACACCCCAAACTGCATAGTTTTTGGCTATTTATGGCATGGTTACACCGGGGGCTTCTTATGTTTTTGTGTTACACTCCTGCTGGAGATTCTGAGTGAAGCCGTAGCCTGTCTTCTCAGACAATTAATGAATACACACAATTTTTGGTAAAAGCTTATTATATAGTTTTCAGTTAAAGATGTCTGCCCTCATGGAAATAACTAATATATTTTTCATGTTGCTTTTATATCATTAAGGGGGACAAAATTTATTTTGGAACCATGAACAGAGTTCTAAAAGTGCAATGAACAGAATATGAAGTTATGAAGTATTAGTTGTATATATGGCTCATAATATGGTTAAATATTCTTTCTAGAAACCTTGCACGTATATGTGTATATATATGCATTCCTTATGACAGGTCAACTTTTTGAGAGGAGAATCATTATTATAAACCCACATATGATGCACTCCACACTTCTCTCACGTGGCAGTTCCATGGCCAGAGTTCCGGATTTATAGACTACACTCATTTGCAGTCAAGGCACAATGGCCTGCTTATTCACCAGCCACATTCTGCCCCTGCCTGATGACTGGTGCACTCATGTGTTTTTCCCATACGTGAGAACCCAGGCAGAAGCAAATGTATTTAAAGCACTGTCTGCTAAATTTCACTTCACTGGGAAACTTACTTAAATTTGTTAAGGGGATGCACATTTTCAACATGGTTAGATCAGTTCCTTGAGCTTTCAAAGTTCTATGTACAAGCTGAGTGTTCCTTACTAAGAATGCCTGCAGTGAGGTGTGTTTTATATTTTGAATAATTTTTGAATATTTTTATACATATATTGAGGTGACATGGGAATGGATTGCAAGCCTAAACATGAAATTCATTTGTGTTCTAAGCATACCTTATATGCATATTCTAAAGAGAGTTATATGCATCTAATAATTTTGTGTACGACAGTTTCTTGGTGTGGAGTTTTCCACTTGGGATGTGGTTATGACAGTCAAAAAGTTTTGTAGTTTTAAAGAGTTAGGATTTGTATATTTTTGTATTTTAGATAGTCATATTTCAGCTTATCTTTAATTGATCATCAGAGTAACTTCTCTTTTGTTGGGAGCCGACAGTATGCACAGCATTTAAATAAGATGTGGTTAAATCACTTACCACTTAACTCTTGGAACAGGGCTGGGGTGGTAGCTCTGGAGAGCCACCTGTTCTGCAGGGGCAAGGGCAGGCGGTATCCCTGCACAAGAAGCAAAACAAGACAAAATCAGCCTCTTGTAGTAGCTAGCCTGTGTTATATCTGGCATTGCTGCAGTTTTGCAGAGGAGGGAAGTGATGCTTATCTATGGCCAGTCTCTTGCCCATGGTTAAATATCTAGCATAAGACAGGTCTGAGGTTTGTCAGCCAACCAGCTGGCCTCTGACCTCTTTGGCTATTTATCTGGATTCCCTTAGGCTTTATGTATTTAAAGAATATTTTCTAGTTTTGTTAATTGCATTTTAATATCCTTACCCCTAATATTTTGCCAGATATAGTGCTTTGAATGAGTAAGAGGAAATGGCTAAATAGCAAGTTAGTTTGCTTCATATGATAAATCAATTGGTTTTGTTTCCTTTTCCTTCATCTTAGACTATCTGTCAAAAAACACCCAAGGACTCTCCAAAATATGAAGTCTGCAAAAGGGCCTTGAAGGAAGTGAGCAAGGTAACTGTTTACCATAATAACAGTAAACCATGCGGAAAGCTTGAAAGAGTCCAGCAGGTCTGTGCTTGCTATATAAGCCTGAGATCCAGGGAGCCATATTCAAATACATTTGTGTGTTGATTGTTTCAGACAGGTTTTGTATTATGTAGCCATCTATATCTCATCTTATCAGATGTGTTAATAGCTATTTGTTGGTTCTCAGCTTCAACAAATATTTATAAACTACAATACCAGGAATAATGCTGGCCTCTAAATATTTGCTGACAAGGCAGGTGTGGTTATTGCATTCATGGTATGTGCAGGATAAAGAGAAAGACATACATTAAATAGAATCACAGGAAAGGGTGATGAGTGAAATGGGAGGGAAGTAAGAGTGATGCTTTAACTGAGATCTAAAGAATAGCTGTGAATCAGAGCATGGAAAAGGTGTCTTGGGTGTGTAGAGGCCCAAATGCAAGTGTTGGCGGATTTGAAGAACTCACTGGGAGAGAGAGGGAGTAAGGGAGTGATAGGAAGAGGAATAGAGCTAGGGAGCAATGGAGGGGGAACCAGGGAGGACATGCTAGGGAGTTGGGGGCTATAGTCTAAGATGAGGATGAAGCTATAAATTCATATAAGGTGGGAAGAAACTCTGTGTGTGTGTATGTGTGTGTGTGTGTGCGTGTGTGTGTGTGTGTGTGTGTGTACCTTTATATGTACAGTAGGCTTGGAATTAGTGAGCACTATGAAGGACAGGAGTCAAAGAAATAAATATCATCCCTGATTGGACAACTGGGTCAATTTTTAATTCATTTCTGTGGAAAGATAAATTCCACACTGGACATAGTGTAGTGCAGATCCTACGAAACATAGATTCTGGGTGAGAACTTAGAGGAGAGACATGAATTGGAGCCCTGGATTTGGGAGCCATTAGCATAGGTGAGAGTTGAGATGGGAGTATGCAGGCATTTACCTGGGATGAGGATGCAGAATAGTAAGCATAACAGCCACAGTAAATTCCTAGGGGTCACCGATGTTTAGTCTTATTTGGATGAACTACAGTATGAAGTATATAGTATGAAGTATAGGAGACTTCAAAACAAATGAGATGTGTCAGAGAAAAGGAAAACAGAACAGCCTAGCAAATGACTAAACAGGTATGTCATGGATGCTCCTGACAGAGAAAGGGGAAGTATGACTTAGGCATTTACATAGTTCATCCTTAGATGGCACAGAAGAATCAGAAGTATGCTAAGCAATGAGTGGGATGTGCAAACACTGCAGACTGCCACCCCAGTTGCTAGCTACTTCAGGATTCAGGCCTGGAGTAGAAAAAGAAATAGTTGTGGCTGAAAGGGAAGTAGTATTTATGTAAAGATAGAAAAATGGGGCTGGAGAGATGGCTCAGCGGTTAAGAGCACTGGCTGTTCTGCCAGAGGTCCTGAGTTCAATTCCCAGCAACCACATGGTGGCTCACAACCATTTATACCCTCTAAAGCCCTCTTCTGGTGTGCAGATGTACATGCAGATAGAACACTCATATACGTAGAATAAGTAAATAAAATATTAAAAAAAAAGAAAAGTGTATGTTTAGTTACTCTTAAAGTATGGCCATGCTTGTGGGTAGCATATGAGCAGGGCACAGATGTGGAGATTGAGCATGCCAGAAACTTCCTAGTTGTCTTCTGTTGCCTGCTTCTTGCATGACTGGGAAAAGACCTTCACTCCACTTTATTATAAAGTACTATTTCTTTTTATCAGCTTTAAGTAGACTCATTATTGTACTCATCTTTAAAAGCCGGTTGGCAAAGATGAGGGTTAGTCCAGTGACCCAAATAAATACTAAGTATTCATCAAAAGTCCATGAACCCATTTATTTGCAAATAATCCAGTATTTTTAATTGACCAGGGCTTCTCTTAGCTGGGTATTGCTGAAGAATTCCCTCCACTTCCCTCTGCCAGCACCCCTTTGTGGTCCCATGATTTTATGTAACACTGCTTAGATTTTATTTTTTCCTCTGAAGTTGGTAATCTGCGTCCTGCTGCCCTGCTCTGGGAGAGAAGATGAGCTGTAGCTTGCCCTGACTTAGGCTGGGCAAAGATGAATCTGGACAGGAGACAGGAGCAGGATAGAGAGAGACCTAAAGTGTGTGATGAAACCTCCTGTGGAGGGTGTGGAGGCACAGAGCAAACACATCTCTGGAAAGCCTCTGAGACTGTTCCCCGCCCCCAACCAGTGTTGGGGGCACAGTGTCCCTTCTGGGTAGAACTGTGGATTCTCTAACTATCAGAAATGGGTCCCTGGAATGTCTGGTGTGTAGATGATTTTCTGGGGGAGACCTGATATTGAAAGTGTAGTTTTCTGGGGAAGAATGGGCCATATAAAGTAAAATAAAGTGAGATTTCTGTTTAGATTTCTTCATCTCCTCATTCTGTGTTCCCAGTTGGTTCGACTGTGCAATGAAGGAGCCCGGAAGATGGAGAGGACGGAGATGATGTACACAATTAATTCCCAGCTGGAGTTTAAAATTAAGGTAGTCTTCTGTCTATGTTTGTTGTATTACTGCTGCTAACGAAGTAAATTGGAATTAGCTTTTCAAGGAAGGACTATAAATTGGGAAGAGACGCTAACAGAGGACTCCCCAGATGCCTAGGGGAATCTCCAGGCTTCTCTCCCAGCCATTGAAGGAAACCACCAAAGAGTTAATGTAATTGAAAGTCATAGTTGATAAAAGGGAGTCTTCCAGCATTGTTAGTAGGTCCTGCATAATAATGGTATCCCCTGGACTGGGCCAGGTTGTTCTAAACCAAGGAAGAGTACTACTCTGTTTTTTGCAGAAAATGTGTTTTCTCGTAACTCTTGTTGGATGCATGCCACCTTTTACTGCTTGTCTGATATTGCTCATGAGCAGATGTCAGGATGAACAGACAAGCAGAAAGTGACAGATAATGGCAAACTTAAGTCACTCTCTGTTCTTTGCTGGAGTTCTTAATAAGCTTATAATTGTGCTTTTATTTTATTATGTAACACATAAATTTAATTAGGCAATTTTAAATGGCCCTATATATTTCCTAGAAAAACTTTCTAACTTACACGGTAGTTCTCTATTGGTCAACATGTCATGGGATTCTGCAGAAGGCACATTCTGTGCCATGGTACAGAGTTTAGGAAGTGCTGATATGGGACAGCTATACCCATTTATTGCATAAACGAAAAAAAAAAAAAACAGAACCCATATAATAAGAGAGTGACTCAACTAGTGATGGCAAATATCAGGATGAGTGTGAATCAGGCTGAGGGCCCAGGGGTCCTGAATGACCATGGGGTAAACTCTTCTATTGTAATACCCTAACTATAATCATCTAAATGCAGATTTGTAATTCATAAAACAGATTATTGACTAATTTAGATCATTTATAAATGCCGTTTAGCCCACCTATGACCTTATATCTCTTGGTGAATAATAATAGACATTTGTATTTTGTTCATTTTAAAGATGAGAAAAACAGAAGTTCAAAGAGATTGAGCTATTCGTCCAAGAATTATGCACATAATCAGGTGTGCTTGGTAAAGATAACATCTGCAGTGTAAGAAAGGCCTTTCCAGCAGCATCCAGCAAATCTAGAGGCCAGAAAATGAAAACTATACTTACTTAGTTCATTATGTGAAAATTTACAAACTTTTCGCTATACAGAAACAATAAAGACAAAAAAGTAGAGGAACTCACACATGGGGAAGAAGTAGTTGCAGCCTTGTTCTTAGAGCATTCACCCCATACCTCACACGTGAGAGCAGAGAGACAAGGGAAGGAGAGGGAGCAGACGCTGGAAATGACAAGGTAGAAAGCTGCTGGCGGGGATGGGGTGGGGTGGGGTGGAGGCAAGTGACTATTACGTTTTTGAAAAATGACGTTATTTCATTCAGAAATTGCCAGTGGCCATTCATAGAGCAAGCAATCCAGAAGAATGAGAAGACGTTCGATCGGTGAGGTTGCAGAAACTGGCATTTTGCAGATTGCTGATAGAAAGGACTGTCGCAGTCCTGGAACTTACTGTCAGATTTACTTAGCAAATTATTCTAAATGAGCAGTCCTGCTTCTGAGGGATTATTCTGTATGGTAGATATAAATATCACATAGTTATTTACATAGTGCTTGTTTTAGCAGAGGACCAGAAATAATTTAGATATCTACGATTACACCAATAGAGCACACAAAGCCGACTTTGGGGGTGGGGAGGATTGGGGTTTTAGGTACCGATGGAAATTGTCTTATATATTATTACACGAAAAAATTAGATGTTAAAAAAAAAGGTGTTTTTGTCAAAGACATTTCTGGACAAACACAGAAAGATCTAGCATTTGCGATTACCTCTAGAGACAGGAGTCAGCGTGTAGGAACTGGGTGGGAGAGAAAGAATGGGAAGGAGAAGCTTTTCCACATAATACTCGTAACACCACATTTCTGTCTCTAAAGGAAGCATAGACATTCCAGAAGCTACTCTCAGCTTTGGGTGAATAAGTGAAAATTTATCATTTCCTGGTGGAATTCAAGGACTCTATAAAAATGCGCCTACTTTAAAACAGCAAAGCAGTTGGAAAACTTGCTACCTAACTCCTAAACAGAGCGTGTCATAGGGCTGCATGTATGCTGGAGCACCGTCAGGACTGTCCTGGGCTTAGATCCAGGGCTGATGCAAAATGTCAGGACAGCCTTGTGCTCCCAGCCCTTGCACCTCCTGCGACCTAACCTGACACATGTGTTTTTGTAGCCATTCCTAAGCACTCTGCTCGGAGTCATCTTGAGCAAGCCTTTCTCTGTTGACCCTAGGGCTGCTCCTGTTAGAAGATTGTGTGATTCAGATTGAAGGGGCTGGAAACTCCACAGCCTTCCTCACAAACCAGTTTGCGAAGCTTGGGCTCAGCCATATTCTTTCATCTTCCTTGCTGAACTTGTATTTAGCTGATGGGCAACCGTCTTATGAAAGCCCTTTTTAAAGTTGGAAAACTATGAAATCCTTCCTCTGCTTCTTCATTTCCTCCTTAATATCCTCAATTTCCTTTAGCTGTTTTTAATCATTCTTCTTTTAGCAGAATGACATCTGCTGTATTACTGTGCCTGTCTTCTGTATATCTAGGAACTTTTGCTTATTTTATGGATATATGTTTTTAAATCAAGTTTTTTGGCAGTATGCATTTCTAGTAACTTTATTTTTATTTTTTAAAAAGGAAAGAACTCTAAGGAGTGAAAGTTATTCTGTGGTTTTGAGAGTCTTCCAGTTGGCTTGTACAAAGCTTAATAAAGAAAAAGTAGTATGCAATTCTTTGGATGCAGCCTTTTCTGGGAGGTTATGAGGGTTCCTGAGAAGGACTCCATTTTCATAGCCAGACAGTGGCATGAGGTTTTCAGGGATTTATTTACACAGTGTAGACTCCATAAGATAAAAAACAGGTACTCTTGAGAATATGGCTTGGTAGACTTCTGTAGATTTTTCTTTCTTTTTTTTTTCTTGGGAAATTCTTTTGTAATTAATAAAGTGAATACAGACTTTTAGACTTGTCTCTTGATAACCACAGGTGTCTATGGATTTCCATGTTTATACTCTACTTTAAGATACTTATAATAACTGATAGATTTAATCACCAAATTTTTCAATTTTAAGTGGCTCCAGGTTTTGGTTTTTGTTTGTTTTGTTTTTATAGTTCAGAGTTAATGGGAAAGTCATGATTTTGTTACCCAATAACATTTTCTTGTTGTTTTGCTTTTGTATGGACAAGCTAATTAGCTTTTAATGTTGAAGAATCAATGGTATTTTCTCTTGGAGAATGTGCCATCTCCAATTGCACCTTACCACTATCTGTCTGTAAAATACTGAAGCATCTCATCAGAATATAATGCGTTATTGGTCTTCACTTGGATGTCGGCACTGAGCTTTTCTCTCTTTATAGCCTTTCCCTCTCGTCTCCTCATCCCGGTGGTTGGTGAAAAGAGGAGAGTTGACAGCCTACGTGGAAGACACCATGCTGTTCTCAAAGAGGATGTCCAAACAGCAAGTCTACTTCTTCCTCTTCAACGATGTGCTCATTATCACTAAGAAGAAGAGGTGAGCACCTGTCAAGTGTTGCTTGTTAGGGCACCATCCTTCTAAAGCCTAGCTGGGTGTTGAATCAAAGTCCCATCTGGCTTTCACTGACTCTGAATACAAGGATAGTTAAGTCTTGATTATGAAGCTCGTGCTCCTAGGCACCCTCAACTGAGCTTTTACAGAGTCTCAACCAGTGTGCTCTGAGCATCTGAGGCACCCATAGCACTCCATTCTCCCACCATGCCTAGGGAGGCTACACTCCATTCCAACAACCCTTTCCAAACTTCTTCAGTCATAGGGCTTTTGTGTAAATCAAAATAAATGGTTAAGGACATGTTAGGGGCAACTTTGGTATGCCTTGTGACTTAATTTCAAAGATTCCCATAATGGTTATTTACTGATGTGTGCCCATGCATGGCATGGTGTTGAGCATGCCCCTTCCTTGGGGGGAATGAAGTGCCTGAGTTGATGGTAAAGTGTTTTTCCTCTTCTGCCTTCCTGGTCTGCATTTATGTTCTTCTTGAGATGACCAGGGGGACGACCATAAAGCTTTATCTTTACAGTTTTTGTTATCTCAAACAGTTCTCAGGACACACACACACACACACACACACACACACACACACACACACACACA